>JAJSOF020000025.1:25238430-26438430 GCA_025594305.2 Periplaneta americana | reverse complement strand
TGACAAAAGAAATACACACAAAATAAAAATGTTTCATTCGGTGAATTATTTATCTTATAACAAATTATATTTCAACTATTTTGGCATGTGAAGGTAAAACTCTGGACACTTCACTTTGATTGTTGGAAAGTGAACTACTGGGATATGTGTTAGATTTGTTAACTTTCGACACATTCTCAGCTCCTTCAAGAAAATCATGGCCTTCCAGTGGGTTTCTTCTGATGTCGGGTTAGAAGAAACTGAGATTGCTTCAATTGTCAGTTACCGTGGGTACCTGCTGCAGTGGCAGCGATGAAATTTGCACCTATAACGTCAAGTGCTGTCAAAAGAACCATTTCGTTCTTCAGATGTATTTTGAGAGACAATAGAAAAAACTTTTCAGTCGAGAATCTTTTGGTCGTATATTGCAACCAGGAACAGTACCAGTAAATAATGTTGTTTTGTTTCTTTTTAAAATAATTCTTTACCGACTTTGAATAAATTTAATTCAAAAGTTGTGTGTGTACTGTACCTTTTATCTATTGAAAATTGACATTTATTTTTTATATCAAAACAAATTATATTAGATAAAATGTTAATTGTTACACTAATTTATTCAAACTACAAGTAATGTTAAAGGGGAAGGAACAAAAATTCGAATCTTATAAATTTTGATAAATAGTTTCGTGGTCCATGGTGGCTTAATAAATATATCTTTATTTTTTAAGAATAACTGTAAGGATACATTTTTAACGATCTGGCAGTTTTGCGACCCCTTTCACAGTTGGACATAAAATCTAAAAAAACCTATTCCAAAAACCTAAAATGGTCTTTTTAAAAACCTAAAAATCCGGTCCCTAACTATAAGTTATGGGTACATCTAAATGTAAAATAAATTAAATCCATGATAATGTTGCTGTTGTCGTTTTCTAATGCCAGGCATTTGACAATAAAGTCATTTGACCTCTTGCACTCCAATATTTTTCAAAGATATTATCATGGCCAGCCACTGATCCATGATAATGTAGATTAGATTTAATTTTCAGTTGCACTGAATTCAAATAGGACGTGAATAATTTCAAGGGAAAAATTGTTCCAGGGCCTGGTATCAATCCAGGACCCTTCGACAAATGCTCTACTGCCTGAGCTATCCCAGAAACTATGGGGAACATGGGGCAGGACGGGGTAGTTAATGTTTGAATGTTTTTATTTGATATCAAATAATGTAAATGTATGGGTTTTATGACATATATGCTTTTATTACACTGTAAACAAGTAAAAAAATATGCACTTCCTGTGAAATCCGGTCATTATAACCTTAAAATAAATTAGTTTTTCGAAATGTGTGTTTTGCCCGTTCTGCCCCAAGTATGGGGCAAAATGAGGTATCTATTTTTTTAATAATTAAATGGCAAAAGTGACTAAAATTATATACTGAAAGTGTGAATACTACAACAATTTACAAGTTTACTTGAGAAAAAGTCATTCTACGCAAATGTGCGGCTTCACTGTCTACTCCTGCGCAGAACCCATTTCAACATGATACGCATCTAATCCAACCTTCTTCTGACAAAAAACAGAAAGAACAACCCATTACAGGAGGTGAAATTTAATTAAATATGACGTGGGGCAGGACGTACTGCCCTGTTATGCCCCACCCCGTTTTGCCCCACAGTCACAATTTCTAAGTTATGAAGTATTGGCAGGAAAAATAACGCACGAAATTTAAGAAAGTTTCGGAATTAAAAGCCAGGTAAGCACTCTATAATATGACATTAAAATAGATTATCTAAATAAATCTCATTTCTACTTACATGTGACAACAGAACACTTTAAAGTTGCAAATGAATGCTACAATATGATGCAGCAACCGAATAACATACAACAGATACAAGGAATGGCAGTAAGTGTTGTGTGATGATATATTTACATGAGTTGACGAAGTTCTAAAAAAAAATTCAGTAGATTGCACTACTTGGTGGGAAGATAGAGGCTATACCCCGTCCTGCCCCATATTCCCTACACGACACTGTCAATTCTTCTCTTTATATCCACACAACTCAAATGGGCTGACAAGACGCCAGAAACCCAACTTTGAGTGCACACAATTCTGTGTGGTTTAAGCCCATTTGAGTTGTGTGGATATAAAGGGAAGAATTGTGACGGTGTCGTGTATAGTTCCAGGGGTAGCTCAGTCGGTAGAGCATTCGTGCGCTAAGCGAAGGGTTCCGGGATCAATACCGGCCGCGGAACAATTTTTCCCTTGAAATTATTCAAGCCTGCTTCACAGGGAGCTTCTACCTGGAAGTAAGATTTGCATAATCAAATAGGAAGTGTTCTTGTTTCTAAGGGAACTGTGGAAGCCACATTTCTTTTCAAGAATTCGCTCTATCGATCTAAACATAGACGAGCTTCAAATATTGTAACTTAACACACTGTGCATACCCACCTTCCATCAAGTGGTGCAATTCCATGATACATGCTCAGGTTGAGACTAGTCTCCTGCAGACTGGCGCAGTACATATCAATATTGAGGGCATTAGTTTTGTCTTCGTTATCTCTATCTAAAAAGTATTTTGTCGAACGAAGGAGGCGGATTTGCTCATTAGTCTGTTCCAATGTACGACGCAATAGTGACTGAGCTCCTTCAATCGTTTCCACCTCTTTAAGCAGCTCACGTTCTACGTCATCATGAACAAGGTCAATTCCTAAGCGACCCTCCCTATTAAAAATCGGAATGATTATTACACACACATATAAATAACATATTCGAATTGAATAATATAGTGGTCACAAATTTATACCAACGTTTTGATTAACCTAGGCACTACATTATCATAATCATCCTATCACATCATGGGGGGTAATGTAACTCCACCTTCCAGGCGCCCCAACCTCAGAAGTGGGTTACAATTAAGCCACGGCCAGGAGAGACCAGAAATGTCGAAAAGACAACCTGGTGGCATTAGATAAAAAAAAAATATATTAACTTCCCAAGAATCATGGTGTCCCTAAAATATATAAATATAAACTGTAGTGCTTCTGTTTAGTCACTTAAATTTAATAATATAGTACTGGTAGTACTTGGAGAAAGTTACACAACACAGAACTGCAAGCATTGTATTCTTCACCTGACATAATTAGGAACGTTAAATCCAGAAGTTTGAGATGGGCAGGGCACGTATGGACGAATCCAGTAATGCATCTAGAGTGTTAACTGGGAGGCCGGAGGGAAAAGACCTTTGGGGAGGCCGAGACGTAGATGGGAGGTAATATTAAAATGGATTTGAGGGAGGTGGGATATGATGATAGATGCTCAGGATAGGGACCAACGGCAGGCTTATGTGAGGGCGGCAATGAACCTCCGGGTTCCTTAAAAGCCAGTAAGTAAGTAAGTTAGTAATTAAGTACTGGTAGTACTGGTAGTTTTTTTAGGCTTAAGATACACAAGAATTGCAAAAGAAATTTTGGAAAGAACAATACCGGTACGGGTACTGACGTAACTTTCAACTTAAGCTAAAAAAATAGTATTTTTTTAAGGAATAATAAAAAATAGTATAGGCTACTATCCTTACCTGAGAATGATACATTTCTTACAAATTTTCAGAGCCTGTTCTTTCAATGCTTCAAGAGCATCCATAATTCTTTCTTTATATACAAGCAAAGCCTCTTCTTCTTTGCAACATTCTGCTTTTGCAATTCATTTTCTTTCTTCAGATGTTCGGTGTCTTTGATTCTCTCTTCAAGTCTTGTATCTACTTCAATCTTATTAAGTTTAGTGGCATCAGCAATTAATTCACGCAGACGATCAGACTCTGCAATTACTCTTTCCGCTATCTGTTGCTGATCTTCTGCTGTTTTGTATCGATGGCGATTGTTTAAATACCATTCACTGAGAGTGAATCGTGATGGAGGAGGTGGTACAATCACTAGTGCTTGACGCATGTTTTTAAAATCCATCTTGCCTAGCCAAAGAAATTAACCATTAGAGAAGTTTATGTAGAAATATAAAAAGTTAACTGTAGTGATGTGTAAGTAATAATGCAAATTTTTTAAATAACTGCATTCCAGAAAATTGCAACATAAGTATCATAACTGTTAAGTACTATATCTATTTTTGACAGGGGCATATGCAGGGAGTTATAGCGTTAGAACCCCTTCCCCCCTTGAACTTAAAAAAAATGACATACCTCTTCAGATTTTAGTTTTTTTTTTCCATAATCGTTTTCCTTCTCTAATTTTTCACTGTCAGAGTAACAAAATCTAATCGACATAAGGCATAGCCCTCCTACCCCTCCTTCAATATTATTCATCATGCCAGTTTCGTTCTTCATCCTTGGTGAGTTGCATGTTACATTATTGTGTTTAATTAAATTTATTTCAATATATTTGGTTGTTTTCATGTATTTTCCTATTATGTAAAGCGTCTCATATACAAATAACTGTTGATTAAATATATAGGCCTATAAAATTATTTTTGTGTAAGTGTTATAATGACACAAGCATTTTTTATTATACAAAATTAAACAGAAGTTAAAAATTGGATGGCTGTGAAAATATTAGATTTCAAAGATTTTATAAGTATATTCATGATTATAATATTAATAAATATACCGTGATATAATAATAATAATAATAATAATAATAATAATAATAATAATAATAATAATAATAATAGGCCTACAACTACTAATAATAATAATTCAAAATGGATAATAATAATAATAATAATAATAATAATAATAATAATAATAATAATAATTTACCATTTCGGTACACAAAATTTAAAATATCAATAACGTAAATTGTAAAAGAGGCATAAACAAGAATTATAACCAGACATGAGCAAACATGACTGAAATGAGCCGGCATGTTTCGCGATAGTTATTCAATACAAAGATGTAAGCGTAATAGCACACCTTGCTTGAACTGTGGGCAGTACAGTATCAATGTGTTTTGGCGAATAACTCACGTTTGTCAAATCCCTGAACTATTTAATCTATATACACTTTACTATGACGCAAAAAAATAGCAATAAATAATAAATATTTGAAAAAAATATTATGACAATCAAAATAAAGCAAAACATTATAACTTTTGTTTACTTTTAAATGGTACTAGTCAGGTAGGGGTGTTTTTTAATACTGGTCACCCCAATTTTGCAGTTGTGTCATTGTTCTTCTGGAACAGCGTTATTATTTCCAAATGGACTATGATTCCATTTTAACAAAATTCTTTCCTTTTTGGTAATTATGATTTTACTATCTCATTAATACTGAGTACTAAGTAACCTTCTTGGGTATCATATTATCTTCAAAGACTAAAAACTTTGGGAAACATCTGATCAACTCATTGAATTTATACGGTATTTTATTTTTTAAAGTATTTAGATAGAGAGATGACTCCCGTTTTATGTATCCTCGTAACTCATTAGAGTGTATGCATACTAATTACAGTAATAATTAACTACTTCCAAACATGCATAATATGTTCATAAAAGTATTTTCTTATTGGCAGTATGCTGACAGACATCTATTGTTAATTTTATCCGTTTATATATATCATACTAATTAAATTATATTAATTTACATTATATTCAACAACATTAAAGTTATGTATTTCTCTTCACGCTTAGAAATTTGCATGTGGTTACTAAAACATAATAACTTTACACTTTTATAATGTTTAAAATAATTGCAATTTCAAACATTCAACACACTGTTTAGCGTCCTAACAGCGTTACTGTTGCCATGACAACCATACATCTTTCATTGGTAAATCAATAAAATATTCAGGTATACCAACAGTAAGGAACGGTACCAACACATACGGAACAATTAACATTCGCGGTTAAAATGTTCTCTAATATTGGGCAAGATGGCTGACGGAATATATGTATATACGTGAGAGTAAATGTTATTGTTTGTGCACAGTTTATGAATACTTGCTAACATTTAATCGAAATGTTAACGTCATGAGTTCACATGCACTCGTTACTTATAAAAGAAACGAATGAGGACGTAATAATATTAGCCTACATCTTATTAACTTATTTACCTAACAGTTTTACCGTCACAGGTATGAATAACATTTTTATTCTTTATTTAAAAATGTGGTTTTGACTTTCTAGTGACGATTATGCATGTCAAATTATGAGTTAAAACAAGAGCTAAAGTGATGTCTTACTACAATATACTACCGAAACAATTATTCTAATTGCTTCAAATTTGTAACTTATTTAGCACCCTTGATTCATGATTTGGATTTTGATTACTAGTTTAATTTAGTTTTAATATAACAATAGGCTATTTATAATGGAATATTAATAAGTATGCTGCTGTCCCAGTATGCTTGCTTTATGGTACAGAGGACACGTTACGAGTTTCATTTTGATACGCATCAAAACGTTACTGATCCATTAAATAGCACAATTGTACGTTTACAATCCATAAACTTAAGAAAATGTCATTGTAGGCTAGTATGTTTGAAGAAGATTCGGTACAGTATATCAACGTATTATACAGTTCGACAAAGTTAAACCTTTGCAAAACTTCGTTATTGATTTCCGTGTAGTATGAAAAGATCTTTCAGTTGTAAGTACCCAGGCTTTGAAATTGTTCTGTTTTCAACGATAAGGTTGTTCGGAAACAATGATTTTTTACTCTTTTATTAGAATTTCTCAGCAGAATGGATAAACTTAAGAGTAGGCCTATTATGCTTTAGTGAACTTCGTTATCTGCAACTGTTGCAGCAATGTTGGCATAACAGACATTTTCGTTGTATTATATAGGTTAGATTTTGAATTATTCATTCGTTATTAGAGAACTAGTTGAATAAGATATTCAGTTTACACCTTGTACCATCACTGACTGACAACGTCCACGTAAGTTAAGTAACGTTAGTTTCCTCAGAAATTTCAACAGGTGTGATAGAAAGTTTATTAAAAATATAAGTAGGTTTCTAGCTACAACATAGTTTATGTAAGTTATAATTAATATTAATTAGTTATCGCAATTATAGCAACATTGTGAACAATCATCTGAATTCGATTTAAATATATAGGTGTGTTAACTTGAGTCTCCGTACCTCCGTTGTAAGATAGTAAAATAACTTAGAGATTTGGAGATATTTGGTGCAGTGGTTGATGTGCGGCTCTTGGGGTCTGCTTGTAAAGAAGTGTAGTGTAGTATGACTTAATGGGCAAGAGTTATCATTATGTATATAAATTTTGACCTTTTGTGAATAACACCTTCATACCCATACTAATTATACTACTTATAACTTTACAAGGTCGTACACTGTGTTCAAACTAATCTAGGCCAGGAGAAATAAGCTATAATACAAATTGAGTAAAAATTAGTATTTTACATGGGCCAAATATATGGCAAAGTCATTTAAGTACATATTACCATGGTTCACGGGATGCAGATGCCCCTGTTCCCTTTCATTTTCAAGGTTATCCGAGTAATTATATGAAGTGTTCCGAAATGGCTTTCCTGTTCATGTCATTTAATCTTTCTTACGCATGTTTTTACGCAATAAAATAAGTTATTTTGGTACTGCTTTAAATTAAGGACAAAAACGTGCGAAGAGATATACCTTTCTTTACGTTGGCAGATCTTCAGTGTTTTTTTAATTGATTATTTTACGAAGGTTTATCAGTTGCTATGGTTATTTAGCATCTGAGTGAGATGAAGATGATAATGCTAGCGAAGTAAGTCCAGGGTCTGGCGCCGAAAGTTACCCACTCATAATGGATTGATGGAAAACCAGGAAAAAGCTTCAACTAGGATTTGAACCTGGGCCCGCTCGTTTCACAGTCAGACATGCTAACCCTTATTCCACAGTGTGGCCTTCAGTGTTCTTGAGGAGAACTGTTTATGCATATGTTTATATAATATCCGGGAATAATCTAGCAAAAAAGAAAATAAATATATCAGACATTATTGCATTTATTTTCCCAATGTTTACATACATGTTTAGAGAGAGAAACTCTGAAGTTCTGTTGAGTGCATAGATAGTGAGCTATGCGCATGCTCATACTCTTGTGCTAGGAGAAACAAAAAAATATTTCGTCGCGGTTGTTGACATTGTTGCTGTGAGTCTTGCTGTCATTGCAATTTAATGTTCATCTGGAGTGTGGATCATACAGAAGATAACCAGTGCGTTTTGTGGCTGCCTGTTATACAGTTGGTCAAACGAGTGCAACTTCATTTTCAGATGGAATGAGGTAGAAATTCTCTGACACATGACAGCATCGTACACTGGAACAAGCAATTTTGAGAGACAGGTAGGCCTGATTGTATAAACCATTTAATCTTAGATCAGAGGTTAAATTGATCCTTGTTTCAGCTGAACTTGGAATTTTGTGTTATATAAAGTGTAATCTGAAATTAATTTGTCTCAAACTAAAGTCAACTTTGACTGAAGAAATTTCTCCGATTAAGTTAGATGATCCAAGTTCAGTTATTTCTTTTCTGTTTGAAATATACGAGTGACAGATTGTGCAAATAAAATAATAATAATAATATTTATTTGTCAGAAACCAGTGTACAAGGCCTGGATATGACATCGTCAGGTTCGATAATACACAAACACTCACACATGCACAAACAAACTTAGCACAAATAAATATAGACAAGTAAACAAATAATTATAAGCAAATAAACAAACATAGTCAAATAAACAAACACTGAGAAATAAACAGAACAAACACTGAGAGATAAACAGAGTATGCTGTAGGTTAACACATTTATATAAGGACAAAAGTATAATTAAAATACAAAGAGACAAATTAAAATATAAAGAAAGGGTTACATTTCTAAAATACAATATTTACATCACACTCCATGAATTCATTCACTGAATAAAAAGGTCTGTTCAGCAACCATCTATGTATGCAGGACTTAAACCTATTTATTGGTAACTTTCTCGCCTCAATGGTAACTTATTAAATATATTTATGCCATTAAAAAAGCAGGTATTTGAGCTCACACTCAATCTGCACCTTGTGTAATCTAATTTATCTTTATTTCTAGTGTTGAAGGAATGTATATCTGATCTAGTCTGATAAAGATCTATGTTGGATCTAAGGAATATCAAGATTCTGTAAATGAATAGATTGTAAACTGTCATTACCTTTAACTCTGGAAATAGTGGTCTACATGATTCCTTGGTATTTTTATTGAATATTACCCTCAGTGCTCGTTTTTGTAGTAATAAGATGCTATTGACTCCTGTTGCACTTCCCCATATATGAATTCCATAGTTAATGGAATATCCATTATTATTAATATTAATAGATATGTTAGGTACATTTATATATATTTCTTTCAATTTCTTGCCTTAATACACAAATATTCTTATATTTTATAAGGCTCTATCGTGTTCAGCAGTATCAAATAACATAACCTACAATTATATTATGTTTATAACAACTATTAATTATTAATGGATATGACAGGTACATTCATAAATGTTCAATTAACTGTATTACTAAACGAAAATTGTCGTTTTATAAAGCTTTATAATGTTTAGCAGTATCAAACACCATAACATGATAACAACTTGGAGAACAGTCAACCTTCTTCTTATTGTCCGCCATTATTTACATTGCAAAAAAACAGTGTCTCCAACAGAGTGTAATACGGAAAGTCGCTAGATTTCTCATTATCAACAAAGAAAGATTAAATTTTGTCACTATGGGGTGCTAAAAAAAGGTCACTAAATCCCTATTTAAGCAATATAAAAGTTAAAAGAAATTGTTGTTGAAAAAGAGTTAAAATCGCTAGATTGGCAACACTGAACAAACCTGTATAACATGGTCCGCGCATCACGTATTTCATCTGTTTATGCGATGTTGCCAAATCCTTTTCACGTGAACTTAGGTTGCATTTGAACCAAGGTAATTTGATCGCAGAAAAGTTTTATACAATAGAAGAAGTGTCTGAACTCGGTTCACTTTTCGATCTTCGATCAAAGTTGATCTTTAGTTAGGGAGTTTTATATAATTGGGCCGTAGTGTTGTATGTCAAAACAGAAAAGCAACAGCATTGTTTGCACATTTCTTAATAAAAGATTTCCTGACTTCAGAATTGGCTAAGGTGGACCTACACCATGACCACCAATATCACCGGACTTGTCCCCAGTAGTCTTCTTTTTGTGGGAATTTATCTAAGACTTAGTGTCTCACACGCCTGTGGCAGACATGGCAGATATATTTCGCGGAATCATGGAAGCAATAACACTGGTGACACCATAAATACTCTCGTGTGTGTAGCAGGAGATTAAGTCCAGCCTGGATGTACTAGGATTTAAATAAAACTCTTTGAGTTTCTCTTCCTAAACGTGTAAACATCAATAAAATAATTGCAGTAGTTTCTGACATACTATGATTTCTTCTTTTTTATTAAGTTTTTCCAGGACACATTGTAGCTACTATCATGCATATGTTGGATGAATGAGAATTATGTTCTTAACCAGTAGGTTAAACACTGACTTAAGATCTAATCTAACCTAGAAAAAGTATACTTACAGCAAAGCCCATTACTTACATGTAAATAGACCAAAAGATCTTAGGCTATATTCGATTTACAATACAGAAATTTTATGTATATTTGATGGTCGTCTGCATAGTGATGGTGTTGGCAGTACTTCAAAGATGAGGGGCTGTAACACCACCTCCCCTCTTATTTAAGCGATTGTTGCGAAGTATGTATATATGTATGTATTTATTAGCCGTCAGAATACAAGGATTCATGGCATCGTCAGATAACAATTACAAGTAGGTTATATCCGTCGAAGTGAATTAGGGAAGAGAGTAAAGATGGCTGAATAACTTTACTGACAGTATATAAATATTATTAACAGCTCCAGAACTTCTATAAGCACATAGTTTAATATGTTTAATTGATGAATTTGTAAAATTATTGTACTACATTATTACTTACTTACTTACTTACAAATGGCTTTTAAGGAACCCGAAGGTTCATTGCCACTCTCACATAAGCCCGCCATCTGTCCCTATCCTGTGCAAGATTAATCCAGTCTCTATCATCATATCCCACCTCCCTCAAATCCATTTTAATATTATCCCCCCATCTACGTCTCAGCCTCCCTAAAGGTCTTTTTCCCTCCGGTCTCCCAACTAACACTCTATATGCATTTCTGGATTCGTCCATACTGCTACATGCCCTGCCCATCTCAAACTTCTGGATTTAATGTTCCTAATTATGTCAGGTGAAGAATACAATGCGTGTAGTTCTGCGTTGTGTAACTTTCTCCATTCTCCTGTAACTTCATCCCGCTTAGCCCCAAATATTTTCCTAAGCACCTTATTCTCAAACACCCTTAACCTATGTTCCTCTCTCAGAGTGAGAGTCCAAGTTTCACAACCATACAGAAGAACCGGTAATATAACTGTTTTATAAATTCTAACTTTCAGATTTTTGACAGCAGACTGGATGATAAAAGCTTCTCAACCGAATAATAACAGGCATTTCCCATATTTATTTTGCGTTTAATTTCCTCCCGAGTGTCATTTATATTTGTTACTGTTGCTCCAAGATATTTGAATTTTTCCACCTCTTCAAGGATAAATCTCCAATTTTTATAGTTTCGTTTCGTACAATATTCTGGTCACGAGACATAATCATATACTTAGTCTTTTCGGGATTTACTTCAAACCGATCACTTTACTTGCTTCAAGTAAAATTCCCGTGTTTTCCCTAACCGTTTGTGTATTTTCTCCTAACATATTCACGTCATCCGCATAGACAAGAAGCTGATGTAGCCCGTTCAATTCCAAACCCTGCCTGTTATCCTGAACATTCCTAATGGCATATTCTAAAGCAAAGTTAAAAAGTAAAGGTGATAGTGCATCTCCCTGCTTTAGCCTACAGTGAATTGGAAAAGCATCAGAAACTGACTTATACGGACTCTGCTGTATGTTTCACTGAGACACATTTTAATTAATCGAACTAGTTTCTTGGGAATACCAAATTCAATAAGAATATCATATAGTACTTCCCTCTTAACCGAGTCATATGCCTTTTTGAAATCTATGAATAACTGATGTACTGTACCCTTATACTCCCATTTTTTCTCCATTATCTGTCGAATACAAAAAATCTGATCAATAGTCGATCTTTATGCCTAAAACTGCACTGATGATCCCCAATAATTTCATCTATGTACGGAGTTAATCTTCTCAAAAGAATATTGGACAAAATTTTGTACGATGTCAACAAAAGTGATATTCCTCGAAAGTTACCACAGTTGGTTTTGTCCCCCTTCTTAAAAATGGGTACATTATTACTTTACATTATTGTGTTACCTTATGTTACATAACAATGTATAGTGACATGTTATGTCTGCAGTTATATATTACAACAATGTTAAATTATTTTCAATTACAGATTGAGTTAGTTTAACGTTAGAACCATGGCAACAAAACGGCCAGCAGAAGGTGATGGCAACACAAGTGGACAACCACCAATCAAGAAAGTGCAATTCGAGCCTATGCGAATAGGACCAATATCTACCTTAGAAGATATGGATATGAAAGTTCTTCAGTTTCAAAATAAGAAATTAGCTCAGGTATGCAGGAATTGTTCTTATGAATTTGTATTAATACTTTATATTCCATAATTACGTAATTAATTTCAGACGGAATTATCAGTGTGAGTTCTTAGCAATTGCAAAATAGCTAATGTGGAAATGAGTTGTGATCTGACATCTGGTTTGAACTGCATTCATGACATAGTCTGCTTCCATGTGGCTGATCATACCTTTGCTTTGCATAATGTTTTTATTATTATTATTATTATTGTTATTATTATTATTATCATCATCATCATCTTTCAGGTTTAGGCCTTCAGACATGTTCCGTCCTCAGGGAATATCATCAGCCCATCTTGTTCTTGGGCTCCCAACATCTCTATGTTCTTTGGGCTTATAATTTAGCATTATTTTAGGAAGTCACGTTTCATCCATTCTAATTATGTGGTCATGCCAATTTTTCTTCTGTTGTTCTACTCTGTTGTTCATGTTAAATATGTTCAGCTCTGCTCTGATATCAGTGTTCTTTCTGTGGTCTAGGAGAGTAGTCCCTGCAACTGATCTTAGGAATTTCATTTCCGAAGTCTCTATTTTCCTCTTATCTTTCCTATTTAAGGTCCAATTTTCGCATCCATACATCAGGGCTGGTGTAGCTACTACTTTATAAAGTTTCAGTTGCGTTTCTTTTTTTTTAGTTTTCTGTCGTAAGTGTCTCCTGATGGTTCCACATATTCTCCCAAATTTCTTAACTTTCATATTTATATCTTCATTTTGATTATATGTCACATTAGACCCTAAATATTGGAAGTGGGATACTTGTTCGATTATTTTATTATTTATAATGATTTTGCATCTAAGTGGATTTTTCCCTAAAAAGGCCATTGATTTTGTCTTCGTAGTAGATATATTCAAGTTATATTCTGTCATTATGTTCTGTAATTTGAAGGATGCCATTTGTAGTCCATCTTCTGTTTCTTCTATAATAGCCTGATCATCAGCAAATAAAATTGTGTTTAAAACTGTATTTCCTAGTTTTATACCCCCATTATAGTATCTTGCCATCTCTTAATGGCCTTGTCAATGTATATACTAAAAAGTGCTGGAGACATCGGACAGCCTTGTTTAACATCTTGGTTTACTTCAGCTGTTATGCCTGTTCCATTGTCAATCGTAATTAATGTATTTTGATGCAGGCTTTGTATAACATTTATTAGATGGATAGGGTATCCTTTGTTCCTCATTATGTTCCATAGTTTTTCCCGTAAGACTTTGTCAAATGCTTTTTCGTAATCCACAAATAATATGTACATTGGTAGATTGTATTCTCTCCTTTTTTGTATAAGCTGTTCCATTATAAATATACAGTCAGAACATGACCGTCCTTTCCGAATCCGTTTTGTTCTTCTCCCAGCTTTACTTCATTTATAATATTCAATCTTCTTGTGATGATTTTCGCGTGAATTTTATAGGCTATATTAAGTAAATTTATTCCTCTGTAGTTGTTGCAGTCATTTCCATTTTCCTTTTTTGAAAATTGGACATATTTGAGATATTTTCCACTCTTTCGGTATTGTGTATGTGCTCCAGCATATATTAATTATTTGTAGATATCTTGATTTTACTTCTACTGGAGCATATCTTGTTAATTCGATGTTCATTGCATCAGTACCTGGCTACTTTTTGTTTTGAAACTTTTTAATATTTCTTCTAGTTCATAATATTCTATAGGATCAATATAATTCATTTCTTCATTTTGAATTTCGTTATTATCTTTGTTCTTATTTGTCCACAAATGTTGAAAATAGTTGAGCCACTCCTCGTGTTTGATGTTGTTCATGTTCAAGCAGATTTATTATTATTATTATTATTATTATTATTATTATTATTATTATTATTATTATTATTATTAATGCTCTTCGAACATATAAGATTTTCTACTGATATCTCCAGATCAATAAGAGGAGTCAAAATACAATGTTCCAGATAATTTGTCACTCTTTCCTTCATAACTCTAAAATACTATACTTATAAAATATTTTGATAATATTGGTAAGTCAATATGCAGTTCAGCCTGTCATTCAAATGGAATGTATTAGCTTGCAAGATCAATTTTTGTTAATCTTATTTTCCATATTTCTTAGTTCTATATGTAATCTGGAATGTGTTGTAGTTTGCTTAAGGATTGCATTGTCAAATGTTTTGTGGAAGTTGACATCTTGAAATTGTTGTCTTCTTGTAATAGCGTCTGGAGCAACGACATCGTATTGAGGCTGAATTGCGGCAACGTATTGAACAGTTGGAGAAGCGGCAAACTCAAGATGATGCTGTTCTTAATGTTGTAAATCGGTACTGGAATCAACTAAATGAAGATATAAGAGTTCTGCTGCAACGATTTGATGCTGAAACAGCAGATGAATCTGAAAATAGAAGTAAGTTTCAGAATGGTAATTTTAAAGATACGATGAAAAGTTATGATGTCATGGATGGCGTCACAGGATAGTTATAATAATTATATACAGGAGAGAGGGAAGGAGGGAGATAGAGAGGCAGGGAGGGGGAGAGAGAGGTGTGTGCACGTGCCCGCGGGGAGGTGGGGTGTGTGCACGCCCGCGGGGGTGGGTGTGTGCGCGCCTGCGGGTGTGGTGTGTGCACGCGCCTGCGTGGGGTGGGTGGATGTGTGGATGTGTGCCACGCACTGGGGGTGCGTGTGTGTGTGATTTTTTTTTTTTTTTTAAGTTGTGGACATTTATATCACAGTCTACTATATACAGTCACGAAGCTTGAGTTTTGAGGATGCTGGAAAAAATAGACTGTGACGGTACTATTTTGCATTGTCTGTAATGAGGCTGTATTAGCGATCTTAGTGGTGAGCAACTATCTAATGTTTGCATATTTACTACATATTGACCTTTGCGACTGTATATACTAGACTGTGTTTTTATTGTGGCCTTTCATTGACTTGGGATTTTTGAAATGGACATCTTAACCTGGAAACGACTTGTTACGTCACATCTGGCTATTTAGTGAACTATCTAGATAACCTCAGTTAGAAATGTAGCTATTGGACATGGCCATACGATTGCTATCCTCTTTTTACACTTCTTGGCAGCAGCTCATGTTGCTTCTTATTGTACACATAAAGTATTTGAAGCTGTTCACTTGTTCCACCACTACCTCATTTCGAATTTGCACATTGGCCTTCCTTTGTTTTCTTCCGAAAACCGTGATCTTCACCTTGTTTGTATTTATATTCAGCACATCCTCCTGTCTTTTAGCTCCATTAGCATATTCCTTAGTATATCTCCTCTCCTGCTAATAATGCCATATCATCAGCAAATATTGTACACTTTTTCTTCTTCCTTCCATCAAAACTTCTATATTTTGAAAACAGTAATATATAATCATATATAATTTACATACTCTCTTTCCAGTTAAGATTGAAGTAAATGTAAATAAATGCACGTGGCCTAATGGTTCCTGATTGGCTATTGGACGCACAACGCCTCCAAACTCATGCTTGTCATCTTCTTCCTCATATTAAAATAGTTCCTTCTAAAATAATAAAATGTATAATATGCATGGAATACGAGTGAATTAAACATGGTTATAAGAACACTTTCTTACGATTTAAACAACATGTTTATATTAGTAGTTTCAGACATTGCATGTTAAATCATTGTAATGTGTATTATGGCAACGCACATGCGTAATAGGCATTAAATCCCTCCCAAGGTGACTTGCAGCTTCACAGAGCACATCAGCACAGCTGGTCTAACACAGTGCGAGATTCAGTGTTGTCAACCTCAAATAAATTTCTGTAGAATTAAAGAAATTCTCAGCTCTTCAAATAATAACATTTAATCACGAATCTACAGAAAATGAAAATGCACTATTCCCAGTAGAGAAATAATAAATAATTAATATTAACCCTCTGTGAGCATTTTACGGGTTAGTTCAATGAATGTGTTGAAATGTCTGCAATATATCAGACAGTGGCTGCCCTGCGTTCTCACTTGCTGGAAATAATGCGCCCTGGTAGCTGCTTTGGTAGCTAGCTTGTGATTGCGGAGTAATACATTTCGGTTTTGTTTACGTCTACTTCAATCTTTAGTTGGAAATAGTTTAGTGTTATTGGCTTTAAATTTAGCACAGAGATGTTTTTGCTATAATTTAAGCGAAATGTGTAGTATTTTTGTGCTTTTAACTCTGCAATGCATTGTTATGTTTTGTATGATTTCAGATGAAAATGAAGCAACAACATCGTTCTTGATGCAGTTATCAACTTGGGACAAGGAAGAACTGGACGAAAAACTGGCGAACCGAGTTCAAGTGTCTAAACGAGCTGTTGCAAAAGTCATTCAAGCATTTGATCGTCTGATGCAAAGGAATGAAAAAATCACTCTTGCTCTGAAAGGCGAACTTGATGGAGGTTATTGGAATCTTCTCCCATCTTGTGATCCGTGTATGCTTGCTTTGCTTTTTATTTTTTAGTTATAATTGTAGCTCACAATAATTTGCAGTAATGTATGTGTTACACAAATATTATGTTCCTCGATTTCTTAAAGATGGATGAATATTTTGTACAGCACATTTATTTCTAATGCTCGACATTTGTTGCAGCACTGTAGTAATTTTATATGTATATTTATGTTTAGATACGGTGCTTCGATTAAGGATTCAGTATTCAAATGTATGTTTTAGACTTGTTTAATTATTCTTGCACTTGTTGCATGAACAGTATTTTTTTTATATTATTATGTTTTACATTGAAATTCTTTTCTTTTTGAGGCTAAATTCTTCGTGCTTTGTTCAAATGTACAAGGACAAATTAGCATAGTTGTGTCATCTTATTCTCGTGCACATTGTCCATTTAAGGCTTATTTGTATGAATAGTCCATTCAGTGAGAGTATTGAGTGAAAGTAAACACAGCTGTACCTAATGCAGGAGCTCAGCTCATGCTATGACACTATGGATCGATTTCTAAAACGAGGTCTAAACCATGGCCATGGCTTTAAACCGCGTTTGGATTTATAAAACGAGGTCTTTTCATTTTTCTGAGCCAGGGCTCGAAACCATGGTCTGAAGCGGAGACCACGGCTGGGGTAGGTTTAAAACCATGCTTCATGTATACAAAATGATGAGAGACAGGAATAATTCTTTGTAACTATGTAACGACGATAATTTCAGGCGAATATTTCGATTTTCGAAGGAATCAACGCAAAATTTAGCAATTTTTGAAATGCAAGAGGTGGCAGGTTGACAATTTTTTTACACCTTCTTGTTGCTTTCAGGAAGTAAGATATAATATTTTATATTAATTATATCTTTATGCCTGTAAGACGATATAACTTAATTCTTAGTCTTTACAGTAGTTTTGGACATTTTATTTAATACTGAAATTGATGTGGTCCTATAAGAATATGAAGCAAACGTGATTTTGTCTATATTAAGTTTCATCTTGCAAAAAATTGTAATAACAAATCCGGGAGGTCAGAGAAGACAGGTTGACCGCACTTTGAAATACATTTCTGAAAAGCTGGATTGATGGAGTGGAAGAGGATGCCAGAAAGTTGGGGTGCAAGAATTGGAAGGCTGCTACACAAGATAGAGATGGATGGCGACAATTACTAAGGGAGGCCCAGGCCACCAAGGGCTGTAGCGCCAATGATGATGATGATATTAAGTTTCATGCCACTGGGTCTTTCCACATAGTATATGTGAAAATAGAATCATACTACATTTTAGTTTCAATTGAAATTTTCATCCAGTTAATATTTAGGTTACTGATTCCTTAGAACCGGGTTTTCAGGTAGTTAATGTTGGTAGTAGTTATGAACAAATGACAAACTACAACAGAAACGCTTGGTCAAACACCTGCATTATGCTAATTATTTGGGCAATATCGTTCTGGTACCTAAAAATCCGTTCTCTATTAAATACTAAGTAGACCTAATGCTAGTATTTTAAACGCACAAATTATATTCTGTAAATTAGTAAATATAACAATACCTACCTGAGAACAAAAGAATGTAACTTATTGCAATTCAATAAAAATATTAATCCTGATGTTCATTTCTTTCTAATATCGATAGTTTGCAAGAATAAAAATCGATTCTAAGCTGCGTTGCCATATATAATACCCACGAACCTCTGTTTCTTCTCAAGCCGCGTCTCGACATCGTTTTAGAAATCGCATAAGGATTCAGACCTTGATCGCAGTTTAAAAGCCGAGGTTTGGAACCATGATTTCGTCCGTGTTTTAGAAATCGACCCTATGGTTCTGTTGACTATAGCGAATTTATACCCAGTTAGGCTGATGAAAGAAAACGCAATTATAATGCATTACAATAAGCATTTACCCAAGTTTCATTTCAGTAATAAATTTCTTATCCTTTAGCACAGTACTGTTTCATGGATTAGTGATAATTTCTTCGCAACAAAGCAATATCTCTACATTGTAACAGAGAGCTATCCCATATTTGAAACTTAAAATTGAGATTAGTAGTCGGTAGTTTGTTGAAAGTCGTTCTTTTAAAAATGGGCAGATCAGGATTGGCATTTACTGCAATCAGGATTTTGTCGATAGTTTGAAAGTATGACAATTTATATGGAAGTTGTTGCCAGCTCTAGTGTTATGGTTACGAATTTCAGTTAAAACACTCCACTTGCGACACTGGACAGGCTTGACTGAATGATTAGGACACAATGTTATGATTCCTTTCTAGGAATTCCACATCTCGAATAATTGAAACAAGCAAGTGCACTCCATAAAGAAGCTCCAATAATTTCCTGTCCATTTGCTAGTACGTGACTGTTAAAAGAAGGGTTATGGTGCAGGTTGTCCAGTACTTCCCTTGTGGCTGAATTCAGTGAATTAATGTAACGTGAATCTTGCGAACTGCACTTTTCTACTCTTAGCCAATAGAATTGCGAGCAGTTTGTTTTACATCACTCAATACTCTCCCTGAACAGAATATAGCTTTCCTTTTATATTTTGCAGAGTTGTAGACACACAAAAGTAATATTAATTTTCTTTCCTCGCACCTGCACATGCTTTACAGCTGACTTTGTTCATTGAAAAGGCGAATTTTGTCTAGTTGCCCACTACATTGTGGTAGTAGTTCATATTTATGACCTGTATGTCGGTAATATATATATTAGGAGAAAATCCACAAAGGATTAGGAAAACACGGGAATTTTACTGGAAGCAAGTAAAGAGATAGGTTTGGAAGTAAATCCCGAAAGACAAAGTATATGATTATGTCTCGTGACCAGAATATTGTACGAAATGGAAATATAAAAATTGGAAATTTATCTTTTGAAGAGGTGGAGAAGTTCAAATATCTGGGAGCAACAGTAACAAATATAAATGATACTCGGGAGGAAATTAAACACAGAATAAATATGGGAAATGCTTGTTATTATTCGGTTGAGAAACTTTTATCATCCAGTCTGCTGTCGAAAAATCTGAAAGTTAGAATTTATAAAACAGTTATATTACCAGTTTTCTGTATGGTTGTGAAACTTGGACTCTCACTTTGAGAGAGGAACAGAGACTACAGGTGTTTGAGAATAAGATTCTTAGAAAAATATTTGGGGCTAAGAGGGATGAAGTTACAGGAGAATGGAGAAAGTTACACAACACGGAACTGCACGCATTGTATTCTTCACCTGACATAATTAGTAACATTAAATCCAGACATTTGAGATGGGCAGGGCGTGTAGCACGTATGAGCGAATCCAGAAATGCATATAGAGTGTTAGTTGGGAGGCCGGAGGGAAAAAGACCTTTAGGAGGCCGAGACGTAGATGGGAAGATAATATTAAAATGGATTTGAGGGAGGTGGGATATGATGATAGAGAATGGATTCATTTTGCTCAGGATGGGGACCAATGGCAGGCTTATGTGAGAGCGGCAATGAACCTCCGGGTTCCTTAAAAGCCAGTAAGTAAGTATGGGTTATTTAAGAAGAGAAAATGTTGAACACATTAACAAAACAGCTCAACATAGGTAGTAAAATTGACCAAGAATTTGCTGATTTGACTATATGAGAACAATCTGTCTTCACACCTGCCATTCAGGTCCATATAAAATAATAGTGTTACATTAAATACTATTCAACATTTCTTAAGTGTCTCATGTATTATTCCACATTAGTACCTCACGTTTTAAACAATAGTCCGATTTGTGCTATGTTAATGTATTTGTACTTTGGTCGTAATACCAAACCTCTCCACAACTTTTTGACTCGCATCAATGCTGCTAGTATACAGCTGTCTATTTGGTTACATCACTTTCCTGTCTGTCCTGCAGCACTAATTATCAGACACTTAGTTAGCTTTTTAATTTCATAGATATATGAAGCTTATATTCAGATTTCATGCCACATTTTATATTTTTGTATTACCAACTACAGTATTTTATTATAATTAAAGTTAAAACATAAAGGCTTTGTGAAGCAGTAGCAGTTGTCATTGAATCCTGGAATTTTATAGGTATTATGATTAACCAGAAAGTGGAATTTTAAATAGAATCAGTTTACATGATAAAATTGTATAACTAACTCTGCCCATTTCTTTTATCAGTGTTTTTTAAAATATATATTCATTATACAAATTAAATTTATAGTTGAAGAATTCATGATCTTAGCACAAATGATTTTTTATTATTCATACTGTTGATGATGGTAAGATGACTTACGGAAAAACGGCAAGGCTTGTTATTGAATTACCTGTTGCAGAGTAAGGTCCAGATGCAGTTAATTGATCACAGTTCATTACAAAGATAGTGTCCTTTAGAATATTTAAGTCTTCGTGATTGTTTTGATTTCGTGAAATCCTGAAGAATTCTTACTCTTAACAAAGAAAAAATTTTGTTCCCTTTGGAGTGAGACCGTAACAGGCCACTAGGCGTAATACGTGATAAGAAGAAAGAAGAAGATTTTGATCCATGCACAAATGGTAGACATTGCCATGTTCCTGGAAAGAGAGTAAAGCAATTATGTTAAAGCTTATGCAGACTTGAAGTGATGTACTTTCTCATATTTTGCTCAGCCTTGAAATACATTTTTATGAAATAATTTATGTAGTTACAGTAACTATATCCTTGGGAAGTGATTTAAATGATATCTTCATGTCGAAATCGCCTATAGTTAGATGCAGTAGGTGAAATGGAATCGAGAGAGTTATCCATAGATGTTTTGCCACTTCTAATGTATAGTATCATGTCCCTTAAGAACATATCATTTATGTTTTACTTCAGTAATTTACTGGAATCTTAGGCAAAAAATAGTGTATAAATAATAATAATATTGATGACAGATGTAACATTGAATTTGTGATATATTTGAGAAATTATATTGCTGAATATTTTTAAATGTTTGATAGAGAAAAATGTGTCATGTGAATTAAGATTTTGTATTTCAGATGGATAAGAAGATTTTGAATTGTGGTGATTTGAGTTAAGGATTTATCAGTGTTCAACTTGTATATGTAGCAATATGTTTTTTGTTATGCAGATGAAGCTCCAAATATGGATGAGACAATCCGGCAAGCTAATATTGAAATTCAAGGTGAAAATAGAAATTTGCAAGCCCTCAATACTTCATTACACGAAAAATATCATACTATTTCACTAAAGGTATGTAGGACACTACTTCAAAACTGTCGATATATTTGCAATGCATTAATTGGATCTTTATTAACAGTCTGTACTGCTTTTTTTATGCTTTGCACTGTATTCATTAACATACGTCAGAATTTTATTTCACATTTTAGTATCTACATGAATTAAAAATCTTATTCTTCTTCTTGGCTGGGGTACTCTAGCCAACTGGAGCGGAATGTCTCTGTACATATGGGAATTATGCCCTTCTGCTGTTTTGAGGGGTCCAGTTTAACACATGAGAGATATTTTCTTTCGTTCTTGATTGGTACAAAGTGTATACTGGTTGGACTACAAAGTTCCAATTTTGCTAAATGCTATTACAGGGTGCGGCATTTAATGTTTCCCATTTTAAGTTGGCGATTCTGTTCACTGTTGGTAAAACATGTTTGCAAACACAGGGATTCGGTGTAGCAAAGCCTTGGATTTAGTTAGCCACATCCCAACACAGGGATTCGGTGTAGCAAAGCCTTTAGTTAACCATGGAACGTTGGCGGTGCAACAGCGCATTTTCTGTGTTGAACAGTTTGTTTCAACCAAGTCAATTGTTGCTGTCCAGCACGAGTTTAGGCGGATTTTTGGTGATAATCAACGTGGAGTTGCACCATCACGAAACATAATCAGTGTGTGGGTGCGTCAGTGGCGTGAAACGGGATCAGTTCAAAACAAAGCTCGAGTTCGTCAGAAAACGGCGCGGACTCCTGATAATGTCGAACGTGTGAGAACGGTTCTGCAGAGAAGTCTGTATCGTTCCATGCGGCGTCATTCCCGGATCATGAACTTGTCGGACAAATGTGCGAAGAATATTACACAATGATTTGCACACTTCCATCCATATAAACTCCAGGTCGCACAAAAATTAACAGTAGTAAACAAAGCCCTGCGTGTCCAATGTTGTCAGAGAATGCTGCAATTTTATTGTTTAACACTCATAATGACTTTCACAGCTGCCTGATAATGAGTGACGAAGCAAATTTTTGTCTCAGTGGTTATGTAAACAAGCAGGACTTTCGTTATTGGGCCCCACAAAATCCA
Organism: Periplaneta americana; assembly: GCA_025594305.2. Lineage (NCBI taxonomy): Eukaryota > Metazoa > Arthropoda > Insecta > Blattodea > Blattidae > Periplaneta > Periplaneta americana. The sequence continues at coordinate 26,415,193 of JAJSOF020000025.1, read as the reverse complement.
CGTGAAATCTTTGAACGACCACTACACAGTCCTAAGGTCGTAGTCTGGTGTGCAGTTGCAGCAGAGGGTATTATTGGTCCTTACTTTTTCGAGGACGATAATGGTGCTGCGGTGACTGTGAACTCTGAGCGTTACAACATAATGTTGACAACTTTTTCCTGCCTGAGTTGAGACGCCGTAACTTGTGGTTTCAACAGGATGGAGCCACATCCCATACAGCACGTGTTTCAATGAACACACTTTGTGCTGCTTTCCCTGGGCGACTTATCTCCAGATTAGGTGACATTCAGTGGCCCTCTGTTTCCCCTGATCTCACTGCACCAGACTTCTTTAAGTCTTTGGGGGTATCTTAAGAGTAAGGTCTACGGTCGTATCCTTCATGACATCGAGGACCTTAAAACCGCGATTCGTGAAGAAATTGCTGATGTTACACCTGAAACATTGCGGCGAGTAATGGCCGGTGTGCAGGGAAGATTGCAACAATGCATTGACGCCAATGGAGGACATCTTAAAGACATTATTTTCAAAACATAAGATGTACTGTAATTCCAAGATTATAATGATTGTAAACCGATTAATTTCTTGTAATTTACTTGTAAACTAAATAAGTTATGGGGGTTTGAAAATAGGAAACGTTAAATGCCGCACCCTGTATAAGCAATCATGGCCAGTTTTTAGTCAAAATAGTGCTACAGCCTTTTTTCGTGACTGGTTACATTTGGTCTTCAACCACAGTTAATATCCACCTGCAATGAATACCATCCCATATAGGCATCCAGGTTAATGAAATGTCAGACACCCAAATCAGGTCAGCTTAAAACCATAAAAAAATTAAATTTCCTACATGGCTAAAGTTGTTGCAAAAGTAGAATTCTCCCTATTTTAATATACAGAGCAGAAACTTGGTTTTTAACAAAGAAAACATAGTGTGCACTAATAATTTTTAAGACAAAATATTGAGAAAATTTTTTGGCCCCATTCAAGATGGTGGACAGTGGCGAATTGAGATCTTTGGGATGACCCAGATTTCGATGGAATGACCAGGTGCAAAGGGATCTGGAGGAAATAGGACCATAGTGGAAGATACAGAAGCTTGGAGGAAAATGTTATGTTGTAATTGAGGTCAAAAACCTTCTTAGGTTTGATGCACCACAGTGACATCAATATGGTTAAAGTGTGAAATGACACTTATTGAACTGTATCAACTCCTCAAGAGAAGAATTTTGCAAACCTCGACCACTAAAATTATAGAAAAACTACAGAAATTTAATCTCGTGGAAATTAGCTGAATCAGAATAAGCAACAATAACAGGTTCATCTGTTTTTCTTCTGATGAATATTAGATTATTTTATCCATTCATTGTGCTATTGGTGTTCAATAACTGATTGAGTGCTTATTAGTTTGAATTTTTATGGTGAATTATTTATGCTTGAAAATGACTTTATGTCTGAGACATATTAACCTTCTGTTATTTTTGCATTTTAGTCTCTTTGTTGAAATCTTACAGTAATTGCATCATTATTATTATTATTTCAGATGGCAGAACTTCAGGATAGTCTAACAGGAAAAGAGACAGAAGCAGCTGAATTACGAAATCAGATTGATGATTTGCAGTATGAATTATTGAAAGTACAGTCTCGAAATGATAAGTTGGAAAATCACTTAGCGGAAGCCATTGAAAAGCTTAAGACATACCAACAGATTCATGGCGAAGATAAGGGAATTGTGAAACCAGTTGTGACTACTAGTGTATCTCAAAAGAAGGTAATGATGAATAATCTGATCTTGAGTCTACTTCTATTTTTTAATTTGTCTGTTAATTCAGATTTTGTAATGAGGTGATGAACAAACACCTTGAAAAGTATTTCTGAAATTGTTGAAATCAAACTTACATTTAGTGCTTTAACCCCTCTGCTTATAGTAAACAGTGTCATTTTTGCTCTAAGGACTTAAACTGGTTTGGATACTTGCGTAACTCATTTAACGTGTCACCCCATGGCCTTTGTTGGGATTTGTAGCAATATGGTCAGAGGCACACTTTATGTCTGGTCAACATATTGTGGCACCAGTCTGGATTGTTCTGGTTGCCTCAGGAGTGTGCGCACCCTTTTAGCGAGAAGGAAGGCGCAGGGAAACTGAAACTCGAGCTTCGGTAGGAGCTGTAGCGTGGTACGGAGCGAGGAAAGGAAGACTACGGTGATGGCGCAGAGTGGAGAGAGCAAGGGAAACATCTAGAACTGTATCTCTCTCGAAGATTCTAAAAGCCACGTGAATCGAAGATTCCAGAAGTTATGGTGTAATAAATAAAAGTGCGAGTCTCTCGGAAGTCAGTGAGTCAGTCTTGAGTCTTCAAGTCTTGGACAGCAGAGAGCATCTGGAAGGCTTGGGTTCGACGTATAGTGAACCGCATCTGGAAGGTTTGGTTTCGACGTGTAATGAACTGCATCTGGAAGGATTGGGTTCGACGTGTAGTGAATCGCATCTGGAAGGCTTGGGTTCGACGTGCAGTGAACTTGAACAGTGAGCTAGAAGAACTAGCCAAGGCAAGCAAACTGAGAACTGACAGTTTTGTTCTGCACATAGTGCATTGTGAACTTTGAGATTAGTACATTGTTATTCTTCTCAATAATACACGTCGTGTGGAGTCCAATAACGACTTTTGTGTTGCTGTATTGAGTGGAGTATCCATTGTTGTAGGGTGAATTATTAAAAATGAAATCACATTGTTGCCGGGTGTGTGGTGGTTAAAGCAGAAAAAAAATCACAATATCGTGCTGAAGATCGCGGGTTAGAATCTCAGTCACTGCTTTGATAAAGGATGGAGAGGAACCCTGTAAAACATTCGGTGTAATGGCATGCGTGAATGCCGAGGGGATTTCAGTTGATTGCAGCTGCAACCATTTTGTTCCTATTTTAGAAAAATCAAACATTACAATAACAAAATTAAAACTATTTTCAACAATTATTTAATTGGGAATAATGTACATGAAATATAACAATTTTTACTAAAAATTTATTATTGTCCACTGTTATTGATGTATCTTTTTTATTTTATTTCCTTAGTTAGAGGATCTTCAGAAAGAAGTAGAGGAACTCCGGGAATTGGCTAACAACCGTCTTCAAGAACTAGACAAGCTCCACCAACAGCATAGGGATGCACTTAAAGAAGTAGAAAAACTTAAAATGGATGTAAGTACAGTAGAACCCCGATTATCCGTCAACCTATTAACCGATTGGCGGATTATCCGACTGACTATATCTCGCGCTTTTTTTTTTTTTCAGAAATAAATAACTTACATAAAGTACTATTTTGCATATCATATTAGTAGCACAGTCTAGTATATACGTTCACGAAACTCAATACGTAGGGAATATGCATCCATAGATAGTTGCTAACCACTAGGATCGCTACTACCGCCTCATTACAGACAATGCGAAATAGTACCGACACAGTCTATTGTTCTAGTACCCTCACAACTCAAGCTTCGTGACTAGACTTTGTTAGTAGGTTCTACATATTATGTTTTCCTATATAGTGTTTTATTACAAGCCTTTATCATTACACAGCATTGTCTACTGTTCTGAATTGCTGTTCTATAATATAACTTGTATATAAAATGTCTTCCACCGGTGTTAACAGAAAACTTGTTTTGTTAAGTATCGAAAAAATGGAGATAATTGAATAGTTTGAGAAGGAAATATTGTGGCACATCTTGCATCAGAATTCGAGATTGGAGTTACAACTGCGCGATTTAATAAAAAAATCAAGGATAAAGAGTAAAAAAGTATGTAAATCTGCAACATGAGACCTCCTTTATTCCTGTCTTTCCTGAGACAGTCATTACAAAGGGCTTTCTTGTCCTTTGAAAACCCGTTGTTTATAACCAGATTTAAATTAGTGAACTTCTTTCTGATCCACTACCTAGCGAGTTAAATACAAGACCATGGAGGAAATTACAAAATCTTGCATGGTACGGATTATCCGATTTTTTCGATTAACCGTTCAGTCCATCCCCTTCATTACCACGGATAATAGAGGCTCTACTATATTGTTACCTTAAATTTATACATATATAGGGTATTTCAAAAGTCAATTCAAACATTTAACCGCTATAAATATTATAATATTTGAGATAGGAAGAAACAAAAACATCACAGTGTTGGGCAAGCAACAGGGTTTACAAAACATTGGGAAGATGTCCGCCGTTCTCTTGTTCAACATACAGCATTCTGTCTGCGACACCATGCACAGCATTTTGCAGATAATGTCTTGGAATATTGGAATTTTTTTGTGTGCATGTGTGCGCACGTGCGCTTGTGCCAATTCTGTACACAATTAAAATCCATTCCTGATCTACCACGAAATTCTGCTGTGACCATGTTCAGACCGATTACTGGTCCTGATTTTTGTGCAATAAAGAAGATGCCATGGACTGAAGATGGTCAGACTGATTACTAGTCATGTCTTACAAAACATCTACATCGAATTGGCTTATTGGATTCTGTTAAATGTGTGTGTGCCTAATGCTCAATATTTAACAGTAAAGTAATTGTTATGAGAGCGAAATTTAAAAAAAAAAAAACTTAGCCGCTAAATAGAGACTGTATAATTTGTAATGTATTTCACAACATAAAACGAGACAAGAGCCACAAATGTCTGGGGGTGCTGCAGCTCCGCAGCCCCCTTCAAAAGCCGCCCCTGGTTATATAGTTATTTTTGTGTGTGTTAGTTTGGTTAGTTTGATTCCGTGTATAGTTGGTATAGTTCATGTATTTAGTTAGTATAATTTTTGTGTTCAGTTGTATGGTTTTGTGTGTTTTAGTTTGGATAGTTTGACTCCGTGTGTAGTTGGTATAGTTCAGGTAAATATAATCTTTTCGCTGTAAGAAAAATCCTAATGTAAACAATACCACGTGATTGAAGTGAGGTTTCATTGGCCGCTGTTTCGCGCCATAGATTCTCAGTACGTGGCCCCGTCTACTGTTGTACATTCTGTTCATGTTAAACATTTCCCATTACTCGTCAAGTAGATCTAACCTCACTTCTATGCATTTGTTTGCTTAGGAAACATTTAATTTATATTTACTGTAATTAAATTATTTTAAACTTACGTGTACGGTCAATCGCTGTCGGACAAAGGAGTTATTCCTTCCAAATAGGAGTCGTCAGAACTATCGTTGGCAGGATTTATGACGAGACGGTCCACAACAGCGTCAGTTATCCCTTCCAGCTGGAACATGCGGTCTTCCTCCTTTATCACGTGTTGGATTGCACCTTGCCACCTCTTGGCCGTCACTTCAGATAAACCTGAGACTAACAATTCTCGAACTTCAGGTAACTTGAAGGTTTTATTATTCCTTGCTACGAAACCTTTTACCTGACTCCACACGAGTTCAATGGCATTTAAGAAACTATGATACGGTGGAAGACGTAGAACAACATGACCTGCACTTTTTTCTGATTCATCCACGACATACTTACTGAACAGATCACTGTACTTTGCCACCAACATCAGAAGATCATCTTTACAAACACTGGGATCGAATTTCTCGTTTTTATTTTCCAGCCAGTTTACAATATCTTTCTTAAGCCAAGATCGAGTGGGTCGACGCTCGAGTTTAACACTATGATACAGAGCGTTATCAATCACAATTACACTACGGGATCCAATTTCGGGAGAACTCCTCTAAACCAATGGTTAAATACTTCTCCATTCATGTCTTCATGATAGTCTCCAGTCTTTTTTGATTCGAAAACCAGTAGCCCGCCTTCAACAAACCCAGTATCACTTCCGATATGAACAATTATCAATCTTTTACCTTTCGACGTAGGATTCTTCACTCCTGTTGAGAGGCCCGAAAGAAATGCTTGTTTCTTACTTTTAACTTTATCGTCTACCCAGACTTTATTGGTAACGTGGCCTTCGTTTACCCATATCTCGTCGAGGTAATATATCTTTCTATTTTCATTCCTGTATTTCCTTATTGTCCTCAAGTAACGTCTTTTCCATTGGATAATGTCTTCCCTATCAATAATTATATTCACACGATTTCTTTTTTCAAACTCAAACCCTATATCTTTAAGAATAGTGTGTAATGTAGTTTGTTTCAGATTAGGTAATGTGGGGTCACTGTTAACACAAGCAAGAACTTTATTAAGTGTAGGCGGCTCATTTTTGAAGAAAAAGCTGTGAACTTTTGAACGAATAGCACTTTTCACAAAATCATTGCATTGTCCAATCACGGGTTTATCACACTTCCTCTTCTTACCTGGTGTTCTTAGTTCACCTGTTTCTTCTTTTCTTTCTGCGCATTAATATGCTGGACACGGACACTCTGGTAAATTCAGACTTTAATGACGTGATCTGCTTAATAGGTAATGTTGGAATCAACTCACTTAACTTATTATATACATTTAAAACTATTTGTTTTTCTCCGCTTTTGAGAGATTTTCCACTTTTATGTTTAATAACTGAAGCTATACTTCAGTACCACATGCTTACGTGAACTACGAGCTCAAGTGACGCCAGCTTGTTACAAGAACAGACTACCTCGGTATTACTGTTGGTATTCATCCGCGTTCATAGTAAATAACAAAATATAAAAGTAGCTTTTCTTTTACATATTGTTTTACATATGAGTGAAGTTATATGTTTCATCGTGTTTAACAACTAGAATTCAATTTTTTATTTTCAAATAATACAAGATTGTGGTTTCCAAATACGGACTATATTTTCCTGCGTCGTGTGAGTGTTTTGACTGGTAGCCAATCACGATATGACAGCCACGTGCTTATGTTTTTGTGTGTTTTAGTTTGGATAGTTTGACACATGATGTTTTGGATAGGATTTTTATAATTTTTGTGTTCAGTTATATGGGTTTGTGTTTTTAGTTTGGATTTTGACAGTGAAAACAGTATAGTTAGTATAATTTTTGTGTTCAGTTGTATAGTTCATGTTTTGTGTGTTTTTAGTTTGGATAGTTTGACTCCGTGTGTAGTTGGTTGGTATAGTTCATGTATTTAGTTAATATAATTTTTGTGTTCAGTTATATGGTTTTGTGTGTTTTTAGTTTGGATAGTTTGACTCCGTGTGTAGTTGGTATAGTTCATGTATTTAGTTAGTATAATTTTGAGTTCAGTTATATGGTTTTGTATGTTTTAGTTTGGATAGTTTGACTCCGTGTGTAGTTGGTATAGTTCATGTATTTAGCTAGTATAATTTTTGAGTTCAGTTGTATGGTTTTGTGTGTTTTAGTTTGGATAGTTTGACTCCGTGTGTAGTTGGTATAGTTCATGTATTTAGTTAGTATAATTTTGAGTTCAGTTGTATGGTTTTGTGTTTGTGTTTTTAGTTTGGATAGTTTGACTCTGTGTAGTTTATAATTTTGTTCATGTATTTAGTTAGTAGTTGGTATAGTTCATGTATTTAGTTAGTATAATTTTTGTGTTCAGTTATATGGTTTTGTATGTTTTAGTTTGGATAGTTTGACTCCGTGTGTAGTTGGTATAGTTCATGTATTTAGCTAGTATAATTTTTTTGAGTTCAGTTGTATGGTTTTGTGTGTTTTAGTTTGGATAGTTTGACTCCGTGTGTAGTTGGTATAGTTCATGTATTTAGTTAGTATAATTTTTGTGTTCAGTTATATGGTTTTGTGTGTTTTAGTTTGGATAGTTTGACTCCGTGTGTAGTTGGTATAGTTCATGTATTTAGCTAGTATAATTTTTCCGAGTTCAGTTGTACGGTTTTGTGTGTTTTAGTTTGGATAGTGTGACTCCGTGTGTAGTTGGTATAGTTCATGTATTTAGTTAGTATAATTTTTGTGTTCAGTTGTATGGTTTTGTGTGTTTTAGTTTAGAGAGTTTGACTCCGTGTGTAGTTGGTATAGTTCATGTATTTAGTTAGTATAATTTTTGTATTCAATTGTATGGTTTTTGTGTTTTAGTTTGATAATTTTTGTATTCAATTGTATAGCTTGACTCCGTGTATAGTGGTATAGTTCATGTATTAGTTAGTATAATTTTTGTGTTCAATTGTATCGTTTTTGTGCGTTTAGTTTAGATAGTTTGTGTGTTTAGGCTGTACAATTTATGTGTGCAATTGGTAAGGTTTTTGTGTATTTAGTTTGTGTGAGTTAAGACTATGTATGTGTTCAGTTTGTGTAATTTTTTTCTTTTTTTTTTTTTTTCTTTTTATCGTGTGTTTAGTGTGGACAGTTGTGTTCAGATTATAATTTATGTGTTTAGTTTGCATATTTTTGTGTGGATGTTTAGTTTGCATAATTTATGTGTTTAGTCTGTATTGTTTTTCGTGTTTAGTTGGTATAATTTGTTTATGTGTTTAGTTTGTAAGTGTATAGTGTAAGCTCCCTTGGACTGGCTCCCCAAGTGTAGTAGACCTTCAGCTCACTGTACACTCCTGTAGGAGGCCGTTGCCCTTATAGGATTTCAGGCTTTTTGTATTTCGTAATTCTTCTTGCTTCCCAATATTTAGATAAGGTCCATAAAATTTTCCACAGATTCTGAACTTCTAGTACATATAAATCCCAGCTCTAGTTATATCTGAGTGCTGTAAGTAATTTTTCTTTATTTGTGTGTATGTCATTGTAATTGATAAAGTGTATTGATTTATTGATCTTCTTCTTATTAATAGATTCGTCAACTACCTGAATCTGTTATAGTGGAGACTACAGAATACAAATGCTTACAGTCTCAGTTTTCTGTGCTGTACAATGAGTCCATGCAGCTCAAAACACAACTTGATGAAGCTCGTCAGCAATTGCAGACTAGCAAAAATGCTCACCTACGTCATATTGAGATGATGGAGGTATGTGTGCCAGCTGTTTACATGAAAATAGGTTCTAAGCTAAAGTGTTTCATCATGAAGATTTTAGGGTAGTGCTTTGATTTTTCGTGTTGCAATTCCAGGTTTAAATCCTGGTAGATCCACTGTTGAATTTTTGGATGGGAAAAGGTGATATGCAGTCACATTACCCATTTACCATCATTTTTTTCTTAGTCCATTGTAATCTCTATCATAATTATAGAAAACAGTGATGTTACATCAGACAGTGTGTTGTTTAGGGTTCCCAATCATCCCTTCTCCCCACCTCAATAAAGGTCCTGTGTCAGTGGCGGTTCCTTGGGGGAGGGAAGGGAGGAACGTCCTCACATTTTCTTCTTTTGAAAGTAAATACCAAATAAAGTATGTGCCTTGAAATTCGAGGAAGATTCGATAATTTTTAAGTTCACAGCTATAAGAAAAATTCAGTTGATCGAATTTTAAACGACGTGCGCTCATGTGCTGTAGAAAACTGTGGGAAAGATGCGAGATTGTCTGTGTGGAGGAAAGGCACTCCATTCCTCCTCTACTGCAGTTAACACACATAGACAACAGCTCACTAGCGGCCAGAGAAAGAAGCAGAGTTTTAAAGCAAATAAATGAATGGAGTGGGAGGAGATCCTCCTCTGAATCAGTCATGGGCGAGAAATAGAAACAGACTGGTCGTCCAGCAAGCTCGCTACCGCTGCCACCTAACGATGTTGCATTCAACCGGACTATAACACATCTAGAAGGAGACACAACAAAAACAGTTTTAACGCAAAGCTATGAAAGACACCATATAAACTTTTTCTAAATTATAAATCAAAAATATTATTCATTGCACTTCATATAGGCTACTATTCATGGTTTGAAACTTTCGTGGATATTTGAAAGTTAAAAGTCGGGTTTATGTAAAACAAAGAGGAAGTAGTTTTACGTAGTTGGTCCCTGAAATTCACTTCTATTCATTGTTTACTGGACAGGGCAACAGCCAAGTTGTCAGTTTTGTACAAATATATTTGAAAATGAAAGTAGGTACTCCAAACTACATCATTTTTAACATAAAAATTAATCGGCCACTGGCAGGTTTCAATAATAATGATAGTATGACTTTACAAGAACTGACATTCTTCAAAAGTATGTGATACTGAACTTGTAAAATGTACATGTGGCAACACAGACCACGTGGGTGGGTGCAGTGTTCTCGCTTTCCTCAGATTATTTCCCATTCCCATTTCCATTTCCGTAAATCGGTTCGGTTACGAGTTAGTAGCTAGTCTCTTCCAACACGTGTGATGCTGTAGTGTGCTCGAAAAATGCTACGAGGTTGTGAATTTCCTTGTAATTATTGATTTGTGCAATTATTCAACAATGAATGGAAGTGAAATCGTAATATATTTTGGACAGTTTAGGAAACTCATTTACAAGAACAGATTATTGCTATACAGAAGGGAAGGCCAACCCCAACACTACCTGGTCTTACATGTATGCATTTAGACTAATTTGTAGCATGTTTCATTCAAGAAGGTGTCATTTAGTGCTGTTAATTTCTTTCCTCCTCTTAAGAAATATGCAGGAGCCGCCACTGTCCTGTGTCCCTAGAGCATGTTTCAGATTCTTGCTTTTTATTAGTGGTCTCCTCTTCTGAAGGGTTGTCATAGCGTAATTCCTGACAATTCAAGTTGCAGTTTGCTAAATAGGATTTACGAATTATTCTTACTCTATTATGTCGATATGATACAAGATTGTTGCATGAATAGCTAATATTCAGTTAATGAAAATGTGAAACATATGCAGTAAAACCCGTATTTAACATTTTATTATTATTATTATTATTATTATTATTAATTATTAGTATTATTATTAATTGTATTTTTTATTAATTAATAAGTTTATTATTGTCATTATTGTAGTGTAATTAGTTACCACTGCCACTGGGTATAAACCCATTGCAGTGTGAATAAATACATACATACATTTTCTGGAGACACAAAATAATAAAATTAATCTTAAATGGGAGTTGACACTAAGCAGAGGTTTGCTGTTTTTGTTTAAAAATTTTGTATCTGATGATGCCGTAATAGGTGAAAACGTTTATACATTATTTTTATTTAAGATGTATAAACAGATGTTAATGTTAAATTGATAAGTCATAAGATTGAACAGTTTAACATTATTTATTGTATTTAGTAAAGAATTACCTTGTCTTGCTATTCCACTTCGAGACTCAATTAATTTTGAACTTCTCCTTAGAGTGAAGAACTTATGGCTCAAAAGAAATTAAGAACAGAAGTAATACAGCTGGAAGATGTGTTGGCACAATTACGGAAAGAATATGAAATGCTACGTATTGAATTTGAACAGAACTTGGCAGCTAATGAGCAAACAGGTCCCATCAACAGAGAAATGCGACACCTCATTACATCCCTTCAGAATCATAACCAACAATTGAAAGGCGAAGTGCATAGGTACAAGAGGAAATACAAAGATGCTAATGCAGAAATACCAAAGGTAGGTGCTTACTCAAATAATGTCTGGAAAATTGATTGAAAATGAAATTTAGGTTCAAGACAGAATGAGAGTTTTGTATGTCATTTCAAGTGAATAATAAGTCTTAATATTGGATCTAAGTGAGATCAATGAGAAATGGAAAGAGGAAAGGACAATGGTAAAATGATGGAAAGAATGACCTACATAAGGAGAAGTTACTTAAATTTAAATTACACCATTTATTTTTTTATTGACAAATTTTAACCTTAAAATGAACTTCTTTATTCCCAACAAATTAAGGGAGTAAATGCCCTGGCAATATCCATTGCAATTCTCATTATTATACCCATGTATAATTCAAACTTCCAAAACAAGAAAAGTATACAATTTTACCGTATTAATCAAATTATATTCTGATTAATAACAAATATTATAATTCTACTAACATGAATTGGAGCATGACCAGTAGAAGATCCTTATATTATTACTGGACAAATCTTAACAGTTCTTCTGTTGTTCGCTAATTCTCTTGGCCTTATACAGGCCCAGTCCCATCAGTGGAATCGAACTGAATCGATTCAAAGGAAACGCCTGCTTCCAGTCACATTTAGTTGAATCTGACCGAACTGGAGTGTTGCAGATTAAAATGGTTTGGATAATAGTTGTAGCACAATTGTGTGATGAGGTGGAAAAAGAATAAATATCCAAAACAAGAAAAGCAAATACTCTATGATATTATTAATTAAGGATTCACATAGAGAATTTTCCGCTTTATTTGATTATCTTCTGAGAAATTAAAAAAAAAAAAATAATTTTTTTGCATTTCTTTAGATTTTAATTTTGACCTGGTGTTTCCATTGATTAACTTATTTCGTCCCAAGGCATTATTACAGCACTACTTTTATGTTTTGTCATACAGTATAGAGGATAATTCTGAACAAGATTTATTATTATTCTTTGTTCACATTATTAAATTGTATGCATACTATTTCAGCAATAAATTTCCATAAACAAATTACGACATGCTACTAAAAATTGATATTACTCATTTGTTTTTGACAAACGAGAACATAATAATTATAATCATACCCGAAACAAGAAGTTTTGTTCCAGCGGTGGAATAAATATTGTAGCTCATGAATTCGATTCGGTTCGATGCTTTCTGGCATCTTCCATTTAAGTACATTGTAAAGAAAAATTCTGTTCGATCCAATTCTGTTAAGTGAGAGATGGCCTTATATCCTCCATTTGCCATCTTGCATCCCAATAGTACTTTTTCTAGCTGAGAATATACATCACCATCAAACTTCGTGATGGTTCGATACTAAGTATTATAAAGTATTACATTTTCTATCGATATGGACAAAAGTCATGATCCTACTTGCAGTAATTACGAAATAAGAGAGTGTTAAACATTTACGGGGGAAAAAAAAAAAAAAAAAAAAAAAAAAAAATTCTGAGAAAACTATGAACTTTCCACTAGTGTGGTATTGCACATTTTTGTTACATACAAAATGAGCTAGTATTCACTCTGAAAATCTGCTAGGTTATTTCACTTCCATCCTGTATAAAGATAAATTAACATTCTTTCTGTGGAATTTTGTAATAGTAGTTTCCCTATTGCTCCATTATTCAATTCAGTTTTAATATTTGGCTTAGTATGTCTTAGAGTGAATGTGTGAAATTTTACAATCTATACTTACTTAAAATGGCTTTTAAGGAACCGAAATTCATTTTCGCCCTTCCAAAATAATTGGTCCTATCCTGTGCAAGATTAATCAGTCTCTATCATCAACCCCACCTCCTCAAATCCATTTTAATATTATCCTTCCATCTATGTCTCGGCCTCCCTAAATAATGGTCTTTTTCCTCAGTCTCCCAATAACACACTATATTCATTTCTGGATTTTAGTGCTACATGCCCTGCCCATCTCAAACGTCTGGATTTAATGTTCCTAATTATGTCAGGTGAAGAAATACAATGCGTGCAGTTCTGTGTTGTGTAACTTTCTCCATTCTCCTGTAACTTCATCCTGCTTAAAAATATTTTCCTAAGTTTATTCTTTGAAACACCCTTAACCTATGTTCCTCTCTCAAAGTGAGAGTCCAAGTTTCAAACCATTAAAACAACTGCCATATAACTGTTTTATAAATTCTAACTTCAAGATTTTGGACAGCAGACTGGATGATAAGAGCTTCTCAACCGAACAATCAAAGCTAGAAAGATAGCCTAATAAACGCATTTGCCATATTTATTCTGCTTAATTTCCTCACCGAGTGTCATTTATATTTGTTACTGTTGCTCCAAGATATTTGAATTTTTCCACCTTTTCTAAGGATAAATCTCCAATTTTTATATTTCCATTTCGTACAATATTCTGGTCATGAGACATAATCATATACTTCATCTTTTCTGTATTTACTTCCAAACCGAATTTTTATGACCAAATTGCTTCAAGTAAAATTTCCGTGTTTTCCTAATCGTTTGTACAATTTTTCTCCTAACATATTCACGTCATCCTCGTAGACAAGAAGCTGATGTAACCCGGATCAATTCCAAACCCTGCCTGTTATCCTGAACTTTCCTAATGGCATATTCTAGAGCGAAGTTAAAAAGTAAAATATTTCAAAATTCGTTCATTCCTTTTTTCAGCTCAAAAAGGAATTGGAGGATCTAACAGCTCGAGTGGGCCAACAAACAGTTCAAGAAATCAAGGAAGGTTCATTATCAGAATCTTCCTGTAAGGAAGAAGAAACTTCTACTGACAAAAGTGTGGTTCAGGTCAAGGAGGAAGCAGGGACATGTGCCAATAAAGAAGGAGTAGAAGAAGAAGCTGAGGTTAGATATAATAGTTTCTTGTAAAGTTGGTTATTATAAGATTTGTTTTTATTTCTTTCCCTTCATTGCCTCTTCCTCTAAAGTAAAAGTAATTTTGTTTCAGTGTCTCACTTAATCCTTCATTGTTTGTGTTCTTTTTGTTAGGGAGAGGAAGGTGATCGGGAAGTAGATAAAGACAGGCAGCTTACATCACCACCAATTAAGAAAGAAAAGGATATTAAAAGAGAAAAAGATATTAAAAAAGAAATAAAAACTGAAAAGGATCACAGAGAACAGCATAGAGCAAAAGAAGCAAAAGTGGCGGAATCAGAACTGGTGCGAGATCTCAAGGCTCAGTTGAAGTGAGTAGTGAGGGTCTTAAGTAGTTAAATGTACACTTTCAACAACTTACATATACAGATACAGAGTAAAAGATTATGACTTCACAATTCATTTCAAGTAAAAAAGTTGTTGTTGTTGTTGTTTTATAATGCCAGGCGTTTGACAATAAAATCATTTGACCTCTTGCACTCCAGTATTTTTCAAAGATATTATCATGGTCAGCCACTGAAGCACAGATTTTGAGGTGTTCCGAATCCATTTCTTGGTTTGAGTTGTACAACGGGCAGTTAGGGGACTGATATATTCCAATTCTACGCAGGTGTTTGGCCAGGTTAAATGACAAGTTGTAGCCGATTTAAGTGAACACCATATTTTAACGTTTTGGTGGCTACTTCATTCACACACAACTCCCAGAATGTCTGGAGGACCACACCTGCTGTTGGTCGATGGGTCCATTGGACCTAGTTGAGAGATCTTGATCACCAGCTTTCCCTCCTTAAGCCACTGGAGGACGATTTTAGTGCCATAGCAGGTCAGCACTAGGAACAGAAAAGTAGAAAGAGGAGGAAGGAAAGTGAAATGAACCCTAGGCCTCGAATGCTCTAATGCCGTGGGGATCGAAGAAAGTAAGAGTTCAGTCAGAGGACTGGATAGGAAAGGGTAAAGAGGGAATTAGGTATTGAATAGAGGAAAATTATACCAAATTCAGTCATTAACTCATCAAGCTGACCAGTGCTAATTGATGAGTAGCCCCTCCCTTTAGTTCAGCTTGTAAAATTATGCTTACTAACAGCTGCACCATGGGAAGGTAGGGATGGGACATTGGGTATTTGTCCAGGTTGGTTCTTAAAGCCTTCAATGGGAAGGATTAATGGCTCTCCCCCTGTATCCGACAGATACCCTTTTGCAGCCTCAAGTAAAAAAGTAAATATCGGTATAAATATGGCTATGATTTTGAGCAGGTACAGAACTATGACTATTTTAATCTACAAAAATAGTTACACTTTCACAGCTGTAAATCACGTTTAAGAGGCTGATGGGCAGAAAAGTTACACTTTATGTTTACAGCTATATACTGTATATAGATAGCTTGTGTTATTGCAGTCGTAAGTTTGTGCTTACAGTAGATTTTCAAATGTACTGCTTTCTGCATCAATACACTTCTGCACCCGGGTGTGAATCAAGTACGTAGCTGAAACTGTGAGAGTCGTTCCAGAATTAATGCTTCCTATTTGAAGGGTACACGGGAAAAATGATCAAGGTCCATCGAAAATCGAAATTGAGTTAATGATACTATCTTATAGTGGAAAGGAAGTACTATCATGTGGTCTAGCTAGTAATAAGAAATCGTCGTTCTTGACATTCCACTACTTCAATTTCTGTTAAATACACACATAACAAAGTATTATGTGCTTAAACTTTAAAATGCGTTTTTCTCGAAACTTTCTAAATGGACCTTGATCGTTATTCCCATGTACCCTTCATTTATCTTCATGGAAAATGCAATAAATACTTGCCTCCCGATCCAGAATTGTGTTTGGGTGTGGGTTCGATTCTTGCTTGGGCTTATTACTTGGTTCGGTTTTTTCCGAGGTTTTCCGCAACTGTAAGGCAGATGTCAGGTAATCAATGGCGAATCCTTGGCTTCATCTTGCCAAATACCATCTTGCTATCACCAATCCCATCGATGCTAAATAGCCTAGAAAGTAGTTGATACAGTGTCGTTAAATAACCAATTAAAAAACATTGTCACAGGTAAATTGGGCGTCATTGGTAAATAGGATGTAACAATACAACCGTTGATCATTTGATATAGCTACAGAATTCCACATGTTGGACAGGATCTTCAAGTTTGAGGTGCTGATCACATTGCACATGGTATGGATACATTCCTTATTTGTGTAATGTTCTTCACACACGTGTCTTGGAAACTCTAAGATGCCTAGATATCCTTTGCATACTAGTACGAGAATCACATTAATTTGTCTTTTCATATGCAGAGTGCTTTATGTTGTTTGAAACTGTTTAAATAGCAAATTGCTGACATAATTTTTACATTGGTTGTGAATTTCAGCTATAGCACAGGTAGTTCCAGATAAATTTACTAATGAATTATTTAATCCACATTTAGGAAAGCAGTGAATGACCAAAAGGAGATGAAACTTCTGTTGGACATGTATAAAGGCGTCAGTAAAGAACAGCGAGATAAAGTTCAGTTAATGGCAGCTGAGAAAAAGACACGTGCTGAATTGGAAGATATTCGTCAACAGCTGAAGAAAATGCAGGTGGAGCACTGGCCAGTTAATCAAATACTATTACGAAATATGTAGCTTAAATAAAATAAGTATTTCTATATATTTAGTATTTAGTAGTATTTATTTATTTATTTAACCTGGTAGAGATAAGGTCGTCAGGCCTTCTCTGCCCCTCTACCAGGAGATTCCAACTATAATATGAAGAATAAAATTACAATTAGTATTACAGTTACAATTACAATTACAATAAAAATCAAAATACTAAAAAATTACCTGACTAATGAAAGCTAGATAATTTACCATAGAAGAACAAAGAATATTTTATATATACTGAATTACAAATTAAACCTAGAATAACAAAATTGTATAGTGATGAAATTACCGGATATTGAAATATTTTGTGATAGATTAAGGAAACTATTTACAAGAAACCATGTCTGAACGAGTTTCAATTACTGACCAAATGCCTATAATCTTTTCGCTGTAAGAAAAATCCTAATGTAAACAATAGCATGTGACTGAAGTGAGGCTTCATTGGCCACTGTTTGGCGCCATAGATGCTCAGTATGTGTTCCCGCCTACTGTTGTACATTCTGTTTCATGTTAAACATTTCCGTTACTCGTCAAGTAGGCCTAACCTCACTACTATGCATTCATTTGTTTAGGAAATATTTACTTTATAATTACTCTAATTAAAACTCACATAACTTATTATATACATTTAAGACTATTTCTTTTTCTCCGCTTTTGAGAGGGTTTCCACTCTTATAATTAATAACCACACACACCCAGGATGCAGAAGCCATACTTCAGTACCATGTGCTAATGTGAACGACAAGCTCAAGGGACGCCAGCTTGTTACAAGAACAGACTACCTCGGTATTACTGTTTGTATTCATCCATGTTCATAGTACATAACAAAATATAAAAGTAGCTTTTCTTTTACATATCATTTTACATATGAGTGAAGTTATATGTTTCATTGTATTTAACAACTAGAATTCAATTTTTTATTTTCAGATAATACAAGATTATGGTTTCCAAATAAGAACTATATTTTCCTGTGTCATGTGAGTGTTTTGACTGGTAGCCAAACACGGGTATGACAGCCACGTGCTTGTGTTTACATTAGGATTTTTCTTACAGCGAAAACAGTATATTAAGTTTGCATTTGAATTCAATTTTATTTCGACAGTCCCTGATGCTAGCAAGTAGCGAATTCCAGAGCCTTGGCAGGGCTATTGTGAAAGAGGATGAGTATATAAATAAGCATAAGCATTAAGTCAGTGGAGTGACAGTTACAAAAATAGTATACCTATTTCTGAAAATTATGTATACAGACATTAACCAGTCATGTTAGAGAGAGAAGCTTTCTTTTATTGTGCATTATAGTTGGATTGTAATTTATTAATATGTTTTGCAGTTTATTTATATTGCTTGAATTCATTTTTTTGACAAGTGAGTATGTGGTATGTGTGTTCGTGTCTTTCTCTCTGTGTGGCTGTGTGCATGTGTTTCTGTGTGTCTGCTTGCATGCACAGGACAGTTGGGGAAAGTAAATTCATACAGAGATAGATATAATATACAAATATACATGTACCATATATACGTGACTACTCCGTGCCATTAAATAATCTGCACATCCTAATTTTAGGAGAGAAAAAAAATAGGCTATACGAGGTGTGAACATGTTGTTGTTGTTATCTAATGCTGGGCTTTGACAACGAAGCCATTAGCATTCTTGCTCTCAATATTTTTCTGTGGTGGATCCATCAGGTAGAACTTCACAGGTTTGTAGATGATCTTCAGTCATTTCTTCTTCTTTGTTGCATAGAGGGCAATTTGGATTTGTGTAAATTCCTATTTTATTCAAGTGTTTGGCCAAATAATCGTGTTCTGTAAGCAGTCTGAATTTTGCTACTGCAGATTTACGTGGGATTTCTGGAATAATTTCTGGTTTTTTTATTAAAATGCTCCATTTTTTATCTTTGGCTTTGGTACATAGTGCTTGGTTTTGCTTGATTTTATATTTATTTTTAATTAGTCTTTTGATGGATGTAAAAGGTAGGCTTGTATTTGTATTCTGAATTAAATTGGATCCTTTTTTGGCAAGAAAGTCAGCAGTTTCATTTCAGCAATTCCGCAATGTGCAGGTATCCATTGCAATTGAATTCTTTTCTGTAGTTTTTGAAGTTGTTGGATCATTTTGTGACATTCTTTAATTTGGATTGACATCATTTTATATGAATTTATTGCATATAATGCTGCTTTAGAATCAGAGAGAATGACAGCATTTTGAAATTTATCTATTCTGTATAGTAGGTGTTGGAGTGAGATATGAATAGCCATTAAAGTCCGAATAAATGAAAATAAAATTACCCGATTTAAATTAGGCTGCCATCCCCATCAAAGTAATCCCCTTTGGCTACCATACACTGATCCCTGTGCGTCGGCCATTTTTGGAATGCCTTCTGGAAGTCACGTTCTTGAAGCCTGTCAAGCACCTTCTGTTATTTGCATTGGATCTCCTCCACAGTGCCAAAACAGCGACCCTTTAGCTTGAATTTCATCTTCAGAAAAAAAAAAAAAAAAAAAAAAAAAAAAAAAAAAAAAAGTCACAGGGGACCAAATCTGGTGAGTATGAGGGTTGAGGAATGACGACCATCTCGTTACAGGTACAAAAACGGCATGTTGCGAGAGCTCTGTGAGCTGGCACATTGTCGTCATGGAGCATGCATTTGTATGTGGACGTGAGAATCATTTGAACCTCTTCAGATGACATGTTGATGATGTCAGCAATTTCTGTGATGGTGATGTGTCGATCATCATGCACAATTTGTCGAATTTTTTCGACATTTTCGGCAGTGTTGCACATGTGGAGTCAACCCACTGCTTCATTCCCGTAGGCTTGCTTCAACATTCCATGAGTTTTGGTTGCCGATTTCCCAAAGAATTTGATGTTGGATCTCTGCTCCAGGTTCGAGTCTATCGTGATTTCGCAAATGCGCAGATGTACAACTAACCAAACCTTGTGCAACAGATCTCAATGAAGATAACGCTTTGAAACTTTGTGCCACATCTCTTCAAAGTCATCTAGTGTCACTGCTGTGTGCGCATGTCAATCACATGATCTCTTCACCCACAACAGATACAGTCTCGAAATTTAATGATCACACCTCGTAATGTGTGTTATCTTTACAAGAAATTAACCGTATGTAATGATGTACTTCAAAACAATAAAATATCAATTTGTTTAAGAAACACATCATAATCTACAATAGCAAAAAAAAAAAAAATGCGAATTCCAATTTTTACCAATTTAATGTTAATATGTGCAATAAAATATTAAACTCAAGAATTACATGCTTCCTTACCTCTATTCATCATACTTTCATTGTCATCACTAGTGGAAGAATCGTTATCGTCAACATCTTCCTATAGAGTGTCATCCTTAGTTCTGTTAAGTGAAATTGTGATGCTGTGAAGCAGTACCAATCTTATTTCAAATAATGCGCACCCTCATTTTTTCTTCTCTAAATTCTGGAAAAAATAAATGCGGAGTATTTGTGTATATACTGTTTATCCTTATGAATCTGACTTTATAATCTCGTAATTTGGAAATCTTATGATGAGCTCTTTGCATTATATTTTCATCATTACTAGATTTGTTGTCTTGTACATATTTTCATGGTAATGTTAGTAACTGTAAGGTCTTCATGGTCGTTCTAGGGTTTTCTGTCATCATAATGTTCTCATATTTTGTGCTGACTTCTTTGTTGCGCACCATTTGTGATATTTGTATTGTGGAAATACCTAGACATCATTTGGATTTTCTATTTATAATCTAATATTTGACTTGTACAGCTTTATTAGTTGGGCATTTCCCGATGAACTCAAATGTCGAAGTGCTGTTTTTGATGATTTGTTATTATGATAATATTATTCCAATCAGTTCTCTACACTTAAAGACCATTGTGATAATTCGATTGCATTATTCTAGAATTGCGTGATCTCTCTCTCTCTCCCTCCCTCCCCTCTCCCTTCCTCTCCCTCTCGCTCCCTCCCTCCCT
Source organism: Periplaneta americana (assembly GCA_025594305.2). Lineage (NCBI taxonomy): Eukaryota > Metazoa > Arthropoda > Insecta > Blattodea > Blattidae > Periplaneta > Periplaneta americana. The sequence goes on along the minus strand of JAJSOF020000025.1, from coordinate 26,394,395 downwards.
CCCCTACCCCTCCCCCTCTCCATCTCCCTCCTCCTCTCCCTCTCTCTCTCTCTCATTGGCCAGTACTTGATATACATCCTCCCTCTATGAGGAACACACTATGGTTGCAGATCGTTTTGCCTCTATTGCCTTGCCTTTGGTGCACTAGTATGATTATTAATCAATATTGAATTCAGACCTTTTCCCTTGAGGGGCAGGGGGATTTATACCATACCAGGGTGTGAGGTTGGGACTGCTAACAAAAGAAACAATAACTCAGATCTTGCATAACTACAACAGAGGCAGTCTATGTAAAATGGGGTCAATTAAAGAATTACAGCTTTCATTTGTTTATCCATATGTCATTCTGTTTTAAGTACTACTAAATGTTAATATAGATATTAACTTAAAAATGTGTGTTTTTTTGTGTGTAAACATTCCCGTAAACATTCCCAAATAAAATTATGGTTACAAGCTGAAATTGTAATAATTTTGTCCAAGATAACTAATAAATTAATGTCCTAGAAAGTTTCAATTAACTCATATATTTGCTCATGTTTTGGACTTGAAAAACTAAATGTTCATTGTCGAATTTTTCCATAACAAGTTAATAGTTTCTATATAAGTTACTGTATTATTTGAATGTGTTTTAGACTTCATAATCTAAATGGGCATTGTCAAATTGTCGATAGTAAGTGAGAAGTTTCGATGTAAACTGTATTTTTATGTGATTTTTTTGCCAGGAAAACAAACGAGAGGAACGCAAGAAACTCTGTGATGAAGATGCAATGCGCAAGATTAAGCAGTTAGAGGAACAAGCCTATCAATTGCAGAAGCAAGTGGCATCGCAGAAACAGGTAGATGGGAGTTGGACTTCACACAGCAACTTTAACCTCATGAGACCATTTGTAAGTTTGTATTACATTCAGGATCCTCATAGGATCTTAGTGTCTAGATACATTATTCACTTTAGTTGAGTTTTGATGATGTACACCTCCCACCACACTATACCACATTATTAGAGTAAATTATATCTTCTGTGAGTTAAAGATGTGCTGCTATATTTGAGGCATTACAGTGTTAGCTTTAGGGGCCTTAATGTGTGTTTTAATTTTTTTTTTTTATCAGGTATGTCTTTGGTTGGGTTGGGTGTAGATAATTCTGTCAATCTTTTCATCATTAAATTACTTATTTCTGTGATCAGCTCTTGTGTAATTATACCATCTTCTATGATTCCTTTTCTTACATACACTATAAAACAATGTGTATATATTTATAAAAACTCTGAACATATGTCCTTGATTTAACCCTTTAGATGCTAAATAGATTGTAATCAGGCTTGACTGTGATATTAGACTCGAAAATTGTATTTCTATCATAAACTTTAATTAATAGTATTGATTAGTTCCACCCGTTTCATTAGTTAATGATTGATACAAGGTCAGAATTTCAACTGCTACAAATTTTATCTTTGTAATTTCTACAGATTTTTAGTCACAAAAGGTATGTCTCTGCTAGCATTTTTGCTTCCTATTCCTGCATTGTCATCTAACACAAATATGGGCAATGGTTACTCAAGTAATTTGGAAAATGTTGATATAAGGAGTATCGAAAGAATTCATATTGTAATATAATGGATATAATGCTGAGGACTTAAAGAAGAAAAGAAAATATACCATCACGGTTAGGAAATTCTGCCATTCCGCTTTTAGTTAACATTTGTTTTCATCTTGTTTTTGACCATTCCGTATCTTTTTTCCTTTTGGTTGATATTCACAAGTTGTTGAAATGAGAGTATTTCCCATGCTTTTTGTGTAGAACTTCTCCACTTTCTTCTATATTATTTAATATTTTCATTTATGGAGTAATTCGTCTGCTGCAATTACCATATTGGCCTGGCTGCGAAACCAGGTGGGCCGGGTTCGAATCCCGGTCGGGGCAAGTTGCCTGGTTGAGGTTTTTTCCGGGATTTTCCCTTAACCCAATACGAGCAAATGCTGGGTAACTTTCGGTGCTGGACCCCGGACTCATTTCACCGGCATTATCACCTTCATATCATTCAGACGCTAAATGACCTAGATGTTGATACAGCATCGTAAAATAACCCAATAACCCATATTGGCTCGAATCTAGTAAGACCTCAAATATAATACAACCCCGGCACCGGGGTGGGTATCCGGTGTGGCTTAGTGGATAAAGCATCAGCATGTAGAGCTGAAAACCCGGGTTCAAATCCTGGCGCCGGAGGGAATTTTTCTCCGTTCCATTACTCTTTCATCAGTGTTATGATCGGCCAGAATATCACTTCAGTGATTCACACATGTCGTGATTTAAGACTGCGTTTATTCTGTGACGGATCGGCCAACTAATCACTCATAACAAGTGCACCTCAGCACATGTGTGGACTTCAGTCTTGCGTTCATAGACATCTATGCACGTAGTGAAAACCGGCCACTTACTCTTTCATGGTATGATGACGCAGAGGAACCCAAGAGTTGGAACTTAATCTGAGAGAGGGCGATTCTGTCCGGCGTCGGGCCGGGTGGATATCGGTGTGGCTTAGTGGTTAAAGCATCAGCACGTAGAGCTGAAAACCCGGGTTCAAATCCCGGCGCCGGAGAGAATTTTTCTCCGTTCTGTTACTCTTTCATCCCAAGTTTTTAGATGTTCTACAGAGAGATCAGATGAGGTGTGGACAGGAGGTATGTGGTTTTCACTGTGTGCTGCTGATGCACTCGCAACGGGGAACGGACAGTGTAGAGTTGCCGTGATACAACCATACAAGATTCCATAACTATTTTAAAAAGTGTCTTACTTACCAATTTTATTGATGGAAGTGCTGAAACTGGCCACTTCTGTTGTCCACACATTTTTGGCATCTCTATATGAAATATCGTCTGAGAAAAATATTAAATGTTGGTCTATTAATCCATTATGAATATTATTCAGTATCCACTCACAAAATGCACACCTATGTGCAGTTATTTTATATAGCTGCAACTTCAACATTTTAGTAGCTTTTTACACAGAGCCATAAATTCGTACTCGTTGTGAAAGGCACCTAAGTGATTTTCTAGAAGATAGTTCCAATTGATGACCAATGTCATCTAATGTTTCTGCTGTGAGAACCCTACGCTGTCTGTTTTATTTCTTAGGCTGAACATTTCCCATTGCCTGAAATTTATTATAAAGATTATGGATTGTTGTACGTGATTGAATTTTTACATCCAGGAATTACATTTCAAACCACATTCGTACTTGGCTAGCAGACTGGGTCAACACATATTCATTCATTCATTCATTTATTTTATTCCATAGATCTTACATGAGCAATGAAGCTTTAAGATGTGGAACAAGTCAAAATTTTACAATATTACAATTACAATTTTTACAATTTAGTAATTTTCTACAATTTTGTGCAATTTTTTACAATATTTTGTCGAGATGTAGTGAGATGAGGTGAGGTCCGAGGATTCGCCAAAATATTACCCGGCATTTGCCTTTTGGTTGGGGAAAACCTCGGAAAAACCCAACCAGGTAATCAAATCAAAGGGGGGTAATCAAATCAAAGGGGTTGATGCCAAGGACTCGCCATAGATCATCCGGCTTCAGTCCCACGGCTGTGGAAAACCTCGGAAAAAACCAAAGACTAAAGGGGGATCCAACCCAAGCCTGAACGCAGCTCCGTATCAGCAGCCCGGCGAGTCTGCTGACTGAGCTACATCGATGGCTCTACTAAAAGTATACAATACATAGCCAATCAGATTATTAAATTTACAAACGCAAACGATCATTCATCATCATATGAATCATAAATATACTCGTATACACATTGTTCAGTAGTAAACATTTGATTAGCCATTATACAGTTTAAACTTATTCACACTTCACTTTAAATGCACAAGGAAACACCGTATAATACACTGCAGTATGTAACATGTCACTAGTCTCTTGGAGACTGATTCTCTAATCTTGACACAAGCTAGGATACATACTTACATCATCGCCTCTGCCAGCCCACCATTCCCCACCGCAATTGCTTCAGCACTGCACAGTGAAAACCCCGGCACTCCTGTCCACACCTCATCAGATCGATCTGTATATGGAAAGCAAAAATATCTCAATAAAATATTACCTACACATCGAAAAACTAACAAATTTAAAAATATTTTGAAGTTTTCATTTCCATTCTTTAGAAACATTTCTCTTCTGGTTATTACTTCCAGTCTTCTTCTTCATTATCATCTTTTTTATATTCTTTTCTTTCTCGTATTGCCTCATCTTCTGAACTGGGTCTGGATTCTTCTTCAAACCAGGAGTCTCCCACAAAATACAGTATCATCCTTACTGCCATCCATGCTATTAGAAACTCGGCACTTCTTGAAGTCCACACTTCCTATAAGTAGATTTCTTTTACAACTGAAAGGGCCTAGGCTACGATTATATTAAGAGTACAGTTTACACACTTACTTACAAATGGCTTTTAAGGAACCCGAAGGTTCATTGCCGCCCTCACATAAGCCTGCCATCAGTCCCTATTCTGTGCAAGATTAATCCAGTCTCTATCATCATATCCCACCTCCCTCAAATCCATTTTAATATTATCCTCCCATCTACGTCTCAGCGTCCCCAAAGGTCTTTTTCCCTCCGGTCTCCCAACTAACACTCTATATGCATTTCTTGATTTGCCCATACGTGTTACATGCCCTGCCCATCTCAAACGTCTGGATTTAATGTTCCTAATTATGTCAGGTGAAGAATATAATGCGTGCAGTTCTGCGTTGTGTAACTTTCTCCATTCTCCTGTAACTTCATCCCGCTTAGCCCCAAATATTTTCCTAAGCACCTTATTCTCAAACACCCTTAACCTAGTTCCTCTCTCAGCGTGAGAGTCCAAGTTTCACAACCATACAGAACAACTGGTAAAATATAACTGTTTTATAAATTCTAACTTTCAGATTTTTTGAGAGCAGACTGGATGATAAAAGCTTCTCAACCGAATAATAACACGCATTTCCCATATTTATTCTGCGTTTAATTCCCTCCCGAGTGTCATTTATATTTGTTACTGTTGCTCCAAGATATTTGAATTTTTCCACCCCTTTGAAGGATAAATCTCCAATTTTTGTATTTCCGTTTCGTACAATATTCTGGTCACGAGACATAATCATATACTTTGTCTTTTCGGGATTTACTTCCAAACCGATCGCTTTACTTGCTTCAAGTAAAATTTACAGTTTACACACAGCTGTTTTTATTCCCAGAAAATCGTAGATTCGTCCCATTATGTTATGTTTATGTAATACAGAATACATTTTTAATATTTAGCCCTGAATTTTGTATGTCATTATTCTGATTAATATACCATTACTATCTAAGTAAACCGTATATAGTGACCATACATAACTGAGGTAGATTATAGTCGTAACCACCTTCACTTACGGAAAAAACCTGCAAATATTAATAAATACCTTGAGGTTCTTTCTGGTTCCACACTGTAACCAGCTAAAACGGCTGGCAGATCATCATGCTAACCATAATTATTATGATACTTCCGTTCTGGTTGGATAATTGCTCTCCTCTTCTGAGGCATATGGATATAAGGCGAGCAGCTGGTTGGTTAACCTTGGCTCTTCATGGACTGTTGTGTCACAGATTAATTTTTGTTTATTATTTTCATATTCCTTATTAACACATTCATGTAACTATAAGATGAGAAAGTGCTGTGTTAAAAGAATTTATTTCTGTTAGTGTAATATGTCTTAATGTTTTGGTAAACTTATTTTAAATTATTCTTGTCTCTCCCCTTTTCTTCGCAAGGATTGGAACAGTGTTATTTTCATAAATAAACAGTGGTAAGAACTCTTAATACTATCATTGTTGAGCAGCATTTGATAACACTGAAAGGGTTTAGTGAAGGTTGTGATTTTGTTTCATATGTAAGTGAAAAATGTAAATAAGAAATTAATATCTTTTCATTCAGGATGTGGTGCGGGTCTTAACACAGCATATTACTTTAATAAACTCGGAGTGACTGCTTGTATGAATGCATGTTGGTTTTTAGAAGTTTAGTGAAATCAGCAAATATACATTTTTTTTATGTATATTATCCCAATTAGCCCTTGGAGTATTACTGAATTGCTTATAGCTATCTGCTGAAAATGTACCCAGTATGCAGTAAAATGTATAACCAAAATCATAAACATACAGGATTACATACATACTGAGAATGGTATGTGTGTGTTAAAAATTTGAATTCTCTCCAATGGTCTGCAGAAAATTTCTCGTTGATTTATATGTATGTGGAACGAATCTATTAGCTAGGGATCCCTTCCACAGCATAAGTAATATGTACTCTCAATTACCCAGAGATAGTGTTGACTGTGAGTGGGGATTCTCAGTGAAGCTAGGGAGTCATGGATATGCATGACACCAATTAATTGGAGGTATCAAGAAGACAATATTCATGCATCACCCCAGGGATAAATTGTTATGGCCAATAATAATTTGGTATCAAGATGAAAATTAAATTAGCCATGTTTCTGTGGAAACCTAACACTAAATGGCCTGCTACATGATCATGTTAGTAATGCATTCTGTCATATGTTGTGGATACAGACTTGTAAACGTAAAATTATATTTTACTGACCCAATCAGATAGTAAAACATAATAAGCTGTTTGTAACTATCCTAACGAATAGGAACCCCTTCTCACACCTTATATATACTGGGTGGATCGCTCAAATGTACCTAATTTCAATTGTATGTGACTGGTAAACGGTTGAAGGTAGAAACCCACAGTAACGTTTATTGTCATTTTGATGCTGTTAATATTAGTGAGAAATCATTGCCACATCTTCTATGCCACATCGGTAAATTTAAAAATGCAGTTATATTGTCAGACTCCAAAGCAGTTATTCTATCAATAGTCTCTAAACACACACCTTCATCTCAAACAGCAGAAATAACTAAAATGCTCTCTCAATTAATATCACTCAATAAAAGAATTGTATTCCAATGGATACCATCCCATTGTGGAATCCTGGGAAACGAGAATGCGGATGCTTTAGCAAAGAAGGGCAGCACTGCTACTTGCAGACCTGTTACTAAATCTACATATTACTCTGTGAAGAGATTTATTAAGTCTACATACTTAAACTTCAACAAACAAAATTTGATAACACAATCCCAAGGGAAAAAATGGAACTCTGCATCAAAATCCACAGTTAATTCCCGATTTACCACGAAAATCGTCTGTAGCTGCATTTAGATTGGCAACAGGCCATGATTGTTTGGCCAAACACCTGCCTAGAATTGGAATATATCAGTCCCCTAACTGTCCATTGCGCAACTCAAACCAAGAAATGGATTCGGAACACCTCAAAATTTGTGCTTCAGTGGCTGGTCATGATAATATCTTTGAAAAATATTGGAGTACAAGAGGTCAAATGACTTTATTGTCAAACGCCTGGCATTAGAAAACAACAACAACAACAGTAACGTTTATATGAAAGGAAAACTCAACAAGTTTCAATATGCACATCACAATATCTCAAGTCGAGCTCCAGCTGTCACTGATTTCTTGCCGATTTCTTGCACGTTGGAGCATATCTTCTGGAATGCTCTCAATAGCCTCTATGATGCGCTCCTGAAGATCACGAAGGTCTCTGACTGGGGTGGCGTACACTTTATCTTTGACGCAGCCCCAGAAAAAGAAATCGAGCGGTGTTAAAGTCATACGAACGTCATTGAACCAGTGTGGAGGAGTGCCATCTTGCTGAAAAAAGATGTTAGGCTGCAGGTGTTCAATCTGTGGAAAGAAGAACTGCTCCAGCATGTCAAGATATGTGGTACCACACACAGTTTTCCCGCGAAGCTCTTCTTAATGACTTCCGCGGGCTTCGCTCATACATGGCTTGAACATTTGCAATCATTTCGTCAGATGTTATATGACCACCACCATGCTTCTTGAACACCGATTCTGTAGCTAAAAATGTATCGTGCCACTTCTTAATGCTTTTAGCAGTTGGAGCATCATGGTTAAACACTCGCTGATACTCCCTTTGAACTCTAACAATTGATGTAAACTCCGCATACCACTACACAGTTTGTGCTTTCATCTGCTGGGTCGCCAATTTGACAATCGATACAATCTACAAAAACAAACCGTGTCTGCGCATCTACTAACAGGATTCGAAACTTGTTGAGTTTTCCTTTCATATAAATGTTACCGTAAGGTTCTATCTTCAACTGTTCACCAGTCACATACAATTGAAATTAGGTACCTACATTTGAGTGGTCCACCCTGTATATATTTATCATCAAAAGGAGAAGATACAGGCAACAATTCTAAATGTTACTTCCTTTTTAATTACCAGCTATGGAAAAAGTAATCTACACTCATTCTATAAACAAATTTAACTTCTTCATCATCCTCTCACGTATTAGGCGAATGGCCTGTTACAGTCTCTCACCCAGCATTTAAGAGGCTTTTCTATAAATCTTTGTGCTTTAAGTAAGGAAAATGAATCTGATCTTACACAATTAAGATTGCAATTGATGCACAACACAGTTATATGAATTATACCTCTTGATAAATATCCAGTTTTACATAATACTTTTTTTAATTCTCTGAATGGAGTTATCTTATTTTGTTATAATTGCTTTGAAGATCTTGTGATTATTCTTAAATATCCTGAGTTATTGATGCCCAACAAAATGTGTGCAAAAACTCGAAATTTGGAAGACCAAATGTTTGTCGTATTTTAAAATATGAGTATATTGATGTAACATGGATTTTTTCCTTTGCATTTATGATACTTTTACTTGTTTATTTTTTTTTAATATATATTATAGGAGTAAGAATATACTTTTTCATTTTAGAATGTGGGATTTGGTTTTCTAGTTCAGTTCAAATCCTGCATATATAAGTACTGTGTTTAAATAATACTTTTCTACTTTATGGGGGAACAAAATAAACTATCTCTTTAGAGGTCATTATTGTTTAGCTGCGCTGCACAAATTGGATTTAAGTTTATGCTTCACGAACTGAACTAAATTTAAAATGACAAAATTAAGATAAATGTTTTTTTTTTAATATGTAATTTGTTATTCTTACAATTTTACACTACATTTATGTCTACAGCTGAATGCTTTGTTCTCAAGTATCTGTTATATTAATTATTTAAATTTTGTTATAGTTTTAGGTTATTACGTAGGAATTAAGTAAATTGCAGCATTATAAATATGAAAACTAAAATTTAACAGCTTATAAGACAAAAAAGTAGATACGGAGAAAAGAACATATTAATTTGTTCTCTACCCTATTTTGCCAGTTGTAAATTACCTGTTGTATAAATTTTATTCTTATTTGATTACGTGAAAATTGCAGTACTGTACAGTTCAAAGTTTCAATATATGAATGGATGTGTGTGTCATCTTTTAGGTTATAGCAATAAGTGCTGTATTTCGAGTTCCCAATTTTCCTTTTCTGTGTTATAAGTATGGTTTAGTAATAAATGTACGTAATATTAATACGAATTTGAAGCTCATCTCGAGAAAAGTGGCTATTTGGGAACTACAACAAGTTCCAACTTCATCATCAAGACAGGTTTGTACATATGTAACTTGTGTGTAGTATTTCTGATTATCAATAATATGACATGATCTATATCTTCTTTGTTTAAATCTTTTGAGAACACTTTTTATGTTCTCTGTTTATAAAATTTATAAATAGAGAATGTAATGCAGTCATTCTTTACTTATAAATTTGAGACACTTAAAAACTATTTAAGGTCATTGTGTTCGTAGTTTTAGAGCATTAGTTTTTAAAATTTCAATATGAAATCAACATATATCTCACAAGCAAATGTTCTGATGGAGGCAGATAAAAAAGTTAAATTTTTTTCTTTCACCATGTTAATGATGTCAAAAGAAGTGCTTATACAAGTTTTGGCCACTTGACCGCAATTACGAGGGCCGTAAAAAAATAAGTTCGCCAGGGCCGCTAACAGAAAAAAAACACAATTTCATTGGATGAATTTATTGGAACGAACACAGCAATTGTTGGGCTATTTTAACATATTTTCCATCGGAATTGAGACATTTCTCATATCATGAGATTGACAGAGAGAGGTGCAGATGCAGTCAAATGCTGGTTCCGATCTGAGGCGGCTGACTTCTACAACACAAAAATTGATCCCATGGTATGACAAATGTCTCAATTCCAATGGGGGATATGTTGACAAATAGCGCAACAATTGCTGTATCTGTTTCAATAAATATTTCCATGCAATTGTGCTGTTTTCTATAAATGGCTCCAGGGAAAATCACTTTCTGGACGGCCTCGTAATTGCAATTGAGTGGCCAAAATTTGTATGAGCACTTCTTTTGACAGTATTAACATGGTGGAAGAAAAAATTTAACTTTTTTATCTGCCCCCATCAGAATGTTTGCTTGTCAGACGATTAGGCTGTTGCATAGTGTTTAAATATTGATACATTAATCGAATTTATTACTTAAGTATACAGGATGTTAAAAAAATTATGGTAAAAAGTTAGGGGATGAAAATTACTCATAAATATAAGCAAAAAAATATTGGCCAACATGGGTCTTGAGAGAAGCCCTTTACGTGATAGTGCACATTTTCTATTAAGGTTCGCCTTGTACTCCACGTGAGCAGCTCTCATGTTCCCTGAGATATTGATATACTAACTCCTGTGATGTATGTCTGTTGAACTACGTTCAGTGGAGTACATGTTGTTGGCTTTGCATACATCAAGCGAAGTGCATATCCACATAGGTATCTTTGTTGTTGAAACCTCTCCCCATTTTTGACTTTCTTCGTACAACATTACTACATAAATAGTTTAATCAGGCTCAGGTGAGAGGAGAATTGGAAGAAATGAGTATGCTTATATCCAAACAAGTCATTTTAGCAGAAAGTTTGCATTATCTCAAATGGCTGCCTGGCAAGCTCTTATTGATTGAGACTTTTTGGCTTATATTAGTGTAATTTTCATCCTTAAATTTTTTACCATCACTTTTGAAATATCCTGTATAATGTACGTAAAAACCCTTGGTTCAGGACTTAGTAAATAAATCAACTTGTCATGGAGGAATTGGCTTAATTCAGTTAGTATTACGTAGGATAAATTTTCTAAAGATACAGATAGTTCGCTAATAATCATACATTCATTTTACTTTTAAACATGCAGCCTTCAAGATTTGCTCCAGAGAAGTAATATTTGGAATGAGGATGTTTTTTGTGCAATAGAAGGGCCCTTGTAGTTATTTGCCCCAACTCTACAAGCATGGCTCATGATGCCACTAAAGGCTGGTTCACAATAAACCAGAAACGAGAACGGAAATAATGTTAAAATAAATGTATCTAAAGTCCCGTCGCTCTTATTTCCTGCAGCCAATCACATTGCAGGTCGGCTACATTTAAACGTGTGCGTCTTGTCATTCACTATTGATGATGTAATGAATTTCCTAAGGCTCGATAAATACTTAATATAATCGCACGCCATTTTGGCTCTTTGGCAGAAATCACACCAGGACGTTATTTGCCGCTCAATTATTTGCTCAATTACAGTGCGTTTGATTTATTATCATAGGAGCTATGACATGATAATGTTTAACGGTGCGGCAAATAGATTCTTCGTATGGTAGCTCGGCAAGACAAGAACAAAAATGGCAAACGATACTACCTACCTAGACTTTATAGAGTCTTGACTTCCTAAGATGTAAGCAAAGGGGAGGAGTCACACCGGAAAAACAGTGACACGACTATAAATGTAAGCATTCATTTTAACAATATTTCCATTCTCGTTCTAGTTGTCGTTTCCGGTCCTGGTTTATTGTGAACCAGCCTTAATGCTGAGAAGTGTAGACCACTTAGTTTATCAGTATCTTACAGTACCTATATTATAGCTTGGTATATACCATTTGTTTTTTCTAGGTGTAGGACAGGAATTTAACATTGTTGTAAAAAAAACCTATATGTAAAAACAATGAAGAAAAAATCAGTGGATGGACTATGTTTAGAAATTAGTAGGCCATGATAATTTGTAAAACAAAAAAACATCATTTATGGTTGCTGATTCGAAGCCAGAAGTTTTCTTATTTTACAAACTATCAAAGCCTGCTAATTTCTAAACATGGCCCACTGCGTAAGTTATTTCTTCATTTTTTTATACATAGGTTTCTTATGGCAATGTTGAATACTATGTCCTAAAGCCAGAAAACACACTGTATACCTGGAGATAGATTCTAGACTTCAGCATTTCTACATTAAACATTTCAATAATTGATTAACTGGCGATCTTACTCGTGTTAATTGTGTAAGCATGTGCGGCTTACAGCTGTTTCGATGCTTCTTCACACCATCCTCAGAGTCTACTAGATCTCGGCGTCATCTCGAACTTTGCTGCCTGGCCTGTTGTGTGGGTGCATTCGATTGTTGAAAAGTGTTGAAATGTGGTGTCAAATAGTGTGTGTGTTCTGAAATTGATCTGTGTGTTGAGAATTTGATCACACTAAAACACACCCTGATCAAATTCTCAACACACAGATCAATTTCAGAACACACACACTATTTGACACCACATTTCAACACTTTTCAACAATCGAACGCACCCACACAACAGGCAGCGAAGTTCGAGATGACGCCGAGATCTAGTAGGCTCTGAGGATGGTGTGAAGAAGCACCGAAACAGCTGTAAGCCGCACATGCTTACACAATTAACACGAGTAAGATTGCCATTTAATCAATTATTTATATTCAAGTGTTAAAAGTAGTGTACGAAAGATTCAACATGGATAAACATTTCAATTGTATCTTGTACTTCGGCGATATTTTAAATACATTTGTGTGTCAATTGTTTACTTGATTAGGATATAGAAATTTTTCAACAGAGAACAGGTTCTACTTCATATTAAAAACAAGAGATGTTTTTGTTTTTGAAAAATGTGCAAGAACAATACATCACTAATTAATTATGAAAATGGTTGGACAGTAGAAGACAAGTTATACAATCCTTGTAATAGATTTCAGTCATTCACTTGACATATCTTGATTATATTCTGACTATTCAGTATTCATTAAATTTTAATGTGCTGAATGTGACAGCCATAATGACTTATTTTTGTATCTTGGATGCTATAGAAAAATATAGTCAAAGTGAACTTATGAAATATGTTATATATATTTTGTTTTCTGCTCAAAAAAATGGTTGCATATTAGTTTATTGCAAACTTATGAAGAAATGTGCACTATGTTTTTGAGCACAAAGATAAATTTGCACGTTTCTTCTTAAATTCACAATAAAAGAATATGCAACAATTTCTTTGAGCGCTGTAGTAGAAAGGAGCGATGATGCTTTGCATTTTAATTATGTAATATATATGTGCCATTGATCAGTAATTTTTCCGAAATTGTAATATCTGCAGCAACTCTTGATTTTTCTGCTGTGATTGATGTCATAACACTATCATTCTATATTATGGTATGTACTTGGCATAGACTTACTTTCCCTAGAATAATTTTCTTCTGCTGTAAGAATATAGGAACCGCAAAATGCTCTTCCTGTTTGAAAATGTAGAGAAAAAATCCAGTGGTGGTGGTCTTTGCTTAGTCTTTCTAGAGTACTGTTCTCAGTATTCATCTGCAGAAATCTTTTGGATAGGAATGAAACGAATAATTCTATATTGTTTGAATTTAACACAGAGATAAGATTAATAGATGCATTACCAATACTTCTAATGAACTTCATATTCATACACTAAGAGATTGGTATGAAAGTTGATGAAACCACAGTTACATTGTTAATGACTGTTTTATTTTGAATTTCCACTTCAGGTTTGATTGAGATGCAGTATTATATCACTTTTTTTTTTATCTCTAATTCATAACATGGGCAACATCTGTAATAATATTCTTATACGTTCAATGACTGTAGAAACATCACCTGCACAATTCACAGAGAAATGCTAAAAAATTATTAATAAAACGTGTGACTTTTCAGGTTGTTTAGTGATAATGTTCTAGTGTGCATTCTATTACTGCAAACTAGTAGCAGACAGAAGGTTTTAAATCTAATGTAAATCTGATTTACTCTATTGTGCAAGAAAATTTTCTTGAAAAGAGGAAATCTGATGAATTGGCTTTCAGTATTTAGTCCAGCCTTGAAATTATCCAAATCAGCTTCACAGGGAGCTATACGTGAAAGCTAGATTTGCATAATACACGTCACTGTTTGTTAGCAGAAAACCACAATTCAAGTCACACAGAGTTTGTGTGCACTCAGTGTTGGTTGCTTGACAGTTGTCAGCCCACTTTGAGGTCTGTGGATATAAAGGAAGAAATTGAGTCGGGGTCTGGTGGAGTTTCTGGTAGCTCAGTTGGTAGAGCCTTGGTGCATTTAACCAAAGGTCCTGGGTGCGATACCTGGCCCTGGAACAATTTTTCCATTGTAATTATTCCCCCTTTTATGCTTTTCAAGAGACCGGGAGAAATGTGGTGTAAATTGAGAGAAATGATTTTGGTACAAAATTACAGAAACGTACAGATCTCATAGAACCTCTCTTTTAAACTCTTAAAGGACAAGGGGAAAAGTAATGTAAATTGAGAGAAATGGATGAAATTTATATTTTCTACATTTTTTTAAGCTAGTGGCTTAATTTTTTGTATACAGCAACAACTTATTACAATTTTTTTTAGTTTTTCAAAATGTATCTACTCCCAAAAATATATAAATTAAGCCGTGAAAAAAAAATGTACAGCATCTTTGACTTGTATATAATTTAACAGTAGAGCTATAATTTGAATTTTGAAGTATGAGTGACCTGATAAAAATTTAATCCAGTTAGTTTAAAAGTTTTAATTTTTTAGTGTCCAGATAGTAAATTTAAAATATTTACTTTTAAAAAAACTCTATAGATTAGTTAACCATAATATGCAGTAAAATTTCAACTTCTTCGCGTGAAATTTAAAAATGTGGAAAAATGACTTTAAAATGTCGATTTTCCATCACGAAAACCCCATTATAATATTGTGAAATACAACTGAAGCATGAATTTTGAGGATGATTATGTTAATAAAATTTGGCCAAAGTATAAATGAAAGGTCACTGTTTCCCCCCCCCCCTCGAAAAGTGACTAAAATTTCACCCATCTCCTCTTTGTTGTTTAGTAAACTGTCTGAAGATGGGTTTGAACCTTCCCTTAATGGAACAAAATTGCAGTAACCTACATAATCTTATAAAAACTCACCTACACTTTTTTTTTTTGTAAAGACAGACATTTTAGTTTTTATTTTTTTGTTTTGAAATAATTCTATCTGTTTTTCTAATTCATGAAATTTCTCGAAGATAGTTTTATCATCTGCAATGTTTCCAATGCTGCAACTACCTGTGCACTAGTGGCAACAGCATCACTGTTATCGCCACTACCATTGGCACTTACTTACTGGCTTTTAAGGAACCCGGAGGTTCATTGCCGCCCTTACATAAGCCCGCCATTGGTCCCTATCCTGAGCAAGATTAATCCAGTCTCTACCATCATATCCCACCTCCCTCAAATCCATTGGCACTGTCAACCTAAAAATGATCTTCGGCTATTTCTTGTAACAACTTTTCTTCCACACTCAGAACGTCATTATCTGTAGATAAGAATTCTGAAAATGATGTATCTGGCTGAAGATTCTCTCAATCTGCATTTTTGGTTGATGCACAGCAGTTTAAATGGAGGGAGACTTGAAATTACACCAATGTAAATGAACATTGAAGAGACCAAAAAGTAATTGTGTAAATGATGGAAAAACAAATTGCAGGGTTCTTCTGTATAAGAAAAACGCAACCAAATTTGTGTTATAATATAAAATATAAGCCACAGAAAATGTCTGTGTGAATGCTTTTAATACAGTGGTGAGTATCCATATTGGTGCAAAAGTTAAAGTTTGCACCTGCAGAGTTAAGAAACAAAGTATTTACTTTTGAATTGTGCATTACCATATCACTTTAAGGTTTTGAATGTCTGCACCAAGCATAGTAGATTGCCACTGCTATGATGTTCGGTAGATGTTGATTAACATAGTCACAATATTGATGGTGGTAAAATCTGTTCAGGAATAATAATTCACTTTTGTGTCGTATCTATTGAAGGTATCAAATCACCAGATTTCAGACATATGATTGTAATCTGGCATCTTTCATCTCCATTTTATATCCCTATACAATATGTAGGAATATATTTAAAATATTTTGAAGAAGAAAGAAGTGTGACTGATCCAGCATTAGATTCCATCTGCCTGAAATTGTGTTAGTTTTTTTAATACATGTGGATAATGTTTTAGTATATGAAATAGTAATTATATACACAGGATGGACCGTACGTAATGTAAATAATTTCAGGGGGTTATTCTTTGAAATATTTCAAACAAAAACATTTTATACAAATTTGCTTGTTTTACTTCCTTTTTGGGATAAAAATGGTTTTATAAGAAATATTACTTAGCGTGTTTTGGGAAAGCCATTGATTTAATTCCCAATGTGCTCAGTCAATTTAAGAGAGCACTGTATTATTGTATTGTATTGTATTTATTAACATTCCATGGTATTCATACATGCTTACAGCTAGAATATGGAACAAGTCAAAAAACTTAATACTATTATAAAATCTTAATTTATAGTCACAGTGTAGATGAAATATATACAGACGAGATTTACAATATAGTCTACTAGTACAACACAAAGTTTTAGCATCAATTTCATGAAGTGTTATTGAATGTCATGAATTCACCTACAGAATAGAAGGCGTGAAAATTAGGTACTTCTTTAATTTGGCCCTAAATAATTTTATGTTTTGAGTTTCATTTTTATATTGATAGGGAGGCTATTAAAATTTTTACTGCCATATAACGCACTCCTTTTTGATAGCACGATAGACTTGCCGATGGAGTATGAAAGTCATTTTTTTGTATTTATGCTATGAACAATTGAATTAGTTACAAAGTTTTCATGATTACATACGAGGAAGATTATTAATGAAAAGATATACTGACAAGCCATGGGCATTATTTGTAGTTTTTTTTTAAAATAATCCTACACGATTCCCTAGATTTGGCACCTACTATTATTCTAATTACTCTTTTTTTGTAATAGAAATATATTGTTACTATCTGTGGAATTTCCCCAGAATATTATTCCAAAACTCATTACTGAGTGGAAGTATCCAAAGTATATTGTTTTTAAGGTATTGATATTTACTATCTTTTGCACAGATGTAATAGCAAAACAAGCTGAATTTAGTTTGGGGATAATTTCTTTAATATGATTTTTCCAATTTAACATATTATAGATTTTTAAGCCAAGAAATTTGGTTGTTGTTGTTTCTAATAGGGGTCTGTATAATAGATGATTGACCAATTTTAGTTTTGTCCTATAAATGTGCAGAAATTTGATCCAAACAAATGTAACTTTTCATTCTGTAAAGGAATTTCATAATGGTACATTTGTTCGGATCAAATTTGTGCACATTTAAAGGCCAACTAAATTCTTTCAATACTGAATTATCATAATACACTGCTCTCTTAAATTGACTGAGCATATTGGGAATTCAATCAATGGCTTTCCCAAAATACACTATGAAATGTTTCATATAAAACAGTTTTTATCTCGATAACAAAGCAAAAACGAACGAAATTGTATTAAACGGTTTTGTTTAAAATATCTCAAAGAATAAACCCTTGAAATTAATGTAATTACTTACAGTTCACATTGTACCTGTATAAGGATGTATCAAAACATGTGGGATAACTCTGGAGAATTGATAGAGGACCTGAAAGCAAGCAAAGTTCATGTAAACATATGGTCAATTTTGTTTAGTTTTTTAGTTACAGCCATTGTCTGTGGTGTACATATTATCTGTGATGATAAAGTTTAATTTACAACTTACAATACTTTTTTTCCTATACAGAAACTTCTACAGAAAGTGCTCAAAATGGCCACTATGAGCTCTAATATAGACTCCTGAGCACCACATCATCGACTGCCTTATTTTCTCCTATATTTCAAGCATCTGCCGACATCCTTCTTCAAGTCGCTGGCGAAGGATTTCCAAGTTATGAATAGGTCTGGAATACACAATGGCCTTTAAATTACCCCCTAAATAGAAATCCAATGGATTGAAGTTGGAAGAACGTGTAGGCCAGAATGTCGTTCCCTCTTGACCTACCCGTTTATTAGAGAATTACTGATTTAAAATTGCTCTAGCTGCAAGAGCAAAATGAGATGGTGCCCCATCATGCATGAACACATGCGCTGAATTGTTCTTTTGGACGTCTTGTTGTTGGGTAAATGTCTATTAGGAAATTGTTCAGCATACAAATGGCGTGTCCACACCTGTGGAGTAACAGTCAGCGCGTCTGGCCGCGAAACTAGGTGGCCCGGGTTCGATTCCCGGTCGGGGCATGTTACCTGGTTGAGGTTTTTTCCGGGGTTTTCCCTCAACCCAATATGAGCAAATGCTGGGTAACTTTCGGTGCTGGACCCTGGACTCATTTCACCGGCATTATCATCGTCATCTCATTCAGATGCTAAATAACCTTAGATGTTGAAAAAGCGTCGTAAAATAACCTAATAATAACAAATGGCGTGCTTTATTTGCATTGCAATTAGCTCGTTCATACATAAAGTGCATTTCTGCTGATACTTGATTAGAATAATCTATTTGGACCACAAGTTATAATGTAATTAATTATTTCACTCAAAATAACAACTTTCACAATTATCAATAAAAGTTTTATGATATGTCTTGCGTTTATTTTGTTATGGCAACTGTCATCAGGTGGCTTTGAATACAAAACAAATCAACAACGACTTAAGTACAGAAGAAAGTTACATGTGACCTGTTTATTATCACGGATATTATGTACACCAAAAAACAATGACTGTCACTAAAAACTAAGCGAAATTGACCATATGTTTATATGAACTTTTTGCTTGTTTTCATATCCTCTATCAATTCCCCAGACCTTTCCCACTTGTCTTGATACACCTTGTATATTTCTATTTTTCGTGATTGTGTCCAGTAATATTGATGAATTTGATATAACGAGAGACTTGAATCATACTTATTCCCTTTACACAGTGAAAGTTCTGCACTACTTGTTGCTCGTCTTTAGCTTTTCTCTTTTGGGGCATGCTTTCCTTGGTTTGATCATGTCTTCTTGTATGCAAGTAAAGCTTTAATAATTTTGTTGGTGCGGGGTCTCTCTCGCGTAGTCACAGCCTATGCTTTCTTTAAGAAATTTATTGTTTTTCATGTAAATAGTAGGGAATCAATAAACTTTCGAAAATTGATTACACATCGATGGCATGATTGTTTTATTGTATTTGCAGTTTGTGGATACTTGGCAAAAGTGGGTTATGGGACTGTGTTTTATTGCTTGTATTCTTTTCTCTAAGTAATAAATTGGTTATACAGTTTTTCATTTAGTCATTGATATAACAAGATTGAAACTCATACATTAATATATTCATTGCTTTTCTACATTATTAGTATTACGATCTGGCACAATAAAATTCTTAGAGTGTTGAAATTCTCACTATTTGAAATTTTGTCGCTAATAAAATAGTTGCCTTGGATAAATTTTATAGTTGGGTTTCATTCTTGTTTGCATGTTTGTAGATAATGTGGGGATTCATTTCATGGGAGAACTGTTTGCCGTAATTGCCTATTTGCTTTTCACTTCACTCTTTATTCTACTGATGTAAGTAGGAGGAGCTGGAGCTGTCATCTAATAATAACCTTGGTTCATTTGTTGCTCAGATTGTCTGCAACAGAGTATTATGAATTGATGTACCTTTAGTGTGAAGGTTATGTTTAATCTACCATGCTCTTCATTTACTGAGTTGGTGAGCAATAGTCTTCCACACACATATCACTTCCATAATAGCCAACATATTGCATTTACGTGTACTGTCTTTGATTTTTCCATTTGCAACACTTGGAGTAGGTCCCCCCCCCCCCCATTTCATTTTTAAAGTGAATGAGGTTATGTGGTTTTTAAGTCACAGTAAATTCTATCACAATTGCGAGTAACCATGCAGTCATGTTATATGAATGCATTATAAGTGAAATAAAATACTTTTTTATTAATGATAGAAGAAATTTTGTTTTATGTTCCGTACTTATTAAGCTTTTTGTAAGAAGGATTAGTCATGGTATGTCATCTTTTAATTTTTTCCGCCAATCATATACTTTTCTGGCCTAAAGAAATTGATAATAGGATGTGTGATCTTCTTTTCATTGGTTACTTGCGGGGATGAAAGTTACGCTATTTGTTGTTTTGTAAATGTTTTTGTTTACAGCTTTAGTTTCATATCTATCCAATCTAAACAAATACAGTTTTCTTAAGTTGAAAACTTCCGGCATT
Source organism: Periplaneta americana (assembly GCA_025594305.2). Classification (NCBI taxonomy): domain Eukaryota; kingdom Metazoa; phylum Arthropoda; class Insecta; order Blattodea; family Blattidae; genus Periplaneta; species Periplaneta americana. The sequence goes on along the minus strand of JAJSOF020000025.1, from coordinate 26,373,979 downwards.
ATTTCAGAGGCCTTACATTTTTAAAAGCTACAATGTAATGCCTCAAACCCTTCCGAACATTGAAATGAGCACAAATATATGACAAGCATTTAATTTCTTCTTTTGTGTGTATGTGTATGTGTGGAGCTTCTAAATGACTATTAAGTTCTAAAAGATAATAAGAGGGTTCTGTCTCTTTCTTATGATACTGTTCACACATTTGACATTCTTCTAATTAAAAGTCATGATTTGACTATTAGTAGTAAGTTTTCTAAAAGATTGTTTTGAAATAGTGACAGTATTATGGGAAAATAATTTTCAGAGATCTAACGTATTTGCCTCAGTTAAATTTCACTTTATGAGCTGTGCTTACATTTTTAAAGTCAGGCTCGAACATTCTGCTTGAAGTATTCAGGTAATTTATGCACTATTGTTTTCCGTAGTGGTCTCATGAGGTTAAATGTTGTGTGGTATTTAGTATAAAGCCACTATATCTTAGCAGTTTACATACGTATATATTAATCTCTTCACTATTTAACTTACATATATTGTAATGTGGCAGAATAAATCTTACTATTGGGTTTTAGTGAAGCTTGTGTTACCTTGTTACATCTATTTCAGTCTATTACTGCTTAATATTTTATTTTATAATGAATTAAAACATGTGGTGCTTCATAATTCACTACTTTGTGTAAATGGCTTATTGGGAAGTTCTGTTCTAGTGAGATTATTAATCATAGTGTGTTATAATTTCATTTTTGGTCCATAAAGCAACATATGGACAAAGAGAATTGAATGTTTCAGTAGTAAGTTGGTGATCGAACCTGGCTTGGATGGTCTGACGTATCTCTGCTGTGATGACAACAAATGTCTGTTCAGAATCTCTCCTAAGCTTATCTTTATCTGTGTTATGCTGATGTAGAAAAATATTTCTCTAGCAGCATTCAAGAAAAGAATTTGAACCAGCAAATAATGCTTAATATCAGACTGTTCATTGGTATACACTTGCTGCAAGGGAATTTTGAAAGAAGTTGACTTCTTGTTGGGGGCACAGTACCGGTATATTGATTTTACCTTACATTTTGGAGTCATAAATAGTAATTAATTGTAACTGTTTTTATGACTGGCGAGTAATCAATTTATACACATGTTAATGTAATTATTTATTATTTATTTACACATACCAATATATTTTACTATACATTTGAAACGGAAATATTTGCTTAATCAAGAACTGTTTAGAATTAAATATTTTGAAAATGAAAACTTCAGAATTAATTTAATTTGAATAAAAATATTAGAGAAGTGCTTCAATGCAAGGAACTGTCCAAAACACATCTGTTAGTGAATATTTGAAAGAACGAAATAGGAAATCCAGGAAAATATTTCCGAAATGCATCCATGTTGCCATTTAAAAGCTGTGCAATAAACAGTGGTGGTTCATGGCCTAAAATGAGGTGCACAAGTCAATACATTCTTCATATCACAGACACCTCACCAGTTATGTTCATGAGACTTCCAGAATTTGAATTTTTTTTTGTAAATTGTCTGTGTTTATACTTTTACTCTCAAAGAGAAAGAATTATGATACTGCAAAAAATCACTTTCATGATTTTCACGGGAATAGACATCTTCAGCACCTCTTGACACTGGAAAATTGGTCTTATTCATGTGGTCTGTATACACAATGATTTCCGCATCAGTATCTGCAAGTAAATTCATCTGAGAATGATGTACAGTGGTGGACACTAAGATTGCCTGCGTTGAAATCATAAAGACCTAATGCTATGTTCACATAAGCTATGACAAATTGTACGTCAGATGATAACAGTTCAACCTTTTCATAGTTTCAAACTATAGTATTTCATCACTGCCACAGATATATCTGTGGTGTGCGGTAAAAAGGGCGTAAATCAGAAATTGGTGGTTTTGGGTTATGACTGCCATGTGAATACAAAAAATGTACTTCTTCAGATGGCACACGAAATGTCATATCATTTAATTATCTCATTAAAATTGTAGTATAGTGAAACTTCCCAATAGCGGACACCGCCGGGGAAAAATTAAATGTTCGTTATTGAGAAGTGTCCGCTATTTAGAAAATCGTTAGTATGTATACAGTACATTAAAATTTTTCATATAAATTCAACACTATATTTTACAGTACAGTACAGTAGAAAGTGAGATTGTTTACAGTATTCATCCAGAGAGAAATCCCAGATGAAGGCATCTTATTTACTCTTGTACAGCAGAACCATTCATATGTTAAATTGCCAATGGCAAACCCCTCAGTTTTAGGAAAAGCTCTTTTTGTGTTTTCATTTGCATTCTCAGTGTATGATTTTAAAATAACATCCTTGTTTTTCAAAATTTCACTAACCTCAGTTTTTCCCACATTAAACTTTGTGGCCAGCTCACGAACACTTAATTTCTCCTCACTATGCTTTATAATATCCATTTTCTCTTTTAGTGACAAACGTTTACGTTTTTGTGACATTTTTTATGTGACTGTACTTCCGAACAGTCAGCTTGACAAACTAAGAAAGTACGGACTGCTCACATACAGTATCACAACTAACAACTGTGCTGCTTACCTTCAATAAAGTACAAGAACGTTCATATGCACGATAATGATTGTTGCAAAGAATTCCGTTTAATTTACAACTGTCTTTTTCTTTTTTTTTCTTTCACGCTGTCTGTTATTTGGAAGTTTTAATTGTTGTTGAGAGATACATTTCAGTGTCCGCGTCCGTTATTGAGAATGTCCGCTATTTGGAAGAATTTTATCATAAGAGCCAATGTTATTTTGCAGGGGAATTTTAAAATGTCCGCTATTGGGAAGTGTCCGTTAAAGGAAGTTTCACTGTATTGTAGTTACCGATGTTTTGTAACTGTGCTTGTGGATGCCGAAATTTGTGGAAAATCTGATAGGTAGCATCAAAATTCGGATGTAACCATAGCTACAAGAACAAACATCAGTTTGTGAAATGGCAGACAACAGGTGTTTGACTGTTGAACACAAAGTGAAAGCTTTTCTGTTATTCGCCAAAACTAAGAGTGTTGTGAGGACTCAGAGACATTTTCGTGCTCACTTTAATACAATATGAGTTCCTAGCAAGCAGACAATTTACAGATTGTCTCAACAGTTCGAAACTAACAGCTCTGTGTTGGAAAAAAACAGCCGCAGTGCACTAGTGTCTGTACGCCTGAAAACATTGAAACAGTTCACAAGGCTTTGACTCGAAGTCACTGTAAGTGAACAAGGAGGGCTTCTGCAGAGTTGGGAATCTCTTGTCGGTCAGTGCAAAGGATATGCATTCAGATCTTCACTTTACTGTACTGCATAAATTTACAGATAGAGATAGGGAGCAGAGGCTGCAATTTGCGTTGTGGGCAGTGGAAGAAGAGGCCTCCACAACACGTTTACAGGCGAGACCTATTTTCATGTGAATAAACAAAATGTTCGATTCTGAACTAGGGAACCTCCTCACATACTGCATGAAAAAGAAATGTTTGAGGCAAAAGTTTCTGTATGGGCTACAATTTCGAGCCACGGAATCATCAGCTCAATTTCCTTCAATGAAACTGTCAACCAAGTTCGATATAAAACCATATTGGAAAACAGTTTTATCCCCCATCTCTCCCTATGCAAACACAGTGGTTCATGCAGTATGGAGCCCATCCACACACTGCAAACACTATTCTGGATTACCTTCACGAGATGATTGTTCTTCCTGTGATGTCACATCGGATTCCTGAATGACATGGGAGCGGCAAAATGTGGCCGCCTCATAGCCCGAACATTAATCCATGTGATTTCTTTTTATGGGGATTCCTAAAAGAGAAAGTTTACCAAAGGAGGCCAGAAAATGTAGTGCAGCTCTGAGCCCTTCCAGCGGAGTTGTGCCGTGCACTGTCTGAAGAATTGTGTCAAAAAGTGGTGACGAATGTAAGGTTCGTTTGCAAGAGGTTGTGAGACAAAATGGCTGCCATATTGAACATGTTCTGCATTAGAGACAAAATTCCATATCCTAATTATTAATTCTGTATAATATTTGTGAAGCTTTAATACAAATTAATATGTGTCATGTGTAAAATGAATGGTATGACATTTCGTGTGCCGCCCTACAGTACAAAGGGCATATGTTCGTCTTCCATAGTAATGTAGAGCTTTAGATTTTCAGCCCATCATAATGATATTGGTCTTAATTTGAAACTTTGCTTTTGCTCTGGTGAAAACTTGCAGTTTATTACTTATGCCATTTTTATCGCACACCTTAGATAGCTCCATGGTAGAATGTACAGCTGTCAAATGACATACACTGTGGGTGTTAGGGTTTGAATTCTTCAACTTTTTTTTATCCTTGAATGAAGAAGAGTTTGTCTTGAATAAAACTCTCTTCAGTAGTCTTAATTTTTTGTATGTAGAAAATTTCTGATATATCTCAAGGTGACACATTACTGAGTTTTTGTAATTTCTACAATTTTGAATATATCTTCTTGAAAATTATACATGATTAGCACAATTTTTCTCTAATTTTTATGTTGAAAAATATGGCCACATGGCTTCTGTAGAAAGGGAGAACTTCTTAGGATAAATTGCCACAATAGAGTAAGAAGCTGAGTTGCCAACTGCTTCAGAAAGTGCAGTAAGTTTGAAGTGCATGAAGAGATTCATTGTATTTCAAATGATTCCACTAAGAGAGCGGACATAGTCGTGATCGACTGAGAAATAAGGGATACATAATTTACCCAACGGTACGCTTTGAAAGATGTGAATCAATAGAAAAAACATAATTACGATCCTTGTTATGCATACTGTTCAAACAAATATAACATAGAGAACTGAGAAATGATTGGATTGCTTTTTGATGAAAAAAGAACAATTACAAGATTTTCAGTTGACCTTTTCAACCATTTCGATCTACACAGTTACCATCTCGAGGACATCGGGCTGCAAATCTTAAGAAAATCCAGCATAACCATTTATATTCTTAAAAATTGAAATGGAATAACTTCTTGAAAGTTTACATTTACATTGAGGACCCAAAATGGATACATACAAGAGGTAGAAAAGCTTAAACAAATTCTAGAAATACCAAGTGAAAAGGAAAACTTGATGTCTCGAATAATCCACTTAATAACTTCAAAGTAGATTGCTGCCTTGATCTTGATGAAGTCTTCAACAAAAAAGATATAAATCCAGAAATAGCAAAAGTCATTGCCCTACAAACAATTAATAGAAAATATCCACAAAAGGACTGGTTGTACATTTACACTGATGGCTCTCTCATGGATCAAAATGAAGGAGCTGGAGCAGGAGCTACTTGCCAATACTTTTCTCTTTATAAAAATGTTGGCAAGTACACAACAAATTTTGATGGCGAAGTTGAAGCCATTTATACATCACTTCAAAATGTATTTGTTTGGCTAAACCAGTGCAAAAACATAGTCGTCCTGTCTGACTCCAAAGCTGCAATCCAGTCCATCAGCCCAACTATATCCCCTAAAATGGAAAAAGTAAAAGAAATTCATTGCATGGTAAAACAAATTCAAATGCTAAATAAAAAAGTGGTCTTCCAATGGATCCCGCCCACTGCGGACTGAACGGTAACGAAAAGCAGATATGTTAGCAAAGAAAGGAACTTATATCAACTTAAAAACAAATTTCAAGTTCTCATATGAATCAATAAAGCGAGTCATAAAAAGAATAAGTTACAGCGAACAGGCAAAACATCAAAATTCAAAATGGAAAGAATCATTCAAAGATCCAAAACTAATTCCTGATCTACCTCGAAAATCTGCCGTGGCCATGTTTAGATTGATTACTGGTCATGATTGCCTCAGTAAACACCTCCATCGTATTGGAGTACTGAATTCACCTAAATGCTTACTGTGCACCAGAGAAGAGGACATGGAGATGGAGCACCTGGCTAATTGTGAAACTCTTAGGACATTTGTGGACCTTCCATCAAAATATTGGGAAGCAAGAAGGATGATGACTTCATTGTTAAATCCAGAGCATTAGATACACACACACTTCTTGAAAGTGATTGCTGCCCACTCAAAGTTACGTAAAAAAAAAAAAAAACAAAAACAGTTAATGTATTTTTGCATTAAAATTACTAACATACGTAAATTAAAATATTATCTTGTTTGGATTGATCAATAGGCTGAATCTTCATGGTAACCCTTAGAAAGGGCAGCTATAACTTTTTGTTCTGTCTCTCTCTTATATTTTTTAGTAAACATTTATCTGAGCCTCACAAAAGATAATCAATTTCCTCAAAGTTTAAAATAAAACTTAGACATCCTGTAATGAAACTGTGCATTGGTTTTTACCTGGTCATTATATTTCATTACTTTGAATGTTTAATTTTCTTTTGATTTTTCAACTTCATTGCCCGACATATAAAATCACAGCTTTCTTAATAGTAATCATAATTGTGTGTATATGAATGCAGTCTTTTGTGCACAGACCTGTTGCAAATATGTGTGCAAAGTTTCATTATGCTAGACATAGCCATTTAGGAGATATCTTATTTCTGGTAAGTTAAAATGGAAAAACTGAGATTTGCGGTAAAATCACTTTAAATTTTATAAAATGCATTCTGAATAAAATAACCACTTACATGGGAAGAACTGAATTTCAAATTTAGAATAAAGATATCGTCATGAAATCTTCACTGCAGTATTCCCCAAGAAACCACAAATTTTTTTGCACCATGTTTAAAAAATTAAGAAAATGGTCAAAATTGACCAAAACTCGGTAGCACGTCCCTTTAAAGAGGTAGTAACTCCTTCAGTATGTAAAAATATATATATACTTACTTGCTTTTAAGGAACCCGGAGGTTCATTGCCGCCCTCACATAAACCCGCCATTGGTCCCTATCCTGAGCAAGATTAATCCAGTCTCTACCATCATATCCCACCTCCCTCAAATCCATTTTAATATTATCTTCCCACCTACGTCTCGGCCTCCCCAAGGTCTTTTTCCCTCCGGCCTCCCAGCTAACTATATGCATTTCTGGATTCGCCCATACCTGCTACATGTCCTGCCCATCTCAAACGTCTGGATTTATGTTCCTAATTATGTCAGGTGAAGTATACAATGCGTGCAGTTCTGCGTTGTGTAACTTTCTCCATTCTCCTGTAACTTCATCCCTCTTAGCCTCAAATATTTTCCTAAGCACCTTATTCTCAAACACCCTTAATCTCTGTTCCTCTCTCAAAGTGAGAGTCCAAGTTTCAGAACCATACAGAACAACCGATAATATAACTGTTTTATAAATTCTAACTTTCAGATTTTTTGACAGCAGACTGGATGACAAAAGCTTCTCAACCGAATAATGACACGCATTTCCCATATTTATTCTGCGTTTAATTTCCTCCCGAGTGTCATTTATATTTGTTACTGTTGCTCCAAGATATTTGAATTTTTCCACCTCTTCGAAAGATAATCTCCAATTTTTGTAGTTCCATTTCGTACAATAAAAAATATATATACATTCACAAATCTAAATTCAGGACTGGGTAATTGTTCTGGCCTACCTTTGAAAAAAAAAATGGAAATAGAGAAAGAAGGTATGGATTGGTACTACTTGATTCCTTGCATATTGATTATCATCAAGTCTCTTTTCATGCTCGAACAACGATTTTCAAAAGAATTGTGATAATTCAGTTTAATTATAATGAAGCTTTGTGCACATATTTCATCCTGACTCTTATTTCTTTCACTTTAATGCTTTAATGAGTAAACGGACATGTTACATGGTCGCAAGTGTTGTTAACTGTTGTGAAGTGTTGCACTTTTTATGCTGGGCATGCACAAAGCTTAATTCTTCAGCTTAGAAATATTTTAGTCAGACAATCTTTTTGTCTACCATGGTACATCAAATATCTTAAATTATAGTAAGAAATTAATGGATCTTTATTCGAAATGAACACACAGTGAAGTCCAGTGCAAATCAAAGCCATTGATTATTAAATTTCTTCCTTTCTTTTTTTCTTAAATTTCTCTTTTTTTTTCTCTCTTCCCCTCTTTTTTTAGTGTTGCTTGAGAAAGATATTGGTGTGATTTGTATTGAGAAAGAAAACTATTACCTAAGAGCACTTATTATATTCAGAATTATTATTAATTTTTTTGTATTTATTTATTTACTAGCCGTACTTGTGCGCTCCGCTGCACCTGTGAGAAATAAATATAAAGTAATTACATAATTAGAATACGACATTCGATTCAGGAAACATTCGTGTTTGATAGAAGGATAAATCGTTTAGTATGTTACTTAATTTAAATTGTATTTAAATAATTAAAATGCGATCATTGTGGTCCAGAGAGCACTCATTGGGTGCAAAGACAATTCCTTTAACATGGTTCTTAATTGTTATTACATGCAACCATAGTTTAATGAAGATTGACATATCATTTTGTTTTAATGTGTATATTACTTTCTATATGTTTCCATTGAATTATGGTAATAACTTAATTTTAACCCTTGTTTTTTACGTCTTCAGTAAATGGCGCTTGGCCCACTATGGTTCTGAACCCTTCAATTAACTTAAATAATGATACAGCATATATAGTGATATGTAATTATATTTCTTTCTTTCGAAAATGTAAGAATTCACGATCTCCTATGTACCATTGCCATGGAATCATTAAATGTGATTTTTCGTCCTACTCAAAAATTTTATATTTTCACATAGGACTTATTGCAGGAACAACAACGTTATAATCTGAGGTGGCGGTGAAAATGTATTATATTGTTATTTTAAAAGTCTTGTATATCCTTAAATATCAGTCCTATCAAAATTTTGCATAGAATAAAACTTATCGAAAATCACTTTTAAAGTAACTTTTGATATGTAACAGTTTTCACAAAAATCAATAATAAGGGAGATATTCCGATTTATTTAATTCAAGCCCCCTTATAACTGCCCTTTTAAATAAAGTATTTTGAATGTCATATAGCCTAAAATCTAAGTTACAACAAACTTAATTTATATTCCAATTTTCATATAAATCGGTTCAGCCATTATCGCGTGAAAAGGTAACAAACAGACAGACATACAAACAAACAAAAATTTCAAAAAAGCAACTTTCGGTTTCAGGATGGTTAATTATACATGTTAGGACCAAATATTTTTGGAAAAGCGAAAATTACCAGAAAAATTTCGGCTACAGAATTATTATTAGTATAGATTTTAATCATGAGTTGTTATATCCTACAACCATATGACTGCACAGGTATCAAGAAGACCCTTTCTTAAAGGATTATCAGTCACTAGTTGCAAACATCCCTTATTAGATGTGGACGAATTTCTGCACAAGCAAAGTTTTTCACACTTATTTTGAATGACAGCTTTGCTAGCTAAATACGAGAAGGAAATAATATGCTTAATTTCTCATTATGCCGTTAATATCACTTAACAGTTATATTACAAGATAATTATGAAGACATAACATTTCAAGAATTTCGCACAGTATTGAGATTATTGAAAAATTGTAAAAGGCCTGCCAAAGATAACATAAATTCAGGACTACAGTATATAAACCTGCACCTGATGGATTCAAACAAAGATTACTGATTTTTTTTTTTTCTTTAAATCAAATCTACTCACATAAACATATCGCAGATGAATGGAGAAATGCAGTAGTTATGCCTTTTCATAAGAAGGAGACAGAAAGGAACCAAAGAATTACAGAGGAATACATATTAATAGCTGCTAAAAATATACTCTGAAATTATTAACAAAACTTCAAACTTATTCAGAAAACTTTATGATGGAAACACAAAATAGTTTCCAGAAAGGCCATTCCTGTACATTGCTTGAAACTATTAATAGAAAAAAAAGAAGAGAACACAATTTACATATTTATTATTTATTGGTTATGAAAAAAAAAAAAAGTTACTTTTTATAATCATGGAAAATAAAGAGATTTCCCACCATGTAATAGAAATTATAAAAGATATATACAAAGAGAACAAAATAAAAATAAAATACAATAATTACAAATTATCGAGCATTGCTGAGATTAACAGAACTGTGAAACAGTGATGCTTCCGATCACCTACTCTCTTCAACATAAATATGAATGAAATAACAATATGGCGCAAAATTTTTGACTACCAGGTAATCGTATCAGGAATTTCGTATTAGAAATTATTACTGTATGTGAATTGCTATGTTTTCTTGTGAATTTGTATAAAATGAATTGCTTACATTCACTTTAACCATACAGATGTCTTACTTTGGAGATTATAAAGAATACCTTTCGTTTGTAATGCAGAATTTCTTTTAATAGTTCAAGAAAATAAACTATATATTTTAATATTATTCACATCTTGATGAAGAAACTGAAATAATGCCTGAAATATATTATTAAATGAAGATCACACGGAACAAGGTAGGTCAATTTCGTAAAAATTTTCTGAAATGTAATATATCAGCCAGCTTTGGCTCTAAGCAGCTTGGTTTCCCTACAAATAATCTTACATTCTACAAGAACATGTGTTATGAATTTGAGTACTGTATTGTAGACTTAAAGATGGCTTAAGGGGTTAGGTACAGCTTACAGCAGTAAAATTTTTGGAAATATTCAAAATTTTTTTTTTTTTCCCTCCATTACTGTATCTTGTACAATAATGAAAATTGGTATGTGTAAAACACTGTCCTTCTGCTATATGACAAAATATTTTTTACGATTTAAAAAAATTATATATATATATATTTTTTTTTCAAAATATAGTGATATTTATCATAACTATAAACTTGTTTTTTTCAAAATGTGCAGTGATGAATCTTTTTACAATATCATGCTCATAAACATTTTTTTATTTTTCATGCTATTTGACTTTTTATTTTATTGCTGAAACTCATGTTTACAATATCATGCTCTTTTAACTAAATGCTTCCTTAATAAATATTTTTTTTTAAATTTTTTTTTCGTGTTAGAAGAAAATACTAATTTGACCATTTTGTAAAATGAACTTTGATTTATTATCAGACAATCTATTAAAGAGAGAGAAGTGATCTTTTAGCATCATATTGTAGGTATGGCTGTTTTTCTCATGGATTAATACCCACAGCAAGAAATTTCATCTTTTTGAGTTATGGGAAATGCTTCATCACTGCACAGTGAACTGTATTTAAAAAAAAATTAAATAATTTTATAAAGTCATCAAGTCTGGAAAAGAATAAAGAAATTTTATGTTGGAGAAAATTGTGTCCAGATGATGTGCATGATGTCACATGATTTACAATAGAACCAATCAAGGAAATCATGGAAGGGATTATGGACATGGCAGGTGAAGATTTCTAAGATAAGGATCTTGCAGAAATTCAAGAGCTAATAGACACCACACCAGAAGATAACTTGATGAAAATTAGTTGTTCTGAGCACTGTGTTAGAAAAGAGATTCACAGTAGACAATCTGACAAAAAGGTTCCGATTATTCAAGACTAATCTGTTCCATGTCAGACTACTTTCGTGATAGACTGGGACATTGTTTGGTTGTGAATGGTTCTTATTTTGAGATCTGTGGTAGTTTGGTTAGTGATAGTGTTATAGCCTACTCAACATGATTTTATTTGTCTCAAGTTTGAAGTCCACGAAACAAGTTTAATAAATAGTTAAAAGACATTAAGCAAGTGAATAGGTAAAATATCTAAACATTCATACGTAAATAATTTCAAGAAAAAATTGTTCTGGGGCAGGGTATCGATCCCGGGACCCTTTGCTTAGCGCACGAATGCTCTACCAACTGAACTACTCCAGGAACTATACACGACACCGGAACAATTTTTCCTTGAAATTATTCAAACCTGCTTTACAGGGAGCTACTACCTGAAAGCCAGATTTGCAAAGGGTCCCAGGATCGATACGCGGCCCCGGAACAATTTTTCCTTGAAATTATTCAAACCTGCTTTACAGGGAGCTACTGCATGAAAGCCATATTTGCATTCATAGATAGATAGATAGTTATTTTGAAAAAGATAGATGGAATAGATAGATAGATAGATAGATTTAAAATACATGATAGATAGAATGGATAGAAATTAAGATACATGAATATTAAAAATAGACATCATAGAATGGATTTGATAATATAGTTTATTTTGCCTAAACACATGTGGAAGATTCATTATATCAACAGGTAGACTATTAAATAATTTAAAATAAAGAATAGAAAACATTTTGAATAATAATGTAACATTAAGATACATGAATATTAAAAACTCATTGACATCATACAATGGGGTTTGTCAATAATGGTAGTCCTAATTCGGGGTTTTCTAAACACAATACGAATGGAAGATTCCTTGGATAGAACAGGTAGACTATTAAATAATTTAAAAGCAAAGAATAGAAAACTATTTTGAGTAATACTGTATTTACATTTGTCAATATATACATACGTACATACGTAAAATTCAATGAAGATTCCGAATATGTAAATTTTAATTTAGGGTGCCATTAAAAAAAAATAAAGTTTAAACACTTTGGCACTTTCAATGTTAATGTATGGCAGTGAGATGTGGACTCTATAAAAACATCTGATGAATCTAGAATTGGAACGGCTGAAATGAAGTTCATGAGAGAAACTGCGCAATATATTTTGTTAGATCACAAGACTAATGAAGAAATTTTTAATTAATTAAAAGTTACATGAATGCTGGATAAAATGCAAAAATAACTGTTTGAGCACATCCAACAGATGCCACGAGATCGTCTCCCAATAATAATAAAAAATTACCAATCTTGGGGAACGAGATGTCAGGGACGACCATTGGAACGACTACTGAACAACTGAGACCAGAACGGATCAACCATTTGGTTAAGTGTTGTGATGATAACTCTACACATGGCTGAATGACTACCTTTTTTCGAACACTGGAATCATATTGTATGGTTTATCTCCAACAGCTTTTGTATAAAACTTCTTCTTTGTATAAAATTAAAATTTAAGAAGTTATGAGTAATATTCCGTACTTATTGTTCACTCCATATAATTTTACATCAGTATAAAATACTTCCAGGGTTGAATGATGGAGTGATGTGTAAGTTTGTGAGAGCTTGTAAACGTACAATTTTCATTTTAATTCTCAAGGGTATGGCATATTAAATCATGTAAAGTGTTGAAACATTCAGGAAACGTTCTTAAACAAGCCCTGTATTCATTCGGATCTTCTGCATACAGTTCTTTGAAAACAATGCTGAGCAGTCATGTGTACTTCTTCTTGCCAACCATTTTCTCTCACATTACTTCTTTTCCCTTTTAACTTGCTCTTCAAGAATCTCTGCGAGATGTGCAAGCAATAATTTTGACACATTTAAAATTATTCTCTTAATTTTTTTTCTGTCCATTGTGTAACTTGGACTCCTACTCGAAAAAACCCTTGCTTGTAGTGTGAACGATACTTATTTCCATGCTTGTCACATGTAAAACAGACTTTAAGGACAGTAAACTGCAATTGAAAATATAGCACAAGTCTTGTTACTGTCAGACAACTTACAATGTAAGTAGAAAAACTTGACAATGTGTTGATTGTTTGAGTATTTCCTTTTCTGCTTAGTTATTGAAACTAAAACAAGCGAAACTTAAAGACGAACTTGACAGCATTTGTTTGGAAGAACAAACAAAAATTTTACCTTTTCCGTGGGGGGGGGGACGATTTCTCTGTGGATATTTGTATATTTATTATTGTTATTATTATTATTATTATTATTATTATTATTATTATTATTATTATTATTATTATTATTTATATATTATAAACAGTTGTTTGTAAATCCTCTTCTGATTTGGCAATGATTACTTTATCATCTGCAAAAAGTAATGTATCAACAAGACAAACATTTCGATTTAATTGAATTCCAGCATGATGACTTTGCCTCCATATTTTAAGAATATTGTTCATGTAAATAAATAGCAGAGAAGAAGGATCTTGTATAAAACCTTGATTTATTGGAGCTCAGTTAGATATTTCATGTTCAGTTTTGGTGCAATTTCGTTATAATTATGTATATTATAAATGGAAGAAAGAATTTGATTAGGTACATGATCGAGGGCAAGAATCTGTAAGAGTTTGTTCCTATTTATTTTGTCAAATGCTTTGACAAAGTCTGTGAATGCTAAACGAGTTTGTGTTGAATTCTCTATGCTTTTCAATTAAAATTGTCATTGTAAAATAACTTACAACAAGACTATCCACAAGAAAACCATTTTGATCTCCTGTCTTCATGAAATTTTGGTACTTTATTTTTTATTATACACCGCTGGTTACAAATTATTGAACAATTTCAGAAGACTATATTTTCACCAATATTGAACATAAATACCATCGTTTGAAAGAGGGAAGTTTGAAGTTTTATAGTGATCTTAGATGCACTCGATAAGAGCCCCACGTGTTATACGACAGATGTCCAGGCGGTGACCCCATTCTTGCCAAATCCTCTCAAGCATGTCTTGTGTGACGTTCCTGATTGCTGTGTTAATGCACCTTCTCAATTCGGCCAACATTGCTGGAAGTGGAGGTATGTGAACATTGTCCTTGACGAAATCTCACAGAAAGAAATCACACACTGTGAATTCCGGTGAATGGTGTGGCCATTCCAGAAGATGCTGTCTGCACGACCAATTCATCGACCTGGTAGGTGTCGATTTAGGTACTCCCAGATGCCAATATGAAAGAGCTCCGTTTTGTTGGAAAATGGAACTCTGTTCCTCCTCATCCGTGGGTTGTGGCTTTAGCCAATTTTCATAAGTCAACAACTACCAGGTCGATGGATTGGTCGTGCAATGGACGTAGACAGCATCTTCGCACATGGCCACCCCATTCACCAGATTTCACAATGTGATTTCTTTATGTGGGGTTTCGTCAAGAACAATGTTTAATTAAAAATGATCTTCCAATTTTAATATTAGGGTACTGTAATTGAAAAGGTTGAAATAATTCACCAATGAACATGATGAAATAACGCTTAGGAACATGTTTGCATTTCCAAATGCCATGCCATTTCAGTGATATAGTGTCTTTACATCCAGGTGCTTACTAACTATTGCTGTCTTTGCATTAAAATTCTTATACCAATTTCTTTGTTTCTTTTCCTACACCATTTTTTTCTTTTGTCAGTTCCTTGTTCGTTTTATTGTCTCCTTTCTTCTTCTGGTGGAATTATATCCATAACTAGTTTATGAACAACAGCTTCCTGGGATTATTTGGCAAATGATGTTTCACCTTGTGTGTGGCTTTTCCTAATGACTCCGTATTTTTTTTTTATCTTTCTTTGCTACAATTTATGTGCTTAAATTCATTAAATCTTTTATAAAACAATACTGAAACTAAAACAATTATTATACAGTATGCACTTGAATATTCTTGCAAACCAGTGTATATCAATTGTTTGTGGTCATTATAGACAATATTTAAATTTCTTATTATTTTACTTGTCACACCCATTACATATTTTTTCCAGTGGAAATAATAGTTAAGTTTATTTAAAATACACTGTTAGATAGAAAACAATGTTAACTTCACTCTAAAAAAAAAAAATAGTAAGTTACATATTATGTCATCGGAATAAACTTTTACTGTTTTTTTTTTTTTGTAACGGGTGTGACATTAGAACTGTGTTACATCTACTCATGAATTACACAAACAAAAACTTACCAACATAATATATATTATTTTATTTTAATGTACCGAAGTACATATGATATTTCCATGCAGATATTCTGCGTCATCATACGATGAAAGAGTAATGGAACGGAGAAAAATTCTCTCCGGCGCCGGGATTTGAACCCGGGTTTTCAGCTCTACGTGCTGATGTTTTATCCACTAAGCCACACCGGATACAACTCCGACGCCAGTTAGAATCGTCTCAGATTAAGCTCCAACTCTTGGGTTCATAGACATCTATGACGTAGTGCAGAGGGCGGCCACTGAGGGAACCCAAGAGTTGGAGCTTAATCTGAGACGATTCTAACCAGCGTCGGAGTTGTATCCGATGTGGCTTAGTGGATAAAGCATCAGCACGTAGAGCTGAAAACCCGGGTTCAAATCCCGCGCCGGAGAGAATTTTTCTCCGTTCCATTACTCTTTCATCGTATGATGACGCAGAATATCTGCATGGAAATATCATATGTACTTCGGTACTTAAAATAAAATAATATATGTGATATGCGTAAATCACTTCGTGACTTAAGCCGGCGCTTATTCCGTCGGATCCCGGCCAACTAGTCACTCATATCGAGTGCACCTCAGCACATGTGTGTGGACTTCAGTCCTGCGTTCATAGACATCTATGACGTAGTGCAGAGGGCGGCCACTAGAGGGAACCCAAGAGTTGGAGCTTAATCTGAGACGATTCTAACCGGCGTCGGAGTTGTATCCGGTGTGGCTTAGTGGATAAAGCATCAGCACGTAGAGCTGAAAACCCGGGTTCAAATCCCGGCGCTGGAGAGAATTTTTCTCCGTTCCATTACTCTTTCATCGTTACCAACATAAGCTTTGAAATAGATAATAGGAGTCCTTAAAGGATCTGCATACAACAATAACCTGGAATTCCTCCTCACATTTTTAAATCACATGATTACAATATTGACAATTTTATTTGTCAGAGCCTCTTTGCTAGCAAGTAATTCTCTTATCTATGCATTACCTTAAAAATGATAAAATATTAAACACAGTTATTTGGTGATTGTGGATGATGGATTTAAAGGGGTAGGTACAGCTTTGAACTCTGAAAGATTGACCATATAAAATATTTTTTTCTCAGTGTGTACATAGCTGATACACAGTTGCAAATTAACACACAGAAAGCTCTATCATTCTTCAATATATTAAAATAATTTTCAATTTTCTAACATGAATTTAAATGCATAATTTAATTATTCAAAATGGCGACTACTAGCTTTGTTGGAATCCAGATTTTCCTTCTTAAGTCAACCAATTTTCAACATTTCCATGTTCTGTTATTTTCAATTTAAAACTAACTAAAATATAGGTCTACAAGACTGACTACAATCAGATTTCTGGGTAAGTAAGTAATATTTTTAATTTGCATTTAAATTTATGTAACAAATTTTCAAGGTATTTTAGTTCAAAATAATTTTTTATAGACAAACTATCTAAGAGAGGGGCTTGGTTCAGGTCATTTTTGTAGATAATGTATATGTAAAATTGCATAAAATTCTGCTCAGTAGTTTCAGAATTAACATGGAAATGGTTTTTGAAAATGTTGTTAGTGGGAAAAGGGTGTTAAATACATGAAATGTGATACCATGTGCAGCTCTTGCATTAAAATTCATAATTTTAAAACTAATATAGATATTGAAATAATTGTTTCACCAAAATAAACTTGAATATTTGGTGCATATTTTAAAAATTATTTTGAAAAATCTACTTTTGAAGGTGTTAAGCTGTACCTAACCCCTTAAAAAAAAAATCTGTGATGCAACAGTCCATGAAGGCCAGAGCTTTTAAGGGTGATAAAAATCCTTAGTATGGCATTTTTCATAAGGGGAGTAAATCTGAGAGTCCCGCGTTGTAGATTTAGCACATAAAAGAATCCTGGCCCTGATTGAGAGGGATTCAGACAAAATTTACTGCTCTTCATGTCCACATGGAAGTAGCACAGTGGGCCAGTGTCGGTGGGTTTGTCCTACCCTCCACCTGTAATTCGGCATTCGCCCCTCAGTGTGCATTCCTTATTAGTATGACCATTCTGTTATCATCAGATGATTTTACCAGTTACTTACACTGTTATAATAAAGCTCACATCTATTTTGGGTTCTTAAACCAGTCTCACGGCTTCTCCTCTAAGATCAGTTGTCTTAAGATTGTGAAGTGTGGTCTTCTGTTTTCCAAACAACCCTTAACTAGACTCCTCTTGAGTGCCCGTGAAATGTAAAACTTGTGTATTCTCTAGTACTATTCAGACTAATTTAGAATCTTTCATTTAATTCTTTTACATAATTCTGCAACATATTTGTTGTAGTTTATTAAGTGGTGAGACATGCAGTGTCTAATTTAGAATCTTTCATCTAATTCTTTTACGCAATTCTGCAGCATATTTGTTGTAGTTTATTAAGTGGTGAGACATGCAGTGTCTAATTTAGAATCTTTCATTTAATTCTTTTCCGTAATTCTGCAACATATTTGTTGTAGTATATTAAGTGGTGAGACATGCAGTGTCTAATTTAGAATCTTTCATTTAATTCTTGTCCGTAATTCTGCAACATATTTGTTGTAGTTTATTAAGTGGTGAGACATGCAGTGTCTAATTTAGAATCTTTCATTTAATTCTTTTCCGTAATTCTGCAACATATTTGTTGTAGTTTATTAAGTGGTGAGACATGCAGTGTCTAATTTAGAATCTCTCATTTAATTCTTTTCCGTAATTCTGCAACATATTTGTTGTAGTTTATTAAGTGGTGAGACATGCAGTATCTAATTTAGAATCTCTCATTTAATTCTTTTCCGTAATTCTGCAACATATTTGTTGTAGTTTATTAAGTGGTGAGACATGCAGTGTCTAATTTAGAATCTTTCATTTAATTCTTTTCCGTAATTCTGCAACATATTTGTTGTAGTTTATTAAGTGGTGAGACATGCAGTGTCTAATTTAGAATCTCTCATTTAATTCTTTTCCGTAATTCTGCAACATATTTGTTGTAGTTTATTAAGTGGTGAGACATGCAGTATCTAATTTAGAATCTCTCATTTAATTCTTTTCCGTAATTCTGCAACATATTTGTTGTAGATTATTAAGTGGTGAGACATGCTGTGTCTAATTTAGAATCTTTCATTTAATGCAGTGTCTAATTTAGAATCTTTCATTTAACATGCAGTGTCTAATTTAGAATCTTTCATTTAATTATTTTCCGTAATTCTGCAACATATTTGTTGTAGTTTATTAGAATCTTTCATTTAAATCTTTTCCGTAATTCTGCAACATATTTGTTGTACTTTATTAGACAATTTAGAATCATTTAATTCTTTTTCCGTAATTCTGTCTAATTTAGAATCTTTCATTTAATTCTTTTCCGTAATTCTGCAACATATTTGTTGTAGTTTATTAAGTGGTGAGACATGCAGTGTCTAATTTAGAATCTTTCATTTAATTCTTTTCCGTAATTCTGCAACATATTTGTTGTAGTTTATTAAGTGGTGAGACATGCAGTGTCTAATTTAGAATCTTTCATTTAATTCTTTTCCGTAATTCTGCAACATATTTGTTGTAGTTTATTAAGTGGTGAGACATGCAGTGTCTAATTTAGAATCTTTCATTTAATTCTTTTCCATAATTCTGCAACATATTTGTTGTAGTTTATTAAGTGGTGAGACATGCAGTGTCTAATTTAGAATCTTTCATTTAATTCTTTTTTACCGTAATTCTGCAACATATTTGTTGTAGTTTATTAAGTGGTGAGACATGCAGTGTCTAATTTAGAATCTTTCATTTAATTCTTTTCCATAATTCTGCAACATATTTGTTGTAGTTTATTAAGTGGTGAGACATGCAGTGTCTAATTTAGAATCTTTCATTTAATTCTTTTCCGTAATTCTGCAAAATATTTGTTGTAGTTTATTAAATCTCTCATTTAATTCTTTTCCGTGGTGAGACATGCAGTGTCTAATTTAGAATCTTTCATTTAATTCTTTTCCGTAATTCTGCAACATATTTGTTGTAGTTTATTAAGTGGTGAGACATGCAGTGTCTAATTTAGAATCTTTCATTTAATTTTTTTCCGTAATTCTGCAACATATTTGTTGTAGTTTATTAAGTGGTGAGACATGCAGTGTCTAATTTGGAATATTTCATTTAATTCTTTTCAGTAATTCTGCAACATATTTGTTGTAGTTTATTAAGTGGTGAGACATGCAGTGTCTAATTTAGAATCTTTCATTTAATTCTTTTCCAGTAATTCTGCAACATATTTGTTGTAGTTTATTAAGTGGTGAGACATGCAGTGTCTAATTTAGAATCTTTCATTTAATTCTTTTCCGTAATTTGCAACATATTTGTTGTAGTTTATTAAGTGGTGAGACATGCAGTGTCTAATTTAGAATCTTTCATTTAATTCTTTTCAGTAATTCTGCAACATATTTGTTGTAGTTTATTAAGTGGTGAGACATGCAGTGTCTAATTTAGAATCTTTCATTTAATTCTTTTCCATAATTCTGCAAAATATTTGTTGTAGTTTATTAAGTGGTGAGACATGCAGTGTCTAATTTAGAATCTTTCATTTAATTCTTTTCCGTAATTCTGCAACATATTTGTTGTAGTTTATTAAGTGGTGAGACATGCAGTGTCTAATTTAGAATCTTTCATTTAATTCTTTTTGTTGTAGTTTATTAAGTGGTGAGACATGCAGTAATTTGGAATCTTTCATTTAATTCTTTTCAGTAATTCTGCAACATATTTGTTGTAGTTTATTAAGTGGTGAGACATGCAGTGTCTAATTTAGAATCTTTCATTTAATTCTTTTCCGTAATTCTGCAACATATTTGTTGTAGTTTATTAAGTGGTGAGACATGCAGTGTCTAATTTAGAATCTTTCATTTAATTCTTTTCCATAATTCTGCAACATATTTGTTGTAGTTTATTAAGTGGTGAGACATACAGTGTCTAATTTAGAATCTTTCATTTAATTCTTTTCCGTAATTCTGCAACATATTTGTTGTAGTTTATTAAGTGGTGAGACATGCAGTGTCTCACCAATTAATGTCATGCAGTGACATAGTTGTTAAGGCACTACGGTACAAAACCGAAGGTCGTGGGTTCGAATCCCAATGATACGGATTTTTTTTTTTTCAGTTGACATTATCCTAACAG
This sequence comes from Periplaneta americana, assembly GCA_025594305.2. Lineage (NCBI taxonomy): Eukaryota > Metazoa > Arthropoda > Insecta > Blattodea > Blattidae > Periplaneta > Periplaneta americana. Next base: position 26,353,151 of record JAJSOF020000025.1, on the reverse strand, counting down.
CTATACTATGGGCTAGGATTGGACTCTTCCTCTAACAAAGATGAGTACATGGGAGTTTTCCTTAGAGGTAAAGCTGACAAGCATGTAGGAGTGGCATCCCTACTGCTACTAATGCCAATTGTCTACAAAGATAGGAGACTTTACATCCCACTACTTTGTAGGCCTCTATGCCCATAAAAGGGATAACTTTAATTATAAAGTCCATTGAGAGAGTGAACATTACTTATTTAACTTTAAAATGATGCCTTTTGGTACAGTAATACATTTTATGTTATAACAAAACAAAATATCTAAACTTTTATAACGAATCCAAGAGACCTTTTCCTCTGTTTGTTTATTTAAATTTTTTTAACTTCATTTATCAGTCTTTTTCGTGAATTAAAATCATTTAAACATAATTAGGCTTATTTTAGATTTATGTATTCAATTTTTAAACATTTCGTTTTATTTTTCCAACAATGTTACAAAAAATCATAGTTTCTGTTTTTCCACTGCTTAATATTTTTCATTTCTAAAGTAAACCTCTTGCACTCCATTTTTTCAAAGATATTATCATGACCAGCCACTGACAGAATTTTGATATAAATGTTTGAGGACATTTTATTGATCATTTTCAGTTATTTTTGCAGGTGTATCAACATCATGGCCTCCTACTCTAAATATACTTTTTCGTGTATTGAATTGCTGAAATTAGGTTTTGAATTACTGTTGAGTTCTCAAAATATTCCCAGGGTTGAACATATCAAATTTTGTTTGTTGAAGTTAAGAATAAGATAATTAATCTTTTCTGATCAGGTAATACGTAAAATTTATAACAGGTCTGTAATTATTCAGTGTCTTTTTGCTAAAGCATCCGCATTCTCGTTTCCCAGGATTACACAATGGGATGGTATCCATTGGAAAATTCTTTTATTGGAAACTAATATATTTTATTGTCATTTAAATATGGGTATATTTGTTTAAAACAGTTTGATGGCATCACAGCCCAAAGTTATTTACGAGCCTTAGCCTCAGTCATTTTTCCTCCAACTGTCCCTGTCCTTGCCCAATACACCTTTAGGCAGTTGTTCTAGATAGTCCTGAGAATTTCACTGCACATCTATCCATCTATTTTTCATAGGTTCTTCCAATTGGTCTTTTAAATGTATTTTCACTTCTTTTAAGATCTTCTTTGGTAAAATTCTGTCCCTTCCATCCGATAGACATGCAGGTACCATTAATACCTCATGAATTTGATGAAAGTTACAATATCGAAACTTCCTGGTCTAATTTATATAGCTCGTTATTATAACGATTTCACTGCAAATTTTTCTTAAAATACTTTGGTTCTTAGAAAATTGTATTCCAATATACTGAGTTTAGCTTATGTCTCCTTAGATAATGTCCAAGTTTCGTTTGCATAACAGAGAATACATATGTCTTATAATTGTTTTGTATATTTTAAGTTTTGTTTCCTTGTGCACAAAACAGTTAGATTCCAATTTGCTGTATTAATGCAAAATAGGCCTTTTGGCTTTTTCAGTTTTTCGACTAATTAAAAATCATTTTTCTTGTTACTTGTCATTACTGTTTTTAGATATTTAAACTTTCTTTTATTTTTCAAACATGTTTATCAAAAATTAGGAGGGTTGTTTTATACATTGTTTATTTCTTATTTGTGTCATCCGTTTTTGTTTTATAGTGCATTAATCTGCAACCCGATGTTTATGTAAGGACATTTGTTAATCATTTATACACTTATTTTCTATTGCTTATCAACATCCGCCCATAACTCCTACTCATAAATATACTTTTAGTATTGATAAAGTGCTGATTAGGTTTGTATACCTGTCCTCAAAATGTTATCCCCCAATGTAAAACAAGATTGAAGAGCATTGGTGCTATCCCCTGTTTCAGAATAATATAAATTGTTCTGATCAGGTGAACCACCATATATACTGAGCCTTGGTTTTCTGCCAATGTGTCTATGTCTTGACGAGTCTGATTATCTTTAGATATTACAGTATCCCTTAAAAATCATGATTTTGTAAATGGGTATATTTTATGCTGTCATTTAATGTATGGGTATATTTTATTGCCATCTTTAAATCACAGAAATCATTAATATAGGCTAGTTGAAGTTCAATTGTGAACGTGAGGACAGAGAACTTGTTATAGCTATGCATTACATATTTGTAACAGTGCTTACCATAAATGGAAATCTTCTTTTAGGAAGAAGAAGCTTTGCTGAACGAGATGGAAGTGACAGGACAAGCTTTTGAAGACATGCAAGAGCAGAACTCAAGACTTATTCAGCAGTTACGTGAAAAAGATGATGCCAACTTCAAACTTATGACTGAACGCATCAAGTCAAATCAGTTACATAAGCTGGCACGCGAAGAGAAGGACGTTCTTAAGGAGCAGGTATGATAGTAACAAATTAGAAAGGTATTTTCTCACTTCACTAACCTCTATGTGATCAAGAAGAAGAAGTGACTGAAGACCATCTTCAAACCTTCGATGTCTTATCCGCTGGATTCGTAATAGAAAAATACTCGAGAGCAATGCTATATGATAAGCGAATAATGACTCAATGATTTAAGACGGCGCTTATTCTGTCAGATCCTGGCCACTTAGTCACTCATAATGAGTGGACCTCTGCACATGTGTGGACATGGTCCCACTGTCATACATCTATGACGCAGTGCATGAGGGTAGGCCACTAGAGGGAACCCAAGAGGTGTGGGGTTAGGTCGTAAATCTGAGAGGATTCAATCCGACATCGGGATGGGAAACATATCCCTGTGGCTTAGTGGATAGAGCATCAGCATGTAGAGCTGAAAACCCGGTTCAAATCCAGTTGCATGTGTGCCGGAGAGAATTTTTTAGGGCTCTCTTTCCACTCATCTTTCATCATAATGATGACGATCCCAGAATAACTGCTCGGAAATATCATCTGGTGGTTGCTTCTCAGGCCACTGTCATAATAATACTCTCTTTCTCAGCTTACAAAATGATTTAAAAGTGGGCATTTTGGAGAAGATTGTTAAGTATTGCAAAGGAAATTGTGGATGAAAGTGATTTTAAATTTTAATAATAAGGTATATAACATATTTTAGTAGTGTTTATTTTAGCCTCTCCTTATTTTATGTAAACCCCCTTTTAAAGAAAACCCTTATCATCATCATCATCATCATATCCCTCTCGTATTAGACCCTACAGGATCTGTTACGGTCTCATGCCAGAGCTGAAAACCCGGGTTCATGGTCTTCCCAATTTCCTCTTTCCTCTTTCACATAAGTAAGAATCTGTTTAGGCCATCTAGTGCTATCCATCCTTTCGACATGTTTTTTCCACTGAAGTCGATATTGTTGAACAAAATTAACTATAGGATCCATTTTGAGTTCCTGCAATATGTCCACATTTGTACGATGTACAAAGAGCATCCCACTGTTCGTCTCATGAACCTCATTTCCACTGTCGTCAGCCTTTGCAGAAAACCCTTATTTAAGGGGGGAAAAAAAATAATTCTTCAGAGATTCTTTTAAAAGGAGTTCTACTGTATATTAGTGCAGTACAATATTATAAATAGGGCTAGGATTTTGATGACCTATAAATCATGTAAAAATGTCCTAAAAACAATGCATTTATGACCTAAAAATCTTTCAAAAATGCCCTAAAAATTGATCTTACATAATTGGCTTAGTAGGAAAAGAGGTTTTATACTACTTAATATTTAGACTTAGTAATTAAATTAAATTTCACATCATTTTTTCTAAGTAGTACACTTTAAATAATTATTTTACCTGATGTAGTTTCCATGTATGATCATTCACCTCTGCTTTGGCATGTGGACATGAGGTCAGCAATCAACTGGTTGGTCTTGGCCCTTCATGGGCTGTAGCGCCATGGATTTTCTTTACTTTTAGTTTCCATGTAGTCTACCACAAGGTTACTCTTATCCGGAATTAGCAGGTATAAAGGAGTCTACATTGAAGGGGTGGTTGGACTGATCCATTACATGGATTGTACTACGTTAAAATGACAATATTTGTGTAGAAAAGCGATTAAAATATTATAAAAAATAATGGGTATTAATGGACAAAATATGCAAAGAAAATATCAAAGGAAATAAACATTATTTTACATTAATAATAGGGATTTATGGTCAAAATTAAATGAAAATGCCTAAAAAAATGACTGAATAAAACAAAAGATGCTCTTATGAGTTGAAACAGGCAAAAAATGCCCTAACAAATATGTCTTAAAACACTCAGTTTATCACATAACATATAAATACTAAAGCAGCTATGTTTCTGGCTTACTAGAAGAAAGATGCAATTTCATCAAAATCCTAGCCCTAATTATAAATATATGTAGTTTGGTACGTTAGTTTAAATATATTTTGATTAGTAATTTTGGTTCGCAATTTAGGTGGCTACCCTCACAACTCAGGTAGAAGCAACTAACGTTGTAGTGCGGAAGTTGGAAGAGAAAGAGCGCATCTTACAGAACTCTCTGGCAACTGTGGAAAAAGAGTTGGCTTTAAGACAGCAGGCCATGGAAATGCACAAGCGTAAAGCCATTGAGAGTGCCCAATCTGCTGCAGATCTGAAGCTGCATCTTGGTGAGTGATTCATATTTTATAAATATTACATTTAATGTACAGACCCAGAAGCAAAATTTGGGCCACCTGAATTTTTAAAGCACAAATTTTGTTTTTGTGTCTGTACTAATGGATGAAATGCTGAACTCTGAAGATACGAATGGTCTTGGAAAGCTAGGAAGCATCTTGTGACATTTTTTTTAAACAATAACAATCAAATTTCTCGTGTTTCCTTAGGAATAGGGCTTTCATTTCAAAACTTCCCAGTCTAAATAACTAATTATTCAAATTGAATTCAGTTTAAACAAAAAACACTCAATTTAGATATTGAGGGAGAAGGCTGAAACCAGGCTAAATTGTATTTTAGATTTCATCCCCCAGCCACCCCACTTCGAAATTTCAGCTGGCACCCCTATATTTTTATACTTCAATATGAAGGAGCATTCAATTGTTTATACATCTCATTTGTTTTCTATCGGCACCTGGCAACCTGTATTTTTGTTATTATCAGTTGATTGTATAATGAAAATACAGCTTATTTTGTGTAATTTCCTAAATTTAATCAATAAGGATTATTTATGTTCTCTCTTGAAGGGTATACACCATTTTAAAGTAATTTAATACACAAACACAACTATTACATGAAATGCTCAATAAGTTTTTGTAGCTTTATTCTCTTCAGCTCTAATTAACAATAACAACAATCCAGTTGTTTTTCAGCTAGTGTTTCAATAACCCTTATCGTCCTTTGTATTGTTCGTATTGATTTCATACTGTTTAAAGCATCAGATTCTTCGGGACAAATAAAGTTAGCAACTTTATTCAGACATGTTTTAACGAACTGTCCTTCATTATAGCACTTCAATGATTTTGCGATTTCCAAAGCAATAACATAACTTGTATGAAATTCCCTTTGACTCATAGCTTGGTTCATCATATTTTAGTACTGGAACCATTTGAGTTTTTTTTTAATTGCTTCGCCCTGTCCAGCCCTACAAAAAGAAAATTATGTTAATACTTATTTTCTACTGTATACATTTTCGTTTACAATTACATTGGATATGTTCATGCTTACCTATGATTTCGTGATAATCTTATGATGTGTCGTAATGTCGCTAGATGTTTGATTTATAAGTGCTTATTAGAATTTTAGGACACAAGAGGCATCTACATTGTCACCATATGCACAACAAATACTGTTCCTTCTGAACAGAGATTGAAGGTTTTGAGAAAGAGGCAATCTAAATCTAATCAGGTAACCTGGCACTGATCAATGTCTGTGTACTGGAGATGTAAGGGAGTTGGACGGAAGGGAGGAGGTGAAGCAAAGACAATTTACTGTGCTGCCCCTGGGACGTCACTATTGCTAGTGATCACAATGACATTTTTGCCAATCCCTGCTGTAGACTAGAGGTCAACATCGGTAACTCTTTGATTCTCAATTCACTTGTTACATTCTGTGTTTCTTCACCCACTCTTTCTAGCACAGCTTCATTTCTTATTTTATCTGTATGTGATGTATGTTATTATGGTATGTTATCATCATGATCATCGAATTTAAAAAAGAAATCCTAACCTACTTTACAGTTGTATGTGAGTGTGTGTGATTACTAGGGAACGGAATTTGGAGTAGTAAAAGCTAGTATTGGCATCTACACAGTCATTTGTTTACAACCCTTTATACCAAGTCCTCCCCTCCATGACATACTCGCAGATCTCTGCACGTCAACAAGAGGTGAACAGGACAGTTGTCGCATAAGAACTTCAACGTGCAGGTTTGCAGTTCAGAGTAGTGAAGTGCAGGTACAATGCCGAAAGTGAAACCAACTAACAATACAAAATTGAAAGACTATATTTGTAAAACCTCCAGATCAAGTATCAAAATTCAGGAAACAATTCCCTAAATTGTCGCTTCCCCCATGTCCAGTTCCTACGAGATGGGGGTCATGGTTAGAAGCTTGCAATTATTACCCACATCACCTCCAATCTGTGAAGAAAGTGGCCCAGTCTTTCAATCCCGATGACGTGGCTGCGATTCAAATACGCCAGGAACTGCTAAATGATGAAATAATCGAGAAAGAAGTCACGGATATTAAGTCAAATTTTGGATATTTACCGGATGCCATTATTCAATTAGAGAAGTCAGGAGTAGAACTAGTTGAGCAAATAAATATTATGAGGACTATTGTAAATAAACTTGAGTGCAGTAGAAGGTGAAATAGGAAAACGTGTTGGTGAAAAAATGAACAAAGTTTTGATTAAAAATGATGGATACGATATTCTTAGTCGGATTTCAGATGTACTAACAAAGACGTGTCCCAATGACGTCATTCAACATGTGAATTTAATTGACGTATTTTGTTTCAAGTACTCTCTAATTGTCTCTGCAGATGGAGAGCGGAGTTTTTCCATGTTACAAAATGTCCTTCCTTGCAACAGAGCAAAGTTGTATTTTGAAAATTTGAAAATAATATTTACAATTTTTTATTATAACAAGGCATAACATTAATTGAAAATGTCATTTCGTTTGGATCTACATATTCAGAGGCGAGTTCCGTACAGAAGACAACTGTCTATCAACATCAATATGTCCACTGACACGCGAAGATGCAGAGGTTCATATTTAATTATGTATATTTGTAATGTTGTTTATTGGTGTCTTGTGCGTTGCGAAGAAAAGCACATGTAGTTCAAAAAGAAATGCAGATTATGTATGTAGGTCACTATGGCCCAATTGTATAAAACTCCTGACTAAAGATCAACTTTGATCGAAGATCGAAAAGTGAACCGAGTTCAGACACTTCTTCTATTGTATAAAACTTTTTGCGATCAAATTACCTTGGTTCAAATGCAATCTAAGTTCACGTGAAAAGGATTTGGCAACATCGCATAAACAGGTGAAATAAGTGATGCGCGGACCATGTTATACAGGTTTGTTCAGTGTTGCCAATCTAGCGACTTTAACTCTTTTTCAACAACAATTTCTTTTAACTTTTATATTGCTTAAATAGGGATTTAGTGACCTTTTTAGCACCCCATAGTGACAAAATTTAATCTTTCTTTGTTGATAATGAGAAATCTAGCGACTTTACAACTACTTTTTGGCGACTTTCCGTATTACACTCTGTTGGAGACACTGGTTTTTGTGCAGTGTAAATAATGGCGGACAATAAGAAGAAGGTTGACTGTTCTCCAAGTTGTTATCATGTTATGGTGTTTGATAATGTTAAACATAATAAATCTTTATAAAAAGACAATTTTCATTTAGTAATACAGTTAATTGAACATTTATGAATGTATCTATCATATCCATTGGTTGTTATAAACATAATGTAATTATAGGTTATGTTATTTGATACTGCTGAACACGATAGAGCCTTATAAAATATAAGAATGTTTGTGTATTAAGGCAAGAAATTGAAAGAAATATATATAAATGTACCTAACATATCTATTAATATTAATAATAATGGATATTTTATTTGCACAATCTGTCACTCGTATATTTCAAACAGAAAAGAAATAACTGAACTTGGATCATATAACTTAATCGGAGAAATTTCTTCAGTCAAAGTTGACTTTAGTTTAAGACAAATTAATCTCAGATTAGACTTTATACAACACAAAATTCCAAGTTCAGCTAGAACGAGGACCAATTTAACCTCTGATCTAAGATTAATGGTTTATACAATCGGCCCTATATGTCATTAAACTATTCCATTTGTTTATTCTGAAATATATTTACAGACGTTGCGTGTAAGTTTGTATGAAGTGGACTGTACTCTTCCATGCGCCGTGACTCAGCTCGGTTGACAGTCACTGAGCTACGAATATCTATACTATGTTTCACCATTCTTTATAATACTCCAAATCCCTTTCCCTGGTGATTACAGTGCATTTTTATAGCAGTTCGAAGAAACTGTGATATAGTATAAAGTACGAATTAATATATTAGAATAAATTGACGTTGACATTACAAATAAGGCAATTGAAGTAAATCCTTATTAGCTGTAGATATACAGTTGAAAGTTTTTATAACAAATTTGCAAAATTTTCTCTGCAGAAAGAAGAAATTTATAGGAGGACTAGTCTGTGTAACAATTATATGGCTTTTGATTATGTATGTTTTGTATTCAAATAGTGGAAAATCAAAAAGTATTTAATTGTTTGTGAAAATTCTTTGGGAGCAGGAATTAATTCTGTGGCCGGGAGGAAAAAGTCTTAAATCAATTTTTTGTGAAAATGAGTTTTTTTTTTATATATTCTGAAAGCGGAAACAATTCTCTACAATCTGGTAAAACAGCTAAAGTCAAATAAGACTCCTGACTGGATTTATAGAGCGTTACCAAATGTCCTAAGTACTTTTTGAATCGAGCACACACAGAATAAAGGACTTAAGTATATTTAATACTTTATTCCTTACAAACATCACATATTTACTTTCCATGCTTCCCTATTAAAAAGGTCTAACTTGTATTTTAGCTATTTTATCACATACTGATGCCCTTTCCTTTTAAAACTTTGAGCACCAGGGTAAACAGTCTTATAATTGTTTAAGACCCATTTTGCATTCCTAATAATTTACATTTCTCATTTATTTTGACATGAAAAAGGTCTTATGTGTAATAGTCCCTTCTACTCAGTTTGGCTTCTAGTCTTAAAAGGGCTTAAGTGTGGCTATTTTTGGAAATAATCAAGAAAATTGTTAAATGAGCAACATTATCTATTTTAGAAGAAATAAAAACAAATAATATCCAGGAAAAACCTCCTAATTAAAAAACTCTATAATTGACACCAATTTCAGTCTTTCTACTGCTTTCCTGAAAAGTATAAAATTTTTACTTAAGACCTTTTTCCTCCCGGCCACAGAATTTATTTCTTCCTCTGAAAAAAAATTTGTTACTTGACACTTAATGACAAGTTTAAGGTTTTAGAAAGTTGCATAGTGACAGATTCTGTCTTTGTTCACTTTCTCTAGCCCCTTGTTTACTATTCTGTGTATTTGTTAGAATGTATAAAAGTAACAGTGACTTTTTTCTTTCAGAAAAGTACCATGCTCAGATGAAGGAAGCACAACAGGTTGTAGCAGAAAAAACAAGTGCACTAGAAGCAGAAGCCTATAAAACAAAGAGACTTCAGGTAACATTTCCTTTGGGCTCATTTCTCACTGTCATTCTTGATGGGCCTAGTGATTACTGTGCTAGCTTTTGGAACCAACCATATGATAATATTATTAATTTTTGTATCCTACAAAATTTTCTGTTGTGATTACTGTTTATTAATAATGGAGAAGAATTCGTTTTGGCGCTGGGGTTCGAACCCAGGATCCTCAGTTTTACATTCTAAGCACTCTGTTATCATATGGATGTAATTGTCTAACAGTACATAACTATTGGTTTCCAGCCGCCCAAGTCATTAATACAAGTTCTCTCCTATATGATGACATAATATTATGTCGAAACATGGAGTAGGTCATGAAGGAAAAGACCAAAAAGGAGAGGAGTTCGATCCAGTGCAAAATTTGCGACAAATCGCGATCATAAAATGTGTACAGAATGACTTCCACTGCTAAGATTGTGCTTCAATTTCGGGTCATATCCATAAACCCATGACTTGTCACCTGTAACGACCCTATTTAACAAATCTGGGTCATTTTTAGCCCTATTAATTAATTTTTGGCATACTTCAAGGCAGTGTTGCTTCTGCTCATATGAATCTCGAAGACCATAAGGCATGTTTAATTCTTCAGTTAGAATTCACTGCACTCAAATTCAGTTCACCGTTAATGCCTCTGATTGTAATCGATGGCCAGTATGCACTAAATCACGAACTCTGATAATATTATGATCAGTTTATGAACTGAAGGCTGACTGGAACATAGGTCATCTTCGACGGGTTCTTTGCCGTCTTTAAACCTATTATACTAGTTCAAAACACTTGCTCTGCATGCACACTTATCTCTGGAAGTTATTTCTAAATATTAATAGGTCTCCAAGCTTCAGTTTTCGATTTTAAAGCAACATTTTACAGAAATGCGTTGCTTCATTTTTACGCTCACAATAATCAGCCTACAGCTCTTAACACATCCTCACTTAACAGCCTGCAACCCTCTGCTAAACAGAGATAGAGTGGTGAACTTTTCAAGATCATTCAGTGACAAAACAAGTTTTGAATAATTTTGAGGGAAAAATTGTTCCGGGGCCGGGTATCGAACCCGGGACCTTTGGTTAAACGTACCAACGCTCTACCAACTGATCTACCCGGGAACTCTCCCCGACACCGATCCAACTTTTCCCTCTATATCCACAGACCTCAAAGTGGGCTGACAACCGTCAAGCAACCAACAGTGAGTGCACACTAACTCTGTGTGACTTATATTATTCAAATCAACTTTACAGGGAGTTATACCTAAAAGCTTGATTTGCATAATACACGTCACTGTTCGTTAACAGAAAACCACAATTTAAGTCACACAGAGTTAGTGTGTACTCACTGTTGGTTGCTTGACGGTTGTCAGCCCACTTTGAGGTCTGTGGATATAGAGGGAAAAGTTGGATCTGTGGGTAGAGTTCCCGGGTAGAGGGAAAGTTGGATCCAAAGGTCCCAGGTTCGATACCCGGTCAAAATTATTCAAATCAATTTTACAGGAAGCAAATCTAGTCTTTCAGGTGAAGCTCCTGTAAAGCAGATTTCAATAATTTGAAGGTCCCGGGGCCGGGTCTCTGGCGTTTCGTCAGCCCACGTGAGTTGTGTGGATATAAAGGGAAAAGTTGAGACGGTGTCGGGTGGAGTTCCCGGGTAGCTCAGTGGTAGAGTGCTGGTACGTTCAACCAGAGGTCCCGGGATCGATACCCGGCCCTGGAACAATTTTTCCCTTGAAATTATTCAAATTTACAGGAAGTTATACCTAAAAGCTTGATTTGCAAAACAAGTTTTCTTTTACTCAATCCCCCCCCCCCTAACTATAGTCGCGACGCTGTTATTCTCGGCGTGACTCCTCCTCTTTGCTTATGTCTTAGGACGTGAAGGCTCTATAAAGTCTAGGTAGGTAGTATCGTTCGCCATTTTTGTTCTTTCGTTGCCGAGCTACCAAACGAGGAATCTATTTGCCACACCGTTAAACATTATCATGTCGTAGCTCCTATGATAATAAATCAAACACACTGTAATTCAGCAAATTGAGCGGCAAATAACGTCTTTGTGTGCTTTCTGCGAATGCCAACGAAAGAACCAAAATGGCGGGCGATTATATTAAGTATTTATCGGGCCTTAAGAAATTAATAACGTCTTCCTCAGCGAATCACAAGACACACACAGTTAAATATAGCTGACCTGCAACACGATTGGCTGCCTGAAATTAGAGCAAGGGACTATAGTGAGCTGTCGCACTTCGTATTACTAGTTTGGCTTGTTATGGACAAGTTGCAACTTGATTTTTTAGTGTCGTAAATGTTAAGTATTTATTTTCTGTTTGCAGGAAGAAATTGCACAGTTACGTCGAAAGGCTGAACGCATGAAGAAGATAGAAATGGCAGGGACTCTAGACGAAGTTATGATGGAAGAAATCCGTGAATACAAAGAAACTCTAACGTGTCCTTCGTGTAAAGTTAAGCGTAAAGATGCTGTTTTGAGCAAATGTTTCCACGTATTCTGTTGGGACTGCCTACGTACTCGATACGAAACTAGACAAAGAAAGTGTCCGAAGTGCAACGCTGCATTTGGTGCTAATGACTACCATCGACTATATCTTTCAACGTAGATCATAATATGAAATTAAAATTATAAATTTTAATGGTTTCATATATCCGCTTCACAGTTAATGTTGTAAATACCCAGAAGTTTGGAATACCGAGTTCCAAGTATAACATGTCCCTATGGTGGAAGATTTGTGCAAATTTGTCTAAACAAAAGCCATACTAGTTGAGAAGTCTTTGTGTACCATATTTACTAGAATATTCCCCAAATAACCTCCTTCCCATCTTTGGCTACAACATAGCTCAGTAACGAAATTCCCTGTCAGGGAAAGTATATTTCCATTATCCCAATTTGAGAGACTGTTACATGTTTTATACAAGTGATTTAAAATCAAATGCTTTTCTCTTCCTAGTAATTTCTTCTTATTTAAATAGTACATTTAGTTCCACATTATCGTATGGAATATAATTATAGCATAAGCTTAAATCAAGTGTATATAAGTTACATCAGTCATAACTCTTTCTTGTTTTTGTCTTATTGTACTGTAATGGAGTAAATTGTATTTGATAAAACAGCTGACTTCGTTAGCATACCATTGCAGCTACGTTTTAAATACTTTTACTCTTCCCTTCCAAAGAAATATATGTATTTGGAAATACAAAAACAAATACATAGTAAAACACGAAGCAGTGCTTACAAAATTGGGAACATATGAATGTATATTCTTCTTCCAAATGTGAGAATTAATATTACAATTCCAAGAGAACATAATCTAAAACAGGGTTGGAATTTACTTGGATTCACCTATATTTCGATGTTTAATATAGTAGTTAAACAAATGACAGTCTTAATTTTTTTTTAACATGTCATTTTTCAGTTCAGGATTTTATGACATCCTCAGCCTGTCCCTTCTTGATATAAGTATCCTTAACTCTAGATTCTTTCCTCCCCTCCTCTTCTCTTACCTTCCCCTTCATTTGAATTGATAAAATGTTCTTACTGTTTGATCACTGTTGCATTTATTATATGTTCTGTATTACATTTTGGAAGGATTATAATTTCATTGTCAGTCTCTTGAAATTTTTAAGTCCCTCTTCTAATTTTTCTTTTTCTTTCCATATGTAGAAGACTCAATTATATGTAACAATGCGCCTATGCTCTATTAATCATATTACTGTTATGCTTATGTTTTATATATGCACAATATTTCTACTATACTTCAAAGTTTCACTAACAAACATGAATTTGCAGATTTACTCTGCACTTATTTTCAGGTTGCTTTACTTCTATGTTGATTATAAACACATCATCTTGCGATCATATTACGACCAGTAGATTCTTCTACTACATTATTTTCCAACTTTCCAACTAGATTTATTATAATCTAGATGACATCTGGTTGTCCCTTCTCATAATTTATTTTCCGTCAGTCAAAGCAATTTTGCTGAAAACGAGGAATCTGTGCTATTCTTATAATGTGTATTAATTTTGCTTTTCTTTTCAGAAATATTTTGTATAATATTGAGCTGTAGAATATTTTCATAAAGAAGTATATTATTTCATAAATTGTAGTAATTTTTAGTTCTAGATTTTTTGTGTCTTTTAGATTGTAGTGTTACATTTTATTTGCTGAAGGGCCACAAAATATTGAAAAGGAAATTCGATTGCTGCATCATTTTGCAGAAATTAAATTTCACAACATAGTATCATGCGTTTACAGTTTGACATTCCATATACATTAAAAGTTTTCGTAACCATTTAACATAATTATTATGATTACCCCAGTATTAAACTAGAGATGGAAGTTGATATTATCGCTTACTCCTTGAGATTTTTTTGTATTTATAGTAGTCTGGTAAACTGTTTCCTTCAGCTAAATATTACGGGGTATATACTAGTAAATGTGGTATAAAATTTTATAAACAGTTTTTGTATGTTCGACAGTGTATATATTTATTATAAACTATACGCATTTATAGTATCTTAAAATAAATTTAAAATTATATTGGATGAGGAAAAATTATTAAATATTGAGAATTTTGGACAGGTTGGCGGGAAAAAAATTTCCAACGACAGTAACCCAATGTAATTCTAATTCTTGTCTCAAAAGATTTCAGGTGTCTTTGAATTTAGCTCTCATCCTTTTTAAAGTATATACAACTGCGTACATGTATATTTTGTTTTGTAATTCTATTTACTAGCGTGGACTCTTAACCACAGTTGTAAATTTATTTCTTCTGTCATAGTATATTAAATTTCTATTTTATTTTGTAAAGCTATGCAATTGTAACATTAAATTTATTACTATTATTTTGTGTTTTATTGCATTATATCCTCACTCTCATCTGAATCCTATGGAGGGTCCGTAACTGTGGTGACCAGATTTTCAGGCACAAAAAAGGACACATTCCTAAAAATGGCTCTGTAAAGAGCAGCTTTAGGTTTTTGTTTTTCGCCATACCAAAGAAGTAATCAGTTTTAATGCAAATAAATTTTCAGATATGTAGGTTAGTAACTATCGGATACAACTGCAACAAAAGAACTATGTATCAATAATAAAAAATATAATACATTTTGTTATGAAGAGGTATACATTGATATTACGGAACAACTGGATAATACCCTAGATCATATATTTAACAGATATGTCGGGTTTATAGGCTTTGAGATTAACAACTTTTGTCAGGTTTACCACGCTGCCATCTAGTTGTTACATAAGGAGTCACGTCATAATTCCCATTTGAATTGCATTAGCGACTGTGCTGCCATCTCGTGTTCGTTTACGGCAGATGGGTGGCGATCCTGGCAGTTGTTTTCTTCAAAGTGCTGCCGGTTTTAACGTAGCGAGGAGTTATCTGTTACATATATGATCTAGGATAATACCCACGACAGAGCAATGTCGATAGTCGACGTTACTCGCTGGCCATTAGTCACTGGGCCGTACCGAGCCGTGTGAAACAGAAGACAATTGCAATGGTGGTAGTAAAATTCGCGAGTATATTCCTAAATAAATCACTTATTAGTAAGTGCAAGATTTATGCAGTACAACAATGATGTTTTGAATGCACTAAAAGTAAGTGCTTATGTAGTAAGATCTTAAAGTAGGTTATGACAACGAAATAAAGAGGAAAAAGGTGTGGTTCACGGAATATCATTTAAATAACGGAAAGTAAATTTTCGGGCAATGTCCACCAAAGCATTAAGTACATAATTATGACCGCGTAGCAGTTTTATTTGTGGCCTAGAGAAAATACCTAGGTAAAAGGTAAAGGTATCCCCGTAACATGCCATGAAGGCACTTGGGGGGGCATGGAGGTAGAGCCCCATGCTTTCCATGACCTCGGCACTAGAATGAGGTGGTGTGGTCGGCACCACGCTCTGACCACCTTTTACCCCCGGGAAAGACCCGGTACTCAATTTTATAGGAGGCTGAGTGAACCTCGGGGCCGTTCTGAAAGTTTGGCAACGAGAAAAAATCCTGCACCACCTGGGATCGAACCCCGGACCTTCGAAAATACCTAGCTTTTACGAAAAAAAAAAAAAAAAAAAAACTTTTAGAGGCCATGAAATTATTCACTGCTTTAATTATATTACAGTCTATCAATATTACGAAATAAAAACTGTCATAAAGGCCATGGCCGACTAGAAACATAGATACCGAAGAGATAAATCCATTTGGCCTTGAAGAAACAAAAGAAAATGCGAGAGAGATTTTAGTTCGAGATAAAATGGACACACAATTTTGATGCCATACTGTTAGTAACTGGAGATCACTTGTAAGATCTGTCCTAATCTTCTATGTAGAAATGTCGTCCAAGCAAATTGGTGGTCCAGGGAAAAATCATTGCACTAGATGAGAGTAACAGTGGTGCTATCTCTCAGTAATGTTCAGAACGAAGGAGGTAGAGAGAAAAAGAAACAAATTTCTCCTAATGACACCACAGACCAAAATCATGTTCTTATGTTGTGTATGTAGTTAAATTTGGTGGTAAACGTAACGGTACGGTTTTCAAAGCTACCGTGGTAATTCTCCAGTATAGCAGATATTACTTGCTTATTACTTGTCTGACGAATGATTACTGGTGGCAGTGAAGACAACCACTTGGAATGAATCATGTGACGCAATCTCTTATCTCAGGCATAACGGTACAGTGCAGCCCAATTTTCACATCAATGCAGTGTATCATGGCAGTAGTAAGTTCAGCTATTCCTCAGATACAGTGAATATGCACTCTCTCAGTAGCGATTGTTGTCATTGGCGAGAGTAGCAGACAGATAACATTATTTACGAGAATATGGCAGCACTGCCATTCTCGAGAACAAGAGATAATCTGCTTGTTAACGTTACACCAACTACCACTAAACATTGCAATTCGTGACTCATACTAAAACATCAATTCCTCCTCCGAAACAATAATAAACGGAGGCAGAAGCTATGATGCAATTTCTCGTTATCAGCATTCATCGACATTCACCTTAATCGGCTTAATCACTTGACAGAAAGCATTAGAATATTATAAACACATAATTTATTACTCTTTGAACATAGGACTATAATAATTATAATAGATAGGAGCTGATTACAATTAGCTATTGGAACACATTACAGGAATGATTTCGCAATAATATATAACATTGTAAAATGGAATAAACTGAAATATTATGTATAAGTAATAATTGTCATTAAAAGAGGCGCTGGTATCAATATAATAATTTTATTATTGTATTGGTATTACTATGTCGTGGTCTAAGGCATCCTGCCTAGGACTCACATTACGGAATACACACTGCTATCCACACAATGCCTCCATTCTGGTTGGATGATCGTCCACCTCTGCTTTGGCTTGTACATGAGGCCAGCAGCTGGCTGGTCGGTTTTGGCCCTTCATGGGCTGTAGTGTCACAGATTTACTTTTTTAATTGGCATTACTATATTGGTACCAAGTGCAGAACAGCATGTGATTGTATGTGCTGGTACATCAGTTGTGCTAATAATGCTTCAATGTGGAATGTACATACACTCCCTCTTGCTCCTCACAGTCCCTGCAGCGCCTACATACAGATGTCAACAAACGACAGTGCTCATACTGGACAGCAGTAAAGAGATTTCAGACAAGTTTTAAACAAAATAAAAGTGTAATCTACAATACTTATGGCTTTCATTTATTATGTAGCCCCAAACTCAGTCGAAGTTCTGTGTTCAAAAGTTTGCAGCATAATCCAGCTATTCGCAGAATTTTTTTTCTTTTGAAATTCTATAGTGTCATTTTTCTATACTTAATCCTTGAAAGTTGCTTTTAAAATCTATTCTCTAGAATTTGTACAGAATTATATTGATACAATAAATATTTAATTCAGTTTAATGCTGTGATTCCTTATGTTCTGTGTTCTATGTTGTAGTGTTGTACTGAAGTATAAAATGAAAGTTGATTTATTTTTTGTTATTGAGAATTCATTTCTTTTTCCATTTATTTTTATTTGTAGGTGTTTTTAGGGTATTTTATTAAAAATTTTGGGGCTCTGCAATATCACTGGTTGGCGACATTGTTTACTATACATAAACGCAGCGTCGCCAACCATGCGAAAGTTATTGCGTTACGCTATATTTTTTAAAGTATTAAATCTGTCCTGTTTTCCGTCAAGATTCTCAGGAGAGAGTCCAGATTCTTCCCGTCTCTATAATACTTTTCACGCGACTTATTCGTACCATCTTTTCATGGCTACAGTATTTGTCTAGGCGCATGTAATATATTTTAACTTATTATAACTAACGGCGACTGAATCTTAACATTACCATAATTAGACAACATTGAGAATGGCAGGATTTTTTCTGGGCGGCTAAAAATCCGCGCCATTCATGAACTAAACATGCATCTACACTGTTCAATTTTCCATGCGTTTACGCATGCAATCTGGGGAGAATATTGAAATATCTAGTTGAAAACGAATGTTTAATTTATTACGCTGGTAGCAGCTCGTCATGTTACTGCTTATAGTAGCCTACAGTACACCCTAAATATTTTAAGCTTTCCACTTGCTGTACTGTCTCATTTAGTATTCGCACGTTTATCTTTTTCATTTTTCTTCCGACAACTATGGTCTTCGTCTTGTTTGCATAATATCACTAATATTGTTTTTGCGATAATTTTGTGTTAATCCCACAATTTTTAGACCACTTTAACCTATGTGCTGTGAGGGTAAACAAAGTTTTACATTATTGCATTATTGATATCGTATGTTTGCGATAATTTTGTAGAATAGAAATCCGATAATTTTTAGACCACAATTCCGTAATATTGTGTTTGAAGGTTGGCAACGCTAAGTAAAAGTAATCATCCGCGAGCGCGAGCTATGGCGGTCTACAGAAACAGTTTGAAATGCTGTTTCAAAGTTTCTACAAGGAAATAATTGCATACAATAATTATTTTTATTTAAATATGCCTCTGTATATTGAGTAGTCTTGTTCATAGAAATTCTCATCATTTATACGATATTTTCCACATTCTATTATTAAGTTTTGCTTTAATAATATTAATAGGAGTAAGAATGGAGAATATGAACTTCAGTACTATTCTTTTAAATTCAAAGACAGATGGTGACGTAATCTTAAAAACCTTGAAACGTATGTTAATATCCAGAAATGTGAATCTTCAGGTATGTTATAGTAAATTATTCTAATAAGATATAAATGCATGAACATGGCCACGTAACTTATTGATATACTGTAAGCTAGGCGTAATAATCATATTATGGTGTACCTACTCATATTTTTTTTTTTCACTTTAACGGGAAAATTAGATAAATGCACGGAATTAACTCCAAAATTTGCAAGCACGATCTGTAATCTTACATTATATACATCTCTCATTCTTTGGAGTATTGGTACGTACACGAATTTGGTTTAGTTCTTGGCACTAAAGCTATTAACTCTCACGTACATGAAGTTGTCATTTGGCAAATTGCCATACGGTATCTACCATGGCCACTCTATGCACAATGCGGACTAATTGTTATAGGCACAGATTATTATAATGACAACTAGTAATTCTCTAGAAGAACTACACCAAAGAAGGCTCATATCCCTTCCCCAACCTGTCATGAATATAACACGCGAAGGATAGGAGTCCAGAACGGAACATTTTCCTAGTAATTCGTCCTGGACCTCTCGCATGTTACGTTGATAATTAGTGGAGGAGAAAAGGAAAAGAGTGAGATGAAGGTGATAATGCCTGCTTAATGAGTCCAGAGTCAGCGTCCGAAAGTTACCTAGCATTTACTCTTATTAAGAGAAAACTCCGTAAGAAAATCTCAACCAGGTAGCATGTCCCAATCAGGATCACCTCTGAAAACTACTTTAAATGTTCGCTTCTGAAAACTGACAGAAATGACATGTCACATTTTGCTTTGGAGTCACAGAAATAATATCTTTAGAAAGAGACACTCCTACAATTATCAGAGAGAAGAACAACTGATGTTTGTGGAAATGCGATAGAAGTGAGAGGAGAGCTGTTCTACACATGTACGGAGTCTTCTGTCCCTGTCTTGAAATATAATTCCCTTTCTCTCTCACAAAAACGATTTCGGAACCATAGATAAGGTGTCACAGCTATAAATACGAATACATGGACGTGGACTTGAAATGTCTGAATTGGCAGTGACTCTTTTGTTTGTTGCCATGTGAACAGATCTATTGGTATTCTATGGTTTAAACAACACTTTATTCTTTCGCTGGACATTGTGCAGGTAATGTAGTTGGTGTGATGACAAATCAGTACTGCTGATGCAAGTTTTTATGTAATAAACATAAACATATTAACATAAACACTATACTATCTACAACCTATCTATTATTAGCAATACTGGGTGTTCATTTCAAAGTGTGTCATGACGTCACTGTTGTGAGTCAGCGATTTGAAGCGAGTTTCAGCTTTTATGTCAGAGAAGTTGCCTATTAATCAAGGCATTCAATCTGAACTTGAGAACGTGTACGGTATAACTTGAATGTCGTAGTAACAGATGGCGGTCTGTAAAGTCTGTGTGCTACCATAACCTCTTTCGAACTGTGTTTTGCGCGGGCAAGTCGTACGCAGGGTATTTGTTATCAATTGCGTATGGCAACATTCCAAAACACAAATCAAAATACTAAGTGTCCATGTTGACCGTCCAAGTTAATGTCAACAAATACGTAAGTAATCGTCTTAACCCTCTCCCCATATCCCGACAGTAAGAAAAAAACACACTTCAGTACGTGTTTCCAAACAGTTCACATTCTTGCCACTACTGGCATTACCGTACGTATCGATAAGTAGTGTACTCTTCAGAATGAACGCCGTACTTGCTAGGCAACTTCTCTCGCATTTAGGTAATACGCCTCTGCGGAAGTGTAGGAAGATTGAATTCTCTAGGCTCATCGGCTAGCCACATGACGACATACAGCGAGCCATGACACATTTTGAACTGAACACCCAGTATGTGGTATGTAGTGAGAGAAACTAATATATGAGGCATTTGAGACGAAATGAATTCAGTGAATTTTTTGTATATGCATGCATCATCATTTATTTTAACTCAGGTAGAAGCTGCTCACTTTTTGAAGAAATCCTTAAATGTGGATGTTGAAAAAGGAGGAGGTAAATTCGATTGCAAAGCTTCTCTTCGAGATATTCTTCTTGATGCAGATATGGCAGAATTTCTATGTGAAGCTATGGCAACTGTGCATAATCATTTATTGGAGTAAGTACTATTGATTAAATTATTCCTCCTCACCACCACGACCACTGCCACCATCTTCACATTTTCCATTGTTACCATACTTGCTGTTGCCACCCTCTCTCCACCTTCTCAGTTTCTTCGTTTCATGAAAGTATGTGAACATTCTCTTTTATTGCTGGAATGGATATTTCCAAATTGTAGGCAAGATGAATCAATTTTTCTTGATCTCGCTAGAATAAATTTATATTTTTGAGAAAGCTCTTGCAAATGTGAAATCTTCACGTTCACATGAACCACTGTCAAAATCCTGTTTTTGGGATATAGGTGTGTCTACAGAGTGATTCAAGACTAATGACCCGCGCTTTAGGAATCAGTTCTATAGACATTTTGAGTATAAAATGTAGCCTATTATGAACATGTGTCCGTTATTCCTAAAAATCCAAATGTCATACTGTGAATCAGGCTTTGGAGTTGTTTGTATTGTAATACAGACATAGGAACATAAACTAATCGGAGGGTTGATCGATGGTATTAGTTTTTTCTTTTTTTGATTAGCAAATGAAGCCACAGACATCTCCCAATTAAGTCAGAAAGTTTTGGTTTTTCGAAATGTAGTGCATTTATTTTTGTCCTTATACTTATTAGTAATGGTATCAAAAAGTGATATTTGTATGTACCAAAATCTACTGCAGCTCTCCCAAACCACAAGTTCACGAGCCGCCACTGATTATAACTAACGGCGACTGAATATAAACATTACCATAATTAGACAACGTTGAGAATGGCAGGAGTTTTTCTGGGCGGCTAAAAATCCGCGCCATCCATGAACTAAAGATGCATGTACACGGTTCAACTTTCCATGCGTTTATGCATGCAATCTGGGGAAAATATTGAAATATCAAGTTGTTGAGGGGGTTCTAACCCCATCACAGGAGGCCTGTGCCCAACATTCATGCGGCCAAGTGCCTTGAAGTGGAAGGAGAAATATTTTAAAATCTGCTTCCAAATTGGGTATGTTTGTTTTATGATTATTTTGAACTAATATGTCTGTGTATTTTAAGTGAATAATTCTTAGTTCTGCTCAAAACTGTCGAGGGGGTTCTAACCCCATCACAGGAGGCCTGTGCTCAACATGGGACATCATGGCTAACATTCATTCATTCATTCATTCATTCAATAATTTTTAGAACTGGTAGCTAAAATTACTGAAAAGAGTGGAAATAAACGTATATTTGGCGGTATTTTTTCCATCATTCAGATACTATTTTTTTGTTAAATAATTATTTTCATGGTATGAACGTTGCGTTTCAGGGAATTATTTTTTTGTTTGGTGCATCTTGCA
The DNA here is from genome assembly GCA_025594305.2 of Periplaneta americana. NCBI lineage: Eukaryota > Metazoa > Arthropoda > Insecta > Blattodea > Blattidae > Periplaneta > Periplaneta americana. The sequence continues at coordinate 26,330,817 of JAJSOF020000025.1, read as the reverse complement.
AGAAGTAAGAAGTTTTATAACAATAACCACGCAATGTATGTTGTGGAGTGTTTAGTGAGATCTATCCACTTCCTCGTGAAGCAGAATAATTCCTTTCAGACATTGAACAGTGCATTACGCTTGCTTGCTGGGATACTGAAAGGGTAAGAAACCATATAATGTTAAATAAGCTGTAGAACATGGATGGGCATTTACTGGTTTGTGAACCGGAAGTGCTTCAATATTTCCCTCCAACATCGAGAGATGGGGCTGTAATTTACAGTGCTGGTCTCTTCGTATCAGTCAATCTTTACCGTACAAATCAAAACAATTGAAGGAGTCAGAAGCAAATGGGTATAAGCAATACTGTAGTTAAAAAAAATTACTGAAACTCTATGTTAGAAGCGCCCATATTGCTTCATCGGTAGTTTTCTGTATTATTAATACTGAATCTGTAGAACCCTAATATTATTTTTACTGGAACTGTGTTCCAACCCAACTACAGCACTGGGTATAAGAACACTTTAGTTAGTTTTGAGAAAATGTGATTGAAAATATTTAAACTGTCGTAAATTCCACGAAGTTTTAATTTTAATTTTAATGTGTGATCTGATTAAAAGATATATCCCTTTGAATAATTTCAAGGAAAAATTGTTCCAGAGCCGGGTATCGATCCCGGGACCCTTAAACTTAGCGTGCGAACGCTCTATGGACTGAGCTACCCCAGGAACTATACACGACACCATCACAATTTTGCCTCTTATATCCACACAACTCAAATGAGCTGACAAGACGCCAGAACTCAACTATGAGTGCACACAATACTGTGTGACTTAATTTGTGGCTTTCTGTTAACGTACCTCCAGTAACGAATTAAGTCGCACAGTATTGTGTGCACTCATAGTTGAGTTCTGGCACCTTGTCAGCTCATTTGAGTTGTGTGGATATAAGAGGAAAAATTGTGACGGTGTCGTGTGTAGTTCCTGGGGTAGCTCAGTCGGTAGAGCGTTCGCGCGCTTGCGAAGGGTCCCGGATCGATACCCGGGTCCGGAACAATTTTTCCTTGAAATTATGTTGTTTTCTAATGTCAGGCGTTTGACAATAAAGCCATTTGACCTCTTGCACTCCAATATTTTTCAAAGATATTATCATGGCCAGCCACTGAAGCACAGATTTTCAGGTGTTCCAAATCCATTTCTTGAAATGGCAAGTTGTAGCCGATTTAAGTGAACACCATATTTTAACGTTTTGGTGGCTACTTCATTCACACACAACCCCAGAATGTCTGGAGGACCACACCTGCTGTTGGTCGACGGGTCCATTGGACCTAGCTGGGAGATCTTGTTGATCACCAGCTTTCCTCCTTAAGCCACTGGAGGACGATTTTAGTGCCATAGCAGGTCAGCACTAGGAACAGAAAAGTAGAAAGAGGAGGAAGGAAAGGGGAAATGAACCCCTAGGCCTCGAATGCTCTAATGCCGTTGGGGTCGAAGAAAGTAAGAGTTCAGTCAGAGGACTGGATAGGAAAGGGTAAAGAGGGAATTAGCTATTGAATAGAGGAAAATTATACCAAATTCAGTCATTAACTCATCAAGCTGACCAGTGCTAATTGATGAGTAGCCCCTCCCTTTAGTTCAGCTTGTAAAATTATGCTTACTAACAGCTGCACCACGGGAAGGTAGGGATGGGACATTGGGTATTTGTCCAGGTTGGTTCCTTAAAGCCTTCAATGGGAAGGATTAATGGCTCTCCCCTGTATCAGACAGATACCCTTTTGCAGCCTCCTTGAAATTATTCAAACCTGCTTTACAGGGAGCTACTACCTGAAAGCCAGATTTGTATAATACATTCGTTACTGGAGGTACGTTAACAGAAAGCCACAAATTAAGTCACACAGTATTGTGTGCACTCATAGTTGAGTTCTGACGTCTTGTCAGCTCATTTGAGTTGTGTGGATATAAGAGGAAAAATTGTGACGGTGTCGTGTATAGTTCCTGGGGTAGCTCAGTCCCTTTCCCGGATCGATACCCGCCTCCTGAACAATTTTTCCTTGAAATTATTCAAACCTGCTTTACAGGGAGCTACTACCTGAAAGCCAGATTTGTATGATATATCCCTTTGTCACTGTGAAACGTGATTACAAAGATTTTATACAATCGTTCAAACTTTTAATAGAACAGTTATTTTTGTTTCAGATTTTCTAACTTCACCGCCTCTAAATCCTTGCAGATTGATATTTTTAATGTTACTCAGTTACTTGAGATGGTGAAGACTATACTTTACGACAAGTACAGAAAGAATGAAGCAATGCTCAGTGTAGGCTGGGTATTTGTCAACTTTATTAGTTGCAGACATTTGGCACACCAAATGAATGAGACAAATATATTGTTATTTGTGAGTGTTTTGGAGACTTTTATACGATTATTCTCTGCAGTTGTGAAGAAATGCAAAGAAACGGACAGAGAGTTGCAAAAATCTAGTAAAGAAGCTGTTTTACTTATATCCTGTATTATATCATCTGTAACAAGGTAAGATAGTGCATATTGTCACAGTTCATATCCAGCATACAACCATTTAATGTTTGAGGTGCATAAATAAAGGTGGGGGTTTTTGTGTATGTGTTTGTGTGTGTCTGTGTGTGCGTGTGTGTATGTGTTTTTTTTTTTACCGACACTGTCACATTAGCAGAGCCCAAGAACATCATAGTTGATTTAACGCAGAGCCAGTGACCAGGAAGAGGAGAAATTTTTACCTCCTTTTAGCACTGACCAAATGTAAGTTTCGACGTGTTTTCTGAATTTGTATTCTACTTTTGCTACATTATTATGAAATTTCTGAGCTAATGAATGTAGAGAAATAAGTAATATACTGTATCAAATAGTCGTCTTGATTACACAACTTTTAACACTGTATCACTTCGGAATATGTATGATAAGAACTTTCTTGTGTTAAATTTTAACGTACCTTGTTAACATGTTTCGACCTATTTTCGGTCATCTTCGGAACTGGTCGTTGTTGGTCTTGGCGCCTCTTGTTTCCTGTGTGGGTGCGTTCGTAGTGTAGAGTCAAAGAGTGTATGTGTTTTGAAATTGAGTTGTGTGTTGAGAATATCGTTGGGATTTATTTTCGTGTGTCTGTATATTTCATATTGTTCTAGTGTGTTGAGTTTCTGGCTTTTTGGTTGGGTGTGCAGTATTTCCATGTCTCTGTAGGTGTGTTTGGCATTTGTGTTGTGTTCTGCATATAAGGAGGTGTTTTGTAATTTTGTTATGGCTGTGATGTGTTCTTTGTAACGTGTTTGAAATGATCTGCTTGTCTGTCCTATGTAGAAGAATACAACACAAACACAAGAACACAAAAAATACATCACACTAACATACGAAAACAAAAACTCATAAAATTGCAACCTCATTCAAGAAATTAAACTACAACATCGCATACAGAACAAATAACACTCTACAAAAACATCTCAACACACAAACAACACAAACAAATACAACCACACAGGCGTATACAAACTCAAATGTAACACCTGCAACAACTTCTACATAGGACAGATAGGCAGATCATTTCAAACACGTTACAAAGAACACATCACAGCCATAACAAAATTACAAAACACCTCCATATATGCAGAACACATCACAAATGCCAACCACACCTACAGAGACATCAACACAGACATGGACATACTGCACATCCAACCAAAAAGCCAGAAACTCAACACACTAGAACAATATGAAATATGTTGTTGTTTTCTAATGCCAGGCGTTTGACAATAAAGTCATTTGACCTGTTGCACTCCAATATTTTTCAAAGATATTATCATGGTCAGCCACTGAAGCACAGATTTTGAGGTGTTCCGAATCCATTTCTTGGTTTGAGTTGCACAATGAGCAGTTAGGGGACTGATATATTCCAATTCTATGCAGGTGTTTGGCCAAACAATCATGGCCTGTTGCCAATCTAAATGCAGCTACAGACGATTTTCGTGGTAAATTGGGAATCAACTGTGGATTATGATTCAGAGAGTTCCATTTTTTCCCTTGAGATTGCGTTATCAAATTTTGTTTGTTGAAGTCAAAATATATACAGACACACGAAAACACACCCCAACGATATTCTCAACACACAACTCAATTTCAAAACACATACAGTCTTTGACTCTACACTACGAACACCCACACAGGAAACAAGAGGCGCCAAGACCAACAACGACCAGTTCCGAAGATGACCGAAAATAGGTACTGCACGTTAAAATTTAACACAAGAAAGTTCTTATCATACATATTTCAAATATTCGCTCTTACATCTAATTTGTGCTGTTCTTTCCTATTATAATATTTAATCATTGAATTGAAGGACGTAAATCATTAACTTTCTTGTTACATATTCGCTTGGCAGATTATTCTCAACATTATCGTGCATCAACACATCGGACAGTAGACTAGAGAATATAACTGATGTGAAGGATGCACCAGTAATAACACAGTGTAGAATAAAGACAAGTGGGATGTTGTTGGAATGTGTCCAAGATGTTTGTGCTCCTTACGTATTGGTAAAGTACACGACCTAGTCTTGTTAGTGCAATAGAATATGTTGTCATTTGATTGTCAGGAGCTAGAAGTTATTAAATTCAACTATAATGTGGATTATTTTAGGTGAATTTTTATTACTGTACTGCCAGTGTAGGAAATTAAAAACAAACACTGAAAATAAATACCTTAGTTTTGTAGTGTGGAGTAGTAGAAACTCGATGTGATCACTTGGAGAGCTGTGGTCCCACCCAACCCGCCCTAAATAGGTTCCTTACTTATATAGGAAAATCATCTTGAAGGAAGAAGGCGGCCATATTCCGTCATTGTGACGTTATTTGAGGTGGAGTGGGAGAATGATTGCAGTGTCGCCAACTGTGGTAACCATTCATATTATCTTACACACCTAACAAAGCCTAACCTAACCTAACGTGCTACACACCTATTGTAACATTCCTAATGTTTAGCACACCTGTTGTAACATTCCTCACAGTTTCATTTCGTTTGCCGATATTGGCATCCCTGCTATGCCTCTGCTGGAACTCAAGAGCCATCTAGTGGAAGTGAAGTGAAACTGCGACTCTGTTAATTACGTTTCCGAAGTTGTTTCTGTGTTATCTGCAAGAATTATTGTGTCATTGTAGTGATAATTGCATTTATATTGTACAATAAAAATTGAAATGTGTCATGGCTGAGATAAAAGTGTTCTAAATTGATTTCCAGCGCCACAATTCCAGTCATAAACGTGTGAATATTCGTTAGAGTCCGTTGAAAGTGGCAGTAAAATAATAAAAATTGACCATATTTTAATATCCATGTTGTTGTCCAATAAGTTATAATTTACAATTTTATTTTACACCTGTGTGTTTATTTGATAAATTCCGTCTAATAACTTAAGAATTTATCAAATAAATACGCAAGTGTAAAATAAAATTAAAATGTGGGAATTAGATTATGCAGTGGTGACAGTCCCTGTGTTACAAAATTAGTTTTGTAATTTTTGTATAGCTATGCGATTTTAAACTCTATCATGACGAAATCTTTTTGAAATTCCATGAGTTGACTTATAATTATCTTTGAAATTTTGTATACCATGTATTTTTTCTGTTGATTTGATCCTGGTTGAGTGGAAGAAAAGGCCTATGGCATCATAAAATAAAAAAATTGTATATATATATGGAATACTTTAACTGTAATATTTTATATGGTGAAGAATCGGTAGAACGGAGAAAAGTTCTCTCCAGCACCAGGACTTGAACCCGAGTTTTCAGCTTTACATGTTGGCACTTTATCCACTAAGCCACACTGGATTCAAGTTTCGATGCTGGATTGAATCTCTCTCATTTTAAGTTTTACCTACTCTGTTCCTCTTTGTTGATCTACCCTCATGTACTGTGCCACAGTATGTGTGACAGTAGACACAATGTCCAACTACAAGTAGGCCAACAAAGGAGGAACACAGTAGGTAGAACTTAAAAAGGAGAGGGATTCAATTCGGCATCAGAACTTGAATCCAGTGTGACTTCGTGGATAAAGTGCCAGCACATAAAGCTGGAAACCCTGGTTCGAGTCCTGGTGCCTGAGAGAATTTTTCTCCGTTCCACCGATTTTTTCACCATATGGAAATGCAGAATTACTGCACTAAAACTCCATATGTACTTTGTTACATCATAGTAATACGATATATTTTATCTTTTTTGTTTACACAGTAACACAGTACAAGGAAAAACAGATGCAGTAGCACCCTAATTTGGTGACCATCTGTGCTAAAGCACTGTTGGACATGAAACACAAATTTTTTGGCCTCTAGTTTTGAGACCATGTTGATACTTAATTTTGTTGTTAAATTGTTACATTTGTTGTTTTCAGAAAATTAAGGTGGAATCAAATGTAGACTTGCTGTGCAAGTTCTTTTATTCTTTGAAAGCTTTATATTCCATGAATGAAGTGGATACTGCCCAATTATCTGATCATCTTGGAAAATTGGGATATCTGACACTATTGCCTTCACTACTCAGATGGTCAGATCATAAGTAAGTTACTGATGATTTATTTTCCACAAAATCTAATAGTAGACCAATATTAGAGTATATTATATGCCTAAGTTTTGGCAATGTATCGAGTCCACAAGGTCATTTGCGTTGTTCACAAGTGTTATAATGTGAGGTGTGTTTGGAAAGTTATTTCTGTTTATCTGTGTTTCTGCTACAGAGCTATAGCCGTGATTTTGTGTATGCTTGCTGACTTCTTTCATTCCTTGCCAAACCAGACACACTGCGAAAACATCAGATCATGTGGCCTGCCAACTATGAAATACAGTCTGTTATCAGTATAGTATTAATTTGTTTGTATTTATAGCAAATATATTAAAAAAATAGCGTTTTATAATACAGTAGAACCTCTATTATCCGTGGTAATGAAGGGGGTGGAGGGTGCTTAATCGAGAAAATCGAATAATCCGTACCATAAAAGTTTTCACAAACCAAGTACCGTACAAAATATTTTCGTAATTTCCTCCATGGTCTTTTCTTTTTATACGCTAGGTAATGGATCAGACTTTCACTAATTTAAGTCTGATTTTTTACAATTCATGTTCGACTTTCCGATAAATCAGTTATTATAACGTTATTTATTGTACTTAAGTCGGGTTTTCAACGATAGGTTTTTAATGGCCAAGGAAACGCCTTATGACGATTGACTGTGGAAAGATTGGAATAGTAGAGGTCTCATGTTGTAGATTTACAAATTTTTATATAGTTTATATTTTGTTTTTCATTAGTCTAAATCGCGCACAATTGTAATTCCTATGTCATACTGTGATGTGAGATGAACCACATTTTCTCTTTTCCCAAACCGCTCAATTACTTGCACTTTTTCCCGTAGTGCATGTTTTCTTTTGACACTTGTAGAAGACATTTTGCATAGAAGTTAAACAGTACGGCCACTCGAAGAGTATGCCATAATGCGTAAGAGTAAAGGTTTGTAAAAAAAAAACTTTGTAGAAAAAAATTCGTACTGATATAATGTACAGTATTTCATATTTTTTTCTGTGAGAGACAAAGACAGTCGGATAATCCACCAATCGGTTAATAGGGATGACGGATAATCTGGGTTTTACTTATTAATTATTTGAAAAAAGTAGTGTTTATTAGCTAAAATTTGTTTTGCTATTTTATGTATTTGAGAGGGGTAAATGAAAATAAGATGTTATATAAATGGTAATTAACATACTGATCAATGTTACAATGTCCAGTTAAATATCTGTGGTTGCAGTTATGTTGCCAAAAACAATGAAACTGCAGATAATGACCCATTTTGCTGTAACAGTATGAACGTTCATGTTAAATTCAACAGCAAACAGCAGTTATTGTGATTTAGTCTACTGTCCGAAGATAAGTTTGAACCTCATAAGTGACATCAATAAGACATCACTCATAAGGCAAATAACTCAGGAGATAATTAATGGAGTAGAATGACCAGTTCCTTTTTTCCTCCATTGCGTACATCGCTGACTAATAACATACTACACTAACCAGACTCTCTGGTTCATGTGTTACGTAGCATACAAAAGAAAAGATTAATATTTCGGTTTACAATATACCAGATCACAAAAACGAAGTTTCTGGCCAAGACCTGAAGGATGAAACAAAATCTGAAAAATGTAGTCAAATTGAAATTAAAAAAGGAAATATTACACATTCTTTAAAATAGACCTAGCTTGTATTTTGCTGAAAATACAATTTATCGCTGTAATTATAATCTGACCAGAGCTGCAGCAGGGATTGTGCCAGCTAATAAGCTATCGTTTCTTGCCAGATGGGCAATACACGAGTCCATGGTTCGGCAGGTACTTGTTCTGCTATAGTGACTGTCTAATAAATTGTAATGTTATGTACTCACACTCCTAATTTCTGGTCATGAAGAGGTTCCTCATGGAACAGATTAGATTTTTCAGAATTCCAACATCAGCAGTTTTGTTGTTGTTGTTTTCTAATGCCAGGCGTTTGACAATAAAGTCATTTGACCCCTTGCACTCCAATATTTTTCAAAGATATTATCATGGCCAGCCACTGAAGCACAGATTTTGAGGTGTTCCGAATCCATTTCTTGGGTATTTGAGTAAATGGCAAGTTGTAGCCGATTTAAGTGTGAACACCATATTTTAATGTTTTGGTGGCTACTTCATTCACACACAACCCCAGAATGTCTGGAGGACCACACCTGCTGTTGGTCGACGGGTCCACTGGACCTAGCTGGGAGATCTTGTTGATCACCAACTTTCCTCCTTAAGCCACTGGAGGACGATTTTAGTGCCATAGCAGGTCAGCACTAGGAACAGAAAAGTAGGAAGGGTAGGAAGGAAAGTGAAATGAACCCCTATCGAATGCTCTAATACTGTCGGGGTCGAAGAAAGTAAGAGTTCAGTCAGAGGACTGGATAGGAAAGAGTAAAGAGAGAATTAGGTATTGAATAGAGGAAAATTATACCAAATTCAGTCATTAACTCATCAAGCTGACCAGTGCTAATTGATGAGTAGCCCTCCTTCAGTTCAGCTTGTAAAATTATGCTTACTAACAGCTGCACCACGGGAAGGTAGGGATGGGACATTGGGTATTTGTCCAGGTTGGTTCCTTAAAGCCTTCAATGGGAAGGATTAATGGCTCTCCCCCTGTATTCGACAAATACACAGCCTACAAAACCTTAATCAGCCCAGCAGGAATAGAACCAACTCCAGATCAACAGGCAAGCGCCTTGCCGACAGAGCTACGCCAGTGGCTTAATCTTTCTCAGCAAATGGGAATTTATTGTAAATCTGTAAATTAACATATTCACGTAAGAGAAACCATGCTTCGTCTGAAAACAAAATGAGATTAGGATCAAATTTTCCGTCATGCACTTTATCCGAAATGCAGGATAACCTGGTTTAAATTCTTGCATCACAGTACATTTACAGGGTTTCAACTTAAGTACTTCGTAGTCCCTTGTACAGAATGTAATAAATTCCCATTTGCTGAGGAAGATGGCTAAGCCACCGGCGTAGCTCTGTCGGCTAAGGCGCTTGCCTGTTGATCCCAAGTTGCGTTCGGGCGCGGGTTCTATTCCTGCTCAGGCTGATTACCTGGTTGAGTTTTTTCCGAGGTTTCTCCAATCGTAAGGCAAATGTCAGGTAATCTATGGCGATTTCTCGGCCTCATCTCGCCAAATACCATCTCGCTATCGCCAATCCCATCAACGCTAAATAACCTTGTAGTTGATACAGCATCGTTAAATAACCAAGTAAAAAAAAAAAGACGGCCAAGAGATTTCTTAGGGGAATTTACCAGACAATGTACAATTATCATCAAGAGTTTCTTCTGTGAACACTGTACGTTACCTTCTACTCTTATCTTGAACATTTCCCATTTCCCGAAATTTATAAATTATATCATGACTTGGAACTCCACCACCTGGGAATTTCTCTATACAAATCGTAAATAAATACCCAATGTGGAATAGAATAATTAGGCCTATTATTCTCTATTTATACTTAGCAGACTATACATGTTAAGCGGGATGAAGCTACAGGAGAATGGAGAAAGTTACACAACACAGAACTGCACGCATTGTATTCTTCACCTAACATAATTAGGAACTTAAAATCCATACGTTTGAGATGGGCAGGGCATGTAGCACGTATGGGCGAATCCAGAAATGCATATAGAGTGTTAGTTGGGAGACCGGAGGGAAAAAACCTTTAGGGAGGCCGAGACGTAGATGGGAGGATACTATTAAAATGGATTTGAGGGAGGTGGGGTGTGATGATAGAGACTGGATTAATCTTGCACAGGATAGGGACCGATGGCGGGCTTATGTGAGGGCGGCAATGAACCTTCGGGTTCCTTAAAAGCCATTTGTAAGTAAGTAAGACTATACATGTGTATATCGACCAATCCCATCGACGCTAAATAACCGTGTAGTTGATACAGCATCGTTAAATAACCAAGTAAAAAAAAAAAGACGGCCAAGAGATTTCTTAGGGGAATTTTCCAGACATTGTCCATTGTCATCAAGAGTTTCTTCTGTGAACACTGTACGTCTTCTTCTTCTTCTTCTTCTTCTTCTTCTTCTTCTTCTTCTTCTTCTTCTTCTTCTTCTTCTTCTTCTTCTCTTCTTATCTTGAACACTTCCCATTTCCCGAAATTTATAAATTATATCATGACTTGGAACTCCACCACCTGGGAATTTCTCTATACAAATCGTAAATAAATACCCAATGTGGAATAGAATAATTAGGCCTATTATTCTCTATTTATTCTTAGCAGACTGTACACGTGTAGTTGCTTGCACTGTTCAAACAACACTAATTGTGTCGCTTGAGAGTCTGAGAGTCAGGTCAAGATCAGTCAACCCTGCCCACCCACTTTTCTGTTCAATCATAGATGTTGCCTTATTGGCCTAGGCAGTTTCTGCTGCAGCTCTGGTCAGAAGATAATTGGATGACACACTACATTATACTTCTACTAGTCGTATTACTTCTCTGGTAGTTATTGGGAGACTTTCGTACCTGTTACTTTTGTTTACCTCCACTTTTTACTACGAATGACTAGAGTATTTGCATCAAAGTGCTGTGAACACTGAAGATTGAGAGAATGAGAAACCAAGAGTTTGTACCAGTACTTGCTTCTGTCTTTGACATTAAAGTCCACTTATGTTTGAAAATATGCATAGTCTTAAAATTAATTAATTATTTTCAGGTTTAAAGATGCTGAACCATTATGCTCCATATGTCTGTCCTTACTGGAAGAACTGCTATTTTCAATGTCGGCTAATATTTTGAACGTAGCTGACTATTGGCCTGGAGGTGTAATTGTTTTCCGAGAGTACCTGTATGCAGGTTTACAATTTCTACCACGTGATTGTACATACTGGCCAATAATTCTTCATACTGAACATGTAGCTCAGTCTGTCCAACATACAGTCATTATATTTACTTATTTCTTTTGCCTATGTACTTCTGAGTAAGTATTACTCGTATCTGCTTTCAAAATAAGACGCAAGTCCTTTCTTAGCCATTAATAATACATAAGTAAGTCAAAAATTAAACTCTGAATTAAATTATATATTTTTCAGTTCTGACGTTGGCGCTGCTTTCCTTCCTCCCCTGGTATCATACCTTAATTGTTTGCCTTCAATAGCTATGATTCCAATCCCAGTAACCAAGGCTTTATGGTTTATTTTTGCTGTGAGTATTTGTTACAGAAATAAATGTACAGAGTTATTCATATAAAAGGGTGGTTTTAAAATTGTCCCATTTCTGTTTGATGGGAGCTACGAATATGGAATTACTTTCTACATGTAAGGTAGAGAAAATGCAAAGAAAGCTTGCCCATTTGACTGATGTGCAGAGAACGATATTCGGTCCTCGTACTGCCACGCTCGTTACAGGCTGCTATGAATCACCTAATGCTGATTACAGGGCACATTCAAAGCGTGGTCTTGAGCTGTTCGTATTGTAGAGTGTATTGTGGAGAACGGGTAGAAGCAGGTGTGCATTACATTTTCTGCATTTTATCCCTGATATCAGTAGTTTTATGTAGTTCAAAGTGTGTTTGTTAAATAACAGAGTTCTGCATAACATTCTATGTACTTAACAATGCCCCTGTTTCGCTCTAAATTAGGAAGTGCTAATAAAACGTTACACAATCAAACTAGGGAATTATTTACAACGTTTATAAATTTATGAAAAACGAAACAGGTTCCACTCGTAACATAAGGAGTATATACAGATTAAAATAAACCGACCATAGCACCCTAGTTATCGGAACATTTTAATAAAATCATATAGTATTAGTGTTTTATTACAACGTCAAATATCAATTATTGCACAATTACATATTTCTTATAACATCTTTGTCATTTCATTCAGTGATTTTATGTAAAAGAATTCGTGCTTCTGTATTTTCAGCAATGTTATGTTATTAGTTACTCTGCAACAAGGTTTAGGTTACGTTACATGTGCTGTGATAAATCTCACTCGAAACATCAAGCCAGCAGACAACTGAGAACTGCCAATCGAATCGAAGCGAGGTTGAGTGCACCCTTTGGGTAACGTTTCCGAAAGTTTGTGCAGCTTTCCGTGGCATGCTAGTTCAATTTATTATATTACATAAACTTCTTGCACACCTCTATCTCTGAGAGAATTGCTTATCCTCATAGTAGATTCTGGAAAAGACTTCCTTCTTCCTGTAGATATCCGCATTTATCACTTCTGTTTCTGGCAGTTCACAGCAATATGTCTTGGTCAGTTCCATTGATTTTGTTGATGATGTTGGGCTTCAAATCATCAACAAATCTGTGTTTTCATGGCACCTGAAATCAGAAGGTATAGAATCAGAATATTAACAGGGTGGCATTCACTTTTTGAATTAAAATCCGATTTCAACCATGAATCAATATAGAATTAAATTACTTAAAAAAAAAAAAAATATATATATGGGAACTACATTACGCTTCTGCTAGTCATGTTACATCTCCAGTAGCAAATGTGAAAGTTTTGTACCTGTTATTTTTGTTTTGTTTGTTTTGTTTTGGGCATGACTTCTTGAACGACTCTCGTAGTAGCAATGCGATGAAGGAACTGAACTGTTGCAAAATGCGTGTAACATGTTAGAAAATATGCCATCTTACACTTTTTTTTTTTTTTAGATGTTGAAGTAAAATAATAAAACCATATGTAATTTTCTCTCATAGATTTCGTCATTATCATATCGTGGTCCAGTTCACAAGGAGCAAGCAACAAGTATACTGATTCGTTTATTAGGACAGTTGACCTCATTAAGGAATGTATACACTCACCACCCTGCCCTTCTCTATTGGTCATTCTCATCTCCTCGCATCAGGCCTCCATTTCAAAAGGAAGTGGTAAGTTGCTTATTATATTGTAATTTTATTATTGAACAACAATGTAATTTTATTATCTCAACAATAACTCTTCACTCTCTTCAATTTAACTGCACTCTCGTCAACAATGGGATTTGCTCTCCGGCAACACAGCGTTCGTTATTGCACTCCACAAACGACAATGACAATTTACTTGGATTATTACGAACAACAATGAACTGTTAATCTTAACTAATATTCACAAAGCACTATTTACAACACAGAATTGTCAGTTCTCAGTTCACAGCTCGTTTGTCTTGGCTAGTTCTTCTAGCTCAGTCACTCGTGTTCACAGAATCTCGAACCCCAGACCTTCAGAGACGATCCGCTGAACTTCGAACTCAGGTCCCCGAACTGCGGTCCACTGTACTCGAACTATCTTCAGGCTCCACAGTTACGGACACAACTCAAGTCGCGCACTGGTCTCGAAGCTGGCTTCACTGCTACACAAGACTGTCTGGCTTGCTCTCCACTGACTTTAACAACACTGCCTTACTGACTGACTGACTGACTGAAACTAAACTACTCAAGTTCACTCATGTTTCTTCTTTTATAACTAAACCATAGTTACGAGAAATTTCTACGGGTGTCCAGAGATAGCTCTCTCAAATTATCTGGATATCTCCACTTTGACGGACTTCTGGACGATTCGGGAGGGTCCGTTTCACTCCGCACGTAGCAGTTTGCTTCCTTCCTCACTCGGCAGTAGCAGATGCGCGCGCAACCTCCCCTCGCCGCGTTGCCGTAATACACCCCCTCTGCCCTTCCTCCGTCGGTCGTGAGATCGAACCTCACGTCCAGACAATATAGATAAGTTTAAGCTCCACATTACAAGCAAACGTTCTGAAGGGGGCAGATAGAAATGCATAAATTTTTTTCTTCCACCACGTTAATAATGTCAAAAAAGTGCCTTACAAATTTTGGCCGAGATGTAGGTGACCGCAATTACGAGTCCGTCCAGAAAGTGATTTTCCCTGATGCCGTTTATAGGAAAAGCACAATTGCATGGAAATATTTATTGAAACAGATACAGCAATTGTTGTGCTATTCGTCAACATATCCCCACTGGAATTGGGACATTTGTCATACCAAGGGATCAATTTTTGTGTCGTAGAAGTCAGCCACCTCAGATCGGAACCAGCGTTTGACTGCGTCTGCACCTCTCTCTGTCGATCTCATGATATGAGAAATATCTCAATTCCGATGGAAAATATGTTGAAAAATAGCTCAACAATTGCTTTGACTGTTCCAGTAAATTTTTCCAATGAAATTGTGTTTTTTCTATTAACGGCCCCTGGCGAACGTATTTTTTTTTTTTACGGCCCTCGTAATTGCGGTCCAGTGGCCAAAATTTGTATAAGAACTTATTTTTTATCTGCCCCCATCAGAACGTTTGCTTGTTAGTTTTCCCTTTAGTGGCCAACCCTCATGCACTGTGTCACAGATATGTGACAGTGGCACAATGTCCAACACACTAATGTGCAGAGGTGCACTCATTACGAGTGACTAAGTGGCCGGGATCCGACGGAATGAGCACCCAATCTGGCATCGGAATTGGAATCTGGTGTGGTTTAGTGGATAGAATGTCAGCACGTAGAGCTGGAAACCCGGGTTCGAATCCTAGTGCCGGAGAGAATTTTTCTCCGCTCCTCCATCATATGATAATGCAGAATTCCTGCATGGAAATATCATATGTAACTTCGGTACATCGCTATAATTCCGTATTTAAGTCAAATTGCAATTAGTTAATTGAGGATTAATAACATGTTGGTGAAATCGGCCCTTAATTCTCTCTTTTGCATTTATCTCCTTTATAACGTCATTCTTTCAGTGTTAATATTGTGTTAGGCGTCTGGCATTCATTATAAAACATTTAATTGTAATGAGATAGCATGTGTAATCTTTATGAAACCTTCTTCAATCATCAATTTTCAGTTTTGGAATTAACAGTATCATTTCTACTCAGTTCTAATACAATAATTCATACTTCTATGCTTTGTTAGGTGAATTTATGGCTACAAGGAGACCAGGCTGATGATGAGTATTTGATGGATATTATTTTGACCAATAATGATGCCAGTTATTGTCTGATGGTATGTGCATTTAATCTTTCTTCACATTACGTTTGTGGGTAATAGTGACACAGTGGTTTGTGAAATACTGTATATCAGTCTACTCCTGATAATTTGCATACGGTTAATTCGTGATACTTTCTTTTGGAGGGTGGAGGGGGATTGAAGCAACGTTGTTATAGTCATTTTTACACGATTTACGCTTTCTCCCTCCTCACTCCGACATTTTCGACCAGCATTTACAACTGTAGCATTTATGCTACGCATAGCAGAATTTGTGTCTCAAAGCATAATGCTAAAATGTAGCATAATTTCGTTGCAGAAATGTTCAATGTACTGGCGCTTGTAACGTGGGAAATTGCGTCAATGTTTCAAAATGTTTTGCACTGTTTCACATTTGAGGGGCTCACAACTAGAGTGGACCAAGTCCATCAGGAATAGTTCTAAGATATCGAGTCTTAAAATTCCTGGCTCACGCTTAGCAACCTTCACCTTCCATAGGAAATGCTGCTCTCTGTGGAGTAACAAATGAGTTATGGACTTTGTTTGTTATGGCAATGAATAAATCTAAGTTTTCTTCATCCGAGATTGTATTAATCCACAAACTGATCACTGGTGGACTTGGCCCACTCTGGTTGTGAGCCTCTCATTTTGCACTTGATTTTGAAGTGTATTTCAGTAATTAAACCTGTTGGACTAACCTTTACTGGACTTCAAATAATGATACAAATTTTTGCGTATAATTCGCGATTTCCAATATTTCACCGAAGATCGTGCATTAATTACCACGAATTATTATCGGGAGTTGACTGTAGTAGAGAAATGAGGTAAAAAGAATATTGTGAATATAATTTGTACTGTGGTGTACTTTCCACTGTTCCAATTTTAGGTTGAAATAGTACTTACTGTTGTATCATTGTTAGGATCCTACATTCAGTTGTCAGGGCTCTTTTGACTAATAGACCCAACATATAGGCAATTCTTCCTAAATGATGAGTAGAGACACTCTGTTTTTCGCATAAACAGCGAACACAACAAATAATATCTGTGGCCGGGAGGAAAAAGGTCTTAAGTCAATTTTTTGTGAAAATGAGATTTTTATAATATAAAAAGGAATAAAGTATTAAAATAAATATTCTTAAGTCCTTTATTCGATTTAAAAAGTACTTAGACATTTGGTATCGCTCTATAAATCCAGTCAGGAGTCTTATTTGACTTTAACCATTTTACCAGATTGTAGAGAATTGTTTCCGCTTTCAGAATATATAAAATTCTCATTTTCACAAAAAATTGACTTAAGACCTTTTTCCTCCCGGCCACAGATATTATTAAAGCGATTTTAAGGTATCTTTACAAATCATGTTATTGTGATTAGTAAAATATCGACATTATTTTTGCGAATTAACGAAAAGCTCAATTTGAAGCGAAATTGATTAATTTTGCGAAAAGCACGAAATTCTAGTGGTAAATTATTCATAGAAAATAAGTTTCAAAATTTGTTCTAAGTTTGTTTACTGCTTTAGTTGCTTGATTTAATTTAATTTTAGCACCTAATCGCTCTCTTGTTATAATCATATCATGTATTTGTTTAAAATGTGTAGGAATTGATCCAGACTTCAAATTTTCAAGTAGTGAAAAGAGCTATGAAAATTCTACATGATGCTGTACTGTATCGAGTCAAAGAAGGAAATAGTGAATTAATTCAAACTCTGTGGGATATCATACCACAAGCACTGGCAAGGCTGAATACCTTCCATACTTCGTTGCAAGGTGAGTTTCTTATGTATCATGTATCTGTTGGTTGTGGTTTTGGCATAATGCACAACTGCAAGTTTGAAGCTTGCATCGTAACTACACCGAATTCCTTGGCTTGATGATGCTTTTCGCTCTAAATGATCATTCATATCGGTGTGAAACAGGCTTTCTTATCAGTATCCAACTTCTTACTGAAACTGAGCTGAATTCTGAAATATACAAGCTTACTTACTTACTGGCTTTTAAGGAACCCGGAGGTTCATTGCCACCCTCACATAAGCCCGCCATTGGTCCCTATCCTGAGCAAGATTAATCCATTCTCTATCATCATATCCCACTTCCCTCAAATCCATTTTAATATTATCTTCCCTAAAGGTCTTTTTCCCTCCAGCCTCCCAACTAACAATCTATATGCATTTCTGGATTCGCCCATATGTGCTACATGCCCTGCCCATCTCAAACGTCTGGATTTAATGTTCCTAATAATGTCAGATGAAGAATACAATGCGTGCAATTCTGTGTTGTATAACTTTCTCCATTCTCCTGTAACTTCATTCCTCTTAGCCCCAAATATTTTCCTAAGCACCTTATTCTCAAACACCCTTAACCTATGTTCCTCTCTCAAAGTGAGAGTCCAAGTTTCACAACCATAATGAACAACCGGTAATATAACTGTTTTATAAATTCTAACTTTCAGATTTTTTGACAGCAGGCTGGATGATAAAAGCTTCTCAACCGAATAATAATAGGCATTTCCCATATTTATTCTGTGTTTAATTTCCTCCCGAGTATCATTTATATTTGTTACTGTTGCTCCCAGATATTTGAACTTCTCCACCTCTTCAAAAGATAAATTTCCAATTTTTATATTTCCATTTCGTACAATATTCCCGTCATGAGATATAATCATATACTTCATGTTTTCGGGATTTACTTCTAAACCTATCACTTTACTTGCTTCCAGTAAAATTCCCGTGTTTTCCCTAATCGTTTGTGAATTTTCTCGTAACATATTCATGTCATCCGCATAGACAAGCAGCTGATGTAACCCGTTCAATTCCAAGCCCTCTCTGTTATCCTGGACTTTCCTAATGGCATACTCTAGAGCAAAGTTAAAAAGTAAAGGTGATAGTGCATCTCCTTGCTTTAGCCCACAGTGAATTGGAAACGCATCTGACAGAAACTGACCTATACGAACTCTGCTGTGAAATATACAAGCTTACGAAACAATAATTAAATAATAGAATTTTAATGCCAGGTAAAAGTTCGCATTGTTGCGTCATGAAATGCCACCAGTTTCGCTTATAGACGCTAGCTGTATTGTTATAAATTGAGCATACCTTAATTTTTAAACAGCACATGGTATGTAAAAGCATAGGTAGTGAATCTAAGCCGCACCCTGATTTTTTTGCAGTTGAAAATTGGATAAAATGTGCGGCTTATATTCGGGCTAATGCAGTACATGTAAAATGAGTAAACTTTAATTTTTTGTTTGAGATATTCTCTATGAAACGAAAACAAAATAGTAATAACTAACGATTTAATTTTTTATATTTTTTCTTACAGTTGCAAATGTGGGTGCCTTACTGCAACTGGCATGTTTAACTATTCCGACTAACGTAAATGCATCAGCAGTTGTACGTGCAAGCTATCTCCTAACACGTGTGTTGGTAAGACAGAGCACATTGAACACTGACACACCGTTAACATTCTATAAAGCAGCGATTCATCATGCGTTTATTTTGCTTTTGAAGTCAGTGGAGCTTCATGACAAGAGAAGTAAGTTTAATTAATTCTTGTCGAATTATTGCTGGATTTTACAGATATTTCATACAGTAGAACCTCTATTATCCGTGGTAATGAAGGAGATGCACTGAACGGTTAATCGAAAAAATCGGATAACCCGTACAATGAAAGATTTCGTAATTTCCTCCATGGTCTTGTATTTAACTCGCTAGGTATTGGATCAGAAGTTCACTAATTTAAGTCTGGTTGTCAACGATGGGTTTTTAAGGGACAAGGAAGTTTTCTTTTTTAGTAGGATATTTTACGATGCTTTATCAACATCTTAGGTTATTTAGCGTCAGAATGAGATGAAGGTGATAATGCCGGTGAAATGAGTCCGGGGTCCAGCACCGAAAGTTACCCAGCATTTGCTCATATTGGGTTGAGGGAAAACCCCGGAAAAAACCTCAATCAGGTAACTTGCCCCACCCGGGAATCGACCCCGCCACCTGGTTTCGTGGCCAGACGCGCTAACCGTTACTCCACAGGTGTAGACAAGGAAGGTTTTTGTAATGACTGTTTCGGGAAAGATAGGAATAAAGAAGGTCTCATGTTGTAGATTTACATACTTTTTTACACTTTATCCTTGTTTTTTTTATTAAATCGCGCAGTTATAACTCCAATCTCGCATTCTGATGCGAGATAGCCAATTTCTCTTTCTCAAAACATTTAATTATTTCCATTTTTTTCGATACTTAGCACAACACGTTTTCTGTTAACATCTGTGGAAGACATTTTATATACAATTTATATTATAGAATGGCAATTGGAAATGTAGACAATGCTGTGTAACGATAAAGGCTTGTAATAACACACTCTAGCAAAAACATATGTAGAACCTACTAATATGATGTACAAAACAGTACTTCATATAAGTTATTTATTTCTGAAGAAAAAAAAGAGCGAGAAACAGATAGTTGGATAATCCGCCAATAAGTTAATAGGGTGACGGATAATCGGAGTTCTACTGTAATTGAATAATGAGATTCAGACTTATACATGCTTACATAATAAGGCAATGGTTTCCAATCTCTTTTCACTTGCATACCAATTTAGCAGACCCTTCCAATAAACTGTATGCCCTTCACATGTCGTATTAGCAAAAGGTTTGTAATTAATACAGTTGCTGTTATTTCACATTTCATATTTTGCAACTAGAATTAAATGACATGATAATGAGATAAAGAAGCAATGGTGTAATGTCTTGGCATGTACCACAGGTTGGGAACCATTGCCGTAGTGTATTCATATTGTTCCAAAAGAATCCTCTAAGTGTTGTAATAATTGAGCCGTTCAGCGCAAAAGTGGTGTAAGTCAAAATTGGGTAATGAGGTTTAAAGTAAAAGTTTAGTAAAATACAGCGCAAAGTAGCAATTAATATGTCCTTCTTGCTATCCACTGACTACCAGGGGCGGCTTTTGGGGCAGTGCTACTGTGCCATGGCACCACCAATGAACGAAAACAAAAAATAATATCCTAAAAAGGAGTTGTAGTTTATTTCTACACAATTTATTCGTATGTCATCTGAACGAGCGCGCGCACAGATCAGACGCACTCTTGCAGCGTTTCTCCGAACGTTGGAGCCAGTTCGGCGTGGCACTGTCTGCGTCCATATAACACTATACAAAAGGCTACTGATTCTAGTTTATATGTGTTTCTTATGGCAGACTTTGAGCCGAATTCAATTTGACTCAGTAGTTAACATTCCGCCCGCTAGAGCGCAGTAATGCAGAAATTTCGCTAGATGGCAGAGCTTTTGGAGACATTAGGCAGGCTTTCTGGAAAACAAGTTTAAAGTTCCGCGCCAAATTTTAATGTAATGTTACCAAATCAAAGCTAATGCACACAACTTGGATTTGAATGTGTACATTATTGTCCATTTAACTATATTGAATGCAGGGATAGTCAGCCATGGTTCTTTTTAGAAAGATAAATATATATATATATATATATTTTTTTTTTTTTTTCATATTATGTAACACTATTTGTTAATTATGTGTAATATTTGTTTTATTTTGCGGCAACTAAATATCGCTATATTGTTGCTGGTATTGATGCTTTTGTTAAAAATACATGAGAGCTGTGCAGGACATGAACATGTGTTATTCAGGTTGCTGCCTTGGATTAATCAGCCTGTTTAAATAAAGTGCAAACGTGTTCATTTATTATCTATATCATTTTTATTCTCGTGTGTTTTTGCCAGTAATTTTACTATTTATAAAAGTCATTTGTATTTGACTTAACAATACTGAGAAAGTTTTACATTATCTGTATATTGTGTAAATTTCGTTATTAGTTTCGGAAATGTTATTGTAACTGTTACTAGGTGCATTATTAACTGCACACCTGGTAAAATAGCTAGTTTAATTAATGTGTTTTATTTAACATAATGTAAACGTGAGCTGTGATTATCACCTTTCACTAGAGTGATTTGCGTGCAACGTTATTTTTTTACTTTATATATATATATATATATATATATATTCATTTTTGGCACCATCGCCAGAATGCCTCACCGGCCGCCACTGCTGACTACTAATAGTTTAAATAAATTGAATATTAATTGCTACTTTGCACTGTATTTTACAGAAAGTTTACTTTAACCCTCATTACCCATTTTTGACTTACACCACTTCTGCTCTGAACGGCTCAATTGTAAGAAATGTAGTGTGCTGTGATAAATATATGGTTCTCTGTCATCACATTGCTAAGTGTGTAGTTTATTAAAAATATCTTAAGAAATTTCAGCTCTGATCACAGTGGAGAGCTACTGTGTAAGCCAGCATAGGATGAATACTAGTCAAAGAAATCATGCTTAGTTCTTATTAAGGGTGACAAATTTCACTTCTCTGTTATAAACCAAACTTGGTTATGATCGATCTCTAAATGTTGCTACTTGACCCACAAAGGTATACCCTACCATATACTATGGTCGTACATTTTTGTGTAAACAGACATGAATGCATTAGAATAATTGATATTGATTTTTGTACATAATATTGCACTGTATACAGCACAAACGTGTTCCTTTCATTTTGCATACAATTTTTATTCGCAGCATTGTCTATCTACGTTAGTGAACAGAAGTTCCTAGAGGTATTGCATACTGGTATTGCATCAAAGCATCCTGAAATACGTTCAATATCAACCTACTTTCTTTCACATTTACTTCATTACCAATCAGAACAAGGGTACCTTGATGTAAGTAACTTGAATTAAAAATTTAATAGTAGGCAATAACTTTCTTGTATCAGTTACGATGTTTCCTGTCAATTTATCCAAACTATCCATATATTGCATGATTCTCATCAGTGTAATGGGTAAACTGATATATATGCATAGAGGGTGTTAATGATATAAATGCAAATTTTTTAAGTCATACTAATAAAGAATAATGAAAGGGACGATAGTCTCTTATGCATTTTGGCTTAACTCGTAATAGTTTTATGCATTGCAAAAATTTAGTTTTAGCTTGAACAATAAATTATTGTATTTACGAAACAATCGGAATTTTTTTCTTTAAAGTTGTATGTTGAAAAAGTGGCCAGAAAATTTTTTTATGTTCTTTTATTTAAAAATAATTTTTGTTTTTAGTAAACATTATGTAGACCTCACATAAAGATAATCTGTTTCCTAAAAGTTTAGAATGAAGCTAAGACTGTCTATAATGAAATGGTTTATTCTTTTTTTTTCCTGGTCAATATAGCTATTTCATTACTAAAAAATAACCTTAAATATTGATTTGTTGTGGGGGGGGGTTTCAACTTCACTGTCCATCATAAAAAGTCACAATCAAACATTATAATTATTTAATTAGGCCTACAATTATTATTTATAATAAATTTCATTATAATATTTTCTAACTCAAATGGTGAGGGATGAATATTTTTCTGTTTGGTTGAACCTGAACTGGGCATTGAAAATTTTTTCTTTCTTTATTATTCTCCATAATGCCTTTTTGCCATATGTGATAGTGTTATTTGAGAATTAACCTCGACATCCCTTATTATTTTCACTTTCTGTTCAGTAATTAATTTCTTCCATTTCATTATAACAATGCATAAACTAACAG
The DNA here is from genome assembly GCA_025594305.2 of Periplaneta americana. Taxonomy (NCBI): domain Eukaryota; kingdom Metazoa; phylum Arthropoda; class Insecta; order Blattodea; family Blattidae; genus Periplaneta; species Periplaneta americana. The sequence goes on along the minus strand of JAJSOF020000025.1, from coordinate 26,307,700 downwards.
AAAACTTGGAAACAGGATCCATACAATTCGCGAGAACTAAGCAAGCAAAGCAACCATTCTGTGAAAGTAACGCAAAGCAAGACCATAAAGAATAATGCCACCACTTGATGCCGCATTACTATTGATTGAGATGCGCTACTGAATATGCCGGTACTATTGATTATTGAAAGTAGAGTCCATATTTCAAGCTACATTATTACAAAATTCACTTGAAAAGTATTCCTTCAAAGCGGATTTTTCTTAAACCGGGGTTCTTTAAAAGCGGAAATTAATTACATTATTCTTATAGTAATTTGGCTGGGCTTTAACAAATTATTCCTTAAAAACGGGAACGTTAAAACAGGGTTTTACTGTTACTTTTTATTGTTGTTGTTGTTATCTAATGCCGGGCTTTGGCAACGAAGCCATTAGCATTCTTGCTCTCCAATATTTCTCTGTGGTGGATCCATCAGGTAGAACTTCACAGGTTATGAGATGATCTTCAGTCATTTCTTCTTCTTTGTTGCATAGAGGGCAATTTGGATTTGTGTAAATTCCTATTTTATTCAAGTGTTTGGCCAAATAATCGTGTTCTGTAAGCAGTCTGAATTTTGCTACTGCAGATTTACGTGGAATTTCTGGAATAATTTCTGTTTTTTTTATATTAAAATGCTCCATTTTTTATCTTTGGCTTTGGTACATAGTGCTTGGTTTTGCTTGATTTTATATTTATTTTTAATTAGTCTTTTGATGGATGTAAAAGGTAGGCTTGTATTTGTATTCTGAATTAAATTGGATCCTTTTTTGGCAAGAAAGTCAGCAGTTTCATTTCCAGCAATTCCGCAATGTGCAGGTATCCATTGCAATTGAATTCTTTTTTGTAGTTTTTGAAGTTGTTGGATCATTTTGTGACATTCTTTAATTTGGATTGACATCATTTTATATTAATTTATTGCATATAATGCTGCTTTAGAATCAGAGAAACTGTTACTTTTTATTTAATATGTGGAATCTTGCTTATTTTGGAGCCTCGTCCCCTCCCCCAAAGTTGGCACCTATGTACATTTGGTGTTAGGACATAAGATTTACGTATAATAGTTAGCCTACTTTTACATGCCTTTTTGATAATTAAAATTAACAAATAAGACCAATTATGCAATCGTGATGTGGAATTCATTGTGTTTTTCGTTATAGTAAGCAATGTAAAAGTGACGCTCATGAACTGTGTCACTTTTATTTATTTAGAGTTTTAAAATAAATCTGCCACAGTAGACACGGATATCCTACCTGTTCATTTTTCGCTTAAGTTATATATATTACTTTAATTGAAATTTGCATTATCTGTCTTCATTACAGTGTGACAACAGTATCGCAATTGAAAGTAAAGAAATTCTGCAGTTGTTGAAAGATGATGATATGGACGTAGTCACTGGAAGCTTGCAATTACTTTTCAACCTGCTTCAGTCAAAAGTTGCGTCACCAGTTGCCAGATTGACAGACAAAGGACATGACACTGTATCATCAGAATTTCTTCAAACTCTGTTCATAAAACTTCAGTCCATGTGTGCCAAGGTAAATATCAGCACTGAAAATTTCGAGTTTGTACTGGTAGTTTACATGAAGTAACATCCATTATTTATTTTTCAATTGACTATCTAACGACACTACATCTGTTACGAGGTTATCAAGCATTGGTCAAATTCAGGGCTATACTTAACATTTGCCACCCTGGGTGATTAAAAAATGCTGTCAGGCCACCTGCATAGCTCAGCTGATAGTGTGTTTGTCTGCTGACCAAGAGTTGCACTTGGACATGAGTTTGATTTCCGCTTGAGCTGATTACCTGGTTGGGTTTTTTTTGAGGTTTTCCCCAAAAATGCTCTATTTTATGTAATTACATTACCTAAGAACTTTATTTAAGTTTTGATTTTTTTCTGTATTTAGCCCCACTTACTCTTATCGCGTCCTAACTTAATAATTAACAACTTAAAGACTGTTATAAATTTTCAATTTCATCTGTTCAAATTCTATTGCAGACAGAGCCTAAATATTTCTTTTCCACAGGTTACACATGCCTTTTTAAGGGATTACAGTAGTAGCTCAGTCATACTGTCTCCAAAATCTTTACAAAGGTTGTCAGTTATTAAAAAAAAACCTTATAAACACACCCCTAACATCTGTAAACAGTAAAGTAATAATACCACAAATTCCGAAAGACATGAGTTTGGTTGCACACATAGTCTACTCCAAATAATAATTTTTGGGGAAAACCTCAGAAAAAACCCAACCAGGTAATCAGCCCAAGCGGGAATCAAACTCACGTTCAAGTGCAACTCTTGATCGGCAGGCAAACACATTATCAGCTGAGCTATGCAGGTAGCCTGACAGCAATTTTTAGCACTGGTCAGCTTGATGAGTTAATGACTGAATTTTGTATAATTTACCTCTATCCAATGCCTAATTCCCTCTTTACCCTTTCCTATCCAGCCCTCTGACTGAACCCTTACTTTCTTCAACCCCGAAGGCATTAGAGCATTCGAGGCCTAGGGGTTCATTTCCCTTTCCTTCCTCCTCTTTCTACTTTTCTGTTCCTAGTGCTGACCTGCTATGGCACTAAAATCGTCCTCCGATGGCTTAAGGAGGGAAAGCTGGTGATCAACAAGATCTCCCAGCTAGGTCCAATAGACTCGTCGACCAACAGCAGGTGTGGTCCTCCAGACATTCTGGGGGTTGTGTGTGAATGAAGTAGCCACCAAAACGTTAAAATATGGTGTTCACTTAAATCGGCTACAACTTGCCATTTAACTCCACCTCAAAATCTGTGCTTCATTGGCTGGTCATGATAATATCTTTGAAAAATATTGGAGTGCAAGAGGTCAAATGACTTTATTGTCAAACGCCTAGCATTAGAAAACAACAACATAATTGTTTAGCCAACTGTTCCAAGACAGGTAGGGTATCCCTCAAGAGGCAACTAAACCAGGAGATAATGAAGTAGGATGGCCAGTTTCTTTCCCCCTCCATTCCACATATCGCTGACTAGTAATATATTACTCTAATCAGACTTCAGATGTATACAAACAATTGTCTTCCCTCTGACAATATTAAGTGAGATATACTGCCTAATAATAATAGATTATAGTCAGTGACTCAGGAGAAGACGAGCGCGGAGCGAGGAAAAGGTGTGGTTAATAGATAACGTTACGACAACATGTGCAATACTTGTACTACTATTGTCGTAACATTCTCTATTAACTACCCTTTTTTCTCACTCTGCGCTCGTCTTCTCTTGAGTCACCGACAGTACATATCAGCCAGAACCTGAATCAGAGGTAAATAATAGTAAAAAAAAAAAACATTGTCTATTGCCTTCTAGGATTAATACTATAGTCCTCATAAATTTATTTTATATGCTGAAAATATTAACATTTAATTATGCAGTGAATTAAAACACTACCGGTAAGTTCTTTGGCGCACTCCAAACGGAACAATGCATTGCCAGATGATATGCCAGTGCCACAAACATTTTCCTGAATTAACCCGAACAGATCTGGTCTTTTATTTCTTAAGAATTTATAAAAATGTACATTTTAATATTAGAAGTTCAGTTCTCATGTTTTTTTTCTTTCAGTAATACTACTCAACTATTATTTTTCTTTAATCTTAAACTCGGGGGGGGGATGATTTCCCAACATTGCCTCCCTTAAATACGCCTCTGACTTCAGCATGATCGTCACTTTGGTCAGTAGATTGTATAACAGTTTCTTTTTTTCAGTCTTCACTTATACCCACATTGCAATTATAATTTCTTTTAATATATAGAGTTGATGGTTAAATAGGTGTAAATCAAAGGTAAATCTGGCTTCCTTTGGCCCTGAGCCATGCACAATCATCGATGGCTGTCCCTCGTCTCACAAGTTCCCTTGCTTTGCAAATCAATGTCTCCATTGAGATTTCATATGTTTTTGCAAGACGTGTTGCAAAACCACAGAGACCATTAAGGAATTTGGATGTAGAATTAGCAATGAAGGATATAAAGAATTAATTATAAATATTATTATAGTAAATATATAATGCCTGTACAGTGTTATATCCTTTTAAATTATATCATTATTATTTTAACAGGTATTGCTTTTGCTAGAATTTTTCAGAAGCTTCTTGGAGATGTCTAGGTGCAATACTTTCAGCCTCTGCCAGTAATTTTGCGGAGCAGAATATACAATTGCATTTAGCCACACAGCCATGGATATATTTCCTCATCCGTGTCAAGAGATGCACAGTTTCTGCCTCGGGATCTCATTACTTCCTCTACTTCATTTCTCAATGGCTGCAGTGCCTTCGATCTCGCAACATTTCAAATAGGTTAGTTATCACCCAATAAAAAATCTGTCAGTTTTATTGTGGTCTGAAGACACTTCCCCCTCATTGAAGATTACTAAAGTGTGTACCGGGTATACTTAGTCATGTAATGCTATATAGTTTCATTATATACTGGGTGTTCAGTTCAAAGTGTGTCATGGCTCGCTGTATGCCGTCATGTGGCTAGTCGTTGAGCCTAGAGCATGCAATCTTCCTACACTTCTGCAGAGGCGTATTACTTATGTGCCAGAGAAGTTGCCTAGCAAGTACGGCGTTCATTCTGAAGAGTATTTACGGATACGTACGGTAACGCCTGTAGTGGCAGGAATGTGAACTGTTTGGAAACACGTACTGAGGTGATCTTTTTTCTTACTGTCGGATATGTGGAGAGGGTTAAGACGATTACTTACGTATTTGTTGACATTAACTTAGACGGTCAACATGGACATGGAGCAATTGATTTGTATTGTGGAATGTTGCTGTATGCAACTGATGATAACAAATACCTGAGTACGACTTGTCCGCGCAAAACACAGTTCGAAAGAGGTTATGGTAGCACGCAGACTTTACAGACCGCTATCTGTTGCTACGACGTTCAAGTTATCCGTACACGTTCTCAAGTTCAGATTGAACGCCTTGATTAATAGGCAACTTCTCTGACATAAAAGCTGAAACTCGCTTCAAATCGCTGACTCACAACAGTGACGTCATGACATACTTTGAAATGAACACCCAGTATATGTATGTGTTACAGCAAATTTTCTGCATTCATGACCAGAGCCGGATTTAGGTATAGTGCCGTGCTGTCCCTAGGCAGTGATAAAATTTGCCGCCTCCCAACTCTCACAAACAGTTTGAGCACATATACAGATCATGTATAGTTTAAATTAGTTTTAAATGAAATGTTACAATTCAGAAAACAATAAATTGGAATCAAAATACATGCATCTTACTTGTGCATTATAAATATTGCTCTCAATAGGGCAAAATGCAGTTAGTACATACATGTATACCAGGGGCGGCTTTTGGGATAGTGCCAGTGTGCCATGGCACCGCCAATGAAAGAAACAAAAAATAATATCTTAAAAAGCAGTCGTAATAGTTTATTTCTACACATTTTATTCGTATTTCATCTGAACAAGCACGCGCACAGATCGGGACGCACTCTTGCAGTGTTTCTCCTAACGTTGGAGCCACTTCAGTGTGGCACTGTCTGCGTCCATATAACACTGTATAAAAGGCTACTGATTCAAGTTTATATGCGTTTCTTATGGCAGACTTTGAGCCGAATTCAATTTGACTCAGTAGTTAATATTCCGCCCGCTAGAGCACAGTAATGCAGAAATTTCGCTAGATGGCAGGGTTGTTGGAGACATTAGGCAGGAACCATCAACCGCAGACTTGCACGAAAACACAAGTTAAAGTTCCGCGTCAAATGTTAATGTAATGTTGCCAATTCAAAACTAATGCACACAACTTGGATTTGAATGTGTAAAGTATTATCCATTTAACTATATTAAATGCAGAGATAGTCATGGTTCGTTTTAGAAAGATAAATATTTTTTCATATTATGTAAAACTGTTTGTTAATGTTGTGTAATATTTGCTTTATTTTGCGGCAACTAAATATCGCTACACTGTTGCTATAGTATTGATGCTTCTGTTAACGATACATGAGATCTGTGCAGGACATGAACATGTGTTATTCAGGCCGCTGCCTTGGATTCATCGGCCTGTTAAATAAAGTCCAAACGTGTTCATTTATTATCTATATCACTGTTTATCTCGTGCGTTTTGCCAGTAATTTTACTAGTTATAAAAGTTATTTGTATTTGACTAGCAATACTGTGAAAGTTTTGCCTTATCTGTATCTGTAAATTTCGTTATTAGTTTCGGAAATGTTATTGTAACTGTTACTAGATGCATTATTAACTGCACACCTGGTAAAATAGCTGGTTTAATTAATGTTTTATTTAACATAATGTAAACGTGAGCTGCGATTATCAATTTCACTAGGGTAATTTGCGTACAATCTTTTTTCATTTTTGGCACCACCACCAGAATGCCTCACTAGCTGCCACTGATGTATACTGTATGCTACTCATACATACATTTAAAAATAATACCACCTAAATTGTCAACTAGAGAGATCAGAGTGGAGATACTTCATGAAATCAGCAAAGTCGACATGCTCCATAATGCCTAATAATTGATTGATTACTTAAATTATTAATATATTGTTCTTACATTGGCAGATCCAGTACTGTTCGGGTAGTCTTCAAGAAAGAACGAGCACTATGTCCAAACTTACTTTCTGAGACCTTATCTGTGGTGGTCACCATGATGTTGAACTTCACTGATCTCGGGAGTTTCTCAAATGGAACTAAGCAATTGGTTCTGCAAATCATGTGTTTGGTAAGTATTGTGCGGTTTTATAATATGTAGTTATACCCCTTGTTCAATTTTGAATGGGAGCTTCTGGCAGTTGTTTTTACGTTTATAATGTCGTAGTTTTTTTTTTTTTTTATACTTACAGATGTCTGAGTTTCGTGCTTAGTATTTTATTTTTTTTAATTATGTCCTTTTTTTTTAAATATGTTTTATATTGTCATGCAAACAAGAAAATATTGAATTTGCCTGTTGACAATCTATAACGATACTACTCTCAACTTAAACTTCTTGTGGAAGTAAATTTCAAGACTTTTAAATATGTTTTATATTGTCATGCAAACAAATCTGTAATACTTTGTTGTAACATTAATTTCGCTCATAGTCTATATAAAAAAAAAAAACAAAATGAATTTTGTTTAATAGTAACATGGATGATATTCATTTCTTGTTTAACAAAATTTGATAACTCAATCTGAAAAAAAATGGAACTTTGCATCATAATCAATTAATTCCCAATTTAAAAAATCGTCTGTAGCTATTTAGATTGGCAAGTAATGATTGTTTGAATAACCTGCATACTTTGTTGTATATCAATTTTGCCCATTGTGCAACTCAAACCAAGAAATAGATTCGGAAAAAAATCTGTGCTTCAGTGGCTCAAATATCTTTGAAATGTATTGGAGTGCAAGAGGTCAAATGACTATTGTCAAACGCCTGGCATTATTTATTTCTTGTTTTTAATACACGACTGCATTCATTTGTCGACTAAACAAAAGAACAATATACAGGGACATCATTTTATTTTACTTCAATTTTTATTGTACCTGAGTTTTTGAATGTACTTCACTTTCTATTAATGAAGTTCAACCGTCCTCCACGCAGATCCAAGACCGCATATACAGTCATAGTAGCCTGACGGTTATAGTAAACAACGTTCCAAAAATATGTTCGCGTTTTCCTGTGACAAAGATTTCAATATTGAATCATTTTCGCACAGGTACTGTCGTCCATTTGCCTACGTCGTATCCTGGTTTCCCCCACCAACTTTTATTCGCCAGCTAGTGGCTGGGCTGTCTTACTCTTTTCTGAGAACATTAATTTCTGTTAGGAATTGGACGTCTACGTAATATTATACCCATACAACTGTTTAAAATAATTTAAATAAAAGGGCCTCGTTAAGTAATTAACTGTCACGTGATTTCTCCCCTTTCTACGACCCTACGACATAACCACTTGGACGGATAGTAGATAGTATGTCTCAGTAATTTTATCTTTTCGTATCGGGCGGAAGTGAAGATTGAATTTACAGTGCATAAGGTACTCTTTTATAGAGTAGATACAGATTTATTTCAACATGAGTTACTAGTACGAAGGACGTGGTAATTGGGATTAGGTACAAGTCTATAGTGCGATAATATGCACATTAGAACTGAAGCCTGTATCAAATGAACAGCTACCATTTTAAAAAATGTGTTTAAATATCCATATTATGATTATTTTTCAATTTATCTTCATTCTCTATATTGTACGCTAATGTGCTGTAGACAGTATAATATACACTGCATAATGAATATGTCCACATGGACAGCTCAGTTCTGAGTAAAAACACTGATTGTTAACAGAGTACTGTATTTTGATTAAACAAAAACCTAATGAAAATTATCAAACTCAAAATCATATTTCCTAGTTTAAAATGGATGAACTATTTTCTTCCTCCTATACCTAGTAAAGTGATTTGTTTGTACATTACGCCAGTATCATTGAACTCCAGTCGTGGAAAGGGATAGCAAACGGTGTTGATCAAAGGTAAAGCCAGGTTAATATTAAAAATGTTAGTAAAAATAAAATGATGTCCTGTACAATGTCAACAACAGACATGGTCTACATCATTTTATCTATGCCTTGAGGGTTAAACTCACTCTGTGATGACCTCATGGATATATATAAACAAGTGCCGAAAGATTCCATTCAAAATTGAATATGGATAGATGCATTCCAGTGGCTAGAGCACTGGACTCAAATCATGAACTTGGGTTCGATTCCCATGCCCCAGATTTATGTTCAAGTCCATGGCCTGAAAGGATTTTCTCTAGATTTTCCTTTATCTCACTTTGAGAGAGGAACAGAGATTTGTTTGAGAATAAGGTTCTTAGGAAAATATTTGGGGCTAAGAGGGATGAAGTTACAGGAGAATGGAGAAAGTTACACAATGCAGAGCTGCACACATTGTATACTTCACCTGACATAATTAGGAACATTAAATCCAGACATTTGAGATGGGCAGGATATGTAGCACGTCTGGGAATCATTATAAAAGGCCAGAGGAAAAAGACCTTTGGGGAGGCCGAGACGTAGATGGGAAGATAATAAAAACGGATTTTAGGTTTTGATTTATACTGGATTAATCTTGCTCAGGATAGGGACCAATGGCGGGCTTATGTATAAAATGAACCTCATTCTTAGTAAGTTAAGTAATAAGTAAGTAAGTGGCATCCCAAAAATCTCATTGTTATCTCATTGCAGGATGTAGCATAGACCAGCAATGATAAGAATGTCTGCATTGAAGCAATCTTAATGCTGCATGATTTTAGAGATATTTGTTGTAATCCTGGTTCTGTCATTAGAACTGTTCATACAGTGCGTTTGTAGCTCGGCGATACCGCTCCGTAGAATACACTGCTTGACATGTAGCCTAATATGTCATTCTAATATAAAACTAATAACCAGATATTTTTAGAAGATATCATAAGACTTTCTATGGACTGTGGCCTGGCTCTTTCTAGTCATTAAAATGCTGTTCATATGAAGGATATTCCCCCTCCCCACTACTCCCGCTGCTTGCACTCATCAAACTCATGGCACTTCTTTGACAGATTAAAATTTACATACTATGTTATATTACTGTAATAACATTCAGTACTCACCCTCTACACAGTAGCTGCTGGAAGTATTGGCCATTTTGTGTGATACATAATTCACATCACATCATTCACAGAAACTGTTTCATTAAACCTATTCACTAAATTTAGTATTGTTTTTCTGCACAGAACTAGGCGGCCAGGAAATTTACGTCTAATATTTTCCCTTGTTCTGCCACACGATCTCTTTTCCTTATGTACATTTTCAATACGTTGTTCACACACTGAATATCGTCGTTGTTCCTGCAATAACTCCTATGTGACATATTTATCGATTTTCAGATTTTGCTCTATTAAATAACAAATAGTGATACAGCAAATAATAAAATTTTCTATATATAATTATATTTCTTTGTTTCGAAAATGTCACAGTCTCATGCATTGAATAAATGTGTTTTTTCTTCCTTGAAAAATTTTATATTTTGCACATAGGAGTTATTGCAGGAACAACAGATATGTAACCATTGCAAAATACAACACAACGTAATAAACTGCACTTATTCTTAGCTGAGTCACTCCATGCATTTATTGTTCCTTTTGAAGGACAGGCTACAACCTGACACAGCAATTTCATGGAACGGGGATTCACCAACCATGTAGCTTTCACCAACCATGTAGCTTTCACGTGGTGACGTCTATCTCTCTTTCCCTCATTTCCTCTCTCTTGGCACATACACAAAAAAAACTGACACCTGAAGGTTAACATAAGCACCAGTCAGGAGTGATCTAAGCATTAGGAGATTCACCAGCCATGAAGATAAGGGGAGACAAACTTGTGAGAATAGTCGAATCATTATCTTTAGTGGTTAGGCATAAAAGAGGATATCCAATTTTGAAAACTTATTAAATTTATTAATATAAGATAGTAGGTCTATGTAAGCTTTAATCTGTTAAAGCACTATGAGTTCTTTGTAGTGGAGGAGAGGGGGACATGTCATTGGTTGGCTAACAGAAATACCAGGAATGTTCGCTGGAACTCAATGTATTTGAGGTTAATAAAATAACTACTACTGAATAAATTAACAATTTTATTCTATATTTAATGCTAAAATCTTTTATTAACTTCCGTTACATTTTACGTACATTGGAACAAAAAAATAATACATGTCGAACTTTAACAACAGTTGTTCTTCATTACCATATTGTTTTTGATATGAAACCATTGGCATGAGCATTTTATTAAAATACGTCACTAAAATTGGCAGTTAATATTACAAAATATATACAATTTTCACTTATTGCAGCATATAAATTGTAAAATGTACTGTTGTTTACATCTCTAATGATAATGTTGTTTTGTGAACAAGTAAAACAGAAATGAACACTCAAGTCCTTTCGCAAGACCATCTGCAAGGTCTAGATCAATAAGTTATATTACACAATATGAAACTGCACAGAAAACGAGTTTCTTTTTTTATATTTCGATTTGCTGTATGACTTTATAAACTGAAATTAAAATAATTTTCGAAATTCAAATTTAAGAGTGAAACATCCATTGAAGAATACAGCAGGGTGGAAGTAATATGACTATACAGATTGAAGGGGACAATAGAATACATTGAAATAAATAAAATACTTATTATGCATTTTGTAATTAAGCGTATGGTTAATTAGAAAATTAGGCTGAAAGTCTACGTAGTCTGGCAACAGTGCATCGCTAGTTCACCTACTAATACACACACGAACTCAGGTCTGAATAGCAGCATTCCTTTCCTTAGTGGCTTGAGCACTGTTGCCAGACTTCCTAATAGCATGAAATAACGAAAAGTGTTAATAATTTTATTTATTTTGCAAGAAAACCGTTAATTTTATTTAAAAACTGCAAAGGAATAAATCATTCTCTAATGATAAGCGTAAAAATCAGAATAATATGGATAGTACTTATCGAGTAAAACAGTGTTAACATTTTGGGAGGAAAAAAAAAATTCTGACAAAAATATTCACTTGGGAATAAATATGGTATTCGAACTTTTTGTCCTCTATTCAAGGAATAAGTTGTTAGAATCTGCATAGTTACATTACTTTCATCCTCTATAATTTATATGAAATATTGATGAAGTGATAAAAAGAAATTTTCATATACAATTCTGATTTTGTGTCGACTATGGAAGCATGAGCTTTCTATTGTAGTTAAAATTGAAATTGAGAACATTGTTATCATCTGCTATAGGTTCATTGCTCGATTGAGCAGTGGTATCACGGCTGTAATTCTGTAATCTACACATTGTGTACAATAAAATTCAGTCTCCTAGCATTCAGCTAAAGAAAACAGGAGTATTTTTAAAACGTTTATTAATAAAACATCTGAATCCACAGATAATATTAATTAAACAGTTAAAAAGGAAATGTACTTTTTTCCTTCTTTACAATAAATAATGTATAAAATTCTTCATGCATCTTATGTATTCTACATTAAAATGTTTAAAATGTGTTTACAGCTCTTGGAAAACGAAGTCGATTTACCTGAGAAAACCTCTGAAGCAATAAGACATCGTCTACAAGTGATACAATCTTCATGAGCGTCCTTTATGCAAATATTGCTGAAAATAGTTGTGTTAATTTTTGTTAAGTTTGTATATAGTAATTAAGACGAAGATTGCAACAGGTCCTTTATTCGTCTACAGAAATGTTATGATAAGAGTCCTAATTAATAAGAGTTTTATTAAAGTAATTTTACAATACTGCAACTGTACCGCAAGGCTATCTAAGTAAATTATGCGCTAGAATATTTATATTTACTCACTTATCTTCATTACTGAGTACATAGCAAAATGAAAAGAAAATTGTCTATGTTCCTAAGCAATGATTTGTCTTAAAAATAATGTGAAAACTAATCATTACCGGTAATTTAAACATTTTAATATGCATTAAAGATTAGTACTAAATTATAAGCAGTTACATTTTGTAATCAATATTCCATATGTTTATCGTATTATAAGTGCCGTCCACTTATAAATCTGTATTTTACTAAATGTGACGTTACATACAACATAAGCAATCCCAAAAATGAATATATTCAAGTTAATTGTTCTTCTGTCAGTCAATGCACTTTTAGTCAGTGAACTGAGGAAATAAATAAATAAATAAAATAAATAATTAAATAAATAAAATAAATAATTAAATAAATCATAGTACTAATTTACTGTTAATAATATAACAAATGTATAATACGTATTCATTACTAAATACTCAATCTTTTCCTCAAATAATGGTCAATTGCTCAATAATAATAATAAAAAAAAAAGTTTAATGTCTGTATACTGTATCAATAAATCTACACCAATATGTCTCATGACGTCCAAGTAGGTAATTAACAATGTACTTGAATTAAAGCTTGAGTCCCTTACATACATTGAAAATGGACGATAAAATTACATAAGTAAACATAATATTTTTGTGTTAACTTATTCAAAGGATCATATGTAATTAACCATAGAGATATTTTAGCAAAGAAGTAAATATTTTGTTAAGATTTGTCTGAATTCGATACATGTGACAACCAAAGCCCTGGTCTTTGTGTACATTAATACATTCTGGGAACATTATATGGTAAAGAATCTGGTATATTTTGTATAATTATTTTTAGAATCTAGATTCTACGTGTTTTATATCAACAAACTGTTATTGTTATTCTTTAAGAATACTCTAGGCCACTTACAATTTGTGAAATATGACTTTAAAATCTCTGAAATCTGTAAGTAGATTGATAACATTAGTTGTGACTACATATCATTTTCGTTTCTTTGTTGTGTAAATTGTTTCAGTGGTTATCTGTTTTATTTGTTAAAATTGTTGTGTTAATGTTTTATACTTGTAATATTGTTGAATTTAAAGTAAAGTTGTCAATAACAATAGGAGTCACAATAGCAGTTTACTTCTGTGGAATAAATTGTGCTTCAACATGGAAAATAATTAGCTATTGTAACACACATCGGCAAAGATAAATGGGAGTTTGTTACATGCTTTACTAGCATGAATCGAGGGAGCTACTGCAAAAAGCATGTGCCCCTTACCTTCAAGGGTTTCGACAATAATTTTGCAAAGTCCATATCTTTTGGGATCCGTAACTAAATTATGTTGAGTTAGTTCGATATTCGAGACTAGTCTTCTTGTTCATTGAAGAATTACTTTTTGCCGTGTCAACAATCATTCGAGGTTGGGAACAGCAATAATAGTTGTTGGCTGTCATTACCAGAATAAGTTATGAGTAAGAGACCATTATGTCTAAATGAAGAGGGAGAAAATGATTGTCCACATTTACATGGAAATTTAGAATATCATTTGTTTTTTCTACCTCTCCTAATTCCTTGATTTTCAAGTGTCATTCATTGTAATCTTTTCGTTTACATTTGCTGAAACATTACCACTAGAAATTTGATACCGTATCTTTTTCTTTTTAAGATCCTACATAAGTTTCAATTATATACTGTGTATTTTTCTGGGTGTAGGAAATAGGAATTTAACATTGCCATAAGAAATCTGTGTATAAAAACGATGAAGAAATAATAACTAAACTTAATCAGTGGGCTACATTTAGAAATTAACAGGCTTTGACAATTTGTAAAACAAGAGAGCATCAATACCATTTATGGTTGCTAAGTCAAAACCAGTCCACCGCTGTGGAGTAACAGAGTTTCTGACTGTGAAACGAGCGGGCCTAGGTTCAAATCCTGGTTGGGGTTTTTTTTTCCGAGGTTTTCCCTCAACCAATTGAAGTAGAATTGCTGGGCAACTATCGGCATTGGACCTCGGACTCATTTCGCCATCATTAATTCACACATCATCATCATCATCGTCATCCATTCCATAGCCTGTGTTAAGTTCATGGTACTGCGTGCTGTACTTGTACAAGAACATGGTCATTCGGCTACCTAATCATTCACAGAATAGGAGTAATAAGCACAATAAGGTGCAGGCTGCAGTACAAGTCTTCGAGTCCCTTCTCTGTACAAGGAGAGAAAGTCAAAGGCTGATGTTCTCATGTTTTACAAATTGTCAATGTCTCCTAATTTATGAACATGGCTAAGTTACTTCTTTATTGTTTTTATATATAGGTTTCTTATGGCAATATTAAATTCGTATGTCCTGTATCCAGGAAAACGCACGTTATAAATCATAAAAAATACAATGTGAGTTACAATATTTCGACACACATCTTGCCAAGCCTAGACCTACCAAAAACTCTTAGCAAATTGCAATAAGGTTTGACGTCAGGGACGTTGTCTAGTTGCTCTCTGAATGAAGCAGCCTTTGAAGGAATTCAGTCGCACATCTATTTCCCCTTCTTCCAGCTACAAACATATTAAACATAAGAAAACAACAACTTTAATTTGTTTGTATTTAAGGACTGGAAAAAAAATGCATTTCTTAATGGAAATTATCATAAAAGAAAAGTAGATCTAAACCTCGTTGATATTATGTCTTAATTTCTCACATGGTTCCATGCTGAAGCATGATCATTATTATCTTTCTCTTAATTTTAAAAATAGTGGTAGACTATAAATTTATATACATGATAGTAACAATATAATCTCCTAAGCAACATATAACGAAAAAAAAATTGTTTGGCTTTTAATATGTGAAAGAATGCATAATATTACATTCTGCGCACCTCATTAAAGTTAAACACTTTGACACTTTCTGTTCCACATTCAATTATCATATTATTAACTTAAGAAATAGATTTTAAACTAATTCATAACATCATGTAAAAGTAGAGTTCACTATTCTTACCTGGTCTGATTGATAGATGTCTTGATAGCATGAAGGTGAAATGCATTCTCGTACACATCTCATTCTTGTAATTCCACTCATCTGAGCGCAAGTAGGATTTTGTTCACATGCAGATTCAAATTCTCTAAATGCCATTTCCTGACACACAAAAGAGTGATTAATTAGGTCTACAGTAATAGAAAGAAGTTGTTTTTTTATCATTTAAATGTGCAATATCAAGATAGGAATTAACTTACATTTTTGCTGGTTTCTTTATACTGGAATTCAGGAAATGTAAATACAGCTTTTTTTGTACCTGTTGCCAGCACAATTCCCGAGATATATATGATCAGTACTATAGTGGCAGCCATTATTCTGTCACAGAACTGCATTGTAAACAGATTTAATCGTTTCAGTTTGTATTATTGTTACACCGAAGTAATAGAAGTTCAACAAAAATTGAAGTACATTTAATTTCTGTACGAACCGTGGAAGGATTTATATAAGTAGCAAAATTTGACGTCGTCAGAAGCAAGGCTGAATGAAAGATAATTTGCTCTTGTAGTATTGTATAAACAAGGTTGTATTTCATCCACCGTGCAGTATTTAATTTATATTATGCCGGTAAATCTTAATTCTTTTCGCTAGGCAGATTCCAGTTTTAGTAACCGACTTTCCTGAATAAGAAAATCAAAAGTATTGCATTCCGCTTTTCGTATGTTTTACGGCGGGACTTTTATCGTGAGACATGTCTGTCACCGAATATTCCGAGTATTGTTTACCTATTGTTGCGGGTGTATATACTATTTTTATATTATGTCAGATATGAATCGTACAACAATATAAACGCTGTTAATGTGTTTAAATTAAAATAAGGTACTATTTTGTTGAACGCGTTCAGAAAAGCTGGTGAGTTATTGATCGTGTGATATTGTATGTATCCCTTTGCGAGGCTACCCCGCGTGCTTTCGTCCGGGCGACCTCTCACTGGCGGGCAGACTTGTGCAAGGCCACAAACAGACGCTGACGTATTCTGTGGTCTGTGAGATAGTCTGCTTGTTTCATTATTGTTTATTTATTACGCTGTGATTGTGGAATTTATCAGTGTTAACCAGCGCTAGAGTATCATCTGCAATAGTACGGCGATTCATAAAAAGGTAAGTTTATGATATTTTGATACTCATCTGTTGTTATAAACCCATGTTTTACACTTCCCTGCCTTCTCGGTGCATGGTTATGTTTCCCGTCTAGTAGTCTGGTGGATCGGTGCGGTAGTTGGCAATTACAATTGTCAAATTCAACTGATAGTGACTGTAAACGGGTTTTATTTAATTAATTTATTTTGTCCATGCGTATGAAGTTGTGTAGTTAATTCCGCGTCTTTTGTATACGTTAAAATGTGTGTGCGCTTATCAAAGTAAACAGTGACATTTGTGATTTGTTAGGAAGCATACATATTTCTTAGCTTTAAGATTTAACGTTTTGAGTTGACGTTTTGTGATAGCTCGCAATTTTATGACAACAAAAGAGCTCTGAGTGATAAAATTAGTTGAAAACTATACAGCACTGCTGCAATACATGTTCAAAGAGGACTTCGCATAGGTGAGTATACACAAACCAGCAACTGTCAAATGTGTCAGACTTAATTTTGTAAACTGTAGTCTAGTTATTGTGGTAAGAACGTTTCTGTGAATTCTACGGATCATATTCGAACCATGTTTCTCTGAAAGAAGGGACCAGTTTTTAAGTCCATTTATTATATTATAACCTCCTTGTTTATTCAAGATCTTTGTAATTCATTGCCGTAATAGATTGAAGTTTCGTTTGGATTTTAGCGTTCAGTGAATATTTAAGCAAAGAAAATATGGTTTGTGTTACGTGTTATGGTGAATGAACTGCCAACTCTTGGCAAACAATTAAAAATAAGTTATTGTTGAACAAATTCCTAAGTCTTTATAGACTGATAAACTCGACAGAACTTTCACTGCAAGATGCCTGTTTCTGTTATGATTTCGCGTGTTTTGTTTATGTCAAACTAGGCAGAATGCCAAATCTAAAGCATGGCCACCTGTGGAAATAATATAAATTATAGCCTAAATTGTATAAAATAGTTTGCTTTGAGGCTTTAGTGGTTATTCAAATTAAAACTTTTATACTGTGGCGGCGAACATGTTTGACAAGATGGAATAATCATAGCGTGCCTACATTCATTTGTTCACTGTACTCTTGCAGTAAGGTTAAATTTAAACATTTCTCTTGCCGCTTATTTCAGAAGACGATATTAATATAATTGTTGATAATCTAAAGGAAATTCTCTATGTGAACATTTCACTTCTGCAAAAGGTGACGTTGGAAGTACGGAAGTTTCATTTGAATCCTGAAGGACGTCAGGACAGGAGTCGTTCGACCACATGTCATTTGTGTCAAATGTTGCTTATGAAAATACATACAGTATTAACTCTTAAGTAGCCTACATTATTTATTAACCGTAGCCAGTTTCTTGCTGCTGTAGAATAATATTCACAATTCAATATGTAATATGCATTCGTAATCCATTCTTTGCAGACTTGGGACTTAGGCCTATGGCTACTTGAAATTAGACCACTGTGATGTTTGTTATAAGGACTCTGGAATTTATTATGTATGAACAGTTATCACTCGCTAAGTATGGAGCACATACAGAAAGCATAGCATACGTAATAAAATGCTACCCATTCGTTTTCTTCCACCACCTTCCTTTTAAGAAATTGGTGTCTTGAAGTATTTAATTACATTTTAAATCACTAAATAAATATGGCTATAGAGACAACACTATTCCCATGTAATGTGTGTTTAATACCATTAATTACGTTTTTTAATTGGGTTATTTTACGACACTGTATCAACATCTTAGGTTATTTAGCGTTTGAATGAAATGAATGTAATAATGCCGGTGAAATGAGTCCGGGATCCAGCACCGAAAGTTACCCAGAATTTGTTCGTATTGGGTTGAGGAAAAACCCGGAAAAAGCCTCAATCAGGTAACTTGCCCGACCGGGATTGGAACCCGGGCCACCTGGTTTCGCGGTCAGACACACTAACCGTTACTCCACAGGTGTGGATATTAATGACTTATATTTGCATATTTTCCATAACGTTTTATAACCATGGTAGTATTATTTTATGGACCAATGTAAGTGAATTAAAACGGGACTTTAGAACGAATTAAAGATTCAGCAATAAAAGTTTTTGCATTTAATGCATTTTATAATTTGTTTCATAACATTAATTTCGAGACTTGAATTTATAAATTTTGTACAATTACATTTTCATGGAGTATTCAAATCGATTTGAGTACGTTTACCATATTGAAACCTCTGTGACAAAGGGGATTCAAAACGATCTTAGTCTCAAGGTCATTGTACGTAAAAGGTGGGATCGTATCGTATTCAATACGGATTGAGTTGAATGAAAACGCGTATTGTATTCAAAATGATTTCAATACGATAAACGCATAACGATTGTCATTTGTTTGATCTGTCAGCTGTTTTACCAAGAACGAGCACAATTTTGTATGTTGTTAAGTCTTGTTATAACACACAGTATTTTGTGTGTTTCTAAAAGTTATAATTACCATTCTACATTGTTGTTGTTTAGTCAACTGTCGAAGACGGGTCTGGACCCCACAAGTGACACCAACAAGGCATCACTCATGAGGCAACTAGGCCAGGAGATAATGGGATAGGTTAGCCAGTTCCTTTTCCCCTCATTCTACATTAATAGCCAGAGTTAAATTTTCATGCACCTCATTTAGAAAACGAAACGTAGTTTATAGCCACGGCCTACAGTTGACCAACAAGCTAAAATGTGTATCCTATGTTTACCAGCTTAACTGCTTTGAAAACTTCAGCTTCCCTATTCAAATAGTCTTCAATACTGTTCGTATCGAAAATTACATCAATATAGGAATCGGAGGAATTCAGTACGATACATACATACATACATACATACATACATACATACATACATACATACATACATAGTGTTCTGTCCAAGGGCAGGTCTTTCACTGCAAACCCAGCATTCTCCAATCTTTCCTATTTTCTGCCTTCCTCTTAGTCTTCGTATATGATCCATATATATTTTAACGTCATCTATCTAACGTCTGCCCCGAACTCTTTTCCCGTTCACCATTCATTCCAGTGCATCCTTCAATAGGCAGCCAGTGACCCAACCAATTTCTTTTAAGAATATTCAAATCGATTTGAATACTTCATGAAAATGTAGTAAATAATTGGAATAGTAGCTTTGAGACAAATGTCTGTTTCATAACACATCAAACGAGATCTTAAAGAGTTCTCTCTCTCTCTCTCTCTCTCTCTCTTTGTAAAACGTCAATGAGAATAAAATGAGCACAGTTTTTTTCATCCTTATTTGTTAAAGCTTAAATATTGATTTTATTACTAATATAGAATGTTACTACCTTAGCCAGCACTATTAGTAGTACATACATACATAAGTGTTCTGCCCATGGGCAGATCTTTCACTGCAAACTCAGCATTCTCCAATCTTTCCTATTTTCTGCCTTTCTCTTAGTCTCCGCATATGATCCATATATCTTAATGTCGTCTATCATCTGATATCTTCTTCTGCCCTGAACTCTTCTCCCGTTCACCATTCCTTCCAGTGCATCCTTCAGTACGCAGTTTCTTCTCGGCCAGTGACCCAACCAATTCCTTTTTCTCTTTCTCATCAGTTTCAGCAGCATTTTTTCTTCACCTACTCTTTCCAACACAGCTTCATTACTTATTTTGTTTGTCCATGTCACACGCTCCATTCTTCTCCATATCCACATTTCAAATGCTTCTAGTCGTTTCTTTTAACTTCGTCGTAATGTCCATGTTTCTGCCCAATACAATGTCATATTCCACAAGAAGCAATTCACTAGTCTCTTCCTTAGTTCTTTTTCCAGAGATCTCCAGAAGATGCTCCGTTTTCTATTAAACGCTTCCTTTCTCATTGATGTTCTCCTCTTGACTTCCTGGCAGCAGCTCATGTCACAACTTGTAGCACTTACTTAGAGAACTTTTAGAGAACTCGGAGGTTCATTGCCGCCTTTACGTAAGCCCGCCATCGGTCCCTATTCTCAGTAAGATTAATCCAGTTCCTAGCATCATATCCCACATCCCTCAAATCCATTTTAATATTATCCTTCCAGCTACATCTCGGCCTGCTCAAAGGTCTTTTACCCTCAGGTCTTTCAACTGAAATTCTATATGGATTTCTGAACTCTGTCATAGACCGCCTTCTCTTTTAAATTGTCCCTGCCCTACGTGTGCTACACCTACTAGTCAATATCGGTACAGCTGCTATTTCGGAATACTAATACCCTGTAAGCGGAAGAGTTAGACCTGTTAGACTGTATACACACTATAAGAGAAAGACAGCAATGAATATAGGCAATTAGTGATACAGGTTCACATGTGAAAATTTCAGCGTTGTTAAGAGATTTGACGAATCGAGTGATACAGTTCAGAGGTTTTTCAAGCTTTACAGTTCCCTAATGAGCGGAGAATCGTTGTAGAATGAATGATATTGCTGATTTTATGAACTACCGTAATATTTCTTAAGATTCCCGATAGACAAAGCTGTCTAAGTTTAGTTACTTTCAATATACATTGAAACCTGCATTAAACGACCACTGTTAATTCTATGTAAAATTGATCTTTTATACGGGTGATAAGTTTACTTGGGGAAGGCGTTTTTTACATAGATAAGTTAAACTACTGTAGCCTATGTATATAAAATAAAAGAACTTGGAAAGTATTGCCAATTGAGGCGGTTTGAAGCAAAGGGGTGTAAGTGACATTTCTAAACAAAAGATTCAAGTGGATCCAGGGTAAACTAAAGCATTTAAAATTTCAGTTGTAAAGGTATAAATATTTTAAACACATCACATATAAACATTTAAAATTAAAACTTCACAGAGTTTACGAAACCTTGGTAACTTTTAATCACATTTTCTCGGAAGTAACTTAAGTGCACTTACATCCCTTTGCTTCTGACCGCCTCAAATAATAAGTTATGTAAAGAACATTTTTTTTTGCAGTTTTATATTATAGCTCATTGCTTCCGCTTTAGAAGATCTTAAATTCAACTCTGCGTCATTTTATTACATATTTTTTCTTCTTTTTTCTTTCTTTTTTTTTTTTACAGTTTCATTTTCTAAACTTCCTTCAACATATTAAGAAGTCCATTTATATGTTCTCCAGTCACACAGTTTTTCAATGGAATTGCACTCGGTTATATATATTTTTTTTCGATCTTAAAACTGAATTAATCTGAGTTCTGCCACTTTTAAATTTTTTCACTAATTTTCTTTCAGATAAACAACTTTCAGAAAAGGCGAGTTGGAATAAAAATATAACTACGTGAAAGATCACTCCTATTAAGAGACTACTCCTTTTAACAGACCGATTTTTCTTAGAACCGACGCAAAAATCCATAAAACTTATTGAAGTTGACTTATTGGGTGTAATCAGTGGCGTACGCAGAATTTTGTCAAGGCGAGATCATTATTAAAACTGTTTACAATTTACGTTATCGGTATTTCAAGTTTTGTGTATTATTATTATTATTATTATTATGTTACGGTATATTTATTAATATTATAATACTGTATGTTCTAATAGAACATATTCATGAATATCCTTGTAAAATATTTGAAACGTAATTTTTCATAGTCATCCAATTTTTAACCAATTTTAAAGTCTGTTTAATTTTGTATAATAAAAATACTTGTCATTATTACACTTACACGATAATCTGTATATATATAAAAATATAGTTATTTGTATTTGATATAAACAGTTATTTGTATTTGATAGGTAAGACACTTTGCATAACAGAAAAATCCATTGAAAAAATAAAATATAATTAATATTTGAGGAGAAAAATTCGCTCCGGCGCCGGGGATCGAACCCGGGTCCTTGATTTTACGTACCAAGCGCTCTGACCACTGAGATACGCCGAATTCAATCCACAGTACCGGACCGAACCCTCCTCCTTCAATGTTTCCCTTTGTAGCCTGACTCCAAGTTAGGCATATATGTTGACGTGTATCCAATGTCAACTGCCATTATACTAGGAGCGCACTCAGCTGAGTGACTTATTTGACCGGGATTCCGCAGTTACGTGCACAGTAATCTGTATAAATCTGTAATAATCAAATATAGGCTATAGAAATTAGTGCTGTCGATCGATCAAAATATTTAATCGATTAACGATTTGAATTTAATCGATTAATCGGCTTTGATAAACTTGAAAAAGTATTAATGTTTTAATTATAATTAACACTATAATACATAATTATTGTTAAATTTAATTTGTGTTTTTAATTTGTGATAAGCATAAATACAAAATGTAGTATATATTATATGTATATACTGTATCGTTGTATTACAAAACAATACTATTTTAGTTATTTACTAACATATCGTCGTTGTTCCTGCAATAACTCCTATGTGACATATTTATCGATTTTCAGATTTTTGCTCTGTTAAATAACTTAAATAGTGATACAGCAAATAGTAATAAAATCTCCTATATGTAATTATATTTCTTTGTTTCGAAAATGCAAGAATTCACAGTCTCCAATGTACGGCTGGCATAGGATGAATAAATGTGTTTTTTCCTACTGAAAAATTGTATATTTTGTACATAGGAGTTATTGCAGGGAACGACGAAATTTATTTTGTAGGGTTACAATTTATTGTGTCAGTTCTCCGGGGATTTTTGAGACAAACACAAATAAAAAAAAAGAATGAAGACTCACCTAGTTAATACTGCTTCATCCATGATTTTAAAGATGGGAGTGCATTTAAATTCTCCGAATTAAGTGCTGCTCTACGTTTAGTAACAATGTTTCCTGCATCATTAACACGATTTTTTTTCTGCCAAGCACTTCTCCACGATCGTTCGATTTAAATCAAACGTTTCACCGAGTTTACTTCTCAAATTCTCATAGGCCTATGGCATAATGGAGTTTTCACTTTTTACACAGACCACAGAAATCTGATTTTTTTCTTTAGCAAACTAAACACACAAACTTCATCCAGAAACTCAGTAAAGACACTGCAACAGAACAGCAGACTGGCCCCTATTCTAATCGGGTTACAAAATTTTAGAAAGAGAAGAAGATAGTTATTCTCTCACTTGCACACAGTTTAGCCATGGCTAAGGGATGAGGGAGGTGAATTCCAGAAAAGTATGTATTTCATGTGCTAGGAAGACGAGCTGACAAACTTAATAAGGGTTTCGCAGTGTGTTTCAACTCTCAGTTGGAGTATATCAGGTCACTGTCCTCATATCTTAATCTATTTCTGGAATATTTATGCAAAGATTTGCCCTATGCTACCTGCTTTGCAGTTACAAAATAACGGTATTATCGTGTTTGAAGTAAGTAATTTCTGAGAGACTAATATTGTCGGAATTTTTACTCTGAGTTTGCATCAACAAAATAATAATTAATATCAAGTACAACCGATTAATTTTAGTCGACTCGACTATTCGATTAAATATTTTTGATCGATTAATCTTACAATAGATTTTTATCGATTAATCGGTCAGATTAATAGAAATATATGTATTTTTTTTTTTAGTTCAAGGGGGAAGTTCAAACCCGGTAACCTTGCCTTGCGTACGCGTCCGGGCGTAAGACTCTAGAACTGGAGAGTTTTTACTGAGATTTCCAATTATAATTTTGAAATTCTATCACAGTCCACGCTTCTGTATATTGCTCTAGAAACAGATGGTGCTCTCTTATCCCTGGAAGGTAGGCATCTCATCTTACTTCAACGCTGTGGTGGTTACTAGCTATGCAGGCAAGCCCAGGCATCCGTTTCCATTGTTGCTTGTACATACATATTGATCAATCTTCATTCCATACTGTTGTTCTTCTTATTCAGTGAAACTACGCCCTTTGTGTCTAATTATAACCTCCGTTATTATAGGCATAAAATAATTTTGGTCTTCAACTTTAATCCACAGATCTCGCATCTCTGCTTGAGCATACTGAAACCAGCTTAATTTTGATCTTCGAACTATCATATTCCACAACAATTGATTTTAATTTTATCACAATTCATTTTGATACGTCATCCAGTCACTGATGTGTTTTGGTTTTTGTCTATACCCGTGTTCAATTTCGAATGGAAACGCATTTCAATTAAATTCAATGTAAAGAAATTTACTTAAATTTAGATATTGAGCGGAAAGTTTTAAAACCAGTGTTAATGGATTTTATGCTTCACCCCTTCACCCCAACTCTCCCCTGAAATTTCAAATGGCATTCCTAATAAATTTGAAGAGTATTCAATTGTTTATAAATCTCATTCACTTGTTCTCACATCTTTTGTTTTCTGTCGTCGCCTGGCAACTTGGATTGTTGTTATTGTTAGTTGTAGGATGAAAACATAGTTTATTTTGAGTGATTTCCTGAGTTAGATTAATTAAATTTACTAAATTCAATGTTCAAAATGTGCTCCATTGTTGACTACAGTATACAGTAATACAGCCTATCTCGGAACCCGTTTACTTAGCATTGCCATAGTATCAGTGCCATACATAAATAACGTAAATCCAGACTACTACTTTTATTAGCCTCTGTTCTGTTTTAAATGTTTAAAGAATAGTTTCGTAATACAAAACCATAATATTCCTTAATATTAGTTTGTGTTACTACCTGAAGTAACCTTTAATCAACAATAGTCTTTGCAGTTTTATTCTCTTTAGCTCTAATCAACAATAACAATAATCCAGGGACCACCCTGTGGTGTAGGGGTCAGTATGCTGGTCTTTTACGCAGAAGGTCCGGGTTCGATTCCCGATCGGGTTGAATTTCCTGGTTGAAGTTTTTCAGGATTTTTCCCTCAACCGTAAGGCAAATGCCAGGAAATTCGGGCCACAACATCCCTGAATATCACCGGTCTCATTCATCACCGAAATCATATTCATAACAAATCAGTAATACATATAGAGTCGCTATCTAGTTCACAACAATAAAACCAGTCTCAACAGTAGTATTATCGCCGCGGCCTCATGCTTAACATGTCGGCATCATACAATGCGGTGTGCTTTTAAAACATAATTTTGCCGATCGATTGTTGCTCTGTAGGTTTCACTCTAAGCGTCACGTTGTCACGTCTACTTCCTCGATAAGAAAAGCACTAGTTTGTTATATTGTTAAATGGCTATTATTATTATTATTATTATTATTATTATTATTATTATTTTATTATTTAATATACGAGTACTTGACATTCTTAACTCTTAATAATAATTTTTAATCACATTCCTTAATGTTCGTCCTCAGCACAAGACATTGCAACCTCGGTTTTAGTTCACGTGAATTAGACAAGTAAGTGTCATTTAATAATGGAAGCAACTTATTGGTTGCAATATTGAAATTGAGGCGAGTGATTGGAGCGGCGACATAAGAAATTCAAAACATATTATACAATATAAATTTAGCTTCCCTTATGAAAAGGTTGCCAGATTTGACAAAGCGTATTACATATGTGGTACAGTCATTAAGTTCTGACACTGACGCCTGAAGGGTAGGCACCCACAAGAATCTGGATGTCTCAGAAGATGCCGCGTGATACGGCGTACACTTATACAGATCGACATCCTCCCTCAATATAGTCGCCGTTGGCCGCTATGCACGTCTGCCAACGTTGGTGTAGCTGCTGGAAGCACTGCTGAAAGATGTTGGCAGGAAGATGCCGTATGGCTTCTCTTGTCATGACCTTTTCGGCCGCATAAAAATTACGCCCACGTAGGATTGATTTCTTGAGGCGAAAGAGAAAAAAAATCGCATGGTGCGAGATCAGGTGAGTACGGAGGGTGTGGCAAAACAGCGACCTGTTGCCTTGCAAGTTCCTCTTGGACAAGGATGGAGCGATGTGCTGGAGCGTTGTCGTATAGCAACAGCCAATTCTTCCTATGCCAAAGCTCAGGACGCTTACGACGAATTGAATTGCGTAAATGGCCAAGAATCTCTTTGTAGAGGATCTTGTCTACAGTTGCACCTTGTGGGATGAATTCTATGTGAACAATTCCATTTGAATAAAAAAAACTGTTAAAGCATCACCTTGCCTTTTGACCTGTCTTGTTGCGGATTTTTCTGTCGTGTAAATAATGGCGTTTTACAGGTGGCGGATTGTCGCTTCAGTTGCGGATCGTAAAGGAAACACCATGTTTCGTCTCCAGTTATGATCGGTTATAGCAGTTTCGCCTAATTTCTGACAGAACGTGACGTTTGCCCGTTGCTCAAACTGCAACATACTCGAGTTCCGACGCGCTCATTCAAATCACCGTCACAACAATGACCGTAGTTCTGCTTACACTATATGCACGTAACTGTATGATGCTGGGACGAGAGACTAACTGACAAGGTACCATATCACGCACCACCTATCCGTTCTAGTGCACCACACCGCCACTATGCCCTCAGTCTCAGAACTTAATGAATGTACCACGTAAAAGGGTGCGTTCACGTACAAAGATGGTTTCCAGCGCTTGCAAGCAAGCACCTGTAAGCGCTTGCCAGCGCGAGTAAAAGTTCACATTATTGTAACTGTGTCCGTTCACAGACAGAGCCTGTCTGGACATGCAGCCGCTGGTTGCAAGTGCCGACCGGCAAACAAGAATGAATTAAACATTTATTTCCAGCGCTGGTCGGCTGGTGGATATGTTGATGAATTAATATATCATATATTGCAAAGAAGAGCCATTTGGGATAAACGACTGAAAGTAAATGCTGATTTTCGTTGGCAAATGTTGGCAGGAAATATCTTCTGAAATGAAAGCCGAAGATGAATTTTGATAGTTTTTTATTGTAATTAATTATTGTTATTATTGTAATTAAGTAATTTCTTATATCTAAACATATTATTTTATGACAGTTACATTATAACAAATTATTTTATGAACAGTTTTAGCCTATGAAGTATAGGGGTTGTTGGCAAAGTATGTCTTAAACATATCTCTGCTATTACGTTTGTGGGTCTTCCCAAAGGTTTCATTTTGTTTTTTGGTACAGGGATGACTGTGGTTTCGGTTAAATGGTACTGTGTGCCTTCTTTATTAATGTTTATATTGTGCAGCAGACTGGTACACTTGATTATGTCCTCCACAATATTTATCTCGGTTTCTATGGTAGTTGACAATAGTCTCCATTTTTAAAAAAAGAATCCCAAAAGCACATTCAAATTCATTTTCTCATACGTGATAAACTTTTGTTGTACATGTCTTTAACTAAGCAAATATTCTTTCCTGAATAAGGCTTGATGAGATAAGATAGAAGTGGGTAAGCATCATCACTAAGAAATACATACGGAGCTTTTACATTGGTACCAGGTGGAAATGACGGACTAGGAATATCAAACTTTTTTCTTATCATTAATTTGAACATATCAGATGCTTTAAATGTATTCCGTTATTTTGCTCATCACAACCACCAACATCAATAATTACAAACCGGTAATTACCATCTGCTACCCCTTGTAAGACCATAGAGAAAAACTGTTTGAAATCTCCAAAAATTGTTCCTTTTTGGGTACAGGCCTATGTAGAGACTGAAGATTGTTGATGGTACTCATCAAAGTTTCTTCTTTTACAGTTAATTTCATGTACACCCACTCTTTTTCTATACAATTTCAACTCTAGGTTTTCAATCAAAAATAACTCTCCACTTGAAGAACTCATCTCACAACTGATCACGAGTAATAGCTCAACAGAAGCTTGTTTCCAGTTTTGTACATGAACCTTTCGGAACATGCAAGCGCTCGTAAACAAGCCACTGGCGACAAGTCGCTTGCTGCCAGCTATGTACTTGAACGCATCCTAACTTAGAAACACACCTAAAAGGTGAAATGATATACATTTGAAACGGTTAGGGAATGGAATATAAAAAATGTCAGAAAATTTACACCTAAGTAGCGTTTGTGCTCATTTACAGATACGAAAGGAGAAAAAAAATATCATCAGATAGGTTAGAATAATTTGAATTAAATTTCAAAGACCTGCCGAATGTTAACCATGAGAGCGCGGCGATAATACGCAGACCTTCGGATTTCGCCCAAAAATTAACTCGCGATATGACCAAAGATGTTAAAGCTAGTATAAATATCAGCAAGAGAAAAAAACCAGGTTGTTGGATGACGATAGGAAACGAAGAATATGAGAACAAATGAATGGGATGTATAAACAATTGAATACTCTTTCAAATTTAAATACAGTATAGTATAGGAATGCCGTGTTAAATTTGAAAGGGCTGACTGTGAAACCTAAAATTCAATTGACACTGGGATTAAAATTAACCCTCACTGTCTAATTAACATGTTTTTTTTTGTTTAAATTAAATTAAGTTGTCCTTAGTTCCTTTCCCAGAGGTCCGCAGAAGATGCTCATTTTTCTATTAAAAGGTTCCTTTGTCATTGCTATCCTCCTTTTGAATTCTTGACAGCAGTTTATGCTTATATTACACCCCAAATACATATCTGAAGCTGTCTACTTGTTCTACGGCTTCGTTTCGAACACGCACGTTTATCTTCTTTATTCTTCTTCTTCTTCCGATAACCATGGTCTTTGTCTTGTTTGCATTTATCTTCATCGCATAATGCTCACAACTGTCATTTACAAATACTTAATTTGTGCCTCATGTATATTTGTAAAGTTATACCATCTCTGTTTAATTTTAATTATGAAATAACTCAACTCAGGTATCAGTCCCGTATGTGCGTTACGAGATCGAAGTTTCAATGAAATATGTTATATGTTAACTTTTATGTTATTAAGAAAACTTTAGTGGCTTATGAGTAAGGAGCGGATTCCTGTGTAGTTAAATATTATTTTTGCGTGTGATAAAACACAATTAACAAAGTTAAAAATTCCGAACATGAAGTTTCAAGTTTAAAACCCGAATTTTATTTCATATAAAAACACATTTTCACAAAAAATTATGTAAATACATATTTTCAGAAAATCTATTATAAACACACAAATCTTGGAGATTTTTACTTAAATAATTTTTTACAAGAGCTTTTAATTAATATTTTAGAACTAAATCAATTATATCACTCAGAAGTACGTTATCTTTTTAAGAATTCTTGGTTGCTTCGTGTTTTTAAGCGCTGTGTGGTGTATCCGTGATCCATTTTTGTAATAGTATCGCCTCAAGTTCTGAGAACTGCAGTGTTATTATTAGAGAATAAATTAACATGGACAAGGAGGAGAGATCTTGTAACACATAATTAGGAATGTTATTGTTGCTGAAGATGATTTCATTCCACGCTTTGTTTGTGAAACACAACAGATAGGAGGTCGGGTATGAACATTATTTAATTTAAACAAATCTCTCGCCTCTCGCTCATGTCTATAAAGAAAGGCAATATATCTTATTGTGATTCCCTCTTATCGGGCTTCGTCAATCGATATCCTTCAAGATATACTGAAAGATGGTTGTTTAAAAACGACTTGGCTTTCCTATTAGCAAATCTAAGCTTTTTGTGTGACACTATAAAAAAAACTCAAAACATCCAAAAACCTGTTGTCTGAAACAGGGAGGTGAGTGCCGTGGAAATTAAACTAGACTCGCTATCAGGTTCAGATGTACAAGTGCTAAGGAACAAATTCCAGATTCTGTTTGGGAAAAACGGTGGATGTAAAAAAAATGTGTAAAGTTGCTCAAGTATTGGAGGGTGTGCCTGTAGGTGAAATTGACGGTGTTTGTGTTTGGGACATTCCTCTCTTTAAATATGCACGTCTGACGTCCTGTGATGTGGAAAGATCGTTTTCACAGTATAAGTCGTTGTTCAGAGATAATCGGCATACATTTGTGATGGAGAATTTGGAGATGATCTTTGTTGTTCACTGCAATTCTCGGTCAACTACTAGCTCTCCAGTGTGGTTGGTGAGTACCTACTTAGTAATATATTTTTTTTCAAGCTAAGGAAGGTATTTTTGTCATATTAAAAAATATATATATTTTTTTATTTTTTAGCAAATATTTTCGTACTTTTTAGCACATGAAAATAAATATATTTAAATTTTTTAGCACATAAAAATCCGCTCCCTACTTATGAGCGTTATGTTACGTTTGTACTTAAAATGAGCCATGTCAGACAATATCGTATTAATGTCTCTGTGTTAGTGTTGTGTATCTAGGAAATGTGAGGTGATAGAAAGAAGCTGATTTTTCCACTGAATTCAGCACCCCAAAATGAGGTAAATCCACCCATTTACACACCAGATACACGAAGAAAGTTTCAATTTGTTGACTAATAGTATCTTGAAGGTTTTATATGTATAGGCCTACAAGGTCCCCTTCCTGCTGAGAACTTTGGTTTCTCCTCTCTTATTCCATCATTGCTGTAGCTAAAGTCGTTACAAACCTCTGATATTCGCCAGAGGCCAGATCTTGCTTACGGAATCCTCGTGAGCTGAGAAGTGTAATTTATATGGACATTTAATCTGCGGGGAATTGCAGTGCCGTTTGGATGCTGTGCAGTGAGTACTTTCCAGTTAATCCGAGAGTTAGCGCGATAGCATTGAATCGCGCCCGTCTTCGGTAAATAGTGAGCTTCAGTTTAAAATTGGCTCTTAAAAATAAGCTAATTTTAGTGCAGTTTTGAGATGAAAAATCAGAAACAGTAGAAAACATACAACAGGAACAATTCGTCACCAATATGCCATAGGAATAAATTTTTATGCTCGACCATGCCGAAATGTAGTAATTATACACCTGGTAGCAGTCCTTTAATGCTCCTCATTAAAGTACACCTATTCATTAAAGTTCAGGTTTTGTACGATTATTCTTATTCGGATATGCAATCGAAAGACAACGAGGGAAACGTCACGGAGGCTGGAAATCCAGTACTGTCGCAGAAGGTTATGTTCTGTTACTATAATAATTAGCGTTAATCGTAAATAATATTCAAATAAATTCAGTTAGTCATCTCGTTTTTCAATTCTAAATCAATTTCCAGGTTATATCAAACTTAGTTCATGTTATTCTCTGGATTACATCAAGGTCAATGACATTATTGTTCCTCGGAAAAAATCAATACTTTCGCGTCTGCTCACATCTCACAATTTACGAGCTATGCACAAGGTCACTTCCGATCTTCAGTCAGATACGAATAAAATGAATACTTCTGAATAATTTCAAGTTAGAGATATGGTCGAGCATAAAAAGTCGTATGAAGCTTGCCTATAATGGTAATTAAGGCGCTCGTATGAAAATTATGAAACTCGCTTGCGCTCGTTTCATAAACAAACATACTCGCGTCTTAATTACTAACATTATAGGCTCGTTGCATAATGTACTATTATTTCTGATAATAATGGAATAATTGTTTATTTCACGACGCTTTATCAACTCCTGTGGTTATCTAGCGTCTGAATGAAATGAAGGTGATAATGCCAGCGAAATGAGTCCAGGGTCCAGCGCCGAAAGTTAGAAGAAACCTCAACCAGGTAACTTGCCCCAACCAGGATTTGAGCCCGAGCCCGCTCTTTCACTGTCAGGCATGCTAACCACTACTTCACGGCGGTGGACTTATTCTGATAAGAGATTCATTCGCAGTCAAGGGCAGAGTCCTTCACTGCAAACCCATCCTTCTCCAATCTTCCCTATATTTCGCTTTCCTCCAAGTCTTTGCATACGATTCAAATATTATTTTAATGTTGTCTGTCGTCTAATATCTTCTGAATAAAAGATATAAGACCACCTCTGTGGTATAGGGGTCAGCATGCTGGTCTCTTCCTGGTTGAGGGTTTTCAGCGTTTTTCCTCAACTGTAAGCAGGGTTGCCAGATGTCCCGATTTGGCGGGACATTTCCCGATTTTCATATAAAAGTCCCGAGTCCCGCTTCGATTCGAGGCGGGACGCAAAAAATCCCTCCTTCAGAAAATTAACGTCATTTGTGTAATTTTATCGTTACCTAGTAACTATTTTCACCTAGGCCTAAATTTAAAACAAATTTAAATTAATTTTCTTAACAATGTATGTTTTCATATAAAAAAACGAATATTTTGGCTTTGTAAGCTTTGTAACAGCTAATTCGGTGGTGAATATGATATTTTTTAAACATTTAAAAAGAGACGTTCATCACAAATGCAAGGAAAAGAGAATGGAAAAAAGCTTGTTGAAAATGC
The DNA here is from genome assembly GCA_025594305.2 of Periplaneta americana. NCBI lineage: Eukaryota > Metazoa > Arthropoda > Insecta > Blattodea > Blattidae > Periplaneta > Periplaneta americana. Next base: position 26,275,142 of record JAJSOF020000025.1, on the reverse strand, counting down.
TGAAGTCCAGTAAATAATATGTAGGAACCTGTGAAATTGTATACTGTACGGTATGTTAAATTACTGGTTTCGAGCAGTAATATGCTAAGGCACAAAATGAATACGAATTCAAGTATCAATAAATTTTATGTGATTGTTATCAATTAATAAACATTAAAATTTAAATATTTTGTCACATCTGGTGCCATATTTATGGAATTTGTGCTTTACAATTGGTAAAAAGAAACAGCTGGGGAAATCTCTGAGAGAGAACTGCTATTAAGTCATCAAGTTAATAATTTGGCATACCACATTATTGACACAAGCCCTTCAAAAAGACGCCAGAGAAACGTGATGTAACTTACAGCCAATAAATATTGTTTTGTACTTGGAAACATGTATCTACAATATGTTCTTTTTATTAAAATTTTAATTTTGAGATCCGTGTTATTTTTTTCTACTGTATATGAAGGGATATTTTTATTTAGTTTTTTTTTTTTGTAGTCACGAAAATGTCAATTCTGTTTATATTCATATCATTCTTTCTATAAGACAAAACTTAAGTACTGTACCCTATATTATGATAGAAAAATAATGTCCCTCCTTGATATATCTAAAATCTGGCAACCTTGACTGTAAGGCGAATGTCAGGAAATTCGGGCCACAACATCTCTGAATATCACCGGCTTCATTCATCACCGAAAATCGTACTCATAACAAATCAGTATTGAAGCGAGTATAAATAACAGCGAGAAAAGAAAAAAACAAATCAGTAAACATCCATTATCGCCGCGCTCTCATGGTTAACATGTCGGCATCATACAATAACATGCGGTGTGCTTTTAAAACATAATTTTGCCGACCAATTGTTGCTCTGTAGGTTTCACTCTAAGCGTCACGTTGTCATGTCTACATCCTCGATAAGAATAAGCACTAGTTTGTTATATTGGTAAATGGCTATTATTATTATTATTATTTCATATTATTATTTCATATACGAGTACGTTGACATTCTTAACTCTTAATAATAACTCTTTAATAGTAATTTTTAATCACGTACCTTAATGTTCGTCCTCAGCACAAGACATTGCAACCTCGGTTTCAGTCCACATGGATTAGACAAGTAGGTGTCATTTAATAATGGAAGCAGCTTATTGGTTGCAATATTGAAATTGAGGCGAGTGATTGGAGCGGTGACATAAGAAATTGAAAACAATGATGCAATTAAATTTCAAAGACCTGCCAAATGTTATGCACGAGGCCGCTCAAAGACCTGCCGAATGTTAACCAGGAGAGCGCGGCGATTATACAGACGCCATCTAGTTCACAACAATAGAACCAGTACTCAACAATAGTACACAGGCCTTCGGATTTCACCTAAAAGATTAACTCGCTATATGACCAGAGATGTTAAAGCAAGTATAAAATAAATAACAGCAGAAAAAAAAAAGATTTACAACAATAATATTGCGCATTTCGTGGTATTTGTAGCGCAGAAGAAAATGCAGTAATGGTAAGATAAAAAGGCGTACGTCTATTTGTTGCAATTTAATGAAGTAGTGGCAATAAAAATATTAAGGATATCAGACTATGGATAGAAACTATAATTCAAAGGCAGTATAAAAAACAGAAATTGAATGTTTTTTTGATATGAGATGGGCTGTACACTTGACGTTGAAGTATGACAACATAAGCAGATAGTTATTACAAAATTTTAGTTTACATTATGTACTGAAAATGGAAACTGAATCGATTTAACACTTCAATAATGGATATTATAATCCCGTCGTTTTTATTTCCGGCAGCCAATCACGTTGTAGGTCGGCTACATTTAAACGTGTGCGTGTTGTGATTCGCTATTGATGATGTAATGAATTTCCTAAGGCTCGATAAATACTTAATATAGTCGCCCGCCATTTTGGCTCTTTCGTTGGCGTTCGCAGAAATCACACGAGGGCGTTATTTGCCGCTCAATTACAGTGCGTTTGATTTATTATCATAGGAGCTACGACATGATAATGTTTAACGGTGAAGCAAATAGATTCCTCATCTGGTAGCTCGGCAAGGAAAGAACAAAAATGGCGAACGATACTACTTTATAGAGCCTTCTTTTCCTAAGACGTAAGCAAAGGGGAGGAGTCACACCAGAAATAACAGCGACACGACTATAGATACTTATCCACTTACCACGCATGGATTAAGGCATAAACCGAAAGGACAATAATATAGAATGATTCAAATTTTAACTCATTGGCAGTAGATCTATGTCCTTTTAGCCAGTTTTCCCTTTTCTTTCACTATAATTTCTCTTCATGCCTGAATTTTCCTCAGCTTGACATTGACGCCAGAATGGTGAGGTGCCTTATTGAGTATTTGTTGATTCAACTATTTCTTACGCGTAATGTTATACACACGTGCGCGCGTCCACCATACGTAATGTAATTCATTTCAGGGGGTTATTCTTTGAGATATTTTGAACAAAAAAGTTTAGTACAATTTTGCTCGTTTTTACTTCCTTTTCGAGATAAAAATGGTTTTATATTAAACATTTCATGCCCTGTTTTGGGAATTTATTGAATTCCCAATATGCTCAGTTAATTTAAGAGAGCAGTGTATTATTATATTAATGATTGAAAGAATTTTAGTTTTATCCTTTAAATATGCAGAAATTTGATCAGAACAAAAATGTAATTTTTCTTTCTGAAAAGGAATTTTAAAATGTTAGATTTATTCGGATCAAATTTCTGTGTATTTAAATGACAAAACTAAAATTCTTTCAATCATTCATTATCACAATACACTGCTGCCTTAAATTGACTGATCATATTGGGAATTAAATCAATGGCCTTCCCAAAACACGCCACGAGATGTTTCATTTAAAACAATTTTTATCTCGGAAAGGAAGCAAAGACGAGCAAAATTGTATTAAACTTTTTGTTTGAAATATGTCAAAGAATAACCCCCTGAAATGAATGACATTAATTCTAGAAATTACGAAGGCTATCGAAACAACTGAGTGAATCAATTAAACATATATTATGGTGATATTATAGCGACAACTCATTCTGGAAATAAAAGTAGCCAAATAGTAACATCTCTCTTTTATATTACAACTGTGAACATTATGAAATTCATTTAATTTAATAAAAAGGTTAAGTTAAATACATTCATTTCTTGTAGGAATTGAATAAAATCCAATAAAGTACCGAATCGCGTGTTGCTATGGTAAATACATTTTCACCGCAATGTCAACACGAGTTGCATTAGTTTAATTGCTTCAGGCACTGCTAAATTTTCCATGTTTTACATTCTTTTTTCATCGATGAGTCTTCTAATCATTGAATTCAGAATTTTGTACGCACGAGTTATGTTTACATTTTATTTGTCTGCTTCAAAATCACACATAGGCCTTATATTTAATTTATCGTACAGAGAAAGTTTACTTTTTGATCTTTTTTTTTTTACTTTTTTCACACTGGCAGAATTTTTGGAGCCTATTTGCGTAAAATAGAACTATTACCATTTAAGCTGCAAACAGGCAACGTACTTCACTGGTAGATATGATTAATCTCTTAAATAATAAATTGTAAATACATTTAATCTTATACATTTTGATTACACAACTTTTAACACTATATCACACGAATATAAATATTATATGCACTGCCTGCTGGATCACATCCTATGGCTACTATAAGGATACGATCCAGCAGGCAGTGATTATATGTCTCAGAGTTCTGAAGATGGGCCATAACAGGCTGAAACATGTTAACCAGGCACGGTAAAATTTAACACGAGAAAGACATATTATTATGATACATTTAATTTCATAAACCCAGGCCTAGCCGCATGGATTGCACTATGAAACACTTGGGTGCGTGACTTGATGCTCGAGATCGTGCGAGCGTTAGTTTCTAAGTCATCCAGGAGAAATGTACCTGTACGTGATCCAATAAAAAAAAGATGATTAATAGAAGTTTTATTGTAATGGAATTTAATGGTATTAAATACTGAACGACCGTAGTAGAAGCAATTCGAAAACAATAATCGAAGCTTCGCTGTACTGTGTTAATTCTCATAAAACTCCAAAGTTATAAATGCTATTAGCTATTATAGGTGCAGCCTATTGCTATTGTTATTTTACTAGGTAGTGTTAATATTGATGTAGCTAATGGCATGAAAAATATGAAACTTCTTATTCTAAAAATCTAAGCCATTCCTACTAGCTGTGTGGGAACAAGGATTTTTATTACCGGTTGTTCTATATGGTTGTGAAGCTTGGACTCTCATTTTGAGAAAGGAACAGAGATTAAGGGTGTTTGAGAATAAGGTTCTTAGGAAAATATTTGGGGCTAAGAGGGATGAAGTTACAGGAGAATGGAGAAAGTTACACAACAAAGCTGCACGCATTGTATTCTTCACCTGACATAATTAGGAACATTAAATCCAGACGCTTGAGATGGGCAGGGCATGTAGCACGTATGGGCGAATCCAGAAATGCATATAGAGTGTTAGTTGGGAGGCCGGCGGGAAAGAGACCTTTGGGGAGGCCGAGACGTAGATGGGAAGATAATATTAAAATGGATTTGAGGGAGGTGGGATATGATGGGAGAGACTGGATTAATCTTGCTCAGGATAGGGATCAATGGCGGGCTTATGTGAGGGCGGCAATGAACCTCCGGGTTCCTTAAAAGCCAATAAGTAAAAGTAAGTATTTACATATGTATATTCAACCACCTACGTCACACACACACACACACACACACACACACACATCCGTGAACCTAAATGACATTACTTAGGTTCAGGGGTTATTCTTTGAGACATTTCAAACAAAAAAAATTAATAGGCTTATAATTTTGCTTGTTTTTGCTTCCTTTTCGAGATAAATATTGTTTTATATGAAATATTTCATAGCGTGTTTTGAAAAAGCCATTGATTTAATTCCCAATATAATAATAATAATAATAATAATAATAATAATAATAATAATAATAATAATAATAATAATATAGAGAAACTGATTGAATATTACGTGCTAGTACAGTAATGAAACGAGCCATTAAACTCCAAGAACTGAAATCAGCCTTAAATCATCGTCATGAAGAGAAAGATGACATAAATAAATGTAAGGAAGCCAGCTATCTGGTGGCGAACGGAATAGCTCGTTCTCTTAAGCCTTCCAACGAAGGAGAGTTTTATAAAAGCTTAATGATCAAGGTGGCTGAAATAATTTGTCCAATGAAAGTTGTTAATTAATTTTGAAAAACTGCGCATTTCTCGACTAAATATCCAGAAGAGAATTCAGGAAATTTCTAATTGTATTCATTGAGGAATATTTTAAAAAAGCAAGACAATTTGTGTATATTTTTTATTGGTTCTTGATGACAGTAATGACATTACTGATACAGCAAAGCTTGCTATTTTTTATTCGCGGGGTTGATGAAGAAATCAGCGTTAGTGCACGGACCACCACTGGTCATAGTGTTCATGCCATGTACTTCTCCCCCGTCTCCTTACTTCTTAGACTGTCTTTCTCGTGTAATCACTGCCGTTTGAGTTTTGGTCACCGCTAGTCTATAGGGCTATTCCATATGAAATCGATCAGTAAAAAACCTCGCATTTTTTTATACTCTAATTTTTTTCCTACTTATGCAAGGTGCTGAGGGGAGTGCATTTTCAAAAATATATTATCGAAAGTCAAACGGTTTTCGTATCATTGAGCGACAAATTTAGCGTATTTTATAAAAACAAGCTTCTTTCAGCGCTCAGAACTCTGGAACCATCTACTGCAGAACATTGAACGAGAGCTTATTTTGAAGCTGACATTTGGTAGGTTATGTTAAGAAGTAATCCTTATTTTTATTGTACACAGAGAGACAGATAATCTAATTTTACTTGCTTTTAGGCTTTTTGGCCATTTGTAAAAATGTAAAAAAATATTGAGAAAAAACCTTGCATTAATAAGAGGGATTCGGCATTGTTTGCTTAGTGGCTCGGCAATAAGTTTCGAGGGTATTAAATAAATTATTTTCACACGCCTAGACTTGAACGGAGCAGTATATACCGCACCAAGACCGCACGCACTGGCTGAGAGCTGAAGATAAGCGAGCATTGGGGGTCATTTTACTCCTGTGTTATGAAAACTTGTGATAAGGCTAGCCCAGCCATGACTGCTAGACGACACATCACGCGTTTCTCTCCTGGCCTTGCTTGTCTCGACTACCTCCCGTCTCACAGTCAGCTGGTTAGTTCACGCGCGTACTATTTATTTTCTTTATTTGATATTTTCAATACTTTCTTATCAACATACCATCAGTAAAAAATATGTGTTTATATGTACTTTCAATGCGGAATCTAACCATATATTTTAAAAATATTTTTTCGTGACCAAAGGCGTCTTAATGAAGAAAAATCTAAATTTCTCCATTTCCATAAAAAGTAAGAAAATCTGTTTATATGTCATTATAAACTTTAACTTCCCATAATCAAAATAAACCATGATTTTGATCATTGGGTGAAAGGGTTTCGGAGCCACAACAGTTTAAAGTTGCTAATTTTATGAAAATACGATAAATTTAAATATTATTAATTTAAGCACTGTTAAGTTCTGATGCCTCAAACTTTGCACAAAGCATTATATCACAGTTGTCTACGGACAGAAAAAGTTTCATTGTACTTAAAAATTGCAAGGTCAAATTTATCTATATTTCGGTCGATTTGAGATGGAATAGCCCTATAGTAGTTATTCAGAGCCGCCACTGGTTATGTATAACACTCCAGTGACGTAATATTATACAGTATAAAGTTTAAATTAATAGTAGATATGAATACTTGTTATTTTATTTATTATTGCATGGCAAATATTGAACGAAGCATGCTTATCGTACTGTGACTTTATGCTCGGGTTTGAGGTTCAAAAATGATGGATGGTATTCCAGTCTGGGAATTCCTAAAGGTCAAGCTGTCGTTTAGACGTCTACGCTACGAAGTTATTATAACATTACTGCAGAGCGCGGTAGTCCGTGCATCGCAACATTGTGTGTGGTTATGCAGCTTCAACTTGTAATCATTGTTTTCATGTGTAGCTTGCACAAGTGTGGAACAGATGACAGTAATGTAAATGCATAACTATTCACGGTACAGAATTGTTTGAAGTAGTCTGTTAGTTTCTAGTTGCCTTCCCACGTATGACATTTATGAAGTAAGTACAGGGACATCATTTTATTTTTACTAACATTTTTAATATTAACCTGTCTATACCTTTAGAGAACCGGAAATACCGCTTGCTCCCCCCTCCAAGACTGGAGTTCGATGATACTGGCGTAAAACACAAATCACTCTACTAGGTATAGGAAGGAAGAAAAGTAGTTCATCCATTTACGTAAACTAGGAAATATCGCGATTTTGAGTTTGATAATTTTCATTGGTTTTTCTTTAATCAAAGTACAGTACTGTATTAAGAATAAGTGTTTTTACTCATGAAGTGAGTTATCCATGCGAATGTATTCATTATGCAGTGTATACTGTCTACAGCACATTAGCGTACAATATAGAGAAAGAAGTTAAATTGAAAAATAATCATAATATGAATATTTAAACACAATTTTGAAAATGGTGGCCGTTCATTTCGATACAGGCTTCAGTTCTTTTGTGCATATTATCGCACTATAGACTATTGCATCTAATTCCAATTGCCAGTTTTGTCCTTCGTACTAGTAACTCATGTTGAAATAATTCTGTACCTACTCTACGTACTGTAAATTCAATCTTCACTTCTGCCCGACCCGAATATATAAAATTACTCAGACATGCTATCTACTGTCCGTCCAAGTGGTTATGCCGCAGGATTGTAGAAAGGAAGAAATCACGTGACAGTTAATTACTTAACGAGGCCCTTTTATTTAAGTTAAATTAAACAGCTGTATAATATTACGTAAACTTCCAATTCCTAAGAGAAATTAATGTTTTCAGAAAAGAGCTAAGACAGCCCAGCTATTACAGAGGGGCGAGCAGAAGCAGGTGTAGGAAATCGGGATGCGACGTAGGCAAACGGACAGTACCTGTGCGAAAATATGATTCAATATTGAAAGCTCTTTCGTCACTGGAGAACGCGAACATATTTCTGGAACGTACTATACTCAGTAACTTGGTACTGCTTACTATCTGCGGTCTTGGTTCTGTGTGGAGTTGGAACTTCCTTAGTAGGTACAATAAAAAAAATTGAAGTAAAAATAAAATTATGTCCCTGTATATGCATACCTACCTAAAACATGGCTTTTATTTCGCAAATTGTCATAACACTTGATATTTGAAAGATCGAGAAATATTCGTCAACAAAATCAAAGTTAGTGTAGATCGCTACCGTATATAACGTCGTCGTTTGCAGCCGAAATTCGGATATACCGTAGGCTTTATTGTTGAAAAACATTTCTTCTCGTGTGGATATTATTTTGGTTTGGAAGTGGGATAAGAAATGAATGCAAGGGATCACAGAATAAAGCGGTGAATATCACAAAATAATATGGTCGACTTTTCCTCGGCTTTGCCTATATAGGGTGATTCACCAAGTTTTACCGCCACTAATGGAGGAGTATTTTCCTGAAGTGGTTTGGAACATATTTTCGTAATAAATTTTTTTCCTACCTCACATAATCCAGGAATAATTATTGATTTTCTAAACGTGGTGTGAATAGAGCTGTCAAATGTCAGTGTATGAACTTACTTTGCAATGCATCGAGAGTCATTTGTCGCATGTTCAGTTGACGGTCATACATTGTGGAGTTTACAGCTTGTTAGTTGTCTCAAGATGCCGTATAAATTTACAGCTGAGGAATATGCCGACATGGCATTTATTTTGATGTGTGTGAGTGAAATGCAACAGCTGCTGCCGCTGAATATCACCGCCGTTATCCTAATCGTAGGATTCTAAATCCTGAGACTATTAGTGAAACATTTAACACACTAAGATTCACTCGCTTGATACGTATCCAGTATGAAAGACGTCAACAGCATGATGTAGCAGAAGAAGAAAACATTGTCAACGCTGTACAAATCAGTCCTAGAACTTCAGCAAGACGTTAACTCGGCGACTCGGTCAAAGGTAGATTAGGTTAGGCTACGGTGGCTACGGGCGGGAACGACCCTTTGCACGTCAAGGGATATCCTGAACTAGCACCAACAGATAGCGCACGTGTACTTTGAGGGATGCGCTTTGCGTGTTCATTTGTTTTTCAGTATATAAACATTGAGGATATACGTAGTGTATTAGTATATTAAGTATTCTTAAAAACAACTCAAAATGCCACATTTTTGTTATGTTCCTATATGTAAAAACCAGGGAAAGCTTTTTTTTTTATCTTCATCTAGGTCCCGAAATATTCTGAATATATGCTTTAAATCTTAAAAAATTGAGGTCGACCTGGTTGGCAAGTTGGTATAGCGCTGTCCTTCTATGCCCAAGGTTGCGGGTTCGATCCCGGGCCAGGTCGATGACATTTAAGTGTGCTTAAATGCGACAGGCTTATGTCAGTAAATTTACTGGCATGTAAAAGAACTCCTGCGGGACAAAATTCCGGCACATCCGGCGACGCTGATATAACCTCTGCAGTTGCAAGCGTCGTTAAATAAAATATAAGAAATAAAAAAAAAAATCTTAAAAAATTGAAGTAATTAAATTGCGCCTCGAAAGTGCTAGCTATTAAACAAAAGTAACTACTTCAAGTTAGGACTTACTGCCACAGTTTCATTTTGGAAGAGGGAAAAGAAGAATAAATAAAAACATATCCTATGTTAGCGTAGATGCCTTAGACTCAGCTATATGCAGTAGTTGCAGCAGTCTCGAAGTTTACGCCTGCAGTAAACTCTCGATAAATTGTGATGTTTATTTTGCAGGACGATCCGTAGTGAAATCCATTTCGTGAATTATATTTTTAATATACTCTAGACTAGTTATTAAAACCATGTTCTAACTTCAAATTTTGAAAATAATCCTACATAGTATTCAAAACTGCATGTCCTTAACCTACAAAACACACGAATAATAATCGGCATACTACTGCGATCATATTATATCAACCTATGAAACACTGCACTTGAGCTCTCTGCAACTATAGAAAAAACACGAGGAATTGAATCTCGATAGTCCCTTCCCTATAAAATACACATTGGTGGCTGCATATCCTGTTTTTTAGCGAACGATACTTACATACTTATGATTAAAGAGGCAACATTCACCTTCGACAATGTTCCTATTTTTTTTATTCGTGCACCTCGTTCTCAAAGTTCTCGTTTAGGTTTATGAACATTCAATTTACTCGTATCTACAATATATTCTGCATACTGCAGATTTCCCCACCCATCTCTTAAGGGGTATTATACAGATTTACGCTATTATTTATTGTAAATTACATTAAATTATGAGGTAAGAAAATACTGAATTATACAGGGACATCATTTTATTTTTAGTAACATTTCTGATATTAACCTGGCTATACCTTTGGATCAACGGTTGCTACCCCCTTCCATGACTGGAGTTCGATGGCGTAATATACAAACAAATCACTTAACTAGGTACAGGAGGGAAGAAAGTAGTTCATCCATTTACTTAAATTAGGAAATATCACGCTTTTGATTTTGATAATTTTCATTAGGTTTTTGTTTAATCAGAATACAGTACAGTATTAACAATGAGTATTTTTACTCACGAACTGAGCTTTCCATGCGGACGTATTCATTATGCAGTGTATATTATACTGTCTACAGCACATTAGCGTACACTATAGAGAATGAAGTTAAATTGAAAAATAATCATAATATGGATATTTAAACACATTTTTCAAAATGTTAGCGGTTCATTTCGATACAGGCTTCAGTTCTAATGCGTGTAATTCCAATTATCAGTTTCGTCCTTCGTACTAGTAACTCATGTTGAAATAATTCTGTACCTACTCTGTAAAAGAGTACCTTACGTACTGTAAATTCAATCTTCACTTCTGCTCGATCCGAAAAGATAAAATTACTCAGACATGCTATCTTCTGTCCGTCCAAGTGATTACGTCGCAGGATCGTAGAAAGGAGGGAAATCACGTGACAGTTAATTACTTAACGAGGCCCTTTTATTTAAGTTATTTTAAACAGTTGTATGGGTATAATATTACGTAGATGTCCAATTCCTAACAGAAATTAATGTTCCCAGAAAAAAGCTAAAACAGCCCAGCCACTAGCCTTTACAGAGAGGCGAACAGAAGCTGGTGGGGAAAACCGGAATGCGACGTAGGCAAATGGATTACAGTACCTGTGTGAAAATGATGCAATGTTGAAAGCTCTTTCGTCATTGGAAAACGCGAACATATTTTTGGAACGTACTGTGACGGTAAGGCTACTATGACTGTATCTGTGTGGAGTACGGTTGAACTTCATTTGTAGAAGGGGTGGGAGTGAAGTACATTCAAAACCTCAGGTACAATAAAAATTGAAGTAAAAATAAAATGATGTCCCTGTATAAACAATCAAGTAGCCTATTTGAAATATATCTACATTTCTGTGTATAATAATCCGGTCCCCAGTCTTTATTTAATTACTAGGCCCACATTAAAAGGCTAGGAATTTTCTTTTCCGTGGTTTTCCACAGTTGGGTTGGAATTTTCATTGCCACTGTCCATTTCCCTTTCCCTCCCGTGTAGAAAAAAATTTAGTTTTCATATCATTCATCTTCCACATCTCATTCAATAGACATATTGAGGTCTTCATCCTCTTATGGGAGGGGGCGTCCTCTCCGCAACCGTTCCTGGGTTCCCAGCCTTCCGCAATATCTCAGCTAGCATTCATTCCTCAAAGGCGTTTCGACACCTTGGAAGGGCCATTGGAATGGATCCTGTGCTGCTTGGTCACCTTGGCGGTATGAATTTAGAGAGGGGAGGATAGGAAGCCCCCCAATGGTTAAGAGGTCACATGCGGCCGGTGAGCTGGTACACCCTCATCCTCATTCATCCCATAGAATTCGGGATGCATAATAGGCCTCAGTATAGAGATATCTTATGCGAAGTTTTACAGTTAGATGGCAGGAGCGTTCCATGTGGCGTAACATGTTGTAGGGCTATATTATGTCTTATGCTACAGTTGATTACGTTTTCGCACTTGCTGGTTTTCTGTGCGTGTCAAAATTATATTTACAATTATTTTGTATAACCTAGTATAATTTAATACAGGGACATCATTTTATTTTTACTTCAATTTTTATTGTACCTGAGGTTTTGAATGTACTTCACTCCCACCCCTTCTACTAATGAAGTTCCAACTGTCCTCCTCCACACAGAACCAAGACCGCATATAGTAAACAGCACTGAGTTAGTGAGTATAGTACGTTTCAGAAATATGTTCGCGTTTTCAAGTGACGAAAGAGTTTTCAATATTGAATCATATTTTCGCACAGGCACTGTCCGTTTGCCTACGTCGCATCCCGATTTCCCCCACCTACTTCTGCTGCGCCCCTCTGTAAAAGCTGGGCTGTCTTAGCTCTTTTCTGAGAACATTAATTTGTGTTAGGAATTGGACGTTTACGTAATATTATACAACTGTTTAAAATAACTTAAATAAAAGGGCCTCGTTAAGTAATTAACTGTCACGTGATTTCCCCCTTTCTACGATCCTGTGGCATAGCCACTTGGACGGACAGTAGATAGCATGTCTGAGTAATTTTATCTGTGCGGGTCGGGCAGAAGTGAAGATTGAATTTACGGTACGTAAGGTACTCTTTTATACAGTAGGTACAGAATTATTTCAACATAAGTTACTAGTACGAAGGACGAAACTGGTAATTGGAATTAGATGCAATAGTCTATAGTGCGATAATATGCACAAAAGAACTGAAGCCTGTATCGAAATGAACGGCCACCATTTTAAAAAATTGTTTAAATATTCATATTATTATTATTTTTCAATTTAACTTCTTTCTCTACGATGGAAGAGTAATGGAACGGAGAAAATTCTCTCCGGCGCCGGGATTTGAACCCGGGTTTTCAGCTCTACGTGCTGATGCTTTATCCACTAAGCCACACCGGATACAACCCCGACGCCGAACAGAATCGTCTCTGATTGAGTTACAACTCTTGGGTTCCCTCTAGTGGCCGCCCTTTGCACTACGTCATAGATGTCTATGAACATAGGACCGAAGTCCACACATGTGCTCAGGTGCACTCGTTATGAGTGACTAGTTGGCCGGGATCCGACGGAATAAGCGCCGTCTTAAATCACTTCGTGATTTACGCATATCATATATTATTTCAATGTACCGAAGTACATATGATATTTCCATGCAGATATTCTGTGTCATCATACGATGGAAGAGTAATGGAACGGAGAAAAATTCTCTCCGGCGCCGGGATTTGAACCCGGGTTTTCAGCTCTACGTGCTGATGCTTTATCCACTAAGCCACACCGGATACAACCCCGACGCCGAACAGAATCGTCTCTGATTGAGTTCCAACTCTTGGGTTCCCTCTAGTGGCCGCCCTTTGCACTACGTCATAGATGTGTTTCTCTATATTGTACGCTAATGTGCTATAGATAGTATAATGTACACTGCATAATGAATACGTTCGCATGTGTAACTCAGTTCGTGAGTAAAAACACTTATTCTTAATACAGTACTGTATTTTGATTAAACAAAAGCCTAATGAAAATTATCGAACTCAAAATCGCGATATTTCCTAGTTTACGTAAATGGATGGACTACTTTTCTTCCCTCCTATACCTAGTAGAGTAATTTGTTTGTGTTTTACGCCAGTACCATCGAACTACAGTCGTGGAAGGGGGTAGCAAACTGTGTTTCCGGTTCTCTAAAGGTATAGCCAGGTTAATATTAAAAATGTTAGTAAAAATAAAATGATGTCCCTGTACATATATAACAGTTGCTAAAGTAGATAAACGTTCAGTTAGATATATACAACTGCCGACTTCGGGACTTCGGGAGATGATCAATATCGAGTCTCGGAACACTCACAACCAGTCTTCACGTTAAGGATGCGACGTATTACAACATTGTCGTGCGGGTTTTCGCCTTTGTATGTATTTATTTTCACTGCAAGTGGGCAAGCACCCGGTGGCAGTGGTATGTACAATATTAACAATACACAATAAAATGATAAGCAATACACAATAGAATTTACAACACATATACAATTTTATACACAATACAATAAGAATACACAATACAATTTAACACAATAATAATAAAACAAAATAAAATACCTAATTTTACAACACAACCTACATAATTATGTATAGATCCTACATAAGTTTCAATAGTCTTTCACTTTACTCTCATCTCATTCCCTGTAGTGGCACTATGACGCATTTCACTGACACTTTAGCACACATTTCACTAACACTCTGTAACACATTTCACTGACACTATAGAACTCATTTCATTGACGCTATAAATTATCACTGATCGGAACTGTTCACTGCACTGTAAAACCATAACTTCACTGACTCACCTCGCTTCACTGATACAACATATATAACAGTTGCCAAAGTAGATAAATGTTCAGTCAGATATAAACAATTGCCGACTTCGGGCGCTGTTAGTCTCGCTTTCTCGATCATTGTTCATTTCTAGTAAAGAGTAAAGGAAAATAGTATTAATATAGTAAAGAATTAAGGGGAATAGTGTGAATGTAGTAAAGAGTCACGGACAATAGTGTTAATGTAGTGTGGTTTGTTCAATACGTAAACGGAGGTGACAGTTCAGAACAAAAGTGGTGTTTGATCTGTTGAGTGGGGGGAAAAAATCATGATTTTAACAATAGGAACAGAGGAGAGATAAGTAGACGATGAGAAAAAGTAATGAGATGGCAAATAATGTAATGGCGAGTTATGGTGTTTCCTAAATGCAGGATGTGATGGTACACCATGATATGATAGATGCTGTTTGACTAATAAATATGATATCATATCACTGTCAATATATTCTGCTTATGGATTCAATTTTTAACTGAGAATTGATTCGTTATTTGTTTGACAGTTCGTCATATTGTAGTACTAAATTGTGAATTTCATGAACTTTCATTGATAACTGTGAGATATCACGTGACAGACTTATAATCCGGCGCGTGCTTGTATTTTAACATTTCCAGGGCACACTGCAAATGCACTTGTTTGACGCTAGAAAATATAATTTATTTTGTTATTAATGGCCGGTAATAAAGTTGACATTCTGTGACGTTTCTAACTCCGGGAAGTTCGTATTTTTAAACCTTCCACAATGAAAATATGGCTTCAGGTTGTTGTGAAATGCGTGACACGCGTAGACATTATTCAGGACTACAAACAAAACATTTCGCTTTTAGTCTGCATACAAGCGGAGTGAGTGAAGCTGATAAATCAGAGGAACAGGTGGGTTACAGTGAAGTTATCTGTAACTGAATTCGAAATACTAGTTAGAAATGTCATCTGTGAATTACATGTAAATTGCATATACACGTGCTGTTTCAGGAGAAATTGTAAATAATAATTGAGGAGGCGGTATTATGGGCTATTCTGAGTAAAAATGGTCATATAAACATGTGTCCAATATTCAATGGGCGTGAAGATGCAGCTGTTTGAATGTTACGTATAATAAGGTTAAGGAAAAGTATGAAGCAGAGAGAAGTGACTTGATGGTTCAATCCAGTGGCGATGCTAAGGTGTAAATACTGGGTAGGCAAAAAAAAAACTGCTTACCTTGTATCTTTTTATACAGCAAATGTTTCTCGACTTTTCTATCAAAACATTTTTGTGAAGATGATGACTACTCATTTTCACCCCAAAGAGAATAAGGTTAAACAATATTACTTATTTGTCTCGGAGCACCCTGTTAGTCAAGGATATTTCTTATACTACGAAAATTGAAAATTTCTATTTTGTCTTCTTTCATTCGATATTTTAATATGTACAGTGACATCAAAAACTTTTTTCGTACATTTTTATTGTCTCTTGTTTTTTTTTTAACTGTACCATGCAGGCTTTGCTTAATGATAAGTTTTAGTTGCCATGATAATATTTTATACTGCATAGGTACAATCAGGACATAGTTAAAAATGCAAGGAAAAAGTTTTTGATGTCACTTTAAGTGTAGTGTCGATTTCCTATCGTTGTAAGTATATTTTGTTTCATACGTCTAACTAAAACGATTTCTCTTTCAATTCTACAAATAACGATCTCAACGTTCTCTCAGTATAAGCGATTAAAAAAAATAATATGTAACACACATGCACGCACTTTTGATTAAACTAACGCTCAACAACACAGCTTATCCATAGAACACTAATATAGCGCGACGTATTATTGTGACGGTTGGCTACAAGGTACATCTACAACCAGACGAAACTTACAGTAGGTTAACTTGAAGGTTCTGCCCTAACGCTTTCTTACAGAAAGTCTGGCAGGATTAATTTTAAGAATCATTTATAATATTAAGCAATTCGTTTTCACTTTTCACTGCGGGCTAAAGCAAGGAGGTGTACTATAACATTTACTTTTTAACTTTGCTTTAGAATATGTCATTAGGAAAGTCCAGGAAAACAGGAAGGGTTTGGAATTGAACGTGTTACATCAGCTGCTTGTTTATGCGGATGATGTGAATATTGTGAATATGTTAGGAGAAAATCCACAAACAATTAGGGAAAACACGGGAATTTTACTTGAAGCAAGTAAAGATATATTTTTGGAAGTAAACCCCGAAAAAACAAGGTATATGATTATGTCTCGTGACCAGAACATAGTACGAAATGCAGATCTAACAATTAGAAATTTATGCTTTGAGAAGGTGGAAAAATTCAAGTACCTTGCAGCAGCATTAATAAAATATAAATGACACCCGGGAGGAAATTAAACGCAGAATAAATATGGGAAATGCCTGTTATTATTCGGTTCCGAAGCTGTTATCATCCAGTCTGCTGTCAAAAAATCTGAAAGTTAGAACTTATAAAACAGTTATATTACCGGTTGTTCTGTATGATTGTGAAATGAAACTTGGATTCTCACTTTGAGAAAGGAACAGAGGTTAAGGGTGTTTGAGAATAAGGTGCTTAGGAAAATATTTGGGGCTAAGAGGGCTGAAGTTACAGGAACTCAGAACTGCATGCATTGTATTCTTCACCTAACGTAATTAGGAACATTAAATCCAGACATTTGAGATGAGCATGTAGCATGTATGGGTGAATCTAGAAATGCATATAGAGTGTTAGTTGGAAGACCTGAAGGGAAAATACCTTTGGGGAGGCCAAGACGGCGGCTTGCTTTTACGCATATAGGTACTGCTAATCCGCAAAACTCCATACTTTGTTTCCCGCAAAACGACGGATTGCAAATGCGCAAAATATTTCAATCTCCTAAATTAATATATCCTTAAATAAAATTAATACATGTCAGTGGCGGTTCCTCGGGGGAGGAAAGGGAGGAACGTCCTCCTCACATTTTTCTTTTTTTGAAAGTAAATACCAAATGAAATATATGCCTTGAAATTCGAGGAAGATTCGATAATTTTTAAGTTCACAGCTATAAGAAAACCTCAGTTGATCGAGTTTTAAACGACGCGCAATCATGTGCTGCTAGAAAACTGTGAGAAAGATGCGAGATTGTTTGTGTGGAGGAAAGCCAATCCTTTTCTCATTTATTGCAGTTAACACACATAGACAACAGCGCACTAGCGGCGAGAGACAGAAGCAGAGTTTTAAAGCAAGTAAATGAACGGATAGGGAGGAGATCCTCCTCTGAATCAGCGCATGGGGGGGGAGGGAATATAGAAACCGAATGGTCGTGCAGCAAGCTCGCTACCGCTGCCATCTAACGATGCTGCATTCAACCAGACTAGAACACATCTAGAAGGAGACATAATAGAAACAGTTTTAACGCAAAGCTATGAAAGACACCATATAAACTTTTTTTAAAAATTATAAATCAAAATATATTATTCATAGCACTTTGTATAGGCTATTATTCATGGTTTGAAACTTTCGAGGATATCTGAAAGTTGACGTTGGGTTTATATAAAATAAAGAGGAAGTAGTTCTACAATATTATCGCGGATCTTTTTGGCCCCTGAAATTCACTTCCATTCATTGTCTACTAGACAGGGCAACAGCCAAGTTTCAGTTTTGTATAAATATATTTGAAATTGAAAGTACTCCAAACTACATTATTTTCAACATAAAAAAATTAATCGGCCACCGGCAGCTTTGAACAATAATGGTATTGTGACTTTACAAGAACTGACATTCTCCAAAAGCATGTGATACTGAACTTGTAAAATATACATTTGGCAATGTACATGTGGCAACACAGACCACGTGGGTGGGTGCAGTGTTCTCGCTTTTCTAACAGATTATTTCCCATTCCCATTTCCGTAAAACGGTCCCGATTACGTGTTAGTACCTAGTCCCTTCCAACAGTGTGATATATTGTGCGCGAAAAATGCTGCGAGGTTGTGAATTTCCTTGTAATTGTTAATTTGTGCAAATATTCAACAATGAATGAGGGTGAAAACATATTATATTTTGGACAATTCAGGAAACTCAGTTAACAAGAACAAATTATTGCTATACAGAAGGGAAGGCCAACCCCAACACTACTTGGTCTTACATATATGCATATAGGCAAATTTGTAGCATGTTTTATTCAAGGTGTCATTTTATACTGTTAACTTCTTTCCTCCTCTTAAGAAATATGCAGGAGCCGCCACTGATACATGTACAACAACTTACAGCACTGTCCAGTGATTGTCCTGGTATGCCGTTTGTCTACAGTACGATGGGCTGGAACCGAAGTGTAATTTTTTAACGTACTCCAGTATAATGATAATTCATCACTTTGATATTTCCTCCATAGTTAAGTTGCAACACGATGATTATCTTGGTCACGTCTGTTTGTTTTTTAGTTATAACGCACTGTGTTTAAAGAAAGATACGTTTCACTCTGCAGTTGTTTTAACACTTCCGTAAATTCATGGCTAGAGGGATGAGGTTTGTAAAATTGTCGTTTCCCATGACGATGGAACGATTCCGCCCCATTTGTTGTTCTGATTTCGTCTGTTGGTACACTGGCCCACAATTTAGGAGAGAATTTAGCATCTTGACTTACATAATTTTCAAGTACATAGTCCAGGAATCTTGCTAACTGATTGTGATTAGATGCAATGCTATGCAACTCAACTAACACATCCCCTACTATGCATGGAGGCGCATAGTTTAAACCAAACATATATTTCAGGAACTTTCCTACTTCGGAATAGGATTGATATATTCGGAGCGAAGTCCCAGATCGAGTATGAATTGACCAGTAAATCCTAACAACTTCATTTAGATCATTCAAAATTTACACTTTTACGACTCTGTTCTTGATTTTCAGTACACTTATATCGTACATACCATGTTTCAATAATACTGGTTACTAAAACGTACTGTACCATTGTCCAGTAAGTTCGTTACTATGTCTGTTTCTTGTGTACATTCCCTTTTCCGATCCCACTAATTTTCTACATATTATACTTCACTATCCTAGCTAGCTCCCGCGCCATACTCGTCACTTATTTTCATTATCTCTATCGCTTTACTTAATTTCTATTACACTTCTCTAGTTCATTCACAATTGACACTTTATCACTCTGTTCTTGATTTTCAGATCACTTATACTATATCGAGGACACACTGTTTCTAATAATACATGTTACTAAAACAAGAATTGTAAATATTGTTTTTACGGTATGGAAGCAAAATTTTTGACTATAATTTTCTGTTATTTTGCGCATTAGCTATCCAGCCCGCCAAGTCGTAGGTGGACGGATAATATTAAAATATGTTTGAGGAAGGTGGATATGATGGTAGAGACTGGATTAATCCTGCTCAGATGGCGGGATTATGTGAGGGCGGAAATGGACTTCCGAGTTCCTTAAAAGCCATTTGCAAGTAAGTAAGTAATTCATTTTGACTGCAAGAAATTATGAAATTGATTAACTTGGGAAATATTAGAGTAAGGTTAGAGGTCAGAAATACGTAGAACTGCATCAGAGGAAATTCCTGATCGGTTTTTCTGGGTTAGCTATCGAAACGTAATGTTATTCTAAAAAAATATAAAAACACGGACATAGAGTAGAGGCTGCAGATACCGGGTCAGGATCTCGGGAGCATGCACGGAATTTTCCAGCGTATTGAATGATCATACACTGTGAAGATTGATGGTGCTGCGCGCCGTTCGCTGAAGATACGCGACCTAGCCTATCCCATTAGGCAGACTAGAATCCATGATAAGGGAATCGATTTTTACGGCTGTTACGTTTGTGGTCTCGCATTGTACTGGCTTTCATGTAATTACACCAGCCCTTAGCGCAGACTATGGGAATGCCGTGTGTGCATGACTTGGTAAAACTATGTATTCTGAAAAAAGGAAATGCATACAAGGAAATATGATCAAAACAAATCTAACCACGTTGACCTAGTTAGAATGGCGCATTGTTCGGGAGGTCCAGGTTTCTTTCCTAGGAAATTTATCATGGGTAGACCTTCCTTAATCGTTTCGAATAAATGTTTCAATATTACGAAAAAAAGGAATCGGTTGAATATTAGGAGAAGAAAGAAGCCATGAAATTGGTCTATTAGTCTACAATCATCTGATTATTGCGAGGAAAATGTCCATGAAATTAGTCTACTATCATCTGAATATTACGAGGAGAAAGGAACCATAAAATTATTTTGGAATCACCTAAATATTACTAGAAAAACGAAACCATTAAGTAATCTACAATCACGTAATATTACGACGAAATAGAAACCATGAAATTACTGTAATAGTCAACAATCATCTGAATATTATAAGAAGAAATAAACCCACCTGAAATTATTCTAAATAAGCTACACCTTGAATATTACAAAAAAGAAAATGAAATAAGAAATCATCTGAATATTGCGAAAAAAGAAACCAAGAAATACGTCTAAATCACCTGAATATTATGAGAAAAAGAAACAATAAAATCAGTTTGAATATTACGAGTAAAATATTACGAGAAGAATGGAACTATGAAACCATGAAATAAGTCTCTACAATCATCTGAATATTACGAGAAAAAGAAACCAAGAAATAAGTCTACAATCACCTGAATCACCATGAATCTATCACCTGAATGAGAAAAAAGAAACAAAATAAGTCTAAATCAGTCTACAATCATCTGAATATTACGAGAAAAATGAAACCATGAAATAAGTCTACAATCACCTGAATATTACGAGAAAAAGAAACCATGAAATAAGTCTACAATCACCTGAATATTACGAGAAAAAGAAACCATGAAATAAGTCTACAATCACCTGAATATTACGAGAAAAAGAAACCATGAAATAAGTCTACAATCACCTGAATATTACGAGAAAAAGAAACCATGAAATAAGTCTACAATCATATGAACGAATATTACGAGAAAAAGAAACCATGAAATAAGTCTACAATCACCTGAATATTACGAGAAAAAGAAACCATGAAATAAGTCTGCAATCGCCTGAATATTACGAGAAAAAGAAACCATGAAATAAGTCTACAATCACCTGAATATTACGAGAAAAAGAAACCATGAAATAAGTCTACAATCACCTGAATCACCATGAAATAAGTTCACCTGAATATTAAGAAAAAGAAACCATGAAATAAGTCTACAATCACCTGAATATTACGAGAAAAAGAAACCATGAAATAAGTCTACAATCACCTGAATATTACGAGAAAAAGAATCCATGAAATAAGTCCATGAAATAAGTCTACAATCACCTGAATATTGAATATTACAATCACCTGAGAAAAAAGAAACCATGAAATAAGTCTACAATCACCTGAATATTACGAGAAAAAAAACCATAAACCATGAAATAAGTCTACAATCGCCTGAATATTACGAGAAAAAAGAAACCATGAAATAAGTCTACAATCACCTGAATATTACGAGAAAAAAGAAACCATGAAATAAGTCTACAATCGCCTGAATATTACGAGAAAAAAGAAACCATGAAATAAGTCTACAATCGCCTGAATATTACGAGAAAAAAGAAACCATGAAATAAGTCTACAATCAATCACCTGAATATTACGAGAAAAAGAAACCATGAAATAAGTCTACAATCGCCTGAATATTACGAGAAAAAAGAAACCATGAAATAAGTCTGCAATCGCCTGAATATTACGAGAAAAAAGAAACCATGAAATAAGTCTACAGTATCTGAATATTACCAGAAAAAAATAAACCGTTAAATTAGTCTACAGTTACTTGAATATTACGAGAAGAAAGAAACCATGAAATAAGTCTACAATCACCTGAATATTACGAGAAAAAGAAACCATGAAATAAGTCTACAATCGCCTGAATATTACGAAAAAAAAAGAAACCATGAAATAAGTCTGCAATCGCCTGAATATTACGAGAAAAAAGAAACCATGAAATAAGTCTGCAATCGCCTGAATATTACGAGAAAAAAAAATAAACCATGAAATAAGTCTGCAATCGCCTGAATATTACGAGAAAAAAGAAACCATGAAATAAGTCTACAGTATCTGAATATTACCAGAAAAAAATAAACCGTTAAATTAGTCTACAATTACTTGAATATTACGAGAAGAAAGAAACCATGAAATAAGTCTACAATCACCTGAATATTACGAGAAAAAGAAACCATGAAATAAGTCTACAATCGCCTGAATATTACGAGAAAAAAGAAACCATGAAATAAGTCTGCAATCGCCTGAATATTACGAGAAAAAGAAACCATGAAATAAGTCTGCAATCGCCTGAATATTACGAGAAAAAAGAAACCATGAAATAAGTCTGCAATCGCCTGAATATTACGAGAAAAAAGAAACCATGAAATAAGTCTGAATATTACAAAAAAAAATAAATCGTTAAATTAGTTTACAATTACTTGAATATTACGAGAAAAAAGAAACCATGAAATAAGTCTAAATAAGTGAAATAAGTCTAATCGCCTGAATATTACGAGAAAAAAGAAACCATGAAATAAGTCTGAAATATTACCAGAAAAAATAAACCATTAAATTAGTCTACAGTTATTGAATATTACGAGAAAAAGAAACCATTAAATAAGTCTACAACTATCTGAATATTACGACGAAAAAACCATGAAATAAGTCTACAATCATCTGAATATTACGAGAAGAAAGAAACCATGAAATTAGTGTATTAGTCTACAAACATCTGAATATTAAAATATATATATATGAGCTTACTGTACAATCATCTGAAAAAAGAGATCATGAAATAAGTCTACAATCGCCTTTTTATGGCATTTGTTATAATTTTATATTGAAACTTGTTAAATAAAACAGCATGTAATGTATGTAAAGTATTGTATAGAACATGCTCATATATTGGTATGTTCTTTCCTTACGTTTCATAAAGAATTAATCTGAACTTTTATTGGAGTTTAACCGGTATTGTTCTATTGGATATCTCGTCCTTAAATGTAAAATATTACAGAAAATAAAATAAAATTCTTATGCTGCACATTCTGTGCCATGTACAGGGTTGTTTCCGATCTCTGAAACGAATTTTGAATGACGTCATGTGCGTCAGGAGTCACGCGATAGCTGAACTGTGGTGAGAGGTGACAGACCAATAGTGAGTGATTTCATATTCAGAGTGCACGGTGTCTCACAGCAGCAATTCCCAAGAAAATCAAGCCTTTTTGGGAGGAGTACATTGCGATGCTTTCCAATGCCAGCTACATTTTAGTGAAAATAAAAGAAGCCTGCAAAAATCGTGCTTTCGTTATTTCCAAGAAAGGCATCTTGTGTGTACCTAACAAGACTGGCAAAGCTCGGATGGGATTAATTCCAGAGGGGAAGAAGCAAGCAAATCCACTCCCCCCGCCACAAGCCGCACTTCTCGAAATGATACAAATTAATCCCATCCGAGCTTTGCCAGTCTTATTAGGTACACAGAAGATGCCTTTCTTGGAAATAACGAAATCACGTTTTTTGTTGCAGGCTTCTTTTATTTTTACTAAACTGTACTTTGTGTCGTAATGTAGCCCTCCCAAAAAGGCTCGATTTTCTTGGCCATTGCTGCTGTAAGACACCGTGCACTCTGACTATGAAATCACTCACTACTGAACTGGTCTGTCACCTCTCACCACAGTTCAGCTGTCGTGTGACTCCTGACGCATACGATGTCATTCAAGATTCGTTTCAGAGATCGGAAACAACCCTTATAAGATTACGTTTTTTCTTCAGACAGGATAACAAATGTCCATTACTAAATTATCAGGCAACATTTAAAAAAAAGTCGTAATTGGAGAATTTTGCAATAAAGATGATGCTACTGTACCTGGAAAATACCCAATAGCGGTCATTTTCCCATATCAAAGTACAGATATTCATAGAAAAAATAATTTATGCAGTCCTAGCATTAAAACACGCTTGTTATGACGCTATAAATCGTGCACAATAGTGCCAGAAAAGTTACCTAGCAACTAGTATTGCATGACGTCATCACTGCCTTCAGAACAAAATTTTATACAATCTACCTGTAAGAAAAAGCTTCAAAACAACAACAAAATAACATTGTCTTAGAAAGGGTTACTTAGCAACCACGCAAGAACGTATATTACGTCATTTCCAGTACTGGTACTCATGTCTGTACTACGTCATAAAATTGCGTTTTGGTAAATTTGTAATATGCCTAGTTTTTTTGCATATTTTATTGCTAGATTAGCATAAAACGCTGTAGGTGTAACACGTGTATAATCTTCATTATGAACACTCGTGAAAATTAGAGCGTTCGCTTATGCCCCTACGCTCACGCGCTAAATATTAATTCGTGCCGTAATTACCAAGATTATACACTACTTACATAAATTACTATTCTAATAACTAGGGCTAGGATTTTGACCTATAAATCATGAAAAAATGTCCTAAAAGCAATGCATTTATGACCCAAAAATCTTTCAAAAATGCCCTAAAAATTGATCTTACATAATTGGCTTAGTAGGAAAAGAGGTTTTGTACCACTTAATATTTAGAGTAGCGATTAAATTAAATTTTACATAATTTTTTCCAAGTAGTACACTTTAATTAACTATTTTACCTGATGTAGTTTCCATATATAATCGTTCACTTCTGCTTCGGCATGTGAACGTGAGGTCAGCAGTCGGCTCATCGGTCTTGGCCCTTCATGGGCTGTAGCACCATTGATTTACTTTAGGCTACTTTTAGTTTTCATGTAATCCACCACAAGGCCACTCTTATCCGGAATTAGCAGGTATAGAGGAGTCTATATTGAACGGGTGGTTGGACTGATCCATTACATGGGGTGTACTACGTTAAAATGGTAATATTTGTGTAGAAAAAGGATTAAAATATTATACAAAATAATGGGTGTTAATGGATGAAATATGTAAAGAAAATATCAAAGGATATAAACATTATTGTACATTAATAATGGGGATTTATGGCCAAAATTAAATGAAAATACCTAAAAAATGACCGAATGAAACAAAAGATGCTCTTATGAGTTGAAACAGACAAAAAATGCAAAAAAAAAAAAAAAAAAAAAAAAATTCGCTAACAAATATGTCTTAAAACACTCAGTTTATCACATAACACATAAATACTAAAACAGCTATGTTTCTGGCTTACTAGAAAAAGATGTAATTTCATAAAAATCCTAGCCCTACTAATAACACTACTGTGTTTTATTGACATAAAGTTTGTAAAATTGGCAACTATGCCGGTAATAAATTTATAACGGAAATCTAAAGGTAGTAGATTGGGATATGGTTTACTAGGTACTTCATTACCCTGATAAATGTAATATTAATTTAATAACTTAAGAGGAATTAAATATACGTTTTGTTGCCGAGATGGCATTGTAGCAGCACAGTTCATCAATAGACAATGGACATTCATACCTTCGGAGAGATTCGACCCCACGGCTATACCTTGTATGGTAAAATTTCGCCTTTAACCTTTGCGAGTACTACACTGGCATTTTTCATTACTTAACGTTATAAAATTGTAACTTTATATTGACTGAAAAGATTGTAAGAAAACTTGGTGGTAATCCGGTAATGCAGAGACGATTTTCGAAGATTGAAAAAGCTATTAGGAGATGGCGCTCTGATATTAAAGCGCTGTAGCTCTGGAGCTGTTCGGAGTTCCAGTATGCAGGCTGTATCTCCCTGTTTCCCTTCACTGGCTTGCTATAACCTATTGGGATTTTGCAGAGTAAACTACTGTACGACGCCGCATAAATTACAGACTCCGCGAGTCTTCTCCAAGACACGAACTGATTCACTTCCCCTTTGTTGCGTTAGGCACCCACAAATTAGAATCAAAGTCATTGCATTCCTTGGGGCAGTAGGCTACCATCGTGTGAGAATGGTTTCCGGAGAGTTAGTTTACGCGAGTTCATTGCATTTCATTATACAGAATGTTGTTTAAACTTGTGAACAAGTATCAGAAGCGCTGTACGAATTGTCCGAAATTATTGTGGATTCCCCCCACCCCATACATTATTACAGAATTATTGTCAAAGGGAAAATTATTTCGGAAAAATAATATCATCAACAGTAATCTCACTAGAGGTTTTGATTTATCTAGAGAAAATCAAAACTCGAGTGGGATTTAATTTACTATTACACGATTAGAAGAAAGTACATAAAGATTAGAAGTAAAAGTACTCCAATACAATAAAATATTAATTGGCTTACGAAAATACAACTATCTTCAAATGTATTATTGTACCACCTCAACATTACGCTAGATGGCAGTAGTGTTTTATGATTATGTTTTCTTGTTATCAGTTGTGCCAACTACGGAATCTTCATTGAACTCTGTGGACGGTTACTAGTCAAGAAGGCTATGTTGATTCAGTTTCAGTTTTATTAAAAAGTTGCATTCCACTTCAATCATCCGGATCCCAGTAATCAACGTCACTTGACAGATGATTTTCAATTAATCTTAGTATTAAACAACCTCTGATACGTGACTGTCCATAATATCATATAGCAGAAGCTATAACAAACATAACCTAAATAATATAAACAAGTGTTAGAAAAGCTTTAATTAGGGATGATGAAATAAACAAGAAACGTTTTAATTAACTATGATGAAATAAAAAATAAAGATGAATAATTTTAAAAGAAACAATTATTGAAAGTACAATTTTCAAATTTGAATGTTTTAGTGGTTGGTGGTTCAGTTGATGTTATATTGGACGTGTGCGTAAAAGAAGTGAACTTGTTGATGTACATGGTGTATCCCTCAACTTATTCAGGATTTCCGAATGGTGCTCTTCATCTTTATTAATTCTTGTTCTTGAATGCCAATGCGAGTCATATTTGAAAGTGCTGTGCATCGACTGGAGTGGTTTGTAATTTTTTTTTTTTTTTACGTCCAGACCAGTGCAGTTTGAAATGTTGGCAAACAAAGAAACAAATGCTAGGGTAATGATAAAAATAAACAAATGCTAGGGACGCGATAAAATTAAAAAAATGCTAGGGACGCGATGAAATTTTGCGATAAGCAGCCATGATTGGTTGAAAGACGTCCTTTCGTACCGTTTTATTGGTCAAAAGTAGTGTGACGTAGTAAAAATGTAATAGTCGTGGAAAGAAAATATTTTAATTTGTTCCGCAGAAAGAAAACAAGAGAAAATGTGCCAACACTGCTTGACTCCAGTTCTGTGTTCAACATTTGGAAGTTACGCAGGTGAAATCGTCACTTCTGTCTGCTATAATCGCTGGTATTAAACAAGAAGCAGGTTAACCCTCATGCTACTAAGGTTTATTAGACCTTACTAATACCAAGGAGAGGTAATACAATTTTCTCCCTCAAAATCATATACCAATCTTTGTTAAGAATTTGTAATATTTAACAATTTATGTATTCTTGACTGTAGAGCTTCAGAAAATGTAAAAATTTAAAATAATCGTCCTATTTTTAAAAATACAGGGTGGTTCAAAAGTCCCGTTCCATATTATTGAAAACGTATTCCAAAATTTAAAAACCTTTAGATATTTTAATGGTGACACCAGTATGTTAATACTGGTATACAGTAAATTTATACTTACCTCAATTCCATTTCAAGACAAACTCCTCAAAGCTATATAGTTTTCACATAGTGGACAACACAGCTGTAAACTATGAATGTCACAGGGCTGTAACATAAATTGAAAATCATTTCAGTTATATGTTGAAATTTAAATATTAAAAGATTTATTTATAATAAAATTACAAAAAATCTATAAAACTTCAATACATGAATAAATAAAAATGTTAATTCAATAAAATACAATTTAGTTCTTTGTTGAAATTCAAATATTCGAACACCACCTGTATTACAATGGCCATCTCGCAAAAAGGGCCCACTAATAAAATTATTTCTAACAAAATCGCTGTTAGAATAACCATAACATACATGAATAGAATAAAATTTGGAAACCAAAGGTCATGATAATATAAATAACAATATGAATGACATAATAACACGAAAAGAAATAATTTGGAACAAGACTAACTCATACGAGTAAATAAAGAAAATTAAGCTACAGATTGAATTTCATATCCTGGAATTTTCGTGACAGACTACCAAGGGGAGTAACAAGATCAACCCACATGAATAAGCGAATTACTTCTTAAATTAGATTAATTATTTATGTTTTTTTCTTTTAGTAGGTTATTTTACGACGCTTTATCAACATCTTAGGTTATTTAGCGTCTGAATGAGATGAAGGTGATAATGCCGGTTAAATGAGTCCAGGGTCCAGCACCAAAAGTTACCCAGCATTTGCTCATATTGGGTTGAGGGGAAAACCCCGGAAAAACCTCAACCAGGTAACTTGCCCCGACCGGGGATCGAACCCGGGCCACCTGGTTTCACGGCCAGACGCGCTAACCGTTAATTATTTATTTTTCTTATTTCAATATGTTAGTAGACATATAACAGACAAATACAAGAAATTAAAAAAAAAAAATACCGTATTTGCTCGCGTAATTTGCGCCTCCGCGTATTTTTAAGGGATTATTTTGACCTTTATTTTTGCTCCGTGTATTTTGCGCACACATTTTACATACATATTGTTTCAGTGTAGTAGGGATTACGTACATATTTTTTTCAGTATAGTAGGGATTTTCCTTCCCTACAGTCCATCGTAGGTCATTCACCAGCAACTGAAGTACCTGCTTCAGAAAGAAACCCCTAAGTTCCGCTACTTTAACAATGCTTGCCCTTGGTAGAGACAAGTTACCGGTATAGA
This sequence comes from Periplaneta americana, assembly GCA_025594305.2. Classification (NCBI taxonomy): domain Eukaryota; kingdom Metazoa; phylum Arthropoda; class Insecta; order Blattodea; family Blattidae; genus Periplaneta; species Periplaneta americana. Next base: position 26,245,875 of record JAJSOF020000025.1, on the reverse strand, counting down.
AAATTAGCCCTACCGTAAATACTTGTATTTCAGAACAGGACCTCTTATTTGAAAAATCCGCATATTTTACGCACCCTAATTTTTCAGTGGCCAAAGTTAATTAAAAAGTGCCCAAATTACGCGAGCAAATACGGTAAATATGAACAAAAATGGAAATAATAGGCTACTCAGAAATCATAATATATATGCCGCACGATCCGCTAATTCCTGCCTCAACTTCCCCTTCCTCGTATCGCTAGATGACGTCACCCGCTTCAACTCAAGGTTACGTTAGTTACATTCATCCTTTATCTGTCGATCGCAGTTTACTTCATTGGAATATGTCGTGTAGTTTAGAAATTATAGGTGCGACAAAACTGGGATGAAGATATGACTGTCGATTGTCTGGGATAGCACTCTAGTATTGCACCGAACTTATAGACGCATTCACGTCAAGGAAGTTTCAGTTTGGTTGATCGATGATTGAAATAATCGAATTAGACCCCAAATTACAAATTGTCTAGGAATCTCAGAGTGCACGTGTTGGGCCGCCACTGCAGTCAGTGACGCCATGATTTGTGTAGAAAGTCGACAAACTCTTTGACGCAGGAATTGTTGTGAGAGTCTTCTTCCTCCCCATTAGCCAAGTCTTAAACTTGTAACTTTAAGATGATCAACGCTAAAGTGTCGCGGAGCTTTGATGGTTTGGTTTTAATGGAGTTAGTCTTTTGTGAAAGCAATAATTGGATTTGTATTGTGTTGGAAAGTGCCCTGCTCTACACACAACACACCTCGTTTCCTAGGTGACTAAAAGCACGCCTCTGTGTACGATCACGCATGGCTGCGCCATATGTAAGGCTGTAATAAATGATAAGTAAGCAAAAAAGGGAAGAGAAAAATGAGTGTTTTGTTTGCTGTATATACATCATCTGCGGTTTCGTTCGTGGCTCTTTATGTTACGTTTTATTTATTTACTAAATCAGTTTTCGTAATATTAATGCCAAGTGATCCCCTGATTGAGGTTCTGGCTGATAAGTACATCTATCATCAGGGGCCTGTTTCTCAAAAATACTAGTTTAGTAGTTCACTAGTTACTAGTTACCAGAGTATATTTCACCAGCTCTAGTAGATTCTGTTTCTCAAACTATTTCACCAGTCTAGTAACTTGTGACAATTTTTCACTAGTCACATGATCTCTTTCACTAGTCAGCTGATTGAGTTCATTTGTTTATAGTCATTGGTAGGTATCGTTATTTGAGGTTAGAAGGCTAAGTTGTTTGTGCTTTGGTTCTTACTTCTCTCTTTTCTTGAAATTCCATCAATTGAAAGCAAATTAACTATACTCAATATGATTAATGAATCAAAGGATATATTATTTGGTGCTTTTTCAAGCATAGTAACAAAAAATGATAAAGTAAACGAATGGACAAAAAAATTTGTAATATGTGAGGCTATGGAACTGATACCTCAGAACAAAGATTATGCATACGTTAGGGACACTTGCTGGCCCAACATTAAGAAAGCAACTTTGACGAGTACCAATTCAAGTTCACAGTATCATAATATGAACGTATTATGCAGCTAGTGGGTCTACTGGCGACATGAATGCCACTTATGACTTGAAAAATTCGCTAATTTTTTTTTTTTTTCAGTTTTACGTTTGATCTATTCGTAAATTATTGTCGTTTTGTATTTAATTTGTAGGCTAAAGTTGACAATGTCAGAAGAACTGGCAGTGGAGGAGGAAAGCCAGCAAAAATTACTGCAGTTGATGAATTGGTATCAGATTATTAGGAAAAAAATTCTGCATGTGTTGCTGGTCTAGGGCAGAAAAACCAGATGGCATTGGAAAATAATCAACATCCCGATTTGTAGAGCAATTTGTATTTGAAGCTTTGCTGATAATGCATGACTTCTATTTGTTTGTCTTGTTATGGCAGGTCTCACTTTATTTAACAACTCTCCAAGCTTTTCAGCACTTTATTTAAACCGTTCATTATATTTAAACAATGCTCCCTTAAAGGAATAATAATTGTTCCTTCTCGATACAGTTTTAGCTCTTCTCACAACAACTTCTTTACTACTTCAATCGGAACCACTAAACCACATATATTAAAAAAATAACTACAATATTTTGTTTTGATTATCTGAGAAAGGTTGCCACTGGTAACTGATAATATAGAAATCACCAGTCTTTAGAGTCTTGTAGGAATATTCCTGTTGAATACTAGTATATCAATTAGATTAGCATTTTGAGAAACAGAATCTCTTAGGAACTGGTGAAATCGACCAATATTACTAGTCTGTGAACTGGTAACTACTACTTTACCCTTGTAGTTTCTAGAAACACAGACTTGTAAAACAAATTATTATTACTACTGTACAGACTAGTATTACTAGTCCATGAGTTTTGAGAAACAGGCCCCAGGCAGTACATCTCACTTGACGATGTGTGTCAGAGGAAGAACAATTGTTTGTATGCATCTGAAGTCTGACTAGTGTAATATGTAGCCAAATTTCGTACTGACACAGTTTTTGACTGGGCATGGAAAATTCGGGGAATACTTAAATAGATTCCATATTAAAGACGATGCAACTTGCATTTGTGGGGAGGAATCTCAAGATATCAAACATGTATTATATGATTGTCCAGTCTTTTGCCGTGAAAGATACGAGCTTGAGTTGTTACTGAACACTTTAAATTATACGTTTACCAAACCGTTAACCAATATACTTACCAACTCCAAGTCATATAAGTATTTCATGTCCTTCTTGAATAGAATATTCGTGGAACTGTAAAACGTTAAATTATTCCGGGAAAAAAATCGTATTAGTTCTAAACAACTATAATGAAACTGTAAGTCTTCAATTTCGCATACTATAATATTGTACTATTGGTTTTAATTTTTATTTTAATTAGGTATTTGATTTCCAATTTTGAGCAATTTCTTGTAATACCTGATTAATTATTGCCAATTGTTGTTACTAAATAATGTATTTAATTCGTAAATTTTAAGCCATCTCTTAGTATAGCTATTTATTGCTTCTAAAATAACATGTTTAATAGCTATTATATATATATATATATATATATATATATATATATATATATATATTCTTCCTATAACCATTAGATATAAATATAGAGACATGCCTTGAGGCTTTATGAAACGATCCATTCTTTCATTAAGGTGCATTCTTGTACATAATTCATGTGAATTGTAACCTTGACCACAATTTTGTATTATAATTTTATTATTGTTTATTGCTTATAAAATATGTGTTTTGATGCCAACTATAACCCTAATATATCTCAGGGTGAAATAGGGTTTATTAAATTGGATAATAATAAAAATAATATGTAGCTATACTTGTTTTTTTAAAAGATGGGACATGACAGGAGCGTTGCGATCGGAAAAACAACTGAGTGTCACATAGCGTGGTAGGCCTATTGCTATGGTAACAACGGTTGAGTTGCCAAACTTACCGTTTCCACGTCGCGAGTGCTTAATAGCTCTCTTGGCGACATTTATTGTGCACACAGTGTTAGCATTGGTACGTTTCGTCTTTGATTCTCTATCGATTTTTGTTTTGTTTTCTTACCTTCGCGTCAATTGTCAATGAATGTTTTAACGTCACTCACCTTAACGTCAATTGCTAGCTTCCATCAGCTGCCAGCGTGGTAGTTCATATTGGCAACATAGCACTGTAGTTCCAAGCTCGGCCGCTTAACTGTCATGTCCCATCTTTCAAAATAACAAGTATAGTCAGCGATGTATGCAGTGAAGGGGGAAAGGCACTGGCCACCCTACCCCATTATCTCCTGACCTAATTGCCTCATACGTGGTGCCTTCTTGGTGTTGCTTGCGAGGTTCAGATCTGCTTTCGGGCAGTTGACTAAACAACAATGCAAAGTGCGTGTATGGGATTGAGTAGTGTTAACTTTCCAGCGGTGTGTGACAAAGTTGTGTTTGTACTTTATAGCTATTCAGGTCCTTGATGATGACACAATTTTTAATTATTTTATTGAATTTATTTTTATTTATTTATTCTGGCAGATTTAAGGCCATCAAACCTTCTTTTCCACTCACAGTCATCAGCTATAAAAGAAGACTATAATGTACAAATTCATTCATTCATTCATTCATTCATTCATTCATTCATTCATTCATTCATTCATTCATTCATTCATTCATTCATTCATTCATTCATTCATTCATTCATTCATTCAGCACAAGAGCAGGTCTTTCACTACAAACTCAGAATTCTCCAATCTTTCCTATTTTCCGCCTTCCTCTTGGTCTCCGCATACGATCCATAGGCCTTCATAATGTTGTCTATCATCTGATATCTTCTTCTGCCCCGAACGGTTTTTCCGTTCACCATTCCTTCCAGTGCATCCTTCAGTAGGCAATTTCTTCTTATCCAGTGGCACAGCCAATTTCTTTTTCTCATCCTGATCAATTTCAGCATTATTATTTCATCACCCACTCCTTCTAGCCAGATTCTTAATTGAACTATTTCCATTTATTTTCTAGCTTCATTTCTTATTCTGTCTGTCCATTTCATACGCTCCATTCTTCTCCATATCAACATTTCAAAAGCTTCTAGTCGTTTCCATTCACTTCGTAATGCCCATGTTTCTGGCCCCATACAATGCCTCACTCCACACAAAGCACTTCACCAGTCTCTTCCTTAGTTCTTTTTCCAGAGGTCCGCAGAAAATGCTCCTTTTTCTATTAAAAGTTTCCTTTGCCATTGCTATCCTTCTTTTGATTTCCTGGCAGCAGGTCATGTTACCGCTTAAAGTATATCCCAAGTATTTGGAACTGTCCTCCAGTTCTACTGAATGGTTTCAAAATCCACAAAATTTATCTTTAGTTTGTTTGAAATTGATTTGGATACTTAGTTATCTTCATTAGTAATGGACATACAAGTTTCATTTCTAAGTGCAATATTCTGTAAATATTAATAATTGTATAATAGTCATTATGAAAATAAATGATACACTTTAATTTAAGAAGCGAAATGGATGTTTTATGTATTCACAAATGATATAAGCAGTTCTTAAAAGTAATCTTCAGTATCACGTATCCGTCGCTTCTTCCATTAAGACGAGGACTTCATACCACATGCTCGACCATATTTCTAACTTGGTCAAATTATTCAGATGTTTATTTGTTTTATTTGTATCTGAAAGATAAATGTGACCTTATTTAACGTCGTCGTATTGTGAGATTATATCAGCATCGCCAAAGTATTGATTTTTCCGAGGAACAATAATGCCATTGACCTTGATGTAATCCCGTTAAACTTGATATAACCTCTGATTATTGAACCCGAACATTGAAAAACGAGATGACAAATTGAATTTATTTGAATATTATTTAAATTAACGCTAATTATTATAGTAACAGAACATAACCTTCTGCGACAGTATTGGATTTCTAATAATCCGTGACTTTTCGCTAATTCTCTTTCGATTGCATATGAATGAATAATCGATACTTTTCGGTTTTATAACGGTACAAAGCTGACTTGTCATTGGCTTGAACACCTGTAAGCTGAGTTGTCATTGGCTGAACACTGTACTTTAACCATGAGAGGTGTACTTTAATGACATGCATTAAAATGACTGCTAACGTGTTCTCAGTTTTAATTACTACATTTCAGGCATGGAGCGAGTGTAAAACTTTAATGTGATCGTTTGATATAAAATGCTCCATGCACCATATTGTACAACCAAATTTTCAATATTTCTTTTTATATATATGTTCAGAGAAGGTATATAAATAATGATAAGTATTAGTTTATTATGGGAATAATATAGTAATACAGTTATCTTGGTTTTAATTTCATACTTTTAAAGGGCACAAAATAAAAACTAATATCTGGAATATCAAAATATAGTGTATAAAGATAATAAGAAACAAATTTTCATTTTTTCTTCAGTTTTGTTCATAATTTCACCTCTGCCGTCCCTGTAAAGTATATCCCAAGTATTTGGAACTGTCCCCTTGTTCTGACCAAGGGCTGGTTTTCACTGCAAACCTCAGTTTACCTTCTTTAGTTTTTTCCGACAATCGTAAGTCTTTGTATTGTTTGAATTTATATTCATCCTAACTGCTCACGGCTTCATTTAATTTCAGTGTAGTCATATCCATTTATAAATCAGTAATTTACATAGATCATTGAAAATAAATGGAGGAATACTTTATTTAAGAACAAATGATATATTATGATGTATTCACAAATGATAAACAGTTCTTAAAAGTAATCTCCTCCAGTATCACGTATCCGTCGCCTCACTTCTGGAAGACGACGGACCTTTGCCTTCCACAGCGGTACTTTGTTACTACTGTGGTCAAAATGTATTTAAGTTTATTTGTATTTATACATTGTATCAATATAGATGATACTCGGAAGGAAATTAAACACAGAATAAATATGGGAAGTGGTTTATTATTCGGTTGAAAACTTTTACCATCCAGTCTGCTGTCAAAAAATCTGAAAGTTTAGAATTTATAAAACAGTTATATTTGACCACCATTTGTTCTTTATGGTTGTGAAACATGGACTCTCACTTTGATTTTGGGTAGGTTAAGAGTGTTTGAGAATAAGGTACTTGGAAAATATTTGGGGCTAAAAGGGATGACGTTACAGGAGAATGGAGAAAGTTACACATAACGTAGAACTGCACGCATTGTATTCTTCACCTGACTTAATTAGGAACATTAAATCCAGACGTTTGAGATGGGCAGGGCATGTAGCACGTATTTTCTTCCATAAATGCATATAGAGTGTTAGTTGGAATTTTAACAATATATTCAAAACCACAAATGTCACTCCCATTAAGTCTGGTAGATCTGTCTCATCCGGAGGGAAAAAGATCTTTGGGGAGGCCATTAAACGTAGATGGGAGGATAATATTAAAATGGATTTGAGGGAGGTGGGATATGATGATAGAGACTGGATTGGTCTTGCTCAGGATAGGGATCTATGGCATTTGCTTATGTGAGGGCGGCAGTGAACCTCTTCAGTTCCTTAAAAGCCAGTTGTAAGTATACATTGTATCTGAAATGTTAAATGTTATCTTTTATTTAACGACGCTCGCAATTGCCGAGGTTATATCAGCGTCGCCGGTGTGCCAATTTTGTCTTGTAGGAGTTCTTTTGGAAATGCCAGTAAATCCACTAACATGAGTCTGTCGCATTTAAGCACACTTAAATGCCATCGACCTCGTTCCCAATATCGAACCCTGCAACCTTGGGCATAGAAGTGTTGGTTATAGCAATTGAACCACCAGGCTGACTTTTTATCTGAATAATAATAATCGAATAATAATAATAATAATAATAATAATAATAATAATTTTCAGTAGTTGAATGTCCATTTATGCGTTTAGTTTTCATTTTTTTTATTTAATTCAAAGATCTGCTTTCTTGCAGTTGAGTTTGAAGAAGGTATCGTTTCTATTCGTGTGTTGACTGTCTTTTGTCAACCATTACGAATCTGTTCCCTTCGGTGCTGTCGTGCAGACCTAAATGACGTAAGCCAACGTGTTCTCAGTTTTGTTGCGATTCCCTGCTGAGGCTCCAGAGAAGCATGGCGCGTGTGTTAGGTTTCAGTAATGTGACCTCACAGGTTTATAAAGTATTCAATCCGTTTCAAAGTGATACAACCAAGAAGCCCAACACTTGCGGTTTCTAGCGCTTTGCTGTGGGTAGGACTCTTTACAGCAGTGGGCTAATAGCGTCTTGAGGGCATGTGTGTAGGCTTGGTTTACTTACACCGCTGGTGCTCTCAAAGATAGGTGGTCAGCTTTGACAAGCTTGTATCTGCGTAAGAAGGATGTGAGTATAGCTATTTACATCACCATCTGCATCTAAGGATTGGGCCCTTTGACTGGAGATCCCAGATGGACGGATTTTGGCCGGACAGTACCGATTTTCAGACCTCAGTTCGCATCCCGCCTGTAGTCTCTCAATAGAAATCTACGGTTAATAACAATGACAGGAGCTCCTCGTCTTGAAATGTCCCATTATTTCTTCATCGTGTGTGCTAAAAGTGCGTATTCCTCTAGCATCAATATACAAGGTGCACCAGAAAAACGGACGATTTTAAACCTTGGCATTTTGCAGCTAACAAGCAAACATTCTTGTGGGGGCAGATAAAAAAGTTAATTTTTTTCCTACGATGTTAATAATGTCAAAACAAATGTTTATACAAATTTTGGCCACTCGAGCGCTATTATGAGGGCCGTCCAAAAAGTAAGTTCATCTGGGGCCGTTTACAGAAAGAAAACAAACTTTTTTCGAAAGATTAATTGAAGTAGATAGAGCATTTGTTGAGCTATTTTTCAACATATTTCCCACCAGAACTGATACATTTGTTAGACCGTGGGATCAACATTTATATCCCTGTGTCGTAGAATGTTAAATGTTAAATGTTATGTTTTATTTAACGACGCTCGCAACTGCAGAGGTTATATCAGCGTCGCCGGATGTGCCGGAATTTTGTCCCGCAGGAGTTCTTTTACATGCCAGTAAATCTACTGACATGAGCCTGTCGCATTTAAGCACACTTAAATGCCATCGACCTGGCCCGGGATCAACCCGCATTTATATCCAACTGCCAACCAGGTCGACCTGTGTCGTAGAAGTCTGCGCCTGGGATCGGAACCAGCGTGGCAGCTGTCTGCTGACCCCACGGTATGACAGATGTCTCGATTCCTGTGGGGAATATGTTCAAAAATAGCTCAACAATTGCTGTACCTGTTCCAATAAAACTTTCCATGAAATTGTGTTTTCTTTCTGTAATCAGCCCCAGGTAAACTTACGTTCTTGACAGCCCTGGTAATTGCGTTCGAGTGGCCAAAATTTGTATAAGCATTTGTTTTGACATTATTAACATGGTAGAGGAAAAAAATAACTTTTTTATATGGCCCGGTGATAATGTTTGCTTGTAAGCTCAGTTCGGTTCGGCTGTGAACATTCTCGTTGTGTTAAGGGGTGTACACCATTTAGTGGGGATGGAGAATTGGAGTGGTGCACAACGTGTGTATGTCATCAATGCTTATTACAAAAATGATGGTAGTTTCGTGACTGCACAGCTCTTGTTTCGGCAGCATTACAATACAAATCGTAATTATCCAGTGTCATTTGCGTATGCTGTTAGAACTTGAATGAATAAATTCGAAGAAGAATTGGGTTCTGCTCTAACGAAGGACCTACAAGGAAAATGAGAAATGTGCGAATACCAGACAACATCGCTGATATAGGAACTGCATTCCAGCGAAGCCCTAACGTTCTGTTCGACGTCACTCTGTTAAACTTAGAACATCGCGTTCTGGTGTGTGCCGAATGTTGCATAAAGACTTAAAATTCCATCCATACAAATTCCAAGTGGTTCAGGCGTTACAGAGATGTAGATGCATGCATGGACAGATGGCACTAGATGGTTATAACGGACATGCTGCCGAAACAAGCGCTGTGCAGTCACGAAACTATCGCCATTTTTATAATAAGCATTGATGGCATACGCACGTTGTGCACCATTCCAGTTCTCCATATTCACTAAATGATATACGCCCCAAAACACAACAAGAATGTTCGCAACCGAACCGAACCGAGCTTAGCCGGAAAAAAAAAACTTTTTTTTGGTCTTGTTTGATTTAAAATATTTGACTTGCCTATTACGGATCTAAAGTATCAGCATGTAGGTCTATTCTTCCATGGTCTCTGCACAGACGGAAAGCATTGCTCATAGCATTTGGACTTACTCATCCATGCAACTCACCAAATTTCACTAATGTCATTGAAAGTATCTCCCTTCAGTAATCACACATGCCGTTTCCTGTCTTAATTAAGCAAAAGTTACAGTGGCTGTAAGAGATAATGTAAAAGGTTTAGTACCCATACTAATATACAGGGTGCTAAAAAAAAGTATCCAATATTTTAGGAGGTGATAGTATGCATCAAAACAAGAAAAGATGTCTAATAAACATGGGTCCTACAACACATACTTTCTGAGATCTGAACACTTGTTCATAGGAGGTGTTCAATGTGACGTCCATTTATGACAATGCATTTTTCTGCCCTATAATACAGCAGGCTACCAGATAATCATACCGTAATTGACACCCCTGGCATGGAATACTGATACTGAAAAGAATATGCGGATATGAGCAGGGTTCATCAGAAATGGTGTTGTGAATTTTCGTAATCAGCATGTGTGGGCTGATGAAAATTCCCATGCACTTGAAGAAACAAGGCATCAGCACCGATTCTCATTCAACGTAAGGACAGACTTTCTTGGCGATAGATTAAGGGCCATACGTGCTACCACAGAGATTAACTGGGGCTTGTTATCAGGACTTTCTTATTAACGTATTGCCTACCTTGCTGGAGTATGTGTCATGTCAGCAAAGACTACAGATGTGGTTCATGCATGATGGCACACCGGCACATTTTTTCCGCAATGAGCGTGAACACCTGACGCTGACATTTCAGGACCGCTGGATTGACTGGGGGGGCCCCACACCTTGGCCTGCTCGTTCCTAAAATCTAAATCCCCTAGACTTTTGGTTATCAAGAACAACCAGGTCAATTTCAAAGAGTGCGTGATTCCTTACGCCGAAGGGCAGAGGAATGCATTGTCATGAATGGACGTCACATTGAGCACCTCCTATGAACAAGTGTTCAGATCTCAGAAAGTATGTGTTGTAGGACCCACGTTTATTAGACATTTTTTCTTGTTTTGATGGATACTAGCACCTCTTAAAATATTGGATACTTTTTTTTAACATTGTGTATTTCCTTTTGCTTGGCTTTGGTTAACTAAAACGTGCCCAATATTGCTGCCTGTTTCAGATTTAATCTGAATATGTGTATACTACATAATACTGACAGAGGCATTTCTCAAATTACACTTTGATTAATTATGCTATGATGGATTTGCCCGGTAGTGTCTCGTGTAAGGTTAAGTTTCCCTTGAAGCTCCTAGTCGTTTGAAGGAATGCTAGCAACTTGGCGGCGTATTCATGACCTGATTTAAACAAGTTTGGATGTTTGTGTCGGATTGAGGACTGCAGTTCCTTTGTCACTGGTTGCCAAGACAGGTGAATACCAGAGAGTACTTACTGTGGCGGAAACTTTCTCATATTGTACCTGAACTTGACAATCGAGCAAGTTAGCGGTAGGTAAGTGAGTTGGCCGACTTCATTAGAAGACTCTGCGCTGGCGGACTCTGCCAAGTTATAATAGATGCAGCAAAGCAACTTGCATCTCATTTCAGGCGTAATCTGGCGTTGTCCGCCGTAATGTAGCGTGCGAGAGAAGTAGCTATTACGAATAGTTTATTTATTGTGTAGCTTTTGGACATTTTGATGCTGTGTATGTTTTATTTATATACAGGTTTCTGGGAACTTTAAGACCCAATTGTATAAAACTCCCTGACTAAAGATCAACTTTGATCGAAGATCGAAAAGTGAACAGAGTTCAGACACTTCTTCTATTGTATAAAACTTTTCTGCGATGAAATTACCTTGGTTCAAATGCAATCTTAGTTCACGCGAAAAGGATTTGGCAACATCGCATAAACAGGTGAAATATGTGATGCGCAGACCATTTTGTACAGGTTTGTTCAGTATTGCTAATCCAGCGACTTTAACTCTTTTTCAACAACAATTTCTTTTAACTTTTATATTACTTAAATAGGGATTTAGCGACCTTTTTTAGCACCCCATAGTGACGAAATTTAATCTTTCTTTGTTGATACAGTGAAACTTGTGTAATTCGAACGTTTTTAATTCGAATTATTCTTTATTTCGAAGTTTTCCTTTGTCCCCTTGAATTTCCTATGGAAACAGTGCATAAATATCGTCTTTTATTCGAACATAATTTTGTTTAATTCGAAGAAAAAAATCCAGAATGGACATGAGTTTTACAGTGAAATGTGGCAAAGGCGGAACGAGCCAGTACTGTAACAAAATTGACCTGACCATAGGGGTTGGAGGCTGGAACCGGGAATGCATCGTATCTCCTTTTCGGAGAAAGTGGTCCCAGTGCGGGTTGACAACCCTTGGAGTGTCATTCACCTCGAAAGTACAGTTACCGTACTCAGTTAAAACGGTCACTGTGCATTGCTTTTCACAAACCCCGAAACCCCGATCTTTCACTTCCGAGAGCTAAGAAGATTCATTGAGGGACACCAAAATGTGCATGATTCTCTGTTTGATGCATTAAATAAACTGGAGGACTTTACAGTAACCCAGCAAATCAATAAAAGGAAGCAGACTAAAATCACATCCTACTTAACAAAGGCCTAGTAAGGTATGTTTTTTTAACTACTGTATGTGTTGTGCATAAATGTTTACTAATTACTGTACCGTACTGTATTTATGTAATAGGCCTATCATTATACAGCACTATATTTTCTTGTATTATAATACCCTGTTGTCTTGAAATGTTATAGTAATACATAGTACATACAGTACACCTGTAGTTTGCCTTCTGCAGTACCATTTTTTAATTCGAATTTTTCCATAATTCGAATTTTTTCTTATGTCCTTCAGATTCGAATTACACAAGTTTCACTGTAATGAGAAACATTCCTAAGTTAATTGAAAATACAGATTTTAGCAACTATTACATTTAGAAAAGAGATAAAAAACAATTTCACGTATAGATTCACTCCACCCTAATAGGTTAAGTTCAGGTGCCATTTTCTCATATGCTGTTTTTTTAATATATAAATGCACTTTTTTTTGGCAGATGTAATGTTTTAAATTCACACCAACTCCACTGAATAAACCCACTCTCCATCCCTCCGAAAAAAAAAAAAAAAACTTACTGAACTTTTGAAAAAATCAAAACTAATTGTGTGGTGAATTGGCGCATGTTAAGAAGAATGCGAAAGTCGATGCACTAAACGCAGGTGAGTTCGAAGGTGGTTGTGCTGTAACTTCAGCGAGCGTTTCTGCTGGACCCTTCAAATTTAATTATGGCAGTTGGGATTTTCTGAAGCTCACTCCTTCCCTTTTTGTGTCCGCAAAGTTGTGGGATTCCTAGTATAGAGAGCGACGCATGTTTGTGGCACACAGTTAACGAACCTGCAAATAGTTCTGTTAGAGGGGGAGAAAGCAACAATGTGGCATAGCCAAGTAATTTCATGTAAGCTTGCGTCTCTGTGTAAAAGCGTTTGGGTTTTCTTACTTTGAAAACGTAAGGGATGAGCCGCCCTATGGTAATTCAGTTCGTATCTTTGTGTGTGTATTTAACTCGGTCACACAGCAAAACAAACTAGAGGATAAGTAGAAAATTACATTTTTTATTTCGTTGGCGCAACGGCCTGATATCGGCCTTGGGGAGTTGCACAATTGAAATATTTCTAGATGCGACTAATTTTAAAAGAACACATGGTGGGACTCCGGTGAGTGCGGCTACACGACGACAGAACTCCAGATAAGACACCACAAGACAGTAATTGACAATAACAAGCGCAATGCACTAGATGGAATTCGAACTCACTACCATGGCCTCCATAGAGTGTTTTAATGGTTATTTAACGACGCTGTGTCAGCTGCATGGTTATTTAGCGTCGATAGAATTTGGTGTTAACGAGATGAGCGAGAATTCGCCGTGTCGTTACGAAGCGTTTTCCATATTGTGGAAAATATCGGAAACATTGCGATTAGGTAATGAGTAGACAGTGGATGCGGGATGACTTAAGGATAAGTGAAGTTGTTTCGTATCGGAGTATATGGCACGTGCCGCGCCGTCCGTCTTTTGTGTACCTGGCGAGTACAGCAGCGTACAAAACGAAGGAACTCCCGTTCGTAATAACATTGCAACGCAATGTATGCAGTTGTGTTATCCTGCTCAAGTATTTAGTACGCGTTGAATATGTTGTGCTGATCCGTTCATAATGGCAAAACGTTAAATTCGCTCAGAGATACGAAATGCGATTAAGAAGTATGAGAGAGACATTTTATATATTAACGAAGAAAATATCGTGTGTAATGTATGTAAAATTGAAATAAAAACCAGAACAACTCAGCCTATAGAGAAACATTGCAACAGTACATCGCACAGGAAATGCGTTGAAATGAAATCTGAGGAACCATCATCATCATCATCATCATCATTTAGTTGTGCATCTAACACACGTGCAGCATGATGCTATAAAATATTCCTTAAAGAAATTGAGTGATCCCATTTTAGAGGTTTTCTTCAGAAATTCTCTCGATATAAAAACTGTTTAATGGCGAAAAGGCCATGTGCCACTGTGTAGCTGCAACGTTAGCACCTATGGAGGGAGGCGGACAACCGAAGGGGAAATTAATGTTTAGGACGTCTAACGAAGAAAGAAATGAACAAGAAAACATAGGACACATTATCACAACCTAAAATTAACTGTCTTCAGAATGTCTCTGCGACAAAGTTTCAAAATCAGGAATTATGTCACTTACTGCCAGTCGTAGTTGATCACGAAGGTATTTGTCTGTCAGTCGTGATCTAAATTTGATTTTTACTACTTTCATTGTTGAAAATAATTTTTCACAAACGTAAGTTACAGCGAACATGGCTTCAACAGAGCAAGCGAAAGAACGAAGCTTCAAATATTTATTTTTTCCAAAGATTTGAAAAGTTCAATATCTGTCAAGTCCTTACATCTAGCTTTCATTTAACGTCACATTGTAAATCTGTGAGTTTAAATTGAAAATCTAACCGCATTATTGGTACATCTGCTGTAAAAGAATCGACGTACAGAGATGATGATGATGATAATAATAATAATAATAATAATAATAATAATAATAGCACTTAACCTTTTAATGTTTCATCAGTAACATGTAGTAACTTATAATGCCGTTTTATGTTATACAACCGTTTTCCTAGTAATATTTGTGAACAAATCATACATTTAATATTTTCATCATATTGTAAGCAAAAGAATGCATCCTCCCATCCTACTTGAAACTTTCGTTTTTTATAGAGGTACATGGTTTCGAGAGAGACATTGCGACGATACGCCACTCGCAGGTCCGAGACAAATACAAATGGAACGGAGTATGACTCCAGTGAGTGAGAGGGTGGGGGTTGTAGTAGGAAGCGAGAGAAAAGCACTGCGAGCCACAATGTGCTCGTGAGTCGCATTTTCGCCGCGACTGGTTTAATAGGCGAAGACGATTCAGCTTCGACAACTTACGAGAATATATCGTCGTTTACTGCAACGCTGGTAATTGCATCAATGATGACGAGGACTGAACCTTGCAAGGTACAGCCCAGTTACTTTACGGTGACAGCTCGTCGACGCGAGAGAGGAGAAGGTTCGACTGTGGGAGGGAGACCGATCTGAGACGGATCGAATGGAGGGAGGGAAATACAGTCATATTAGAAATGAAGTCTCACGTTGCAGCGTCTGCATAATTTTGAGCTCCTGTCACTGTGTTCACTTCATACTCCGGAACAATAGTCACTAATAAACACTAAAGAAGTAAACTAATGGAAATACATTGCGCAGGAGTTCGGAACAATAATAAACACTATAGAATAAACTAATGTGGAAATACAATGAGAAGCAGTTTGGAACAGTAATCACTAATAAACACTAAAGTAGTAAACTAATGGAAATACAATTAGCAGGAGTTCGGAACAATAATAAACAATAAAGAAGTAAACCCATGAGGAAATACAATGAGCAGCAGTTCGGAACAATAATAAACACTATAGAATAAACTAATGTGGAAATACAATGAGAAGCAGTTTGGAACAATAATCACTAATAAACACTAAAGTAGTAAACTAATGGAAATACAATTAGCAGGAGTTCGGAACAATAATAAACAATAAAGAAGTAAACCCATGAGGAAATACAATGAGCAGCAGTTCGGAACAATAATCACTAATAAACACTAATGTGGAAATACACTGAGCAGCAATCGAATCACTATATTTAACAGTTAATCACTAATTAACAATGACATATACTGATGCGGAAATATCGGTAATGTTCATCAGTGCTTCACTGTTACCTTTCCCACCATCATCATCATCATCGTCATCATCATCATCATCATCATCGTCCATGTAAAAGATGGAGCGACCTTCTTCTCTGTACTTCATTTTCCTCAACTACTGCAAACTTTTGGCCCTAATGCTGTGATGCTCGACCAGAATTTGGCGATTATTTTGTGTTTTTTTTTCCAATGAAATCCTAATTTCAAAATAACTTTCCTCAAAGTCGAGATACTTCCCTGAAAGTCGACAGTCTTTCAATTTCAATAATATACATTTTTAAGTGTGGGCCGCTATTTCTGTGAAATATAGAACTCGTGCTTTGGTTCGTCTTATGACAGCTTCATTAAAGTTGTCCACAGTTGATTTTGGCGCCGATTATCAATGTCTTTAGTCTCCTTGTTATTTGGCTAACACAGCTCTCAGACAGCGGTAAACTCTGCTACAAGTTTTCCAACATTTGTTACGTTATTTCTTCCAACGCTATCTTCATAAAGCGCTACACGTTGCTCACGACTTCTCGCGACTGCGAATGCAATACCCGACCTTTCAGTTTACTTCTAACAGGCAGCATTTTCACAAACAGAAAATAGCAGTGAATCTAGACAATAAATACCACACTAAACAATACGAAACAGAAGCACTACAACTATTTAAGTAACTAAATGAAATGTACGTAACAAACACTAAATTGCAATATACAAGGCAGTGGTGGTGTAGTACGTCCCTAGCGCGACTGTACACCCACACTAACGCTCCCGAGATGTGACAGCTAGCGCAGCCAGGGGAAGACTAAAATGAACACCCCTTCAACAAACAGTGAACTCGCCCAAACCACTGCGTCGCCAGGCCAGAGCTGTCACCATAAAGTAAATGGCATGTATGTGCTATAGTACGTTATTTTTCTTTTCCTTCTGACTTTACGGAGATACAATAGCATGTTGACGTCGTCTGTTTACGTTTAAAACCTGTTCAGCCAATGATCTGAATGAAAAAATGTAACATGTAGTAAATGTGCACCTACATTCAACGATAAGTCATCCCGCATCCACTGTCTAGTAATGAGTGCAAACGAGATTCGCTACAGCGTAACTTCGGAGAACTCGATACCCTACAATCGCCGATTCTCTCTACACTGTGGTAAAGGCTAACCTAGTCATCGTAATACCGCTATCAGCGAGGAACTTGCATGGTATAATAATAATAATAATAATAATAATAATAATAATAATAATAATAATAATAATAATAATAATAATAATAATAATAATTTAAGTTCACACCTGTGGAGTAACGGTTAGCGTGTCTGGCCGCGAAACCAGGTGGCCCGGGTTCGATTCTCGGTCGGGAACAAGTTACCTGGTTGAGGTTTTTTCCGGTGTTTTCCCTCAACCCAATATGAGCAAATGCTGGGTAACTTTCGGTGCTGGACCCCGGACTCATTTCACCAGCATTATCACCTTCATCTCATTCAGACGCTAAATAACCTAAGATGTTGATAAAGCGTCGTAAAATAACCTACTAAAATAAAAAAAAAACTTAAAACTTTGAAAGTATTAAAATTGTATTTAAAAATTGGGGTAGGCTGTGTCGGTGATACACCCACGACCAGTGGCGGTGCGTCAATAAGAGCACAAGAGCACGTGAACACCTTGTTTCCATTAATGCACGACTAGTTTTATTATTTAATACCGTATTGGCGTAGTGGGGATGTATAATATCAGGATCGAGTATTTTAAACTTCCCGCATCTTATGTAAACTTGGCAACATCCGTTCACGTACAAGCCGTGCTCTTTTCAAGAAGGTTACAGAAATTTCACGCATGCGCGGGAGAAAATTGTCTTTCGCTGGCCGCTTATGACTCGTCAAGAGCACAAAGCATTAAGTGAAGAGTGAATCTATCCTACAGATGGCAGGTGCATCGATGCCTATCGTTTACGTGCTATATATCGAGGAGAAAAGTCTGTATTTTAGCCTGCAGGTGTCAGCATCTCAGTGTCGGAACGTTTACTTTATGTCGATGTGTGTACAGTGCTGGTACGAGAGTGTAGTTTGTGAATTACTATACTTCAGTTTCGGCATATAGCATAGTTTGGCTTTCAAACACGTGCTGGCTGAATGTGATGGTGGTATGAATTTAAATATCTGTATGGTGGCGTATATTATTTAAGAATAATATTTACTGGCATGTATTTATAGTAATCAATCTATGCGAATGGGATTACAGTACTGGTATAGGCTATAATGTATCAGTGTGTTGTGAATCAAAATAAGTATATTACTGAACACACGCTTTTGTAAATTGTTTTATATATTAATTTTTAACAGACGTAAACAATGAACTCTGTTCAAGTAATTTTGAAGAGTAAATAACTGGGTAAACTGGCTTTCCAGGAAAAATTGGAAATAAAAAGACTAGGTTTTATTATTATTATTATTATTATTATTATTATTATTATTATTATTATTGTTATTACTATTATTATATGTTGTTTTGAATTTATATATGGTTTTTTCGACAGTGAAACATTGGAATCGTGACATTTCATATTAGGCTAAAAACGTACGATTTCAAATTCTCTTCGATTTTGGAACACAAAATTGTGAACACACATAGTATTTTATCACGAGCCGCCACTGCCCACAACGTCTTACGTACGTGGATCCGTGTTGGGCAGTAAGGGGCTTGATGTATAGGTTGGACACAAAGTCCCGTTACCGTTACCGTTATCGTTATACATTCATCGCCCTTCGTCGGTTTTGAACACGCGAATTTTTGATGCAGTGACATACTGTACATGGTAGTCACCAGGTCACGACTAAACACACTAAATAAGCTAGTAAAACAGAGTGCAAGTAAATAGGGAGGAAAGTTGCGAAAACCTAAAAGCGCCCTTGGCCATCAAAACTAATAAAAGTCCTCCAACGAAGTAAAATGCTCGGTCCTTGATGTGGAATGTAAGCTTCTTGCTCCTGGCAATTGCTACATTTTGCACATATTCTCTACTGTTTTCCTCTACTCTTTACAGTTTATTACTATTTTATTTTTACGCTGCGTCTCTTTGCTTTATTATAACAGCCATGTTGTGTTTCCTGGAGGAGGTTATGAAGGCAAATCCTGCAACGTACCATACAATGTAGTTTTGTAGTTTCTGTTATTCTTCTTTCCGTTTCATTCGTCTTTCACTTTTGAGGATATTATTAGTAGGGAGCGGATTTTTATGTGCTAAAAACTTTAAATATATTTATTTTTTATATGCTAAAAAGTACGAAAATATTTGCTAAAAATACAAAAATATATATATTTTTTTTAAATATGACAAAAATACCTACTTAGCTTGAAAAAAAAAGTTACTAGGTACTCACCAACCACACTTGAGTGCTAGTAGTTGGCCGAGAATTGCAGTGAACAACAAAAGTCATCTCCAAATTCTCCATCACAAATGCATGCCGATTATCTCCGAACAACGACTTATACTGTGAAAACGATCTTTCCACATCACAGGACGTCAGACGTGCATATTTAAAGAGAGGAATGTCACAAACATATACACCGTCAATTTCACCTACAGGCACATCCTCCAATACTTGAGCAACTTTACACATTTTTTTATATCCACTGTTTTTCCCAAACACATTCTGGAATTTGTCCCTTAGTACTTGTACTTCTGAACCTGGTAGCGAGTCTAGTTTAATTTCCACTGCATGCACCTCCCGTTTCAGACAACAGGTTTTTGGATGTTTCGAGTTTTTTTATGGTGTCACACAAAAATCTTAGAAATAGGAATAGGAAAGCCAAATCGTTTTTTAAAAACAACCATCTTTCAGTATATCTTGAAGGATATCGATTGACGAAGCCCGATAACAGGGAATCACAACAAGACGTATTGCCTTACTTGATAGACATGAGCGAGAGGCGAGAGATTTGTTTAAATTAAATAATGTTCATACCCGACCTCTTATCTGTTGTGTTTCACAAACAAAGCGTGGAGTGAAATCATCTTCAGCGACAATAAACATTCCCAATTATGTGTTGCAAGATCTCTCTCCTTGTCCATGTTAATTTATTCTCTAATAATAACACTGATATGCTGCCTAGCAGTTCTCAGAACTTGAGGCGATACTATTACAAAAATGGATCATGGATTCACCATGCAGCGCTTAGAAACTCGAAGCAACAAAGAATTCTTAAAAAGATAACATACTTCTGAGTGACGTAATTGATTTAGTTTTAAAATGTTTAAAAGTTCTTGTAAAAAAATTTTTTTAACAATTTATTGATTATTTAAGTGAAAAAATTATAAATACAATATATGATTTATGTTTTGTAACAAAAAATAATTTTATTAAAATTGTTTACATTGTGATGATAAATTTTGATTATAATATGAGGTTTGGAAGTCAATTGAAAGAATTATTTAAGTGAAAAAACTCCAAGATTTGTTTATAATAGATTTCCTGAAAATGTGTATTTACATAATTTTTTTGTGAAAATGTGTGGTTTTAAAATAAAATTCGAAACTTGATACTTCATGTTCGGAATTTTTAACTTTGTTAATTGTGTTTTATCACACGCAAAAATAATATTTAATTACATAGAAATCCGCTCCTTAATTATTAGACAAAATGGTTAGGCCATTATGCACTTTCATTTATTTCTATACTTGGAAGTATTGATATTGCTTCAAAATTGAATATGCTTTCGTAAAGTAATGTCATTAATTTTAGGAGGCTATTCTTTGAGATATTTGAAACAAAAAAATTGAATCAGTTTTGCTCGTTTTGTTTCCTTTTTGAGATAAAAATTGTTTTATATGAAACATTTCATAGCGTGTTTGCGAAAGTCATTAATTTAATTCCCAATATGCCCGGTCAGTTTACGAGAACAGTGCATTATGATAATAAACGATTGAAAGAATTTTGGTTTTGTCTTTTAAATGTGCAAAAATTTCATCTGAACAAATGTAGCTTTTCGTTCTACAAAAGAATTTTAAAATGTTAACCAACCAGTAAAGCAGGAAAAATTAATTATCAGAATTGCATAAAAATACCTTTTCCAAAGTCTCCTTAGTACTGTACCATGTTACAAAATATCTGTAGATGCAGTACTGTAACTAATGTTTGTGTCATATGACAGTTATTTTTAAATAACTTGAAAACGATTAGAGATATCCCAAAACAGATTGCACTATTGTGTTTTTCTTTTTCAGAAAATTTAACATGATTTTGAGTACCTACATGACCCTCTTTCCATTTAAAATTTCAAAGTTGCATCCAAAATGGCGGCTTTTGAGTTGGGCTAGAATCGAATGTGTCACTGGTAGAGCATTTGGTCTTACAAATACTGGTAACACCTATAGTAATCGAAAATAAAGCATATGGAAGATATTTATATGGTTCCAGACTTTTGATTCACCCTGTATAATTTTTTCCCTGATGAGTTTAAGTCTGTCACTTTCGTAGAAAAAAGTAGCGTATGAGATACTCGCTTCACTCGTACTTAACCTTTCATAGTAATTTTGCAATAGAGCCCTTTCCGTACTTGTATTACAATTTTTTTTTTTTCCGCTTGTTATCAAGTAGACCAGCGGTGACCAAAGCGAGTGTCGTGATTACATCGTGTAATCACAGACATTCAAACGGGTACGAGGAGTTTCCTGTACATTGCTGTGGGTTTCATTCACGTACTGAAGGCAAGCAGTGGCGGTATCATGTCGCTCTACAAAGTCTGTCTCTACAAGCAGTAAGAGGTGGTTTCATGAAGAATGAGAAGAACCTTTTTTGTTGTTCTGTCGAACAAAATGTAATATGTTTACTTTGCTCAACGGTTCAATTAGGAGTATATAGAAACATTAATTGCCACGCAGATTATTATTATTATTATTATTATTATTATTATTATTATTATTATTACTGACCACTAAGTATGTGTTTCTATAATTCTTCTGTACGTGCATGAATATTGATATATATCTTCTCTCTACAAGAATAAAATTATTAGGTTTTATCTCAATTTTAATCTTCTTAATTTTTAGATGACAGTAACTATTTATTAGTTAGTCATTTAATAATAATATTGTAGAAAAATTGATTCAATATTTTGTGCCAACGAACTGTTAAACGCCAGGAATTGACATGTCTTAAATCATAGCCAGGAAGAGAAAGATGAGATAAATAAATGAAAGTCAGTCAGTTACCTAATGCGGTTTGAAATATCTCGTGCTCTAATGTCTTTTAATAGAACAGAATTTCTCAAAAGAGTAATGATTAAAACAGCTTAAATAACTTGTCCATAAGAACTTTTGATTTTGAAAAACTACGAATTTTTCGACGAAGTATCGAGAAAAGAATTTAGAAAATTCGTCATTGTATTCAAGAGGAAGGTTAAAAAAAAAAAAGACGCAAGAAAAATCGTATAGGCCTATTATACACTGGCTCTTGATGACGGCAGTGACATTACTGGTACAGTAAAGCTTCGTTTCCTGATCTCCGATCAAAATTGAACTTCAGTTAGCGTTGTTTTGCAACCTGGCCTAAAAATATTTTTGTGAATATATCTGTACTTCAGCTTGAGAGTAAGAAAGGGAAATGATCTTCCTTCATGTCTTGAGAAATTGAATAATTTCGCGGAAAACTCAGAACAGTCGAGCTAGCAGATTAAAACTAGAATCCTCAGCAGGCGAGCAGCCTGTTCGCTAGAATAATGCCGCTCTTTTGACTTGGCATATCTCTGATGTAGAAGTGATATTCTATGACGGAGTCTTGCTAATTACGACATCAAAGGTTGGGAGCATTCCACGGGTTATTATTGCCCATTCCATCAATGTTTTCATGGCTTGTTGACTGGAACATCAAAGGAACGCATCATCTGTATGTATGTGAATAGTGTCGGAAGTTTTGTCTTGTTTTAACATAGTTAAGCATGACAGCAGCATTTTCTATTTTCAGATGCAAATTTTTTCATTAGCCTCTACAGGTCACCACTCTCGTCACCATTATTATTATTATTATTATTATTATTATTGCTATTATTATTATTATTATTATTATTATTATTATTATTTTATTATTATTATACAGAGACATCACTTTATTTTTACCAACATTTTTAACATTAACCTGGCTGTACTCGGAAACACTGTTACCCCCTTCCATTACAGGAGTTTGGAGTTACTAGTGCAATATGTAAACAAATCATTTTACTAGCTATAGGAGGAGAGAAAAGTAGTGTATCCATTTATGTTACAGGGAAATATGATATTAGGATTTTCAGTTTGATCACCACTTTTACGGAATTTATCAAAATACAGCAGAGTAGTAACATTTTTTTTTTTAACTCAACTTTTCAGGTGGCTATGTTCGTTATGTAATGTCTACTTTATTTAGCATATTAATTATTGGTGTTAACATATAATATAGAGAGTGCACTTAAATTGAGGGGGTCATAAGTAAAGGACTGTAAGTGCACTTAAGTTACTTTTGAGAAAATGGGGTTTAAATATTTTAGCTTTCGTAAAATCGGTGAAATTTTTATTTAAATTTTGCTATGTGATGCGCTTAAAATATCCCTTTGCCACTAAAATTTTAGATACTTTAGCTCACACTGGATGCACTTAGCTCATGTTAGCTATTACAAATGCCACTAGCATTCCTTTGCTTCTAGCCACCTCAATTCAAAATAAGCTAATCTGAATTTTTAAACAAGTTGCTGAAAATGGTTGCCGTTCATTACAATGCAGGCTTAAATTCTTTACGCATATTATTAAAAACATTTTGAAGCATATTCTTTGAAATTGAATTTATCGTTTCTTGAATATAATTTTTAGTACGATATTATTAATATAGGTTCTTTCTTCTATAGAAAACGCAACCATATTTCTGAAACACACTATACACTGCAGTGTTTACTTCACTGCTTGAAGACTTCGAATGCAATAGCAGCCGTAAGTTTGTGTGTCTGACGGTAGCAAGGACATTAGTGAAGGGGTGAGAGTGAAGTACATTCAGAAATGCAGGTACAATAAAAATGCAAGTAAAAATAAAATGATGTCCCTGTACATACTGTGTCATTGACAGAAAAGTTACCGATCGAAACAAGAATAAGGCAAGGAGACAGTTTAAGTCCTATTCTTCTTAACATCATCATGGCAGAAATAATAAAAAAAAAAAACCAGGAAAGCTAGTATAGTTATAGATTGAGAAATAAAGATATTAATACGAGTATAATATGTTACGCAGACGATGTTGTCTTACTTGCTGAAAATGAAGATAATCTCCAGAAATTACTATATAGATTCCAACTAACAGCTCAGCAATTTGACATGACTATTACACTTTTACTACGTCATACTACTTTTGACCAATAAAACGGTACGAAAGGACGTCTTTCAATCAATCGTGGCTGCTTATCGCACAATTTTATCGCGTCCCTAGCATTTGTTTAATTTTATCGCTTCCCTAGCATTTGTTTGTTTTTATCACTGCCTTAGCATTTGTTTCTTTGTTTGCCAACATTTCAAACTGCACTGGTCTGGACGTCACAAAAACTGAAAATTACAAACCACTCCAGTCGATGCACATCAGTTTCAAATATGACTTGCATTGGCATTCGAGAACAAGAATTAATTAAGGTCACTGGTCATATCTATGCATCTTCCCTGAAACCCTATTTAAAAATAAATGAAGAGCACCATTCGGAAATTCTGACTAAGTTGAGGGATACACCATGTACTTCGAGTTCACTTCTTTTACGCACATGTCTAATATAACATCAACCGAACCACCAACCACTAAAACATTCAAATTTGATAATTGTACTTTCAATAATTGTTTTTTTTTAAGTATTCCTGTTTATTTTTTATTTCATCATCGTTAATTAAAACATTTTTTGTTTATTTCATCATCCCTAATTAAAACTTTTCTAACACTCGTTTATATTATTTAGGTTATGTTTGTTATAGCTTCTGCTATAAGATATTATGGATAGTCACGTATCAGAGATTGTTTAATACTAAGATTTATTGAAAATCATCTGTCAAGTGACGTTGATTACTGGGATCCGAATGATTGAAGTGGAATGCAAATGTTTTAATAAAAATGAAACTGAATCAACAAAGCCTTCTTGACACGGAGTTCAATGAAGATTCCATAGTTGGCACAACTGATAACCAGAAAACAGCTAATCATAACACACTACTGTCATCTAGCGTAATGTTGAGATGGTACAATAATACATTTGAAGACAATTGTATTTTCGTAAGTCAATATTTTATTGTATTGGAGTATTTTGTTACTTCTAATCTTTATATATTTTCTTCTAATCGTGTATAAGTCAATTAAATCCCACTCGAGTTTTGATTTTCTCTAGATAAATCAAAACCTCTAGTGAGATTACTGTTGATAATATCAACAGAAAAAACTAAATCATTAACAATTGAGGCGGTAGCCGGAAAATGGGCGCATAGGTATGTAGGCCCTTTTTCGGGAGAATGTTTAATTGGATTCTCCGTTTTAAAATCTACTTGCTTACGTAGTTTCGTTTCAATATCTTGCTAAGTGAATGAACGCATGCACCCTTGCGTAGTTGTGGAACTCAAGCAAACATCAGTGACGATGATCTTCGAAGTGAGTGAGTCCATCCAGGATGTGCTCTAAAGTATAAACTGCACTCTGGAGACAAACTCTGAAGTGAATGTGAATCCATTCTAGATTAATACTAAATAACTGTAATCTGTATTCGGTACCCAACAGATATTCTTGATTTTTACGTATTCGGTACAATTTATGACGTAACTATGAGATATATGTAAGAAATACTGTATACAAGTAATTTTACTAAAATCATTATGAAGTTGTAAACCTCTGTAATGTGCTGCTCTGTGATGTTTAATTTCTGCTGATGTTTAATTTCTGGAAAAGGGCCTATAAAATGAGCCAATAAAATATAACTATATTTAAAGTTATTTTTTTAGATAAAATAAACTTATTCTCTGGAAAAGGGCCTATAACTACCGCCTCAATGAGCCAATAAAATATATACGTGACATATTTATAACACAACTGAAGTCGGAATGCATTATTTAACAAAAAACCTTTTAGACAAATATTATTATATCAATATGTAAATTGATTGCATTCAAATCGCAATTCAGTAAAATTAATCTTTCAATCTTCGTTTAATCAAAACATAACTTTTGCTTATGGGCCCTTTTTCCAACTACCGCCTCAATTTCAAAACAACCATTAAGATGAAAACTAACAGTATACAACAAAGTATAGAAAATTTGTAACAGTTATGTTATTCAAACTACCTGGGATAAAAAATTACAAATAATAAAATTTAATAGAAGAAGTCAGAAAACAGACAATAAAGGCATCAACTATGGTATGTTGTTTTTAGAAACAAATCTAGGAACATTGAAAGTAAAACTAGAATCTATAAAACATGTGTTAGGCCCATTCTCACTTATGCTACTAAAACGAGAGCTGAAACGAAAAAGACTGAGCAAACTATAGAAATAAAAACTTTAAAAGCATCGCAGGATACAGCTTACAAGACAGGAAAACAAATGAGGAAATTAGAAATATATACGATGTACAGGACATCGTAAAATGGATCAAAGCAAGAGGAAAAGGATGGAGAGATCACGTATTGAGGATGCTGGACGATCGTTTACCAAAACTCGCAATGACAGCAAAACTAGACACCCCTAGACCTCAGAGACGACAATTGAAACGTTGGCAGGAAGCTGGTCACCTGCCTCCGAACACAATAGCACCGTTTGAAATAGAACAGGATTGAATCCTAATTTAAGAAGAAGATACTGTCATTAACACCACAGTTAACACTGGGATTCGTGGCTGAGAGCGATGGGTTTTTAATGGCGTTAAAATCCTTAGCATGCTTATCTCCAGTAAAGCTGGGAGGCCCGTATTCTGTCTTGTGAGCGAGTTCCATGCAGTGAGTCTTGGCGAAAGCGAATCTATCTTCTTCATAGCCCACAACAGCACATTTCGAACTGGCGGATCAAGGTCAAACAATGGACTGTATTTGCCACGCGTGCTTACCCCATTTCTTGGACAGCCGGGGTTACCAGTGCTTCAGTTCACAGTTTTCAGTTCAGTTACGCGTGCGTGGTTTGTACGTCACAGTCCCAGTTTTTAGGATTCAGAATAGTTTGTTTAAGATTGAAAAAAATACATTTTAAATAAAATACAAACCAGAATTATCCTTATCCGTGCCACCGGCGTAGCTCGGTCGACTGAGGTGCTTGCCTGCCGATCCGGAGTTGCGCTCGGGCGCGGGTTCGATTCCCGCTTGGTCTGATTACATGGTTAGGGTTTTTTTCTGAGGTTTTTCCCAATCGTAAGGCGAATATCAGGTGATCTATGATGAATCGTCGGTCTCCTCTCGCCAAATACCATCTCGCTGTCACCAATCCCATCGACGCTAAATAACTTACTGGTTGATATAGCGTTGTTAAATAACCAGCTAAAACAACTCGCTTATTAGACCCCCCTCGCATATAAGATCTCCCTGTACTTTAAATACAAAATATAAACTAGTTGAAGATTGTTGAACTTACTTTACCCGAAGCTATAACAATTGAAAAAAAGCGATATATAGTAGCGAGCGATTTGTTCTATGTCATTTCAGTTTTATTTAATGTGATTGACTTCGCGGAGAAAATGTATTGGCATTAATTTTAAACTAATTTGTATATTTATACAACCTGACCTTATCTAACCTTAAAAAATTTTATTTTATTGTTGCTTTTTTTTTACATATGCGCATATAGGACTCCCGATACTTTTTTGAATTATAGAAAGAGGGAGTATGCCAGTATGTCAATAAATACTAAAAATACTTAGGTCTACAGAGGAGTCGATAAATTCTTTAATATCATAAAATATGTTTTCTATTAGCCATTGTTGCAAGAAGGTTTTAAATAAGTCAAAATGTACAACATGTGCCTGTTGTGGCAATTTATCGAACATGGCAACTGCAACCGAACTAAAATGATTTATTTGTTTTATTCAGTCCAACATTTGATTCAAAAAGATAATAATTATATCTCATGCTATTACTGTGAAGTTCAGATCTATTAATATAATCGTTGAGGTTTTCTTCACTACTACTACTGCTACTGCTGCTATTGCTACAGCTTCGACTATAACTGCTGCTACTACTACTACTACTACTACTACTACTACTACTACTACTACTACTACAAGTGTTACTGTTATCACTGCTGATACTAATGCTGCTAGTACTAGTACTACTACAGTCGCTGCTATTACTGTTACTACTACTGCTACAGCTGCTATAACTACTACTACTGCTGCTACTGCTACTACACTACTACAACTACTACTGCTACTGCGCTGCAGTGAACTATTGGCACTGCTATTGCTTATTTTCAAAATAGATTTCGACGTAAATATTTTAAATGTTTCATTGTGAGTCAGATTTGTTTTAAATATTGCATCGATGCCTTGTGTTGCTGTAAGTTCAGGATGCGAATTAACGGGGGATGGGGAGATTTTTCTCCCCATTGGAAAGTTATGCCCCTCTCATAAATTCATATTAACATCCATGCCAGGGATAACTTCTGTCCCCCTTTACAAAATATAATTGTTTTAATACGAGTATATATACTTTATAAAGTATAAAGTAAGCAAAGAAAATAATATTGATGTATTATCATCACAGGTAAGCTGATAAAAATCAATAAATTATAACTTTATCTTAAGCCTGCTTATGGATATAATTATTATTATGATCAAGATGCAAGACAAGCAACTCAGTGCGACCAAACGTTGAGCCTTATCGAATGAGGATAATAATAATTTTATGTACTGTACAGTACGATCTCACTTTGAGAGAGGAACAGAGATTAAGGGTGTTTGAGAATAAGGTTCTTAGGAAAATATTTGGGGCTAAGAGGGATGAAGTTACAGGAGAATGGAGAAAGTTACACAACGCAGAACTGCATGCATTGTATACTTCACCTGACATAATTAGGAATATAAAATCCAGACGTTTGAAATGGGCAGGACATGTAGCACGTATGGGCGAATCCAGAAATGCATATAGAGTGTTAGTTGGGAGGCCGGAGGGAAAAGATCTTTGGGGAGGCCAAGACGTAGATGGGAAGATAATATTAAAATGGATTTGAGGGAGGTAGGATACGATGGTAGGGACTGGATTAATCTTGCTCAGAATAGGGACCAATGGCGGGCTTATGTGAGGGCGGCAATAAACCTACGGGTTCCTAAATCCAGTAAGTAAGTAAGAACAGTACGATTATTTAGTCCTGACAGTCCCCGGCGATGTGCGCCTGGGTCAGGCGAGTCCATTTAATTTCGCCAAGGGGTGTTTGGGTTAGTCTCTCGCTTGCCGTCGGAGCGATCGGATGCCATGCGTGCGGTAGAGCGGTATATTTCTAAACGCCATTTCATACAAGTTGAGAGGATTTGAAAGCATTTCTTTCCCCTTCTACTTTCTCTAAGTTCGTCAGCGACAGCGTAAAGTGAAATAAATGCTTTCGCATCCTGTCAGCTTGTATGAAATGTCGTTTACGCTGTCGCTGACGAACTCAGAGAAAGTAGAAGGGGAAAGAAATGCTTTCAAATCCTCTCAACTTGTATGAAATGGTGTATAGTACAATTAAGCTGTACTGCATTCCTTTACCGACCGCTCGCCCTTATCTCTACTCCGGAGCTCTCCCTACTACTCATATTACTTCCCCTCTTCCGCGTCGCTGAGCTGTCAGGACTAAATAATCGGTCTGTATAGTATTATCTATCTACGATCCTATTTCCCCTCATCAGAAATCTAAAGTTAACTCTATAGTTGAGTCCGAGAAGTTATCCATGGTGTCGAGAGAATTGTCCCAGCCGTGGTTATAACAACCTTCGAAATTATGTGTGGAATATACATAACCACTTTATATAATTGCATATACCTACATACATTTATTATGGAATGTAATCAAAATAGGGTGCGTTGGGTTCTGTGTCATCGTACGGATATGAACAATAAAAATTGTTATTACAGTCGAAACATTCCCAAACATGTAAATATTAGCTCTGCAAATTTACAACAGTGAAGTCACGCTTGAAGCAGTATTAATTTTGTACTGTTCAGGATACATGTGAATTAAATATGTGCTTGACAGCGGTCGGTATCAACCGGTGCGAACGACTTGGAAGCTTTCTCTGCCTGTAAAATCAAGAGGAGAACAACAGACGGACCATCGAGTGGGAAGGGAAGTTTAGTAATTAGTGGCAACAATATGATCTAGATAATAATGATGATGATGATAATAATAATAATAATAATAATAATAATAATAATAATGATAATGATGATAATAATAATACATCCATATTATTATTATTATTATTATTATTAATATTATTATGTAGATCTACAATTCAATTAATAATATATACATCTCTAACAAAGAGTTTTTCCCCCGTTTCCTTAATAAAATATTCGAATTCCACTCATTTATCCATTTAGTCTGTATCGTTAAGTGAATCGTTCACTGTGTCAATTATTCATTCACTCATGAGTAGTAGATCGAGCATTTATATGCACTATCATCATCATCATCATCATCATCATCATCATCAGTCAGCGCTAAATACAACCCGGGGTGGGTTTTGGCCTCCTTAACAACAGCCTTCCATCTTACTCTGTCCTTCACCATGTTAGTCCATCCTCTCACTCCCATAATTTCAAGATCTTTGTATACCCCATCCATCCACCTTAACTTTGGTCTACCTTTTCTCCTCCTGTTATATAGTCTACCCTTTAACATTTTAATAGGTGCTGTTTCAGGCAACCTGTTTACATGTCCTAGCCATCTCAGTCTTTGAGATTTCATAAATTTTACAACATCTTGACCTCCTATCAGGTTAAGAAGTTCATTGTTAGGAACATATCCTCCATCCTTGATGATCATTGACTGGGCCAAAGATTCTACGCAGAATCTTCCATTCAAAACTTCTTAAGAGTGCTCGTCTTTCTTTGTAAATGTCCATGTCTCTGAACCAAAGGTAACTACAGGACGAACTAATGTTTTATAAACTTTAATCTTTGTCATCCTCGATAACAACTGATTTTTTGCACAGTGGAAGATTAACGTCATAAGCCCGATTTCAGCCTGTATTCTGTCGTTGACACAACCACTCACATCACAGTTTATTATTAATAATAACTCCAAGATATCTGAAATGGGATACACCTTCAAATGTATACTCCTGGATGGTAATATTTTTAGGGATCCTTCTCAACTTAGAGGTGGACATAATAATGATGTATTTAGTTTTTCCTTGATTCACTGTTAATCCCATGTTTTTGGCATTCCTGGATATTATATGCACTATAAACTGTCAAAATATACATGCAACTATGCACTAGAACCTTAAAAATACTCATATATATTTAAATCACAGTCTAGTATATACAGTCACGAAGCTTGAGTTTAAGAGGGTACTAGGAACAATAGACTGTGCATGTACTATTTCGCATTGTCTGTAATGAGGCGATAGTAGCGACCCTAATGGTTAGCAACTATCTGTGGATGCATATTTACTACGTATTGAGCTTCGTGACTGTATATACTAGACTGTGCTTAAATATACACTATAAATTAAAAAAAAAAGGCTAACTGTGAACGATTTCGTGCGTTTTTACTGAGATATTCACATAACGTCTAACTACACTTCACTTTTACTTTTTAAAAATTCTGATGACAAATAATTTCTCTTTGGTAATGGAATTGCTTTTGCCGTAGTTAGAATGACAATAAACCGTAAGGTTATTTTTTTTTCCAGGATTGAAGAGAGTAGTCAAATTTCGCCTTTTTGGGGGGATTTCGGTATATTTTTCGCTATGTTTAATTTTATTTTGTCAATATTTCGCTGTTTTTTTTTAATTTGGAGTTTATACTTGCATTTAATAACAGTAATCCACTTTAACAAGTAATTGCACATTTTTCTTAAGCATCTTTTTAATTCTGTCGAAAATTTAAAATCCTTCCGACGAAAATTCTTCTTCTCGATCAAAAACTGCCATTACCATTTTAAAAAGCTGCTGCATAAAAAGAAGTTGCAAAACACAAATGCATACGCACAGATTACGAGCGATTTCGAAGTTTCAACCGCCTGCAGGCAACAACAGACAATATAATATTGAGCAGCAAAAGAATTAAAGTTACTTGATGCGATATAACTTAGCTTCTGGTATATGTCGGAGAGGTGAAAAATCGATTGTAAGATCAATTATTATCGCCCTTTACAGGAACCCATTTCGAATCGCCGCTGCTAACTTCAAATGTCGTGATTCCGCAAAATTTGAGTAGGTTATTTCGCGATTTTGCTTGAAGGTAAATAAGTTGGCGTTTGTAGCGTAAATTTCGTAAAAATTTCGCGATGGAATATTGTTAATAACTTCTTAAATCGTAATTTTACAAAAAAATGTGTTATACAAAAACTATTGGAGATAAACTATACATTATTATGCTAGTGTTCGAAAACAGTTACTCAGACATACAGAGTGTGACAGTAAACTATATTTTTAATGGCACTCTATATTAAAATTTACATATTCCGGATCTGCAGTAAATTTTACGTATGAATACGTAGAAACTTTACGCATTCACCCGTTTCATGTCTTTCAACAATTTATTAAACTTGTTTCATGGACTTAAAACTTGAGACAAATAAGTATGTAAAATCATGTTGAGTAAGCCATAAAACTAAACAAAACACTATAACTAAACAAACTTTATAGAGTTGCTTAAAATGAGAACCAGTCTATCACGAAAATAGTCCATTGTCTTCCTCATAGTTATATGACTGTTCTGTCCCATCTCATATTATCTGCAATGGACTGTTTCCGTGATAGACTGGGATACTGTTTGGCTGTGAATGGTTCTCATTTTGAGCATCTTTTTTTTCTCGTTGTTGGTAACTCCATAGCATCTATTTGATGCTTTATGGTTGTGCTAACAGATGGAGTTATTTGTCAACAATGTGACGCTGAAACGTGTGTTCAGGTTACTGCCCAGCGACAGTCCTGATGCATTTTATATTTTTGATAATTGGTTAATTAATATTAACCCGGCACACTCACAATCACACTCACATTCATACAAATTTCCAGACTCTAGACACCCAGGTAATTTTTCTTCTTCAAGAAAAATTCACAGAGAGCCCAGCCCGGGAATCAAACCCGGGACCTCCAGATCTGTAAGCCAACAGACCACGGAGGCAGTCAAATTTTGAGCATCTGTGATAAGGTTTGGTTAATCATACTGTTTTTATTTCGTTTTACAGCCTACTTAACATGATTTTACATTATTTATTTGTCTCAAATTTGAAGTCCACGAAACAAGTTTAATAAATAATTAAGAGACAAGAAACGCGAGAATGGGTAAAGTTTCTACGCATTCATACTTGTACGTAAAATTTAATGAAGATTCGGAATATATACATTTTAATATAGAGTGCCATTTAAAAAAGTTTACTTTCACATTCTGTATGTATAAATAACTGATTTCGAATACTGGTATAATACTGTACTGCGTGTTCAGTTCAAAGTGTGTCATGGCTCTCCGCATGCCGTCATGTGGCTAGCCGATGAGCCTAGAGAATTCAATCTTCCTACACTTCCGCAAAGGCGTATTACCTATATTCCAAAGACGTTGCCTAGCAAGTACGGCGTTCATTCTGAAGAGTACTTACTGATACGTACGGTAACGCCGGTAGTGGCAGGAATGTGAACTGTTTGGAAACACGTACTGAGGTGAGTTTTTTTTTCTTACTGTCGGGATATGGCGAGAGGGTTAAGACGATTACTTACGTATTTGTTGACATTAACTTCGACGGTCAACATGGACACGGAGCATTTGATTTGTGTTGTGGAATGTTACCGTACGCAACCGATGATAACAAATACCCTGCGTACGACTTGCCCGCGCAGAACAGTTCGAAAGAGGTTATACTAGCGTACAGACTTTACAGACCGCCATCTATTGCTACGACGTTCAAGTTATACCGTACGCGTTCTCAAGTTCAGATTGAACGCCTTGAATAATAGGCAACTTCTCTGACATAAAAGCTGAAACTCGCTTCAAATCGCTGGCTCACAACAGTGACGTCATGACACAATTTGAAATGAACACCCACTATAGTTTAATCTCCAACAGTTTTTGTATAACACTTTTTCTTTAATTAAAATTTAAGAAGTTTTTAGCAATATTCCATACTTACTGTTTACTCTGCATAATAATTTTATGTTAAGTTTTTTCTACAGCTCTTACGCACTCTATTTCAGAAGATTCAGTTCTAAATGTTAAAAATAACTTGATAGCTTAGTTAAAAGTCTGTTTCAAAGCCATTCGTTAAGGTACCCCCAACGTCAGAGAATTATACAAGGAATAAAAATGAAATATTGATTATTAAATGCCCACCAGCTCTTCAGATATAATTTAATTCCGCAAGTTTGTTCTCGTCGCAGTATTGCCCTCACTGCAAATGCGGTTAGAGGTTAGGAGCTCGCGTTCTCTGGGCTAAAATTAAATATTGCAAGTTGATCGTGTTCTGCCTCTGTCAACCTTTTCCCTCCGTCATTCAATTTTTCATTCTAATCCAAGAGAATTTATCCGACTACCAAAACACAGTTGAACTGAATATTTGAAATGTGAATACAAACACATGTGAAAGCTGCAACTATTACCATGTTTTGAATGGATTTGCTGAAACTGCTGGAGGTAGAAAAACTCGGAATCGAATTTTCGCAGAATCAAATTCCATTATCTCTACCATTGATTATAGGAAACAAGCGAGAGTGTGTTTTACATGTAGTCGGGGACGGTTAAATTATGTATTGTTAAGCCACGTGGGGGAGGAAGAAGTAATTTACTTCAACTTCTCATAGTTCAGTCGCTCTATAATACTGGCACATACAAAATATATTTCCTTATTCTCTTCGTATTTGCGCAGAAACTAAGGGCTAAAATACCTAAGTTTATTCATGATATGATCATATTCACTGTGAAATCCTAAAAAATGCTCAGCACAATATCGTCTAAAGTTTCATTAAATTCTGCTAAAATACTTGCTGGGAACAGAGCCTAAGAGTGGTTGAGATTAAGGTGCTTAGGAAAATATTTGGGGCTAAGAGGGATGAAGTTACAGGAGAATGGAGAAAGTTACACAACGCAGAACTGCACGCATTGTATTCTTCACCTGACAATTAGAAACATTAAATCCAAACGCTTGAGATGGGCAGGGGATGTAGCATGTATGGGCAAATCCTGAAATGCGCATAGAGTGTTAATCAGAAAAAGACCTTTGGCGGGGCTGAGGCGTAGGCTAGGTGGAGGGATAATATTGAAATGAATTTGAGGGAGATGGGATATGATAATAGGGATTGGATTAAACTTTCTCAGGACAGGGACCGATGGCGGGCTTATGCGAAGGCGGCAGTGAACTTTTATTCGCTTATATTTGTTTGAAATATTACTAAATATGAATATAGGCATTAACTTAAACATGTTAATATTGTTATGTAAACATGACAAATATGAACTATCCTGTATAAAATTGTTCCATAAAGCCGGTGTTGAGTATCCGTTTTACGTAAACCGCCTAAATTTAGTAGGCCTACAAGTAGTAATTACGGACTAAATTAGACGAATGGGCCTTGCAGTAGCTTTTATAAAGAATTTAAAGGGCACTGAAATGAATACCTCACCTGGTTTTTTTAAACTTCGATGCTATTTTTTTAAATTAATTTCGCACAGTTTACAAAATGCAACACCCCGAGTAAATAAAAGTAAACAACGTCTGTCGTTTTGCCATCGTACACTGAAATATTTATATTTACTGTATATGCTATAACTGTTTTAGTAAATACAATTATTATACTCGTATTTGATAAACAAAACTAAACACTGGAAAGTACGTCAATAAAAACACAACACACCTGTCTTCTTACCTGTAACAATTAAGACTGGAAATTCAGATGGTTTCAATTTCAATCAATTGAGATAGGCTAGACCGGCAGACCATCAGTCTTCAAGGAAACAATACCTGAAAATCTACGTAACTGGAGATTTATTTTCGTTACTGAAAAGCTATATCAAATTGAAATATAATATTGTATAAATTATATTTTTACATAAAAGAAGTCTGAATTTTCCGGAAACGCATCTTGAAATCTGGAGAGGGGATATTTCCCTCTACTCAAATCACCTCCTAAATTCGTCACTGTATTATTATATTGTGGGTAGATCAGCGGTGACAAAAATTCGAACTGCAGTGATTACATGCGACAGACAGCCTATGAAGTATGGAGCCGGAGAAAAGGTACTTGGCATGAAAACTACAACCAGTGGTGGTTCCTGTACTAACATCTTGATCAATCCCGGGGATAAAAATCTTAAGCTTTGCTGTATCAGTAATGTCACTGCTGTCATCAAGAGCCAGTGAATAATATACGATTTTTTTGCTTCTTTTTTTAACCTTCCTCTTGAATATAATCAGGAATTTTCTAAATTCTTCTCTCGATACTTGGTCGAGAAATTCGTAATTTTTCAAAATTAAAAGTTCTTATGGACAAATTATTTAAGCAATTTTAATGATTACTATTTTGAGAAATTCTCTTCTATTAAAATATTTTAGAGCACGAAATATTTCAAACCCATTAGGTAGCTGACTTCCTTACATTATTTATGTCATCTTTCTCTTCCTGGCTATAATTTAAGACATGTCAATTCCTAGCGTTTAACAGTTCGTTGCACATAATATTGAATAAGTTTTTCTACAACATTATTATTATTTTTATTAAATAAATAACTAATAAATAGTTACGCTCATCTAAAGATTAACAAGATTAAAATTGAGATAAAACCTAATAATTTTACCCTTCTAAGGAGAATATCTAAAAATATCAATATTCATGCACGTACAGAAGAATTATAGAAATACATACTTAGTGGCCAGTGGTGGTGGTGGTTTATTCAGCGTGGCAATTAATGTTTCTATATACTCCTAATTGAACCGTTGAGCAAGATAAACATATTACATTTTGTCCGACAGAACAACATAAAAGTTCTCCTTCTCATTCTTTACGAAACCACCTCTTACTGCTTGTAGAGACAGAGTTTCTAGAGCGACATGATACCGTCACTGCTTGCCTTCAGTACTTGAATAAAACAGCAATGTACAGGAAACGCCTCGTACCCGTTTGAATATCTGTGGTACTCGTTACATTTTACAGATCCATGCTTCACGGGTTTCAGTAAACCAAGGTTAGGTTCAGTGAACTGCATTAATTATATTACTTGTTGACTGTGGACCATAAGTTCCTTTCCTCAAGGCTCTTCGGACGCTAGTGAATGTGTCAACAACACTGCGTCATATAGTACATGTGTGTTGTCACTCGTGTAAAAGCCTATAGACATTTGAGGACCTCTTGAAGAGTGTGAGAAATTTACATCTATTGCTAATGTTACTATTGGTATGAATGCATAATAGCTATCCTATTCAGTTCAGTAATTCATCTGTTGAGTCAATGTATTTCGCTGTTTTGGTCATATATATGCAAATTGAATTTGCTGTGTTTGGTATTATTACATTGAGATTTTTTTCGTAATTTAATCGAGAACTATACTTTTAGGCCTATTATGTCCGCCCATTCATCTGTCTATATCCAGTGTTCCTTTGTTCCATTCATTCATTCATTCATTCATTCATTCATTCATTCATTCATTCATTCATTCATTCATTCATTCATTCATTCATTCATTCATTCATTCATTCACTTAAGCTTTCTGCCCAAGGCAGGTCTTTCACAGAAAACTCAGTATTGTTCAATATTCCCTATTTTCCGCCTTCCTCTTAGTCTCCGCATATGATCCATATATCTTAATGTTGTCTATCATCCGATATCTTCTTCTACCCCGAACTTTTCTCCTGGAAGTCCCCATTCACCTTTCTTTCCAGTGCAGCCATCAGTAGGAAGTTCTTCTTAGGCAGTGGGCCAGATAATTTCTTTTCCTCTTCCTAATTCCCGTGTTTTCCCTAATAGTTTGTGGATTTTATCCTAACATAGTCACGTCATCCGCATAAACAAAAAGCTGATGTAACCCGTTCAATTCCAAACCTTCTCTGTTGTCTCGGACTTTTCTAATGGCATATTCTAGAGCAAAGTTAAAACATCTCCCTGCTTTAGCCCGCGGTGAATTGGAAACGCATCTGAATTATTATTATTATTATTATTATTATTATTATTATTATTATTATTATTATTATTATTATTAAGGGTGCTTGAGAATAAGGTTCTTAGGAAAATATTTGGGGCTAAGAGGGATGAAGTTACAGGAGAATGGAGAAAGTTACACAACACAGAACTGCACGCATTGTATTCTTCACCTGACAGAATTAGGAGCATGAAATCCAGGCGTTTGAGATGGGCAGGGCATCTAGCACATAGGCTATGGGCGAATCCAAAAATGTAAATAGTGTGTTAGTTATAGGAGGTCGGAGGGAAAAAGACCTTTGAGAAGGCCGAGACGTAGATGGGAGGATAATATTAAAATGGATTTGAGGGAGGTGGGATATGATGGTAGGAACTGGATTAATCTTGCTCAGGATAGGGACCGATGGCGGGCTTATGTGAGGGCGGCAATGAACCTCCGGGTTCCTTAAAAGTCATTTGTAAGTTTTATTATTATTATTATTATTATTATTATTATTATTATTATTATTATTATTATTATTATTAGGGCAGAAACTATTATTTTTCTCGACTGTTTGTAATGATTTACTGTAAGTTGACCTAAGCCTTATATACGGGTGCCAGAGGTTTGCTTGCATTGAAATAAATAAGCACAAAATGAATACGTACGTGTTCTGTTTACTTTTTTTTTTTTATAGCAAAAGCTGTCATTTCACACGCCAGTTCTCACGTTACATTTATGCGCTGGCCATTGTTGTACGACGACACCCGAATGTTTTCATACATCGAATTACAGCTAGCAAACATCACTGCATTGCCTGTACCAGTGTTGTCAGGTTGTAAAATATTTTAGAAAGTTTCGGTAAAAAATCTCTGTATTCAACTGTTGTCAAATGTGATGTAAACAGACCTATAGAGGGTGTCATATTATTTATCTTGCTCTCCCGAAATAATTTTTTTCTCGGGCGCCAATTGAAAACATATTTCAAACAAAGGTTAAGTACAATGGGGAGTTAATACTACTATGAGTATACTTTCATTTAATCTTGTTCATAAAGGGTTACGAGTAATGACTTCATTTCTTTAATTGGCACCATATACATTTTATTCAGCGAATCATTTATCGTCTTCAAGGCTTGTACAAAGCTGTATCACAATGTACTATTCTAATAAACAAAACACGGATGGGTGCAAAAGGATATGGGACTCATAGTATACGTACTTAACTGTAAGTCAGAAGTAAAATGGTACATATTAGCACTGCAATACCGTTATTGGACCTTATTTGTATAAATGTTATCCTAAATGGCAGACGATATATCAGAGTTTTAAGAACCGTTCTTTAGGAGACCATACCTGTGAGGAACAGAATATTTAAATGGTACCAAAATGATTGATGCCTAGCATTCAAGGTGATTCACGAGGATTTACCGTCACTTACGGACCTAATTCCGAAGACATTTTGAACAAACAATTTCATGTATGAACCTGAGGCTCTATTACCCGGAAAAATCTGCAGTGGCGCAACACAGCATAGAAAAGGAGCATAAAATGCTGTTTGACCACACCAAGCTCATTAACAAATCAAGCCACTACTGGGATCGTGCAATCAAGGAGGCCATAGAGATTAAGCTGGAGAAAAACAACTTTAACAGGGACGGTGGTCTGCAGCTCAGTCAGGCATGGACACCGGCGTTGGACCAGCTTAGGCCCTCTTACAATCAAGGTCACGAAGATCACGGACCGAGGACAGCAACCGATTCCAACCGGCGGAACAGGACTCGTCGCCCGCCAAATTTCAGACAAGAATCCCGGGAGGGGCGGAGCTTACGAGGAATGATAATTCCCGACCCCGGATTGGCGATCCGCCAACCAATCCCGTATCACCTGAGACAGCCTAACATCTATCGACTTTTCTGTCCAGACACAACTTCTCTGAAGATGGCTGCAGAGATAGCAGTTGAAAGCTTGGAACATTCCAAAATTTTAACTCGGCTGATATATAAACATTTGTCTTAATCTCAATATTTTCAAAGTTTCACTAATTTGAAGTTGTTCGTAAAATACCTTTTTCTTTATTTTAAGGGTAAAAGAATATTACAGATAGAGAATGAACTATTCAGAAGTACCATTTCTTTTATTGGCTAGTGTTCTGAAGCTAAAAATGTGTTCAGTTGCTTTGTACAGACGTTGTTTTTCAATTTTTAACTAAAATGACATCATTCTTACGCACTCATCACAAAAATTGTTACAAATCATACAACTTTAGGAACTTGATTATTTACAGTTTAATTATGCATCTTAATGTACAGTCTTGAATTTACAAGAGTGACGTGATTTGTAACAATTCCTGTGATAAATGCTTAAGAAAATGTAATTTTTAGTTAAAAATCGAAAAAAAAAAATTCTGTACCAAGCAACTATCGAATTGACAACTCATTTTTAGCTTCAGAATATTAACTAATTAAAGAAATAATACTCCTGAATAGTTCATTCTGTATCTATAATATTCTTTTACCATTAAAACTGAATAATAATGGTATTTTACAAACAACTTCAAATTAGTGTAACTCTGAAAATATTGAGATTAGGACAAATGTTTATATGACATTTTTTGCTCAGAATGTCTTCGAAAATAAGCTCCGTAAGGGACGGTAAATCCTCGTGAATCACTCTGTATAACGCCTTAAGATCCCGTCGTATTTAGGACCGAAAATATCCTGATTAATGGATTGAACGTGGTGGACAGGTTAATTGACCTGTTCGTTTTTCTGACCTTATGCCACTAGACTTTTTTAGGAGTGTTCAAGGACGATGTTTATCGAAATATTCCAACATAATCAGAGGACATATAGCAACGTATTATTGATGCTTGTACTGTATATGCTGCCATTTAAAGAAATGAAGTCATTACTCGGGCCTCCTTAAAGGAGAAGGTTACAAAGAAAGATACATCCACAGTATTAATCAGCCATTGTGCTTAAATAACTTTTGTTTGAAAGAATTTACTTGATGCCTAAGAAAAAAATATATTTTCTATGTGAGAAAGATAAATGTATGTATGTGTTTGTTCACACTGCAATGGGTAAATTCGGTGGCAGTGGTAACTAATTACATTCAATAATGACAATTAATAATAATAATAATAATAATAATAATTAATTGTAAATACAATTAATAATAATTAATAATGATACTAATAATAATTAATTCTAATAATAATAAATAATGTAATAAAATTAACAAGGAGTATTCTAAATTAATTGAAGCACGATCACTTAAAATAACATTTAAAGTAAATCTAATTTGAATATTAACCCTAAGTTCGAACTACACTCATTTCGCTGTCAACTCACTGCACTGGTACTACGACACATTTCACTGATACTGTCCTGATTTCACTGACACTTCAAAATCATTTCACTATTCAAATACTTTGCTCTATCACTAGAAACTATAAAACTTCACTGACACAACACACTTCTTCACTGATACAACACTTCAAATAACAAAACATCAATTACACCCTTTAAATAGTGTGCATGATATACTACCGTCTATTAGTAAAGTCCTTAAGTCTATTTTTAAATACATTTTTGGTTTTTGGTAAAAAGTAAGTCTGCAGGTAAAGCATTCCAGTGCCTGATAGTATGACTGAGAAAAGAAAACTTTCCAGTGTCCGTCCTCTGTCTTCTTTCCCTCAATTTATGTGAGTGGTGTTCCTTGAAGAGTAATTTGGCGGCTGCAACCTATTTTTTATTTCTCTCCAGGAACTTTGGGATACTTTGTATATAAATAAATTTAAAATAACAATTCATCTTACTGTTTTGAAATAAAGTTGAAGAAAACAGTGGACTTCACGACTCAAACACATATATAGAAGATTATAGCAAGGTAGAAGGAATATTTTCGTACATATGGCCTCTGTTTCAACTTCGTATTTGGTGAAATAAAATAACATTATTCTTCATTATTTTAATCCAGAGAAGGGATCCTTAAATTTTAATGAATTCATTTGAACAAACCTTTTGCCACGCTACGTTTAAGGATCAGGAAGCGCTGAGACCTCGTGTTGCTTGTGAATCGACTTGACACAAATTATTATGTGCAACAGCACTCACCGACCCAAGGGGATATCCGATACTGCGCTGCGAGTTTATAGGGAGAGGATGTGATGTGAGACACACGAAGATCTTCCTTACTGATTCCAGCTTTTTGTACCTTACATTTTTTATGTGTTGTCCGCACAAAGTTCACCAAGTAAACGCACACATGTGGTGCTTTGATATCATGTTCGTGAACTATCAACGAAGCGAAATAGTTCGTCAGACCTTACACGTAATAATGAAAATTGAGAACATTAAATTTCTGGAACTGATGATCAGGGGAAAAATAGAAAGTGGACGAGAAGTCCATATACCCTGGTCATCAGTATAGGTTTTAAATAGTTCGGGTTGTCTATTATAAATCCACATCGGCACGTGCAGGAAATCCTTCACTAGCACGTTGTTCCATTTTCTCCATTTATTGGTGATGTTCTCCTGCTGATGCACGACATCGCATCTGGTCCAATGTGTGCTATAGTTTCAAAATGAGGTGTGGATTCATGTCATGGAATGGCCTGCTCGAAGTCCGGACTTGAATCCAATCGAGCATCTGTGGAATAATCTGAGAACGAGGGGCCGACGGCATTACTCAAATATCCTGCAAGACCTTGCGGAAGACTGGTTGAATAAGGTAGTGAATGCGAGAGGTGGTAATACAAGCTTTTTAAGATGAGAAGAAAGTGTCACTGAGGTGCAGTAAACAAAAAAACAAATGTCTGAGTGTGTAATGAATGAGTTTTCGAAACAAAACAATGTCAACATTTTGTGTTCCTTATGTCTTTCTTGCAAAAATTCAGTTAAATCGTTGTAAAATAAATTTTTTTTCATAAACAGATTTTTAAATTTTACTATAACTTAATACTGCACCATAAAAGAATACGATAATATTCAGAAACATAAAATAAATCTTAACCTTTAGGAGCCTTGCGTCCATTATAGTGGCCAGCTAGTATTATGATCATGACGTGATATAATATGTTATAAATATGGTGATATTCTTTAATTTTATATAACGTTAAGGACATTGCACTTGATTAAAATAATATTTTTTTGTAATGTTTCTTTTTCTTCTTAAAAACGGAGCAAAATCATTTCAACTGCGTACCATTACACCTATTGATTTACATGGGCCCTCCCCATCCTTTACCACAGGCTCAATTGACTGCAGTGGCCGGAAGCGAAACTGCGATCTTAGGCACGATATATTGGTCGGACATATCTTGTGCGCCTTAAACCGCTCGGCTAACGAACCCAACACGAATTTACCCGATTATGCAGGTATACGAACCTCTGGTTAAGAGTTAGGCATTTTCGTGCAATAGTGGCATAAGTTTTTCGGCTTCTAAGGGTTAATTAAAAAAAATTAAGTGTTGCGTTTTTGTGCCTGTCAATGTACTGTATTACACAAAGTGGAAGGGGACCGATGCACCAAAATTTAAGAGTCGATTCTACATGTTAAATATAACAAAACTTTTATTACACTTTACCTTCGATGAGGCACTGTTATGCAGGAAAAAAATAATCTTTGCTCAATGTTTGCAGCACTCTATTGCGGTAATGGCCCGAGAGAAATGGCTGATTGCTATACAAGCAGATAAATAAAAATAATCTGAACAGTTAATGTCTCGAGTATTTTTTTTTTTTTTGCAAATTAAAACGTTTAACCATGAATTTAAAATGAATAACTGCGAAAATCGTTAAAATAAATCTTGCAACGTACGCCAGTAACTGAGTGCAGCGGAGGGGAAGGAAAAGGTAAGGGATGGGGCAATGACGTAAGCTGACTTTCACTTGCTTACGTTAATTTAGCATTTTTCAGTCTAAAATTACATGTAAATAATACCGTGTGGTATAATTATTTATTTTCAGGAGTGTTAATTTAATGCAAGACAAATCATGTGAGTAAAAATTATTACAAATTATTTCTGATATCACAAGATGCGTATTTCCGTTTATAATTGCGATTCTAAGCACAAGTGCATTACCTCATTCCCGTCCTACCCTAAATAGAGAGGTAGACGACTGCTTCTGTTTACGTGTGCTACGGGTTTACATCGTCTTGAACTACTAACTCGACCCTGCCACAGTTCAAGCCTCGCTTGCTAGAGTTACTTCATTAGCCGTGTTGTTGCCAAATGTTTAATAGAAACATAACTACTTCCTCTAAAACGGTGAATGTTAGGAAAAAACTTATTTAGATTTTTCAAATATCTCCTCATTAGTGAGGTTTTATAGTTTATACTGTTAGTGGAAAGTATTTGAACAGTGAAATGTTTTTGAAGTGTTAGTGAAATCAGGATAGTATCAGTGAAATGTGACGTAGTACCAGTGCAGTGAGTGAGTTGACAGTGAAATGAGTATAGTGCTGAAAGGTACTTGTGAATGTATGAATATATCATACTCGTGGGTTTTAGTTTGAACTTAGGTTAAGATACAAATGAGATTTAATTTAAATGTTATTTTAAATGATCTTGCT
The DNA here is from genome assembly GCA_025594305.2 of Periplaneta americana. Classification (NCBI taxonomy): domain Eukaryota; kingdom Metazoa; phylum Arthropoda; class Insecta; order Blattodea; family Blattidae; genus Periplaneta; species Periplaneta americana. Next base: position 26,201,036 of record JAJSOF020000025.1, on the reverse strand, counting down.
TCATTTAATTTAGGATGCTCCTTGTTAATTTTATTATACTATTGTTATTATTATTAATTATTATTATTAGTAGTAGTATTAATTTATTATAAATTGCATTTATTATTAATTGTGTTTATTATTAATTGTCATTATTGAGTGTAATTAGTTATCATTGCCACCGGGTATTTACCAATTTGCAGTGTGAATAAATACATGCATTATCTATTACCAATTTTATTTTGGTGCAGTGTTACCTTCCATACTGTATATAATATTATTGCTGAAGAGTATAATTATGTTCTTGAAATGAAACTTTGCATCAGGAATCACACCATCGTTGTCTGTGACGCAGAGACCAATGGTAAAGACAATGGATTATGTCTCCAAGCTTTGCGGAGATAACTACATTGACTTGAGCGTAGAACTCTGCCGACTGAGGTCTTCAGTGAGTGTGAAATTACGAGGTTAATTTCGTACAATATGGATTAGAAAAACTGGATTGAAAACGTGTTACTGTAGCAAAACGATCTCTAGTATTTGTACTTCCATGTTACAGATGTAATTAATTAAATCGTGAAACAGGGAATTACATGGAGCATCACGTGTCTACCAGACACGTTTGATTGCCTCCAGGCGTTCCCTTTATGGACCATTAATTGGAAATAATACGATATGTAACGTTAGATTCGTAACAGCCGTTACATGCCTAAAGTAATTCCATCAGATTTATTAGTCGCGAGGATCGCATGTGTAAAATTCATACTAATTGCACTAAATACGAATGTATTGTACAACAGATTCAATTTCCCATTCTTCCCTGCGGCACGAGGACATCTCTGATCTTTCCAGGGTTGCCAGATTGGGCGATATTTCACCGTTCGGGCTACGTAAATAGAGGTTTTGTGACCTATTTTTAAAGAATTGCGATTATCACTATTTGGGCGACTTTTGCCTGGAATTTTGCGAAATTTGGGCGGCACAGAAAAGCCTCACGTAATCGTTTATTTATTTTGTTTTATTTACTGTATTCTATTGAGTAGTTCATTGCTGATACATCGCTAATCCAATCAAATGACAGACATAAAATACGGTACTAGATATTATCGCTGTTGACACGCTGAAACTTGTCACCGATCTTTGACACTTGTTTAAACAAACGTACAGTTTTCTTCCTCGCCCTAGGAAATAGGTTTACTGCGCTTTTTTTTTTTTCGTAATCTGAGGACCAATAAACTTACCAACAATGAACCCTATAGACCAAGCACTTCAGAAAATTTTATAACAATGTAAAAATTAGCAATCCAACTGTAGTTAAATATATAATTATGCTTCATTTAACGACGCTCGCAACTGCAGAGGTTATATCAGAGTCGTCGGTGTGCCGGAATTTTGTCCCACAGGAGTTCTTCTACATGCCAGTAAATGAACTGACATGAGCCTGTCGCATTGAAACACACTTAAATGCCATCGACCTGGGCCGGGATCGAACTCGCAAACTCGAGCACAGAATACCAGCGCTATACCAACTACGCTACCGAGGTCGACTCTAACTGTAGTTCCTACTCCAACTTTACTCCCTATGTTTAATTTATTCAAAAGTGTTAAGTCAGATTGGTTTAATTTGTAGTGGGTTGTAGCAATGACTTGTGTTATGCAACATTGGAGAAGTGAGTATATTTTGAGAAGATCTGTACAAAAAGGAATGCAAATCATATGCCATAGATATTAAATTTACACTTTCCAACAATGTGGCCTCCGCGATCTCCAGATTTCAATCCGGCCGACTTTTGGTTGTGGGGTTACCTTAAAGAACGAGTTTTCCTGACATATCCAACGACCCTACTGCAACTGAAAGATGCCATCTCGCAAGAAATTGCCAATATTCCAAGACATTATCTGCAAAATGCTCTGCATGGTGTTGCAGACAGAATGTTGTACGTTGAACAAGAGAACGGCGGACATCTTCGCAGTTTTGTAAACCCCGTTGTTTGCCCAACACTGTGACGTTTTTGTTTTTTCCCTATATCAAATATTATATAATATTTATAGCGGTTTAATTGAACTCACTTTTGAAATACTGTACTGTAAATAAAGGTTTTTTTTTTATCCAATGCCACCAGGTTGTCTTTTCGACATTTCTGGTCTTCTCTCCTGGCCGTGGCTTAATTGTAACCCACTTCTGAGGTTGGGGCGCCTGGAAGGCGGAGTTACGTTACCCCGATGATGTGATAGGATGATTATGATAATGTGGTGCCAGGAGAGGTCTTAAATCTAAACTTAACCTAAATTCCAGACCATGGACGAATACAGGAATAATCCGCTTTAAGGAAAAATTCCTGTGCTCTAACCGGGAATCGAACCTGGGACCTCATGGACTATAGCCAGAAGCTCTGACCACTAGACCATGAGGCTGGTCAATAAAGGTATTAAATTTAATGCTTACAGCACGGCGCTCGCGCAGTATCATGGCCCACTATATTTCAAAGGAAATACAGAAAACATTTAACATCTGAAAATCAGGTACGACAAGATATTAAACAAACGCGCATCAGGTGTGACAAGACTGTTTCGACGAGATTGTAATCAATAGTTGACTCCCATTGGTTAAAACCTGATAGATTCTACACCTCATTGGTGCATTGGTACATGCACGAACTAGTCTAATTCTGTTCTTTCATGGTTCGTTTAGGAATATAATTAGGAACTTCACAGGATTCAGTTAAGTTAAATTTCGATACTGCGTAGTAAGATTGTCACAGTTGTATCTCTCCTATTAGTTGCACGCTAGACGGTGATGGTAGAAACTGAAGTTTTATTTATAGTGATACGTTTTACTTCGTTGGGTTCTGGTTTGTACTGATTGTTAAAGTCTTGTGATACCGCAAACGTGTTCTATAACAGCATATCGGTGCTTATTGAAATTTCGTCTCTCTTCTCTCGAAATACTCGATAAACAACTTCATCGACTTTCAAACTTGGCTCTGATTATTGTTTTCTAACTCCGAAGTTGCTCCCATAATTTTATAGAAGACTGATTGGTAATTTGATTATTATTGTCTAGAATCCCTCCCGTAATGGATGCAGCGATGAATAAGAAACTTCGATATCTCTGTCATGGGTTTGATTCTGCTGCTCGTTTGCTGACGTTTCAGCCATTGGGAAGGGGTGGTGTCTGCATATCACAAAAGTGTGCTATAATATATTACAAGTAAATTCACCTGTAATTTGTAGAAATTATTATGTACGTATGTATGCATGTATTAGCACTGCAATTGCATATACTCCGATGGCAGTGTGTAATACACAATAACATTACAATAATTGTAGTAATAAATTGCAATAATTATAGAAATGAATTACAGTAATTACAGCCATAAAATTACAATAATTAAACAAATAAAGTAACATAAAGGGTGCGGCAAAACATCCTCCCTAATTTAAAGTTTAAATAAAAAACAGATGGATCAAAATAAGGAAACTTTATTAATATCAATAGTATCTTAACAGTGGGAATTTTTCATTTTTTTTTAATAATGTGTCTCTCAAGTAGTGTCCTTCACTATCAATGCATTGTTGAATGCGACTTCGGAAATTCTGCATCACTCTAACTAGCATTTCTTGAGGAATAAGGCCAATTTCTTCCTGTATTGCATTTCTTAGGTCTGGCAAAGTCCTCGGCCGATGTTTGAACACCTCAGCCTTAAGATGTCCCCATAGAAAAAAGTCGCAGGGTGCAAGGTCTTGTGATCGTGCTGGCCAGGGGACGCTGCCACGTGAAGAAATTAAGCGTCCGGGAAACGTCTGAGCAGCAACAACGGAATTACCGCTTACCAGAAACGATACCACAGCGTAAGCACGTTCTTCACCCGTCCACGGCATAGTTGGGATTCGTTACGGATTACAATTTGCACTAATTTAAAGTCAATTCCGTGTATTCAATGTCCTATTCAATTCTTGTTGTTTTGCGTATGTCATTTGATATCGCTATGGCAACGCATGTAAACCTAAATTTCCCACTGTTTAGATACAATTCATATTAATACAGTTTCCTTATTTTGATCCATCTGTTTTTTATTTAAACTTTAAATTAGGGAGGATGTTTTGCCGCACCCTTTAGATAAAATAAACGTAAAAGTAATTCTAACTATAAATAAATAAATGCAATAAACCTAGGACTAAAGACTATGCTATAAACAGGGAACGGATTTATATGGACTAAAAATATATGAAATATGTAAATATATATGTAGTTATTTTTACCAAAATATGGAATTAAATATGGATTTTTACCAAAATATGGAATTAAATATGGACTTAAAATTATAAAAATGACTATGTACGTTAAATATTGGTACATTTTAATCAAACTAAACAAAAATATAATGGACGTACCTTATCTTCCAATGTAGTTTCAACAAAACACAATTTTTATTGTCTGTTACCATAACAATAGGTTACAAACATTTCTTTCAAGTGCTGAAAAGTGAATCTTCTTCTATTGTCTCTGAGGATAGATTTATACTGACTAAAAGAGCGTTCGACGTCACAAGAAGTAACTGGTACATAATTCAATTTCACAATGTCTGCTGGGGATAAGTCCAAGTTAATCTTCACTGTTGATTCACCACTCATCACAGCAACAACCTTTTGTAGTTCTTCATATCCAGGGTTTTTGAAAGTACAGTGTCCACCTTAGCTCTTACTGCATCTGCAACTTTACCTCTACCACGATTCAGTTGTTCCACAGTACTATTTATAATTTCAAAACTTTCAGATAGTGAAAGGTGCCTATTTTGGAGACTTTTGAGCGTTTTTATGATGCATGAAAATGTATGCTGAATGTGAGCTAAGTCATTCTTCACACTTATGTCACAGGTAACTGTTTTCGCAGTATCAATTGAGACTGCATCTTCAGAGTCCAATGCAAGGAGAACATTGTTAATAGAGTCTATATGTTCGGCATAATATTCAACTGCTTCTAGCCATGTACCCCATCTAGTTAAAATTGGCTTTGGTGGCAATGGAATTTCAGGGTACATTTCTTTCAACACGTTAACTCTACTGGGAGCTTTGAGAAATACTTTTTCACTGATGAAATCAACAAATCTACTTTAGGGAAATTGTCTCTGACCACTTCTGCCACACGATGAAATGCATGCGCCACACAAGTAAAATGAGTCAATTTAGGATATACAACAGATAATGCTTGTCCAGCTTTGACCATATAAGGGGCAGCATCGCTAATAAAGAATAACACATTATCGTACATAATACCCTTTGGCCACAGGATACCCATAGCTTCGTTGAACAGTTTAACTATAGTTTTGTTATTGCACTTTTCTAGAACATCACAATGTAAAAGAATTCGTTCAGAATATTGTTCACTTAACAAACCGATAACTACATTACCAACAAGTCTACCTTCTTTGTCGGGAGTCTCATCAATGGAAACCCAAATTGAACTATCTTTAATTTCATCTCTTATCTTCTGTATTGTCTCATCGTAGATGGATGGAGCATACGTCTTCCTAAGTGTTGACTCATCCGGGATTGTATGTTGAGTATATTTTTCAAGGAATTCCCTGAAGACCTTATTCTTTAGTTTGTAGAGAGGAATATCAGCAGAGATGAGAGAACAGCACAGGTCGATGTTAAACTCAGATCTTACATTCGATGTTGTTGGTTGTGTTAAAAACAATTGTCTCTGCTTGGAATTTAGTTGTTTGTTGGCCTGATGTTTACTAGTTGTAATGTGTTGTTGCACCAGGAACTTTTGTGTAGATGATACTGCACACTGACACAAATTACAAAATAATATTTTATTGTCAGTTGATAAACCATCTTCTTTAAATTCTGAAATGTAACTTGTTAGTTTTGATTTTAAATTGACTGAATGACGTACTTTTGGCATATTTACCGTCTTTATAGTATGATTTACAAAACTGAACCTATGTGTACTCTGACTGGCATTTAACTGTTGAGCTGCACAACTGAAGTCTGTTAAAAATTTTAAATTAAATTAATACAGTTTTGTAACTTACTTTCCCATTGTTGATAGGACTGCTAATTTTCAAATAACTCTGATGTTAAAGGGATTACTGAACATGTGTTTAAATCTCTATTGTTGAAATGTATTTTTAAAAGTTAATGGAATTTTGTTTTGTTTTATTGTTAAACCTAATATAATATGGACTGTTTTATATGAAATATGGAAAATATATGGAAATTAACGAAAATATGTACTAAACTCTAAAATATGGAAAAATATGGAAAATAAAAGTAGGATTTTTCAACCCTACACATTGTGAAACATAAAGATAATGCAAAATATAAATTATATTAGCTTTATAAGTAAATATGTATTTACATATAAATCCTTTCCTGGCTATAAATAACGCCTACTATAAAGCATATCTAAGCAAAAGTAAACTTAACTTACAAGTAAACCTATTTCTATGAAACCCAAATATTCTCAACTTTAGTAATTACAAGTCACCTTAATTACTTAATTACAAATGGCTTTTAAGAAACCCGCAGGTTCATTGTCGCCCTCACATAAGCCCGCCATCGGTCCCTATCCTGTGCAAGATTAATCCACTCTTTATCATCATATCCCATCTCCCTCAAATCCATTTTAATATTATCCTCCCATCTACATTATTGTATGGATTCGCAACAAGCTGTTTTTACGGTTATGGGTTGTTAGCACTTCACCCAAACCCCAAGCTGGAGGACCACCCCTTATCGGCTGTCCACGACTGCTTATTTAATATATTCGCAGCTACCCTCCATATCTGGAGGCCGTCTCCTCTATCCGCAACCTGAGGTCGCGCCATGCCGTGGTTATAGGGACCCACAATACATATCCACTTAATTACATTACACAACTCAGTTAATTACACTGAACCTACTTTACTATTAAATCTCAGCCTGATCTTTTCAACCTTTCCTTAGATGTATCGATTTTGAGAGAACCGCCCTGAAAAATTAGGTTATCGCAGGTAAACTGTTGCCGTTTACTATTGTGCTGTTAACGAAGAAAAATTTTGCCGTTTCTGCTTTTTGTTTTCTGAGGATTGTGTTCCATAAAAGTATGGTGTACAATTATACTTTAGACCTATTACTCTATATTTAGAAATTACAAGTGAACTGATCACTGATCTTTTTCACATTAGTATTAGTTCATATATGTAGGGGAGTAGTGGGTACAGTGAGACAACAAAATATTAAGACATATGTATACAGGTGATTATTCAAGTATTTTTAAAATCAAGTGCAATATTAAACATTAAAACATGGAGTACAATAATATATAAACAAAAATGTTAATAGATAAAGACATAATATACAATACGTGTTTGTAAAAAAATGCAAATGTCTCGCTGTTCCCATTCAGGAGGGTACAGTGAGACACGACAGTTTCTAATAACGGACATTGAAATGATTTACATTTATTTCCAAAGAAAGGAAAGCTTGCTGTCTCTTTATCTTGATATGTTCTGTAGGCTTATTTAGAATAATTTTGATGTCTGACTTCGAAACCATTGAAACATCTGGAACATTTGGAAAAGTGAATTTTCCATGATATTTCAAACTTTTGGGAAAAAATGAAATGAATTTTTGGTGACAACAAAGCATAGGCCTATAATTATAAGAATTTAATTTAATCCTTTTTTATTTTTAAACATTTTCTTAAATTTTGTGAATAATTTTTAATTTATGAAACCATTAAACTGTAATGTATCCATTATTTTAAGCTACAGTTCCTAAATTGGTTACTAGTATGTTCATTTTAATGTTACTTACTGGTAAATGTAATATAATCACAGTTTGTTTTTGCAAATCATTGGTACATGGGAACAGTGAGACGTCTCAGTGTACCCTTCAATGGCATGTCTCACTGTTCCCTTTACGCATAGTTCGTTTAAAAATGACGCCATCACTTCAAAATTAAAACAAGAAAGACGAAACTTTGCCAAACATAACCTGAAATACCGTAGTATTAGGTAACAAAACATTCATATGCATATCTCATTTGTATATCCAATATATACCTTGATTAAACACAAGCCTAAATTTTACTTCTAGAGTGAAAAATTACGAATTATTTTTTCATCACTCACCTTTACAACTAGAATAAAATCGAGTATGAAAATACTGTTACTTCACTCGTGCAACATACAACTCCACTGTTACTAGCATCTCAACATCAAAATTTACCATCTAATAAAAAAATGTCTCACTGTTCTCCCTGTCTTACTGTACCCACTTCTCCCCTACACCGATGTTCAAAGATATCGGATCCGACTAATCGATAGTGATCGATAATTTGTTTGTGTAAATGTGGATTCTTTAGTTATTGCTTCTATGAATAGATGGCCAAGATAATAGTCACTGTTGCCAATTGTAGATAAATATTTCCACTCAACTGATTGTAAAACAACTGATTGGGTGAGGACATATGAATGGAGTTTTTTTTGGCACTATCACATGCTTTGAGTACGTTTAATTTAACTTGAACGCATTGGAGTCGGTAGACGCTACAAGCATGCATCCTTCTACTCCTGATAGTGGCATCAGAACACGCATTCTTTTGTAAAGAACGTGATTCGATTTTTCAAAGAAGCATGCGCAATTATATAGTAAAAAAGAAGAAAGGATGGTTTTGGCACAACCTCAAGAACGTGAGAGTGGAGGAAATGGCATTTTTCCACACGATGGCCAGCTCTTTTTTCTTCCTCTATAGGGGAATAATATCTTACTCGTATAACCAGGAATCAAGTGTGACTGGACAAATAAGTTATGTCTTGGCACATGTTTTAAACGGCTTCGATTATGTGGTCAGCTTCAGAGCGGAATCGTTGACTCGAGAAAATGTGTTTTGCGCGGTTTGAGGTTCTGTAGACGCGGCCATATTATGGTTCTGAACTCGGGGATTATTTTTATTTTGATATCTGTAAAATATTATTAAAAACTGGTTTGAATTGAAGAGAACATTGTCACACACAAAGATCAAACATGCTGATCGAGATCAGTTCTATTTATAAGTTTGTTCGTTCATTGTGGTTAAACGTCCAGAATTGGCAAGTGTTTCTTAGAATTACAAAGACAGTGTTTGTACACTTGTTAGCACCGCGGAGATACATTCGAAGTATATTGGTGATGGCGATGATTGTTATTAGGCATATTATTATTATTATTATTATTATTATTATTATTATTATTATTATTATTATTATTATTCACATCTTCATAGATTGGTAATCTCGGTTTAAAAACTTTCACAAATAGTGAAACACTGGCTAAGTGCTACCACCACCACCACCACCACCACCACCACTACGTATTCTACTGCTACTACCACCTAACGTGATATTTCCTAGTTTACGGAAATGGATGAAGTACTTTTCTTCCCGCCTATACCTAGTAAAGTAATTTGTTTGTATTTTACGTCAGTATCATCGAACGGGTTACATCAGCTGCTTGTCTATGCTGATGACGTGAATATATTAGGAGAAAATTCACGTACGATTAGGGAAAACGCGGAAATTCTACTTGAAGCAAGTAAAGCGATAGGGTTGGAAGTAAATCCCGAAAAGACTAAGTATATGATTATGTCTCGTGACCAGAATATTGTACGAAATGGAACTATAAAGATTGGAGATTTATCCTTCGAAGAGGTGGAAAAATTCAAATATCTTGGAGCAACACTAACAAATATAAATGACACTCGGTAGGAAATTAAACGCAGAATAAATATGGGAAATGCGTGTTATTATTCGGTTGAGAAGCTCTTATCTTCCAGTCTGCTGTCCAAAAATCTGAAAGTTAGAATTTATAAAACAGTTATATTACCGGTTGTTCTGTATGGCTGTGAAACTTGGACTCTCACTCAGAGAGGAACATAGGTTAAGGGTGTTTGAGAATAAGGTGCTTAGGAAAATATTTCGGGCTATGAGGGATGAAGTTACAGGAGAATGGAGAAAGTTACACAACGCAGAGCTGCACGCATTGCATATTTCACCTGACATAATTAGGAACATTAAATCGAGAAGTTTGAGATGGGCAGGGCATGTAGCACCTATGGGCGAATCCATAAATGCATATAGAGTGTTAGTTGGGAGGCCGGAGGGAAAAAGACCTTTGGGGAGGCCGAGACGTAGATGGGAAGATAATATTAAAATGGATTTGAGGGAGGTGGGATATGATGGTGGAGACTAGATTAATCTTGCTCAGGATAGGGACCAATGGCGGGCTTATGTGAGGGCGGCAATGAACCTCCGGGTTCCTTAAAAGCCAGCAAGTATCATCGAACTCCAATCGTGGAAGGGGGTAGCAAACGATGTTTTCGGTTCTCAACCGTTAATCCAGAAGTATAGCCAGGTTAATATTAGAAATGTCAGTAAAAATAAAATGATGTCCCTGTAGAAACGCGAATACTTTCAACTTACGCGAGACAACTGGTTTTCCAGGTGCTCTTGGTACGTGAAAAATTGGTATCTCTGGACTAGCATCCCGATACACAGAACAGATACCCTTTACACTATAATCCCACCTAATCCTGGACAGGTGGCAACCTTATCGATGCGTTTTTTATGCTTTATTTCGTCCTTATATAGAGCCATCTAAAAAAGGATTGGAGGGTTTCATACATCAATAACATCTATCATGATAAATATATGATGATACATGCCGGGGACTTGCATTTCCTTTCCGAGCTCTACCTGAAGCTAATACTCGGATTTTTTCCGACCTCATACCAACCTAACAAATATACTGCTAGCAAACCTAACCATAAATAAATAATAAATAATAAATTGTTGTAGGCATCTCAAGACTGATTAGTGTAATATGTAGCTAGTCGGCGATGTATGCAATGGAGGGAAAAGGGACTGTCCATCCTACCCATTATCTCCTGGCCTGGTTGCCTCATAAGCAGGGCCGCCGACAGAATTTATGGGCCCCTATGCAATACTGTACTCGGACCCCCGTTGAAAAAAGTAACATTTACAAGTTACCAGTTGTTCTAACCATAATAATTATTTGCAAAATAAATAAAAGATAATCCCATACACAGATACGAACTTAAAAATATACACTTTTATTACGTTGAAAACTTTTAGCAAAACTTCACATTAGCACAATATATTATATTCATTAAAACATTATTCTTAAACACCTGTATTTTCTAACTTGAATCCAACATCAACAAACAACTCTCCTTGATTTCATTGATGCAAAATCATCAATTATGTTATCAAAATTTAAAGACCTAGCAAGATCGCTCTCCAGACTAAGGAGCCAAGTTTACTCAGTCGTTCTTGACACATTATCTGAATACATTTTTTATTTCCTTCATTTTGCTGAAGGATCTTTCAGCATCAGCAACTGTCACAGGAATGGTATAGAATATTCTAATGGTTATACAAATATTTGGAAATAAAGTATCCAGTTTTAATTCTCTCAGACTATTTAGGAGATTCATAGGTTTCAGTGGGGTTGGCCCAAAATTAGAGGCATGAATTGATTTTAAATATTTTGGCTCATCACTCATCTCTTTATTAATATCTTCATAATATTTTTCACGCAGTCTAGCACCTATATTACTACCTTTCAATTTTTTTCTGTCTCTCCTAGTGCTTCTTAGCTCCCGACTTATTCATTGTGCGGTTAAACTATAACCAGTAACAGCAATGAACAGAATTTGCTAGACAAACGACAACGAAAAGACGAAAGGTTCGACACGAAACATAAAATGTACTGAAAAAGAAACGTATCCTACGACTTCGGTTTGAGAGAGTCCACTGGCATATTGTGGTGGGCCAGCGGGGATTTGGTAGTTAAGAAGGACAAGCCAATAAATAATTGAACGTGTTCAGTACAAGCGACGGGAACATAGTTCAGGCAAATGCCGGGGCCTCAATTGTCGTATCGGTGAACGTTAATGCAGGAAACCGATATTCTATTATATAAAAGTCAAATATTTACATATGAAGTGGTAATTTGTATTAATTCTACTATTGTTGAGTTAATATGTCAAATTTATGTAACAAATATTCTTACAAAATTTTATAGTACCCGTATGTATCTACGAATAATTATTCATGATAATGAAAGGTAATCTGACTCAATCTGACGGGCTCTTATTGCTCACGGGCCCATATGCACTCGCCCCCTTTGCCCCCACCACTTCTCGGCGGCCCTGCTCATAAGTGGTGCCTTGTTGGTATCACTTTGATGTTCAGGCCTATCTTCGTACAGTTGACTAAACAACATCAACATTAGTAATTCCACAGCTATTTACTACTGCTCCATACTTGTAAAATACAAAGGTGAGTAAGAACCAAGAAAGACAATTATTATTTTACTTACTTACTTACAAATGACTTTCAAGGAACCCGAAGGTTCATTGCCGCCCTCACATAAGCCCGCCATCTGTCCCTATCCTGTGCAAGATTAATCCAGTCTCTATCATCATACCCCACCTCCCTCAAATCCATTTTAATATTATCCTCCCATCTAAGTCTCGCCTCCCTAAAGGTCTTTTTCCTCTGGTCTCCCAACTAACACTCTATATGCATTTCTGGATTCGCCCATACGTGCTACATGCCCTGCCCATCTCAAACGTTTGGATTTTAAGTTCCTAATTATGTCAGGTGAAGAATACAATGCGTGCAGTTCTGTGTTGTGTAACTTTCTCCATTCTCGTGTAACTTCATCTCGCTTAGCCCCAAATATTTCCCTAAGAACCTTATTCTCAAATACCCTTAATCTCTGTTCCTCTATCAAAGTGAGATTCCAAGTTTCACAGCCATACAGAAGAACCGGTAATATAACTGTTTTATAAATTCTAACTTTCAGATTTTTGGACAGCAGACTGGATGATAAGAGCTTCTCAACCGAATAATAACAAGTATTTCCCATATTTATTCTGCGTTTAATTTCCTCCCGAGTGTCATTTATATTTGTTACTGTTGCTCCAAGATATTTGAATTTTTCCACCTCTTCGAAGGATAAATCTCCAATTTTTATATTTCCATTTCGTACAATATTCTGGTCACGAGACATAATCATATACTTCGTCTTTTCGGGATTTACTTCCAAACCGATCGCTTTACTTGCTTCAAGTAAAATTTCCGTGTTTTCCTAATCGTTTGTGTATTTTCTCCTAACATATTCACGTCATCCGCATAGACAAGAAGCTGATGTAACCCGTTCAATTCCAAACCCTGCCTGTTATCCTGAACTTTCCTAATGGCATATTCTAGAGAGAAGTTAAAAAGTAAAGGTGATAGTGCATCTCTCTGCTTTAGCCCGCAGTGAATTGGAAAAGCATCAGATAGAAACCGACCTGTACGGACTCTGCTGTATATTATTATTATTATTATTATTATTATTATTATTATTATTATTATTATTATTTTTTAAAGTAAAAATATAGAAGAGCGTTCCCAGATTGCAGAAGAAAGTACCGGGGCGGCGACCTGGCACGCCTACAACCCTGGTTATTCTGACATGACGAATAGGAAAAATGTAAACGGACGTAGATTTATCCCATGTCATTTGAGGCAGACCACTGAACACTTCAGCCCGTATCTGTGATAGAACCACGGATCTCTTCTAACCTAGCTAGCGGCTAGCCTGTTTGATTAATTATATTTTAAATGAATACTCGTTTCAATTTGGTTGCGTTCCTCAAATTGTGTTCTTTTACTAGGTTAGATTATAAAGGTTCGCGTTCGTGATCTGTTCGTTGGTTAATGAGTGTGTTGCTATGCGATTCGAGAGCTTGAAACTGAAGTGTAATTACATTTTAATGTTTAAACTGTTTATTTTCGCGGGCTGATGGGTGTTGAAAATCAATTAAACGGTAATGGAATATTTTAATTCGTCTCCAATTATGTGTTGCAGTTTCTGAAAGCTGTAGTGCTTGCGATATTCGGATTACAGTATAAATGTGTTCTGCTTCATGCCAAGACTCTTGCTGACCATTGTCACTTTTTGTATGTACTTACAATTTAGTGCAAACTTCTGACATTTGAATGAACCTTTTGTAAGGCTTTGTTACGTGATAGTCACATTTTTTTGTTAAGTTTATTTCACCGCCTGCTTGAACACATTCGATGGTTGCTTATACTGCCTGCTCATAAGACCATTCCAACAATGCTTTCACTGAAATGGTAGGTGGCAGCACCAAATATATTATGGTCTTCGTCAGTTTTTTGACATTATTTACTGTTATGCTATGGACAAGAACTACCTGGGGAAAACCGTCTTATTTACGTGTTATTCCACCGTTTCTGAACGACCTCTATTTTTCAAAAGATACATTAAAGAGATAATTATCATGGGTAACAACACTGGTAAACTGTTACTTTTAAATTTACGAGGTACAATAATTGCTAGTAAATTTATTGGTGAAACTCACTTGTCGAGGAATATTTATTGGGGCAGTTTTACAGATAAGATGGAAAAAAATAGTAGAAACAGATGTATTGTAGTGGCCTCCCATCACAATAGTGCGCAAAAAAAAAAAAAAAGATCAGCGGAAGTACAGATTGATCAACATTTTTAGTACACTGATCCGTCGATATAGGAGAAAGCCAATGTTTACCTTCTTCGATATAACATGCGGAGCAAGTCCCCTGCAATCGGGAAGCATCATGTTTAGGTAGAGCATGAAAATCCAGGAATATTAGAGACAATAAAAAATCAATCATAAGGGAATGGGTATTTAAGAGTTGTTAATCCATTATAAAAAGTGAATCTGATACAACGTTAATACAAATAAATTAAATTAATTTTATTTCCTAGAATATATCTATCTCTAAAATACAATAATAAATAAATACATAAATGAATGAATAAATAAATTGATAAATAAATAAGTAAATAGATAGATAAATAAATAAACAAATAAACAAGCAGATAAATAAATATTCCCTAAAATATTACCTTAAACACTCCAATAATGATAATAACAATAATAATAATAATAATAATAATAATAATAATAATAATAATAATAATAATAAATAGCGATAAATAACTCGAAATACGGCTGCAATTGCTTCATATTACACACATTCATAAACGTTTTTGTTTGCTTTAATTGTGTGAAATGGCCATTTAAAGTAGGCCTAGAGAGGCTGTGTATAACATTAAGGAAGTAAGGGGCTTTGGGTAACACAAGATCCCCAAAGATGGCTTACCATTATAATCCGAAACATAAGCGAGAAATTATATTTTGAAGAAGAAGCAGTGAGCCTAAACCTTGAAATGGAGATGATGATAATATCTGTGGTGTTTGGGTAAAGGGAGATAAGTCATAAAAATGAGTTCGGAGATAAACGAATATTAAACTTGGAACCCTTATTACAAATAATTTTCTACACAAATAAAACACATCAACTGCTAGTATTCTTTGATTTTTGCACACCCACTTGTATAATTTAACTTGTGTGTTCGTCTGGGGAACAAAATTCCACGTGGACAAAAAAATGACTTATACCCCTTTACCCGAACACCACAGATATAACGGGGACAACCAGAGCGATAGGAAAAATATCTGTTCCGCACTTCAGATATCGATGAACTCCCGAAAAAGTAATAAATATGAGGATTTAAATACAGAAATTCAATAAATATATATATTTAATTAAGTAGATATATAAATATGGGTCTAGGGTATTTCGTAACCGGAAATTTTAGAATACTTCTATACTAGTATTAGTATCTATCTTGTTATATTTAACGTTGTGTAATATTTTTCATAAGTTTTGTTACGCATGGTCTGCTCTGTATTCACTTGACCTCTTTGTCTTTACAGGTGAGTGGCAGTAGTGGAAAGAAATTCTCGAATGCTTGTCAAGGACCGAACTGACTAGCTTCCAGCTTGTAGCCAAAGCCAGTAAGTAGCTTTATGGTCTAACCCAGAATGTAAAGGTTGAGGATAATGACGTACGTTTGTATTTCTGTTTGAAAAAGAGAGCATTAATTCTTTAAATATCCGTGTAGAAGAATATGGGGTAAACTGATTGTAGTAGTAGGCCTAATGGAGATTTTCTTTATTTAACATCCTTTCAAAACTCAGAACGGCTAAAGCTGGTTCACAATAAACCGGGAACGGAAACGACAACGAGAACGGAAATAATGTTAAGGGGAATTGGACGTTATCGCATGCAAAGTAATGGTAAAAATAGCCTATCTTCAAGCGGTCAGAATTGTAATACTATTTATCACAGCTCTTTCATTTTTTTAGTGATATATGTATACACATTAAGCTTTAAAATGAAAGAAGAATGGTTACTCTAGTGTAAATCTTACCCTTAAATTAATTTTTGAATTTAATCATGTTTTTTATATAAATTCACTACATACCTGTGATTAGGTACACTCTATTCACTTATCATAGCACACATTGAATTAAAATTTTGGCCACTTACTGCTAATAGATTCTAAAACATACCCTACTAAAATTATTAAAATATCTGTAATATTATGGGCTTACGGCTTATACTAATCTTCAATTCCTTTTTAATTTATTGACGGTGATGATTGCTATAAGCCCTATGCCCATAATATCATAGATACATGAATAATTTTAGTAGGATATGTTTTAGTATCTATTAGCAGTAAGTGGTCAAATTTTCAATTCAATATGTGCTATAATAAGTGAATAGAATGTACCTAATCACAGACATGTAGTGGATTTATAAAAAAATTGTGCTTAATTAAAAAAATTAATTTAAGGATAAAGATTTACTCTAGAGTAACCATTCTTTTTCATTTCAAAGTTTAATGTGTATACATATATCACTAATAAAATGAAATAGCTGTGATAAATAGTATTATATTTATGACTCCTTGAAGAGAGGCTATTTTTACCATTATTTTGCATGCGATAATGACCAATTCCCCTTAAAATAAATGTATTTCCGTTCTCGTTCTCGTTTCCGTTCCAGATTTATTGTGTACCAGCCTTAACATTGTCATTGTAACCTGCACCCGCCTGTAAAAAAAAATCCACGTGGCCTGTTTCGATAATAATTCGTGCCCACGTTTTTATTGTGATTCAAACAAATTCAATTTGTTAGAGGTTTTCGTTTTCCTATCGACTTAAAGCATTACAGAGCAATATATAAGATGCGATTAGCTCTCCAGGACAGTTATGACTAGGCGTCGTATTCCAGCTACCTAAAGTCTAAAGTTAAAGACACATTTGGTATATAGTACGCCGAACACAGGTAATGCAACGAATAATGATGTAAACAAACAGGTCGTCGCTGCGTGTTCGTGAAGTACAGTGAACTTCCGACATTCTGAAGCTATACTAGTAAACACAGGTTTGAGCCGTAATGTTCGTTTTCGTCTTGATCTTTGCAGTGAATAATAACATGCATTCGTAAGTTACGAAACTTGAACATATGCGGATGTCACTTGAAATTATTTTATATTGCATATATATTATACGAGGGGGATCCAGGAAATAACGACAGTTCGCGCATACCCGCAGCGCAGCTGACTCCCCTTCCTTGTTTGAAGGTCAACTGGCTTCCTTAACATGTGTTCTCATAATGTTGTGAGTACTGGTTGCAACAAGTCTCCATTGTGCATTTTGTGTTACTTCAAAATGAACGACGTGATTGTTAATCCCGCCGACTGTGAGGTGAGGAGTGTGATTCGATTTTTGAATGCCCGACATTTGAAACCTGCAGAAATTTACCGGCAATTGAAAGAAGTGTATGGTGATACTGTAATGAATGAAAGAAATGTGAGAAAATGGTGCGAAATGTTCAACAATGGGCGAACAAATGTCCACGATGAAACTCGACCCGGACACCCATCACTCATCACAGAAGACCTGAAGACTAAAGTGAACGACAGAATCTTGCAAGACAGGCGCACATCACTGGACGAATTGCATATTGCCTTTCCTGACATTTCTCGTTCTTTGCTTGGTGAAATTGTGTCGCAACATCTTGGCTACCACAAAATCTGTGCCCGCCCGCACACTGCTGCTTCAACTCGAGAATTGCTGGATCAATTCGGTTGGGAAATCTTTGATCATCCGCCCTATAGTCCAGACCTTGCTCCTAGCGATTTTCACCTTTTCACTAAGCTGAAAGACTTTCTTTGGTGGTACGCGTTTTGGAAGTGATGAAGAGTTGAAGAAGACAGTGAACACCTGGCTTAATGAACTGGCGGCAGAGGAGTATATCACGGGAATTCTAAAGCTAGTGAACAGATACGACAAATGTTTAAATGTAGGTGGTGATTATGTAGAGAAGTAAAGGAAGCGTCAGTTATGTAACAGACTTTGTTTTTTCAAATAAATATATATATTTTTTAATTATTACAACAAAACGGTCGTTATTTCCTGGATCCCCGTCGTATATTGGTGTATGATGTAGTACAAGATATTCCTATTTTCTTATATTTTTTCGTGTTTCATTAGGATACCTATTACATATGTCGCTCAGCACTGAAAACCCACTAATTTTCTATATACTTTCCTAGAAATTCCCTAAAATATAGATTATTTAATTTATTAATTGAGGTGTTGGCACTGAACCTCATGGTAGGCTACACAAATCCATGCTAAACGTCGAGTTAATGCCTTCATACAGTTCTTTTCGATTACGTTCAACACACTTTCTGTGCCTTTGGTATTGCAGTGTCTTTCAATGCACTGTTTTTGTCACTTTTAGTTTATTTTGCAAATTTATATGTAATGTTGTCTAATATTAACAGTTGAAAATATAGGTTCAAATATCCTCAACTATGCTCTGTAATATTGCACGCTTGAGTGTCTTACCTAAGGCATTTTACTTCAATCAGCCACAAAGATGTAGTTATTTAAACAATACGACTAGTAAGAGCAGTGATCAAAAACACTACTCACTATGACGGAGGATGCGTAGCCTAACTATTTTGTATACGAACGTACCTGTACCTGCGCTGTGACGTCAAATACAGTACGAATCAGGCAACCTCATTCCAGTTTATAGGTAGCTGGAATACAAAGCCTAGTTATGACATTGTATTTTATTTTAAGATAGATTAATTCATTAATAACCGGGCAATCTCGCATTCACACAAATTTCCGAACTCTAAACTCTGGGAACTTTTCTTCTTCAAAGAAAATTTCCGGAGATCCGAGCCCGTGACTCGAACCCGGGACTTCCAGATCTGGAAGCAAGTATGCTGATGACCTAGCGGTTGCATATATTAGATATTAAAGTACTTCTATCCAATGCGATGTTGCCGGTTATATCCATTAGATTTTTGTAATTGAAGAGTGAGTCGGGAGTTTCACAGTTATTTTGGATAATAGCTACTCAGAAACCGTATTTGTTATGGAAAAATTATTACACTTGTGTGACGAAAAATAGTAAAAATTAAATTGATAACCCTGAGAATGCAATAATAGTACATTATGCAACGAACCTATAATGATAGTAATTAAGACGCGAGGATGTTTATGAAACGAGCGCAAGCGAGTTTCATAATTATCATACGAGCAAGTTTCATACGATTTTTTATGCTCGACCATATTTCTAACTTGAAATTATTCATAAGTATTCATGTAATTCTTATGTGACTGGGGAGCGGAACTGACCTTGTGCAATCTAAATTGTGAGATGTGCGCAGACGCGAAAGTATTTAGTTTTTCCGGGCAACGAATGTCGACGACCTTGATATAAATTCGAGAGTAAGATAAACGTTAAACTTGATATAACCTTGAAATTGAATTCAACATTGAAAAACGAGATGACAAATTGAATTTATTTGAATATTATTTACAATTAACGCTAATTATTATAGTAAACTTCTGCGACAGCATTGGATTTCCAGCCTGCGTGACGTTTTGTTAGTTGTCTTTCGATTGCATATCCGAGAATAATCGAAAACCTGAACTTTAATGAATAGGTGTACTTTAATGACATGCATTAAAGGACTGCTACCAGGTGTATAATTACTACATTTCGTCATGGTCGAGCATAAAATAATTTAAAACAGTTCGCCATTTTTAAACGAAATCCTCTGCGACAAATGAAAATTTTGTTAGGATTTTTGCTCATTATTGAAGAATTCGTGCCTGAAAAGGAAAGTGATATTCACTATACTGAGAGGGTAAAATAACACGAAATAGATGGCTGAGCGAGACAGAGGATGACATGTATGTGAATTCAACAGGTTCTACGTTCGATATTAAATTTTTAACTTGGCTCAGAATTTTAAAATACAATAAGCGGACAGCCACTTCCACGCAGTGTAAAACTTTTGACTTATCGGTTGTAAATAAATTTGGGAGACAAAGTTAACTTCAAGCTTTAGATTGCGTGTAATTACATAACAAACAAATATGTGTAAATGTAGGTTTCTTTACATCGTATTTGACAAAATAAAAAAGCGATGAGTCGTAAAGTAGGGTAATAAAATAAAGAATCCATTTAAGTTATAGGTCTTCATTTGCTAGGAAAGCCGCCAAATGGTATAGTGGAAGGTTTCTAAATGATACATACGTTACATCATGTTCGAGTCACGACACTGTTACACGAGGTGTTTTTCTACGACAGGACTTTATGTATTTTTTAAAGTTCTTAGAATCATTGAGACTTTGTGTTTATTTTATGATCCTGCAGAAAGTATGTTGCGCGTTTACAGGCAGCCTGTACTCGTCTGATCGACTGCTGTCTCTCGCGTGACATATTCGCCCGGGTTGAGTCACACGAAAGGTTTCCGTTGACAAGTGCTCTACAATCTGTTGCATCTCGCCATATAGTTGTCTGCATTCACTACCGTGGCGCGCATTACGCTGAGAGCTGTTGGGGATTTCAGAAGCATTCATTGCTAATGACTGCAAGACTTAAAAGTCCGGGTATCTTACCTTCTACCAGTGATGCCAAAGCAAGCGCATTTGTGCACAAAACCAATCCGCGGAAAGTCTAAAATTCCATATTCAGTATTCCCAACCTAACACACATAACAATTTCCCTCTTCTTACCGCTTAAGTGACATATTGATTTTACTGCTTTAGGCTTTTAAAATATTATTTTTAGAGACGTTCAATATAGTAATAATTATAAATTAGAAACTTACCACTGCAATTTCACCTAAATTGCACTGTTAATTATTGTTTTTAAATATTTGCAAAAATTAAGTAAAATAAATCATTACATAACCTTACCGTTTGTTTTAAGTTCGCATTTATAGACTGGAGGAAAAAAAAGACAGACGTATATCACGGCCTGCTGGAGTATAGTAAACACAGAAAACATTTTAAAGCAACAATGTTGAAGATAGATATTTTTGTTTTGCAAATTTGCCGTCATTGAACAGAAACCAAGATGGAGATTTCATTGCAACTAATTAGAAATTCCTCTTTCAGGTATGTAATAAACGATCTTCGCACAAAATAATGTACGATACACGAGCGGTATGTTTTCTTTCAATTCTCGGAAATTAAAAAAGTTCAACTACGTTTCACTTTTTCAAACTTTTCCTCGAACATGAAAACTTCAACATACCGCTCTTGTAACGCATATTACTATTTTCTGACCTTGACGTCGTGCGCGGGCAGCAAGCGCTAAGTATGGAAAGAGGAAGGGTTGTGTATATGAATAAGCAACCTGTTGGATTAAGAAAACAGTGGTGCACAAACTTCAAACGGAACGTGCAATTTTATGTTGTTATTTTTATATGGCTTCTTTCTGTTTAATATTATCTATATTGTCTGTAAAACAAAAGTACTAACACTGATTTCTTAATATTGCACTTGTGTTTTAAATCTTAATAACATAATAGAGAGTTAACAAGGAATATTCACTTAAATTCCATAGTAGTATAGTATTATACTGTATTAAGTGAACGAAACAAATCATTCATAAAGAAAGTGACATTCCAAAGAAAGAGATTGAGTATGACATGATAAGTTGGAATTGATATTGATGGTATCTTTAGTCCTACAAACGTATATCAATAAACTAATCAAAACAATATTACAGTACAAAGCAAAGTTACCTAGGTACTGTATATATTTTAAGTGTAACTAATATTACATAACAAAACTCTTATTGCATTATGCTTTTAAGGTGATATTTGTGAGCAACTTCCTATAATCAGAATATTAAATTATTTTCCCGAAATCTGCAGAAGCGATAGAGCTGACATTTTTACAATACATGCACACGTATCTTTTGCTTATGATGTAACAGTAGTTGCTTTGTTAATTCATTTCCTTACAAACAATTTCCATGAGAATATTTTAAAAATTTTCAATACACTATCTTCAGTAATACGTATATACGGTATATTAGATTTACGAAAACATTCTGTAAGGTTACTAAATAAATAGGCCTATACCTGAAAATTTCACTTTTCTATACGAAAAGTTGAGAAAATATTTCTTTTCAATAAAAAAGTCAAACTTGTGAAAAACGAGCATTAAAATTAAAACTTACATTCTTATAATGCACTTATACTTCTCAGGAAAATCTAAAATTAACATGGATACAGTTTTAATAAGTTCTCTTCCCTTTATCTACTGAATCAGCGCTAGTCATCCCCGTATATAGCTCGACCAAGCGGCATATACTACCTCTTTCGTTTGTCTCTTTCCTTTCCGCTGTAAAGCGCTCAGGCTCTCCTGAGCTCTAAAGCGCGCGCTTGCTGCTATGGGCATCAATTGACATGCCTGCCTTATACCGTGAAAACGTAAGAATTTTCCCGCTATTACTACATATGCTATAGTCCCGTCGTTCTAATTTCCGGCAGCCAATCGCGTTGCAGGTCGGCTACATTTAAACGTATGCGTCTTGTGATTCGCTGACGAAGACGTTATTCATTTCTTAAGGCTCGATAAATACTTAATATAATCGCCCGCCATTTTGGCTCTTTCGTTGGCGTTCGCAGAAAGCACACGAAGACGTTATTTGCCATTCAGTTATTTGCTGAATTACAGTGCGTTTAATTTATTATCATAGGAGCTACGACATGATAATATTTAATGGTATGGCAAATAGATTCTTCGGCGAACGATAGGCCTACTACCTATCTAGACTTTATAGAGCCTTCACTTCCTAAGACATAAGCAAAGAGGAGGAGTTACTCCGGGAATAACAGCGTGGCGACTATAGTAGATTATATTTTTTTTTTTTTTTTTTTTTTTTTTTTAGTTGTTAGGTTTTTACTTTCTTTTTTTTCCCTCTCCCCCCAGAATTTGTTTCGAATTTCGATACTAAAATGAAGAATCCACTGCAAGAATGATGGATGTCACTTTCTTGTCGAAAATGAACCAAGACTGTTAATGCATAGCTTAAGACATATAGAATGTGCATAAAGGGTTATATGGCATTAGCACTGATAGTCATTGTCCAGTAATGATCGGAAAATCACAGTTAAGCTTTGAGCGCTAAGCATTTCAAACTTTCAATCGCTTCTCCTGCAAAATGTATGTATTCCAAATGACATCCATCATTCTTGCAGTGGACTCTTCAAATACTACAGCTGACAGTTATTTTCTAATTGTTACGTTGACAGCACCGTTTGCTTTTGAGGAAATTGCCACTTTCATGAAACGAAAGTTACTAACGAATGCTATTTGAAATTTACGACTAATAACAACAATGTATTAAAGCTAACATAACTTACAGGAATAAAAGGACAGAACATAGCAATATACTTTTTTCATTCGATTAAATTCCTTATTACAGTAGAGCGTCTCGTTTAGGCACAGTGAAAACGTAAAGAAAGTGCAGGTAACGTGTGGAGGAGGACGAGCCGTACGATAAACACGAGGGATGCACAAGGTTTTAGTTACAACATTTATGACGGAGCATTCATTGAAATTATATTTTCCAAAAACACACGAAACAAAAGAACACAAATTGCATAACTTTATCATACACACATTTTAACAAACAAGCAATTGTAATATTGAAATAATTCAATATAACAGATGAAATTTTGCTACTTATATGATGTTGCTTTGAATATTAAAGTATTTAATTTAGGTAATGTCTTTTGAATAATAGTAAAAAAAAAGTAAAAGTAGAAATGGCGTTGGCAGCATGATACGTATACTGAGTTGTTGCGAAACATAGAAATTTTATTGTGTAACTAGCCGTACCCGTGCGCTCCGCTGCACCCGTTAGAAATAAATATAAAGTAATTATATACTTAAAATAGGACATTTGATCCAGGGAACATTCGTGTTTGATAGAAGGATAAATCGTTTATTATGTTACTTAATTTAAATTTAATTAAAAAATTAAAATGCGATCATTTTGATCCAGAGACCACTCATTTGGTCATAAAAATTAGTTTAGGAAATACAGGAAACGAATATACAGAATAGCCTATCAAGTTTTCTGTGCATAAGAATCTATTTTAATCTTACCTGTCCTCGATTCACTTAGAAGTTACTGTGATAACATTATAGCATTATGTCCATCTAGAGAAACTACACTTTCCAATGGTGAATTAATAATTAATTATACAAATCGGTTAATTTAGCTTCCGATATTACTTTATAGAAACACAGAAACATTATTGTAGGCTATCTTTCATAGCTTTCGATTGTTGCTGTCCAAGGCCCCTTATAGACGAAGTCATTTGTTTTTTAATTCATTACACGGCCTTAGATGGCAGTTATTTTAATTTTAAAACTCATTTATCTCATTAAATATCAGTCCTATCAAAATTTTTCAAAGAATAAAACTTATCGGAAATGATTTTTAAAGAAAGTTGTGTTATGTAACATTTTTCATAAAAATCAATAATAAGCGAGATATTTCAATTTATTTAATTCAGGCCCCCTTATAACCCCCTTTTAAATAACGTATTTTGAATGCCATATAGCCTAAGTTACAACGAACTTAATTTATATTCCAATTTTCATCAAAATCCGTTCAGCCATTATCGCGTGAAAAGGTAACAAACATACAGACAGACATACAAATAAAAATTTCAAAAAAGCGATTTTCGGTTTCAGGGTGGTTAATTATATATGTTAGGACCAATTATTTTTGGAAAATCGAAAATTACCAGAAAAATTTCGGCTACAGATTTATTATTAGTATAGATGACAATGAGAAAGTATGTGTCACCTTCATGATGGTAATTTTTTTTGGGGGGTGTCACAAGGGTTTCGAATTACTGAATCATGCGGAATGATAATGATTATTGTCTTGCTTTTGTTACAAGACGTGTTACTTGTACAGTGTGGCCTGTGCAAGTTGAGTTGTGCTGTGCATTCTAGGATTGATACATTCTCAATTTATATGATTAAGAGAAACATTGTCGTGTTGTCTCTCTCCATTTACACTTGTTTCTTCGCAAAGAGTTTTAATGTTTTTGCAAGAAACAGAGTTGAACTGCTTGAGGTCGTGTACTTTGCAGTATTAATCTCACTTCGTTAGGTTTGTCATTGACTCCTAAGACCTTGGATGCTAACTGTAAATTATGCTTAGTAACCTTCTCACTTTATTTACTCGTTAAATGAGGGAACAGTTGTTTATCGTGAAATCGCGTAACGTGAAACCGCAGAGTAACAAGTTAGGAATCTTTCATGCCTTTTATATCCATACAGCTCTTACGTGACAATTGCCAGTTAAACGTATTTAGAAAAAAAAACTTCGTACAAATGTAATAAAATCGTCATTTACCATACAGATAGTTACATGTAGGCTAAATGACAGCCTTAAATTTGGGGTATCGTAACTGCAAGAATGATGAATGTCACTTTCTTGTCGAAAATGAACCAAGACTGTCAATGCATAGCTTAAGACATATAGAATGTACATAGAGAGTTATATGGCATTACCACTGATAGTGTCCACACCTGTGGAGTAATGGTCAGCGCGTCTGGCTGTGAAACCAGGTGGCCCGGGTTCGATTCCCGGTCGGGGCAAGTTACCTGGTTGAGGTTTTTTCCGGGGTTTTCCCTCAACCCAATATGAGCAAATGCTGGGTAACTTTCGGTGTTGGACCCCGGACTCATTTGACCGGCATTATCACCTTCATCTCATTCAGACGCTAAATAACCTGAGATGTTGATAAAGCGTCGTAAAATAACCTACAAAAAAACACTGATAGTCTTTGTCCAGCAATAATCGGAAAATCACAGTTAAGCTTTGAGCACTAAGCATTTCAAGCTTTCAATTGATTCTCCTGCAAAATATATTCCAAATGACATCCATCATTCTTGCAGTGGACTCTTCAGTTGGTTTCGATTCCCGGTTGGGTTTTTCCGAGGTTTTTCCCAGCCATAAGGCGAGTTTTAGGTACTCTATGACGAATCCTGGGCCTCATATCGCTATCACCAATTCCTTTGACGCTAAATAACCCAGTAGTTGGTACAGCATCGTTAAATAACCAAATAAAAATATAGT
This sequence comes from Periplaneta americana, assembly GCA_025594305.2. Taxonomy (NCBI): domain Eukaryota; kingdom Metazoa; phylum Arthropoda; class Insecta; order Blattodea; family Blattidae; genus Periplaneta; species Periplaneta americana. Next base: position 26,174,658 of record JAJSOF020000025.1, on the reverse strand, counting down.
ATATGTTTCATATCTGTCATGGTTTGCTGAGGAAGATCAAATCCAACGCTGTTTAAGCGCGAATGGCTCTTGTTGTTTTGGGCGGCACCCTCCATGATCAAACTCATAATATGAAACGAGGTATTCATTCATTCATAATTTTCTGCCCACTGGCAGGTCTTACAGTGCAAACCTAGCATTTTCCAATCTTTCCTACTTTCTGTTTTCCTCTTTGTCTGCGCATAGATCCATATATTACATTGGAACACATGTTCTGTAGTAGTGAATTTCTTAAATAAATAAATTAAGCCTATTAGGCCTACTATATAATACCACAGTCTATTATATACAGTCACGAAGCTTGAGTTTTGAGGGTGCTAGAAACAATAGACTTGATTAACATTGCCTGTAATGAGGCGATATTAGCGATCCTAGTGGTGAGCAACTACCTAATGTTTGCATATTTACTACATATTGAGCTTTGTGACTGTATATATTAGACTGTGATAATACTGTATATTGAATTTATGAACATAGTGTTATATTTACTCTGTAATTTGCCAATTATAGCTACATTTTACATTTTTGGCTATGATATCTATACTTAACTCTTTTTAATTTATTTTTATTTGGTATTTTTCATTTATATCTATATCCGTTTCTTTTATTTAGGTAGTATCTATTTAATATTTGAGGAGAAAAATTCGCTCCGGCGCCGGGGATCGAACCCGGGTCCTTGGTTCTACGTACCAAGCGCTCTACCACTGAGCTACGCCGAATTCAATCCACAGTACCGGACCGAACCCTCTCCTTCAATGTTTCCCTTTGTGGCCTGACTCCAAGGGAAACATTGGAGGAGAGGGGTTCGGTCCGGTACTGTGGATTGAATTCGGCGTAGCTCAGTGGTCTGAGCGCTTGGTACATAAAACCAAGGACCTGGGTTCGATCCCCGGCTCCGGAGCGAATTTTTCTCCTCAAATATTAATTGTCAATATTACAGTTATTATTCTGTAGGACAAATTAATAAATCTATAATAGTATCTATTTGTTTTTTTTTTCTTTCATTTTTAACTTTTAATTTGTAATAATTACACTTGTATCTTGCATTTGTTTTATCTCTTTTTTCATGTTATATGCAATTCTATGTTTTTTTTTTTAAACAAATATCTGTACTGTCTAATGTAATTGGAGCTTTGCCTTGTTATAGACATAAATAAATAAATACCTATTAATTTTGAGAAAAATTCGTTCCGGCACCGGGAATCGAACCCGGGACGTCTCAGCTCTGCGCGCTGATCGCTCTTCCCAACTGAGCTATACCGGGACACGATCCATGGTGCCGGCCGAACTCTCCTCATTGTATCGTATCGTATCGTATCGTATCTACATGTTGACTACTAACATAAAATAGTAGTCGTGATTATTCAATGAGGATGGCGAGACCAGCGAATAGGGATTATAAAGAATGGACACTTCGCGTCGGTAACTTTGATGTAGCCGGACTGATTTCAATGACCTTCAAGCCAGCTAGAGCGTGAGATTCTGCTTTCTCCCTAGAGTTGGCGCTGACATCACACCAGCTAGCAGTCGACACAGCGGAAATATAACACATATAATTAATACATCTAGGTACATTATGTACTCAAATAAAATAAATTGGATCCATAAAATAATAAATCCGTCATTAACTGTAATGTCTAGACTCTAGAGTTCCTTTATAATGAGAGTTGAGACGTTGACCCCAACAACAATTAAAATATGCAATGATTTGATAGCAGTGAAAATGGAAAAGCAAAACTCTTATGAGAAGTAAAACCATATACCTATATTATATTATATACAAATATTAAACGAATTTCATACATAATTTTATAATGTATTATATTATTTTATAATATAATTTATTATATCTGAAATACAAAAATTATTATTACAATTAATTCGTCACTGAGAAATAAGGAAAAGCTGTTAACTTGAATATATTTGAAGCAAAGCGTTACTGGATTATGCAATAAGGTAGGCAATGTTTTAATCCTGTGCCTCAACTCTATTCTCAATTATTATCTTAGCCTATGCTCGAATACACTAACCTCTAGCGCTTGAAAGTAGAACTAAACGCTGGCGCACAGAGCAACAAAACACAGGAAAATTCGCTCAGTGTCCATTCTTTATAATCCCTATTCGCTGGCGAGACCTCATATATATGAATATATGTATATGATCCATATATCGTAATGTCGTTTATCACCTGATATCTTCTTCTGCCCCGAAATCTTCTCCCGTTCACCATTCCTTCCAGTGCATTCTTCAGTAGGCAGTTTCTTCTCAGACAGTGACCCACCAATTCTTTTTTTCTCTTCCTGATCAGTGTGTTAGCATCAACTTTCTTCACCCACTCTTTAGTGTAACGAATTGCCACTTCCGATTTAATATTTAAAATGAAAATTGGTCTTGTAGAAGAACTGCTTACACGTATTGTACTTACAACTTTTTCGATTTTGAAAACTCTGTCCAATAAACTTGTATGTGTAGTCAGAATACATGCTGTAGTTGATGGATGGTATTATGCAAAACTGTAGCCTATCTTATTTGGAGAAGGCGTTGTGTTCGATCAAAATATGTAAAGCACAAACGATAACAATGCATGCAGTGAAGCTTACTTACGTCTCTTGAAGTTAGTTCCTAAATAAAGCTGTCGATGCTTGTTAAAGCTTATCTCCGACGCACTACATTAATCCATTGATATTTCCAATAGAGTTGAAAGAAGAAGGTGCTGTTAAACTGTTTCATAGTTTTGTTTCTGTAAGATGCATAGCCTATATAGTCGTGCTACTCGTACATGAAGTTTCCTCAAAGTTATACAATAAAAATGTTATATTTAATACGAAGCAAATTTCAAGACTATTATTTTCCGTTCTCAGGATCAAGTTTTCACCACGATCTTCATTAGATTCGAGGTTCGTGAGTTCAAGACCGGCTGAGGATATGTTGCTTGCTAAAATTCATTACGTCTTTTGATCATGTGCGCTAGAAGTTGACGATCATCTCTCGGCCTGAAATAAAGACGGGTTCTAAGATAATGAAAAAAAAAAAATCGGTCTTTTTGCGAGAGGAGTTCTAGTATTCGGTGGTTACCTAAATTTCACTTTAAAGTTTGGATGATTTCGAGAAGAAAAAAAACAAGTAAGAAAATAGCCCAGCAGGATTCGAATCTACACCTGAGCGCAGTCCCAGAGTATGAGTCCCGCTTACTATCCGTGGATCACGTCTGTAAATTACGATTAAAAGAAGTAACAGGAATCCTTACAATTTCGTGAAACATTTATGTTGTTCGGATTGTTATTGTGAGCATGGTTGGGATTGTAAGGATGTTTGGGATTTGAAATAAAAGTTTGATATTTCTGTATTTCTTTTTAGTTCTGTCTTCATACATAAATGTGCAGTAGGACTCAATTGTATTTTCGTCGTTCTAAAATTGCTTTTTTGTCGTTCTTAAATTGCTTTTTTCATCTATAAAAATTAACTCAAGAAACTTCTTGAGATATTTTAAAGTAACTGCATCAATGGCTATGATATAATTATGTATTAACATGCACTGAAAATGTTATTAAACTAAGTTAAATAGTTCATAAAAAGAGTATACCAATAGAATGAAAAATGAAACTTTCGGAGAGAAAAAAATAAAATTAATTTTTACCTGACAGTGCAGTACAAATCAACCATTGTAGGTTAAATCGACAGCCAAAAGATTCCTTCCTTATCCAGCACAAAAAAAACTACGATCATTTAGACCAAATCTATGGTAATCCGATTTGAAGCTTTTTTTTTTTTTTCCCCCGGTTTTCCTACACCATAACATTCATAATAATAATCCGTGACGCTACAGCCCGTGAAGGACCTAGACCGACCAGCCGGCTGCTGGCCTCACGCCCACATGCCGAAGCAGAGGTGGACGATCATCCAACTAGAATGGAGGTATCGTGTGGTTAGCACGATGATCCCCCCAGCCGTTATAGCTGGCATTCGCAACCGGATTTCGCTACCTATCGTAGCTCCCCAAGTGTATCACGATGCTGGGTGGGCACCGGTCCCATACACTGGCCGAAATTTCATGAGAAAATTTCTTTCCCCATGAGGACTCGAACCAGAACGCATTCCGTAACGTGAGTCCTAGGCAGGATGCCTTAGACCACGACGCCACGGCGCGGGTCCCATAACAGTCATAGTCCTTTAAATTAACTAAATCATTTTTGTCTTTATACTCCCCACATTTATTAATTACCCTCATTTGTGTACAAATAATAATTTGCGATTAAATTAAAATTAAGTAGAATATTTCGTTAAGCTTTTACATTTTCTGTACAGACTTAGATACAAAAAATGATCGATCTCCTGTAGCGTGAATATGTCCTAAGTCTACTTTCGACAGCGCCTGGTTCACACGATTTGGGAAAGGATATTTATTTTGCACCTAATTTACCTCTTGAATATAATCTTTGTTATAGATTATTTATAAGACTTTGTCTATAAAGAGAGGAGAAAAAGCAACAAACAAAAAACAGGAAAAATAGAGCTTAGTCTTGTATAAAAAATTCGTTCACGCGTAAACCTTAGCTCCCACGAAATCTGCCAAAGCCTTCCGAAGGGGACTTTGCGTATGGCAGCTGTTTTTTATTCCCTTAGTTACATTCTTGTACGAAACTAAATAAAAGACATTGAACCAGTGTTTAGTAATTAATCGGCTGTTTGTATAAGGGCTGTTCTATCTCAAATCGACCGAAATATAGAGAAAATTGACCTTGCAATTTTTAAATACAATGAAACGTTTTCTGTCCGTAGAAAACTGTGATACAATGCTTTGTGCAAAGTTTGAGGCATCAGAACTTCATAGTGTTTAAATTAAAAATATTTAAATTTATCGTATTTTCATAAAATTAGCAACTTTAAACTATTGTGGCTCCGAAACCCTTCCACCCAATGATCAAAATCATGGTTTATTTTGATGCTGAAAAGTTAAAGTTTATATTGACATGTAAACAGTTTTTCTTACTTTTTATGGAAGTGGAGTAATTTAGATTTTTCTTCATTAAGACGCCTTTGCCCACGAAAAAATATTTTTAAAATATATGGTTAGATTCCGCATTGAAAGTACAAATAAACACATATTTTTTACTGATGCACCGTTGATAAGAAAGTATTGAAAATATCAAATAAAGGCAATAAATAGTACGCGCGTGAGCTAACCAGCTGACTGTGAGGCGGGGGCTAGCCGAGGGAAGCAAGGCCAGGAGACAAACACGTCATGTTTCGTCTAGTAGCGCATAGCTGGGCTAGCTTTATCACAGGTTTTCATAAACACAGGAGTAAAATGACGCCCAAAGCTCGCTTATCTTCATCTCTCGGCCAGTGCGAGCGGTACTGGGCCGTTCAAGTCCAGGCGTATGAAAATAATTTAATTAATACCCTCGAAACTTATTGCTGAGTCACTAACCAAAAACAATGCCGAATCCCTCTTAATAATGCAAGACTTTTTCTCAATATTTTTTTACATTTTTACAAATGGGCAAAAATCCTAAAACTAAGTAAAATCAGATTATCTGTCTCTCTGTATACAATAAAAATAAGGATTACTTCTTATCATAACCTACCAAATGTCAGCTTCAAAATGAGCTCTCGTTCAATGTTCTGCAGTAGATGGTTCCAGAGTTCTGAGCGCTGAAAGAGGCTTGTTTTTCTAAAATACGGTATATTTGTCGCTCAACAGTACGAAAACCGTTTGACTTTCGATAGTATATTTTTGCAAATGCACTCTCCTCAGCACCTTGTATAAAAAGGGAAAAAATTAGAGTATAAAAAAATGCGAGGTTTTTTACTGATCGATTTCATATGGAATAGCCCTTACATTTTTATTAAATTCAATTAACACATTGCTTGGATCACGAAGTCCTTGCACAATAGGTGTGTTCATTACAAAAGCACCATGGTGATGAAATTGCGCGGTCTAAACGGTATTGGAGACTTGCTGAAGACACCATCCAATGATATATTAAGGCCAATAGAGAGAGGCGTGTTGTGACTCATCACGTCTTTTTTACGAACATTCCATGACACTCTGGGTCAAGTATACGGCATAAATTGCAATGTCGTGTACTGTATCTGGATGTGCACTTGGTTAATGTGGGAATAGAACCGAACAAATTACATACAGTACTTACTCAATTACAGACGTGGTTGTTTTACGTAACACTCTTTTGTATTATTGTTCTCTCACTCCTTTGAAGTCTTAACTTCTTTTTTCGTAATGTTTAGATTTCAAGAGTACAATATCCTCCACTTTCTCTGCCGGTGCGTCTTTTTAGTCAGGTGGTGAAGCAATGTGTCTTTTTTTTCCCCTTCTGACGTATATTCGTTTTAAACACACGTGTTAGTTCATCCGTTATGTGGCGTCAGATGATAATGGTAGTATTGTTTCGCTTGTTTCCAGAAGTTGTAATAATTGTTTTTCAGCGTATGAATCGTGCTTCGCCTGAGGGGAGAGCCACGCACTGGGATTTAATAAGAGATTCATAACTTTTCGTGGCAATTTTCCCTGGTAGATAATTTTATACAACCACCGTACTGCTAATTTCATACTATGACCGTTTAATTATAAAACAAAATTAAATTTAAAATTCTATATGCTCTCATCAGTTCAAAATATTTAATTATTATATGTAGAATGTTGTGTGGTACTTGTAAGAGGCCGAATTTGGAAGCTAACAAAATATATTTAATGTAAATGTTAAGATTATAGAATAAAAATTTACAATTCTTCGTCCACACGTGTGGAGTAACGGTCAGCGCGTCTTGCCGCGAAACCAAGTAGCCCGAGTTCGAATCCCAGTCGGGGCAAGTTACCTGGTTGAGGTTTTTTCTGGGGTTTTCCCTCAACCCAATACGAGCAAATGCTAGGTAACTTTCGGTGCTGGATCCCGGACTCATTTCACCGGCATTACCACCTTCATATCATTCAGACGCTAAATAACCTAGATGTTGATATGGCGTCGTAAAATAATCCAATAAAATAAAATATAAAAAACTACTGTATTCTAAATCTCAATTTTGTATTCTGTGGTAGTCTGCTGCAACTTTACAATCCTAGCCGGGAATAAAACCCTGGCCTGACAAACTTGTAGCCAACCACTTGACGAATGAGTGTCATTAACACGATAACTTCGGCGCTGCACCATTGCTCTCCATGTTCCGAAATATGAAAAGGAATTTTATTACGACATGTAGGTACAGTCGCACTGATGTTGGCGTCGAGTTTCATAAAATTCACATGAGGTCATGCTGAAAGCATTACACGAGCTTTGATTTGTTTTCAAAATTGGATAAAAGTACTGCTTTTTGTTTCTAATTGTATCGTATTGATAGCTTGTACAGTTCTGGAAATATTAGCTGTGATTGAAAACACGATAGACGACTACTCTCGGGTACCACTTAGCCAGAGAGAGAGAGAGTCACCGAGAGAAAGAGAGAGTTTGAGTTGATTGCGCGTTTGAAGTTCTGTAGTGTGTGCTTTGGTGGAATAGCGCTATTATTTTGTTTTTTTGTTTTGTTTTTTTTTTTTTCAGATAGACTGCGAGAGTTTTAAATTTGATCTTAACTTAGCTTTACTGACAGTGAAAAGTTAATAAATTACAAATTACCGAGCGAGGTGGGCCAATGGTAAAACACTAGATTCACATTCTCCAAGTCCCGGGTTCAAATCCCGTGGTCGGCTAATCTCATCGTGATTTTCAGGACTTTCCTCGAAATAAATAACTTTGTAGGAGTTGTTGTTTAGTCAGCTGTCCGAAGACAGGTTTGAACCTCATAAGTTACACCAATAAAGGTACGGTCACATGTCGCTACTTTTGCAACGCTGCAGTATACTTTATTTTTTTTTCATGGAGTGCAGTTTTAGAAAGCACTTTGCCGACAGACCTTCTACTGCCCCCTACTAATTGGTTGTCATAAATAAATGTCTTCCTTACTATGACGGAAATCTTGTCTTCTCTTGTTAGTAACCAATCACAACCCTCGGTCAGAAGAATTGACAGGTGCCCGTCAAATCCACGTGGAGGCAGAGGTGCATCGTTTCCGAATTCGAATCGTCAGTTTCACTTTTTCGCAGCAACTGCTGCAGGGGACAGGATGGAATTGTCAGAGCTGTTGTGTAGAAAAATAAATCTGCGCAACTGCACTCGTAAAATAAGGTATACTGCGACTATCGTACTGCGACGTGAACAACGGTGCAACCTGAAAAGTAGCGGCTGCCGAACCTGCTGCCCGCTACTTTTCCATGCTGCGCGCAGCTTAAAAGTAGCGACGTGTGAACAGGGTTCTCAGGTTGCAGCCGCAGCATTTTTGATATCGGTTTTGTTGAAACTTTTGCTGCGGTTGCAACCAGTGTTGCCACCCAAATGTGCCAATGATACTTTTACTGTTTGGATATATTTTAATGTTAGATGCGATGAAAATAAATTATTTTTAACAGTTATTAAATGCACAACACAGTCTGAGCATATTTGCTGACGATATAATTAATATTTTTTTAATTTTCCTTAGCGTAGTTTCAAACAGGAGGGTTGTCAACATTAATTACGTGAATATGCTGTTGGTTATCATTTAAATATATAGGCGTTTTTAAAAGCTTTATAGTAAAAATAATGCCAATTTCTGAATACTAGATATGACAGAAAAGCAAATAATAGATAAGGAAGCTTTCGCATGAGTTTCTTAATAATGCGAACATTATCACAAAATGTATATTGAGAAGTCAACACAAAGATGGAAACCTGCAGCATGACTGCGGCTGCAAAAGTAGCGCCTTGTGTGTGAACAGACTCGCAACCTCCAGTTGCAACTTTTGCTGCACTCGGGTTGCGCAGCACGAAAAGTAGCGTGCAGCGCGCTACTTTTGGCTTACGTGTGAACACGACACGCAACTTTGCAGCTGCAGTACAAAGTTGCGCTGCAAAAGTAGCGACATGTGACCTTACCTTAAGACATCATTCATAAGAGAAACTAGGTCAGGAGATAATGGGATAGAGTCTACTAGCTGCTTAAACCACAGCCTAGTTGATGCTTGAGTTGATGAGGGTTCTAGGAACAATAGACTGTGCAGGTACATTTTGCATTGTCTGTAATGAGGCGATAGTAGCAATCATAATGGTTAGTCTATCTATGGATGATATTTACTACGTATTGAGCTTCGTGACTGTATATACAGGGACATCATTTTATTTTTACTAACATTTTTAATATTAACATCTATACCTTTAGAGAACCGGAAACACCGCTTGCTCCCTCCTCCAAGACTGGAGTTCGATGATACTGGCGTAAAACAGCCTACTCTGATGCTAGTTAGGAAGGAAGAAAAGTAGTTCATCCATTTACGAAAATAGAAATATCGCGATTTTGAGTTTGATAATTTTCATTAGCTTTAATTGTCTGTATTAAGAATAGGTTTTTACGATAGTTATCCGCGAACGCATTCATGCAGTGTATATTATACAACTTATACAATATGGATTGAAAAATAATCATAATGTGAATATTTAAACACAGTTTTGAAAATGGTGGCCGTTCATTTCGATGACTGTTCTTTTGTGCATATTATCGCACTATAGACTGTGATCTAATTCAATTGCCAGTTTCGTCCTTCGTACTAGTAACTCACTTGAAATAATTTATACAACTCTAACTTAAATTCAATCTTCACTTCTGCCCGACCCGAAAATATAAAATTACTCATACATGCTATCTGAGTCCATGGTTGTGCCGCAGATTGTAGAAAGGGAGGAAATCACGTGACAGTTAATTACTTAACGAGGCCCTTTATTTAAGTTAAATTAAACAGCTGTATATATTACGTAAACTTCCAATTCCTAAGAGAAATTAATGTTGTCAGAAAAGAGCTGACAGCCCAGCTATTACAGAGGGGTGAACAAGCAGGTGGGGGAAATGTGCGATGGCAAACGGACAGTACCTGTAAAATATGATTCAATATTGAAAGCTCTTTCGTCACTGGAAAACAACATATTTCTGAACGTTATACATCTACTGCTTACTATCTGCGGTCTTGGTTCTAGTTGGAACTTCCTTAGTAGAAGGGGTGGGAGTGAAGTACATTCAAAACTCAGGTACAATAAAAATTGAAATAAAAATAAAATGATGTCCCTGTACTAGACTGTGGTATTACACTAATCAGACTTCAGATCTATACAAAGAGTATTGTTCTTTCTCTGACACATATCGTCAAGTGAGATGTAGAGATGAGGCGAGATCTGGCATGTTAACTGTGCAAGAGGGGGAAAGAATGAGCTATCAGAAAGAGAGCTTGTTTCGTGATGGTTAATATTACACTAATCTACCGATACAGAAGTTCATCTCAGACTAAAATCTAACTTCCCCTCCACATCAATTGATGATAGCCACGGCACATGTTAAGGTCACAGAACAGGTCTTGCCTCCCTACTATAGTGCCTTATAATATGTAGATGTACAGTAGTTTCCAGACCGACCTTGTTCACTCAGAGCACGATAGACTGGTACTAAGACTTCGTGGTTCGAATCTGCCTGGGAAGGAAACTTTTTTGTCCCTTGTTCCAAATTTATTCCCAATACTTTTCGATTGCAGCGATATTTTACTACTTAATTAACTTATTATTCCCAGAACAGGAATTTTACCAGCAATCGAAAAGTATGAATAAATATGAATAAAACAAAAAAGTTTCCTTCCCAGGCAGGATTCGAACCACGAAAGTCTTAGTTACCAGTATATCGTGCTCTGGAGTGAACAAGGCTGTGAAATCAGCTACAAGGGTCAGTCCGGTTTTTTTGCCACTGCTGTACATTCCCTTGACTAAGTGTTCCTGCTCGTGGAATGTTCCTTTTTGTATACTTTTCTAAAGAGTTTTTAAACCTTATATTATCGAGTTTCTCAAATTGAATGCTGCAGTGAACCGTCATTTCACACAGTTTTTTTACGTCGGACTTCGGTAGTGATTGAAGATCGTTCATTACCTTCACTATATTTTAACAGATTTACATTACTGTACTCCAACCACGAGAAAGTCTCCAGGGAATGAAACGAAGCGGGGTGATGCTGTGAATAAATGTTGATGTCATAAGATGTCATAAAGTCACACACTCGTATCTCTGTTGACTATCTCTCAAAGCACAAACCATAACACTGATATACACATTTTATACTACCCTAGTTACAAAATTATATTACTGTTAATCTCCTGGTCTTTTAATCCCTCCATACAGGAAATAACATATGCAGGAGAGCGCATGATTTTTAAACAGACGTTATAACTCTAAGACCCGATTGTATAAACCATTTAATCTTAGATCAGAGGTTAAATTGATCCTTGTTTCAGCTGAACTTGGAATTTTGTGTTGTATAAAGTCTAATCTGAGATTAATTTGTCTCAAACTAAAGTCAACTTTGACTGAAGAAATTTCTCCGATTAAGTTAGATGATCCAAGTTCAGTTATTTCTTTTCTGTTTGAAATATACGAGCGACAGATTGTGCAAATAAAATATCCATTATTATTAATATTAATAGATATGATAGGTACATTTATATATATTTCTTTCAATTTCTTGCCTTAATACACAAAAATCTTATATTTTATAAGGCTCTATCATGTTCAGCAGTATCTAATAACATAACCTATAATTATATTATGTTTATAACAACCATTAATTATTAATGGATATGATAGGTACATCCATCAATTTTCAATTAACCGTATTACTAAACGAAAATTGTTGTTTTATAAAGCTTTATTATGTTTAGCAGTATCAAACACCTAACATGATAACAACTCAGAGAACAGTCAACCTCTTCTTATTGTCCGCCATTATTTACATTGCACAAAAAACCAGTGTCTCCAACAGAGTGTACGGAAAGTCGCCAAAAAGTAGTTGTAAAGTCTCCAGAGTTCTCATTATCAACAAAGAAAGATTAAATTTTGTCACTGTGGGGTGCTAAAAAGGTCACTAAATCCCTATTTAAGCAATATAAAAGTTAAAAGAAATTGTTGTTGAAAAAGAGTTAAAGTCGCTAGATTGGCAACACTGAACAAACCTGTCCGCGCATCACGTATTTCACCTGTTTATGCGATGTTGCCAAATCCTTTTCACGTGAACTTAGATTGCATTTGAATCAAGGTAATTTGATCGCAGAAAAGTTTTATACAATAGAAGAAGTGTCTGAACTCGGTTCACTTTTCGATCTTCGATCAAAGTTGATCTTTAGTCAGGGAGTTTTATACAATTGGGCCTAATACTATCTACCTACTTCGCTCCAATAGATGACGCAATAGTAAGCACATTTCTTTCACGGTTTATCTCCTGGTTGGAGAACAGTATAAATGTGCGTCATGGAATTTCTATATCTTGTTTTATTTCCCTTTATTTCTGTGTCACATACAACACATGTCTCCTTTTGAACATACGCTATTGGATTTTAAACGTCCATGCAATTACTTTGTTTTCGCCACTATACTGCGCCATTATTATAAACAGAGCTAGCACCACGGATATAATTCGACTGTCTGTGTTCTAACCCCGAAACGAGCAGTAGTGCAAGCTGGTTCGCAATAAACCGGGAATGGAAACAATAACGCGAACAAGAACGAAAATAATGTTAAAACAAATATATTTAAATGTGAGCATTCACAATTAACGAGAACCTTGCCGGAGCCCGGGAACGGGAACGTGAAAATTAATAGTGAATGCTCACATTTAAGTACATTTAAAGTAACAATATTTCCGTTCTCGTTCTCGTTGTCGTTTCCGTTCCCGGTTTATTGTGGACAAGCCTTAAGGCCCATTCACAATGAAAATTAAACATAACGTAAGCGTTAACTTAAGAATGTAAACGTTACGGTAAAATCACATCATTCATGATGGGGATATAAACATAACCGAAAAGATACTTGGTAACCATGGAAACATAACAACGACGCCATTTCCTCATATTCTGTCGTATACTTCAGCGCTCCACGATTGTGTACTGTTTGCAAATCACGTAAGCATAAGCATGCAAGTTTCATGTTAACGTCTTACGGTAATGTTTATGACAGTGCTTATGTGAATCATTGTGAATGATCACATTTGGTAGCCTGGCCGCAAACTTCTGTGTTTATGTTACGGTTATGTTTAATTTTCATTGTGAATGAGCCTTTACGTTGTCATGCGCTCCGTGTATACTCAAGAACGGTTTACGTCATCCAATCGTCTGCACTCATCTTAACGTCGCCTCCTTCAAACGATATGGCACTGAAAATTGTATTTTTAAATTTATTATAATCATTAGAATACGTGAGCGTTGTGTATGAGGGACTAGAGGAATGTAACCTTGTATCTGCGTGGGACGCAAGGTCGGAGCTTCGAGTCTCTTCCCAGGAATGGCGTTTCTCCATTATCCGTTTCCTATCTTCTATTCAAGTTACGATATAGCCATTTCAAGTAATTGGTAAGTATGATGCTATGTCGGAAAATACAGCAGAATTTCATAGTTTTTAACGTCCCTTTTATCATACTGGCTGCTTACAGATGATACCTTAAGAAGCAAGGTTAGAGCTTAGATAAAATAAATGTATTTAAATATGAGCATTCATAATTATTAACGAGAACCTTGCCGGAGCCCGGGAACGGGAACGTGAAAATTAATAGTGAATGCTCACATTTAAATACATTTAACAATATTTCCGTTCTCGTTCTCGTTTCTGTTCCCGATTTATTGTGGACAATCCTTACATTGCCATGCGCTCCGTGTATACTCAAGAACGGTTTACGTCATCCAACCGTCTGCACTCATCTTAACGTCTCCTCCTTCAAACGATACGGCACTGAAAATTGTATTTTTAAATTTATTATGAGCATTAGAATACGTGAGCGTTGTGTATGAGGGACTAGAGGAATGTAACCTTGAATCTGCGTGGGACGCAAGGTCGGAGCTTCCCAGGAGTGGCGTTTCTCCGTTATCTGTTTTCCTATCTTGTATTCAAGTTACGATATAGTCATTTCAAGTAATTGGTAGATATGATGCTATGTTGAAAAATACAGCAGAATTACTTAGATATTTAACGTCCCTTTTATTATACTGCTGCTTGCAGATGATACCGTAAAGGCTCATTCACAATGAAAATTAAACATAACGTTATTTTAGTAGGTTATTTTACGACGCTTTATCAACAGCTTAGGTTATTTAGCGTCTGAATGAGATGAATGTGATAATGCCGGTGAAATGAGTCCTGGGTCCAACACCGAAAGTTACCCAGCATTTGCTCATATTGGGTTGAGGAAAACCCCGGAAAAACCTCAACCAGGTAACTTGCCCCGACCGGGAATCGAACCCGGGCCACCGGGTTTCGCGGCTAGACGCGCTAACCGTTACTCCACAGGTGTGGACTAAACATAACGTAAGCATTAACTTAACGTTACAATAAAATCAAGAAGTCATACCATCATTCACGATGGGAACATAAACATAACAGCAAACATACTTGGTAACCATGGAAACATAACAACGACGCCATTTCCTCATAATCTGTCGTATACTTCAGCGCTCCACGATTGTGTTCTGTTTGCAAATCACATAAGCATAAGCATGAAAATTTGGAGTTTGCAAAGTTTCATGTTAACGTCTTACGGTAATGTTTATGTCAATGCTTATGTGAGTCATTGTGAATGATCCCATTTGGTAGCCTGGACGCAAACTTCTGTGTTTATGTTACGGTTATGTTTAATTTTCATTGTGAATGGGCCTTAAGAAGCAAGGTTAGAGCTTAGATTCTCCTCCCTAGAGTGGCGTTTGTCCGTTGTCCACTTGCTGTGTATCAAGTTACGATTCACTCATTTCAAATAGTTGGTAGGTATGATTGCTATTATATGTTGAAGAATATAACATAATTGCTTACTTGTGACGTAGACTGCGTCTTTCTCCGCACCGAGTATGTGCACCCGTTCCGGAATCCGTAGTGAAACAAAACATGACAGAATTTGAAGTAGTTAGTGTAACAAGACTATGGGCCATAGCGGAATGCTAATATTATTAGTAGTTAGGCCATGAACCAATGTAAATTGAGTGCCCATGCTCAATAACGCTATCTTCCCTTGCTACGGGCATGATTCTGCCCGAAGTTACGTAGAAAAATAGGATTGCGGCACGGCCTCTCTCAGTAATATCTCGACATCGAGAGCAGCTACAGACCTGTGCCACCACTCGTTTGATTTGTAATTTCGAGTTTTGCAATATTAAAGTGATAATAGACACGTACGATATACTTTGAGTGAGCTATAGTAGAACATTTGTTGTGAGCTGAGATTAATTCCGGAATGTCGCTTCATAAGAACGGGAAATATAGGGTGAACCATAATTCGCGCATATGCAAGCCACCACGCAATTTACCATTGCAAACTATGTCCAAATTATTGTTTCCGAAAATTGCGAACGGACCCTAATTTCCGAGAAAAAATTGGTTCAAATTACAAAATCTGGTAACGCTGGATAAACGGTAGCATGGGAGTAGAATGGGTCCAACATCAGTGGACTACGTAAGTGGTTGGTTTCATAGCCTCGTGCCAGACACCGACAAAGCAAACAATACTCACTCCCGTAACTGCCTGCCGTCAGGCTTGGGTTCCGGCGCAGCTGCAGAGCAGGTTAAAATTTAGGACTGGCCCATTCAGCCCAGGTTTTATAAGCTCAGTCCATGCAAGACCCGAGAAAGCCTGCCTGTGTGCTCGTATTTTTGGAGTGACTTGCATTCAGGGAAGCCAGTCTATACTGGTTATCATGAAACAGTACTAGTTTGAAATCTAAGTTCGTTGGCTATTGAGTCACTTCAGAAAAATGTGTGTTTCCTGGTAAAATACGGCAGAAAATTCTTGATTAAAGAAACATAGTTTTACAATTTATTGCACTGCAGAATTTCATAAAATAAAAAGATAAATATTATACATTTCATTTTCCTGCAAAGTTTATCTTGACTCAATAAAATAGTAACATTTCTTAACTTGTGACTAGTTAAAAAAAAAGGAAAGGAGAAGGGAAGGGAAATGGAAAGGAAGGAAAGGGGAGAGGAAAGGAAAGGGAAAGGAAAAAGGAAAAGGAAAGAAAAGGAAATGGAAGGAAAGAAAAGGAAATGGAAAGGAAAGAAGGAAGGAAAGGAAAGGAAAGGAAAGAGAAAGGGAAAGGAAAGGAAAGATGTTGAAAATACATTGGTAACAATTATTATGAATATCAACAATTGTTATAGGAAAAAGGTTACATTTTAAATTTTTTCTTATCAGCAATTAAAAGTCTAATGAAGACCTGTGAAATGTAAAAAAGTTTTTCGTTCTTCAGAATATTGATTCGCTATTTAAGTTCTGAGAGGTACAGTCGATTTATTCTTTATGAAGCTTAAAGTTTGAAGAGTTTGCATTACATTTATATTACTATGATGGAAAGGAAAGTTTAAGTAATGTATAATAACTATTAGCATTTAATGGATATTATGCTGACGAGAAAATAATTTTCTTTGTATTTAATTCGTTTCAGAAGACGACAAATTAAGTTTTCAGTGGTTTGTCTATATTTGTATGCTTCCTTTCGGGTTTGGATGAGACTTTTTGATATTTATCATGCATCTGAAAGCAGCACAGTCTGGCACAGGTCGGCGGAACACAACAGTCCTTTCGGGTCACTATTACGACTGTTTGGGAGTCACGTGCAACTACACTGCCTGCCTGCCTGCTTGTGAGGAAAGGTTGACGGCAGGCGAACGATACCGTACGTAAGCCCACTCACGAAGGTAAACAGTTATGGGCAGGCCTGAATGAGGTTTTGCCCGTCTCTGCCTCGTGGTAACGCGAACGTTTTCATATCGAAGCACGTAATTGTACGTGTTCGAATTTCCGTCTCTCAGTTTATTTTTGTTATGTACAAAATTGTTTTTTATATTAACATTTTATTGTTTTTGAAACTTATTTATTTCGAAATTAATTACAGTGCACAGTATTTTCATCAATTCATTTATTGATGTAGCTTTCCATTATGAATTTTTTGTTAGTTGTTTATTTAGTAGTCACAATATATTTTTACTTATTGTACTGTATTTCACTTAGTTACAACCTGTGCTCCATACAACAAAAGTGTGCGCGCCTAATAATATCTTTCTGCACGTTATGCAACATATCTCTGTTGACAGTCCTTACATCTGCATGAAGCCATGCAACAAGATCCATCGGGCTCTGAAGGGGTTTATTATTTAAATTAAGTAAATAAAGAAACAACTTGTTCGCGGACTCCAACCACTGAATCTCATGTTGCAGTTCTACACTCCTCCACTTTACCCCTAGACCAGTGGTCATCACCACAGTGCACTCTCGGGCTAGCGTCTCTTAACCGCAAGTCTCTTACAGCACCTGGCTGCTGGCGAGTATGCTTCCTCCCGCACGACGGTGCATATTGCGATGCACTGCTTACTCGTTACCCATTTCAGCGAGTGCTGACGACCACTGCGCTAGACTATCAGAACACGTAAGTGAAGCGCTTAAGGGGTTAGCTACAGCAGTAAAATTTTGGAAATATTCAACATTTTTTCCTCCATTAGTGTATATTGTACAATAATAAAAATTAGTATGTGTAAAGCACTGTCCTTCTGCTATTTGAAAAAAAAACATATATTTACGATTAAAAAAATACATTTTTTTTTTTCAAAATTCAGTTCACTGTGTAGTGATGAAGCGTTTCCCACATAACTCAAAAACTATCCAACATTCTGTGATGAAATTGTTTTTATGCTCGACCATGCCGAAATGTAGTAATTATACACCTGGTAGCAGTCCTTTAATGGACCTTATTAAAGTATACCTATTCATTAAAGTTCAGTTCTTCAACCAATCAGAATACGCCAATATGAAAGCGCAAGTATCGATTATTCTCGGATGTGAAATCGAAAGACAACTAGCGAAACGTCACGGAGGCTGGAAATCCAATACTGTCGCAGAAGGTTATGTTCTGTTACTATAATAATTAGCGTTAATTGTAAGTAATATTAAAATAAATTCAATTTGTCATCTCGTTTTTCAATGTCTAAATCAATTTCAAGGTTATATCAAGATTAATGTTCATTTTACTCTCTAGATTATATCAAGGTCGTCGACTTTGTTTCTCGGAAAAAATCAATACTTTCGCGTCTGCGCATATCTCACAATTTATGAGGTAGGCTTTTGCACAAGGTCAGTTCCGTTCCTCACTCACATAACAATAACATGAATACTTATGGATAATTTCAAGTTAGAAATATGGTCTAGCATAAAAAGTCGTATGAAACTTGCCTATAATGGTAATTAAGACGCTCGTATGAAAATTATGAAACTCGCATGCGCTCGTTTCATAAACAAACATACTCGCGTCTTAATTACTACCATTATAGGCTTGTTGCATAATGTACTATTGTGTATTTATGCATGCCATATCTACAATATGATGCAAGATCACTCTTCTACCTTTGATAGATTGTCTGATAAAAGTAAATTCATTTTAAAAATGATCAAATATCAGTATTTTCTTCTAACACAAACTAAAAAAAAAGTATTATTTATTAAGGAATGTAGTTGAAAGAGCATATATTGTAAACATAAGTTTCAGCAATGAAATAAAAGAAAGAGAACACGAAAAAGTTAACAAGTTATGAGCTATGAGGGGAAACTGCCACCATTTTGAATTTTGAAAAAAAAAATATATTTTTTTTAATCGTAATTTTTTTTTTCATATAGCAGAAGGACAGTGTTTTACACATGCCAATTTCCATTATTGTACAAGATACAGTAATGGAAGAAAAAATGTTGAATATTTCCAAAACTGTCCACACCTGTGGAATAACGGTCAGCACGTCTGGCTGCGAAACCAGGTGGCCCGGGTTCGAATTACGGTCGGGGCAAGTTACCTGGGTCAGGTTTTTTCCGGGGTTTTCCCTCAACCCAATACAAGCAAATGCTGGGTAACTTTCGGTGCTGGACCCCGGACTCATTTCACCGGCATTATCACCTTCATATCATTCAGACGCTAAATAACCTAGATCTTGATACAGCGTCGTAAAATAACGCGATAAAAATTTTCCAAAACTTTTACTGCTGTAAGCTGTACCATACCTAACCCCTTAAGTAATGATAGGTTGACTTTACATTCATGCTGCCGTTTATCCAGCGTTGCCAATTTTTCCGGGAAATTATACGTAGTGGCTTGCATATGCACGAATTATGGTTCACCCTCTATATTGAATGCCCTTCATTAATTACTTCTCTTGTCATAGACCCATACTCTTCATTTGTAAACAGTAACAAAAAATAAAACATTGAAACCAATACAAATGTAGTTTCATTCCCGAAACTGGGTGACGTATTCTATGTGCCAATGTATCCTTGATATAACGCAGAATTTTTTATTGTCCTTTTTTATTCACGCCGTTTATAGTGATAGTGATAGATATTTATTTGTCATCAGCATTTGTATTAGTTATGGTGTACCACAACTTATGTATACGGGTGTCACCATAACTTTCTATTACATTTACCTACAATTAGCATGCAATCCCGACAGCCACACCGATCTTAAATGTCCCCATCGTTCCTTTTCCTTTCAGCATTCTAATCTTGCTAACTAAATTTATACATAATTCCGTCTTTCTACATTACATCTAACTCGTTCTACTCTACAGGATATTATTCTGTTGATCATTATTACTTTATCAAAATATCGTTCTTAAATTTTAACAGACTATCCTAATTAAAATCCCTATACTAAAATTCCTATTTAAAAACTTTTAACACTTCACTCGGTTATACTCATTGGGATCTTTTTTCTACCTAATACACGTCATTATAATAATCTTATTAAATCTTGACATGAGTAAGATCTAATTCACTTTAGTTTGATCATTCATTTCTCAACCACAATCAACACTCAGAAAAAAACTATAGAAAATTGTAAATGTTATCACTAAGATCATCTTTCATAAACTTCACTACATCACTTTCTAAGATTTACTTATTTACAATAAACTTCAATCGGTAAATATATCTACTAAAGCACTTTTTAATTTCGCAACATCTTTTTTCAATTTTATAACTTCCTAACTGATCTCTATATCTATGGTCCCCTAATAGTACATTATGCAACGAGCCTATAATGATAGTAATTAAGACGCGAGTATGTTTGTTTATGAAACGAGCGCAAGCGAGTTTCATAATTTTCATACGAGCGACTTTTTATGCTCGACCATATTTCTAACTTGAAGTATTCATTTTATTCGTATCTGACCCAAGAGCGGAAGTGACCTTGTGCATAGCTCGTAAATTGTGAGATGTGCGCAGACGCGAAAGTATTGATTTTTTTCCGAGGAACAATAATGCCAGTGACCTTCATATAACCTAGAGAATAACATGAACTAATTTTGATATAACCTGGAAATTGATTTAGAATTGAAAAACGAGATGACAAATTGAATTTATTTGAATATTATTTACAATTAACGCTAATTATTATAGTAACAGAACATACCCTTCTGCGACAGTATTGGATTTCCAGCCTCCGTGACGTTTCTCTCGTTGTCTTTCGATTGCATATCCGAGAATAATCGAAAACCTGAACTTTAATGAATAGGTGTACTTTAATGACATGCATTAAAGGACTGCTACCAGGTGTATAATTACTACATTTCGGCATGGTCGAGCATTAACACTCTTTCATCACACTGAACACGATTTACGACATTAAATCACCAAACTTCCTGCACGTCGTTTATAGACAATACGTGATCAAACAATAGCATTAGAGCAATTTAGCTAAAAGAATAACATGAAAAATCGAAACATTTACAGAAAACGTGCCCGCCTCTTGCCATATCAAGGTTCTGTCCTTGATGAGGGCCCGTCCTCCTTTCAGAAGCTAATAGGTCTACTTCTCTGAGCGTCTACTGACCACACTGTTTTATTTTTGTTCTCGCTGACATTTCTTTATGATGCTTTGACAACGGTGTGACAATGAAGAGTTGGTAGAATGATCACAGGAAGTAGCAGCAGACTACCTAATAATATCTGCCCCAAAGACATTCTTTGGCCATCGTAAATGCCACTGAATTTGTCTCGAATTGAATCCTCAACCCGACAGTGTCTACATTACTCCAATCAGTCACATACCAAGTTCTCCTCTTCCTCTGCAGTTTTCTTAACGGTACGGACCTTCTACCGTGTTTCGTCCTCATCGCTACAACTCCAGATTTCAATTGAACTTCGCTTTTGAATTAACATTTCTGCCATAATATAGGGTATTTCAAAAGTCAGTTCAAACATTAAACCGCTATAAATATTACAGTGTTTGAGATAGGGAAAAAACAAAAACATCACAGTGTTGGACAAACAACAGGGTTTACAAAACTTTGGGATGATGTCCGCCGTTCTCTTGTTCAACGTACAGCATTTTGTCTGCGACACCATGCACAGCATTTTGTAGATAATCTCTTGGACTATTGGCAATTTTTTTGCGAAATGACGTCTTTCAGTTGCAGTGGGGTTGTTGGATGTGTCGAAAACTCGTTCTTTAAAGTAACCCAAAAACCAAAAATCACCCGGATTGAGATCTGGAGATCGCGGAGGCCGCATTGTTGGAAGTGCCTACTGATGACACGATCGCCAAACATCTGCGTAATTAATTGTTTTGCAGGAGTAAAGATGTGGGGTGGAGCGCCATCTTGCATGGAGGTTATGTTTTCCATATCGTGATTCCTCAGTCTAGAGATGACAAAGTTCTGTAGCATGCTTTAGTAGCGCTCCCCGTTTGCTGTCACAGTCTGTCTTATTCCATTATTGTCCACACCTGCGGAGTAACGGTTAGCGCGTCTGGCCGGGAAACCAGGTGGCCCGGGTTCGATTCCCGGTCGGGGCAAGTTACCTGGTTGAGGGGTTTTCCGACATTTTCCATCAGCCTAATATGAGCAAATGCTGGGTAACTTTTGGTGCTGGAGCCCGGACTCATTTCACCGACATTATCACCTTCATCCCATTTAGACGCTAAATAACCTAAGATGTTGATAAAGCGTCGTAAAATAACATACTAAAAATTAATGGTGGAGTTAATTGAGGTTTGTTTTCCGACTAAAGTCATCAGTAGGCACTTTCCAACAATGTGGCCTCCGCGATCTCCAGATTTCAATCCTGCCGACTTTTGGTTGTGGGGTTACCTTAAAGAAGGAGTTTTCCTGACACATCCAGGAACCCTACTGCAACTGAAAGATGCCATCTCGCAAGAAATTGCCAATATTCCTAGACATCTGCAAAATACTGTGCATGGTGTCGCAGACAGAATGCTGTATGTTGAACAAGAGAACGGCGGACATCTTCCCAATGTTTTGTAAACCCCGTTGTTTGCCCAACACTGTGATGTTTTTGTTTTTTTCTTCCCTATCTCAAATATTATAATATTTATAGCGGTTTAATGTTTGAACTGACTTTTGAAATATCCTTCAGTTCTATTTATAAATGCACTGTGTTCCAAAGGCAATGGAGTTTCAGAGGATTATATTTTTTGAATGACTAGAGTTAGAAGTGTAATATTGGTGTCAAATGAAAATAAAACTATCAACGTTTTTAATCTGTGAGTTTGAGCACCGAAGGAAACAAAACACGGTAACAATCGAACAAAGTGCAATAATTTTCGTTGTTACAATTAACTATACAAGATGGATGTACAAATAACCGTGCAATGTGTTTTGTGGCTGACAAAATGTGAATCTGTGACTCGTGTACGACTTGAATTTCATCGCGTATTTAACGGAGAACCACCACACGAGAATAACATTCGTTGTTTGGATATACAGTTAAAGGAGACACTGGAAGCCTTTTGGAGGAAAAGCGTACTGGAAGACCATCGACAAACGGTGAAACGATAGAAAACCGACCGAGTTGGCTCATGCGTATCTCATGGGGCTCACATTCGATTCCCGGCCCTACCAATCTGACTGTGGTTTTTCCGTGGTTTTTCACAGTTACTTAGGCAACAGCCGGGTTGGAATTTTCATTGCCACTGTCCATTTTCCCTTCCCCTCCCGTGTAGAAAAAATTAGATTTTCATATCATAATTATCAATCATCTTCCTCATCTCATTCAGTAGCCATATTCAGGTCAAGACGCATGTCTTCACCCGCTTACGGGAGGGGGCGTCCTCTCTACAACCGTTCCTGAGTTCCCAGAATTCATTCCTTTAAAGCACTTCCAAGGGCGTTTTGGCACCTTAAAAGGGCCGTTGGAATGGATCCTGTGCTGTTTAGTCACCTTGGCGGCATGAACTTAGAGCGGGGGAGGATAGGAGGCCCCCATTGAGTGAGTGGATGACGGGTCACATGCGGCCGGTTGACTGGTACACCTCATCCTCATTCATCCTATACAATTCGGGATGCACAATAGGCCTCAGTATAGCGACGTGCAAAAGGTCGTCCTAACCCGCCCGTAGCCACCGTGACCTAACCTAACTTGATCTAACGGTAGAAACCATCCGAAGAGCGTTTGTTCATAGTCCAAAGAAATCAGTTCGTAAGTGTACCCCACAATTAGGACTTCCGAAACAGTTCATAGAGCTTTAAAGAAACGTCTTCCACTGACTCCTTATAAACTTCAATTGATTCGTTCAGAGCAGAAGTGGTGTAAGTCAAAATTGGGTAATGAGTTTTAAAGTAAAAATTCTGTAAAATATAGCGCAAAGTAGCAATTAATATGGCCCTCATGCTTACTAATAGTTTAAATAAATTGAATATTAATTGCTACTTTGCGCTGTATTTTACAGAATGTTTACTTTACCTTCATTACCCATTTTTTACTTACCCCACTTCTGCTCTGAACGGCTCAATTGTTACATGCATTTCATCGAGATGATTATCACAAAAGATATGAATTTGCTGTGTATATGCTTAGTATTAGTAGTAGTATTTATTTATTTAACCTGGTAGAGATAAGGCCGTCAGGCCTTCTCTGCCCCTCTACCAGGAGATTCCAACTATAATATGAACAATAAAATTACAATTAGATTAAATTTACAATTACAATTACAAATAAAATTACAATTAGTATTAAATTTGCAATTACAATTAGAATAAAAATCAAAGTACGAAAAGATTACCTGACTAATTACAGCTAGATAATTTATCATATAAAAACAAAGAATATTTTATATTTACTGAATTACAAATTAAACCTAGAATAACAAAATTGTATAGTGACGAAATTACTGGATATTGAAATATTTTATGATAGATTAAGGAAACTATTTACAAGAAATCAATATACTGACCAAGTGCCTAGTAAGTTTGCTTGAATTCAATTTTATTTTGACAGTCCCTGATGCTAGCAGGTAGCGAATTCCAGAGTCACAGATTCAAATTTTGTCAGCCACAAAACACATTGCATTTTTCTTTGAAGATCCATCTTGTATAATTAATTGCAACAGTGAAAATTATTGTATTTGTTCAATTATTACTGTCTTTTGTTTCCTTCAGTGCCTCAAACTTACAAGCGAAAAACTTTGAGAGTTTTATTTTCACCTGGCACCAATATTACATTTTTACCTCTATTCATCAAATAAATATAATCATCTCAAACCGCACAATAACTTTTAGGACACAGTGTATTTGCCAGCATTTTAGATCCTGTTTTGTTAGGTGAAATGTCTTTTCAAGTTTATTACCGAATCCTTCTGACGAATCCTATTAAAATAAACACACCCCATTTACTGTTGGGTCGAGCGACCTGTCTGATATTTCGACTGCTTTAACCTTTAGCACCAAGGCATGTACTAGTATGATGTACTGTATATACATTCTTTTCGATTACATAGTCAAATTTCTTGCATCACAGAAATCCGTGAAAACAAAACAGCGTCTGTATGAAGTGAAAGTTTAAGTTTAAACTTATCCCAAGTTAGCACGGGGTATGGATTGCGCAGTTGTGCATTGTTTTGTGTGAAGACGACTAGCTAGCCAGGATTCCCATGGCCATGTACATTTAAATTATTCAGGTCTTCGGTAATGATGTCATGAGATGATGACTAAAATGACGTAGTCACTCGCTGAGAGGTACAGCGTGATGTCATATTGCAATCGTGTAATTATTGAAGGAACTCGATTTAGAAAGAATGTCTGATTTAATAATGATCAGAACCCCCTTGACCTCGAGGTGTGATTCTACTCACACGTAGAAAGCGTTTCCAGCAATTCAAAAAAAAATATTAAATATAAACAATTACATCAGTGTTCTTCTTATTCGACCGTCATGAATTTCCGTATTAGATTATTCATAAAATGGAAAGGAGAAAGGTAGAAGCTGTTTTTTTCTTTTACTGGGGCTTTGGAGGATAATAGTGGTCATTCTTTATACTTGGATTATGATAATTGCGATGATCAGTACATAATGAATTCTATGAAGAAATAAAAAAACTCTTTAAAATGGAAGGATGAACAGTAGAATAGTAATTCACTCTTTGAACATGTATGTTTTCACCATCATCACCACTAGAGCTGGGATTCTTAGGTAAATAAATATTTTATTTGCGATGTGATAGAAACTCATAATTGTGTTTTAAATTTCGACAAGGTCACCTGAGCATATAATATTTTAAATTTTATTTCACATAAAACATTTTGAATTTTTAATGTAAATACATATATTTTCAAGTATTCACATAACACAAAAATTAATTGATTCTATGTATGACTTGAGGCTTTCCCGGCGTTTGATATAGAATAACTCTTCTCGGGTTCTCAGCCAGGTGAGTTGGAGATTAGCTTCCAAGCTTTCGACGGCTAGTTTTGCCATCTTCTTCAGGGATGAAGTACTGGTAAGTACTGAAGAAGATGGCAGAGCTGGCCGTCGAAAGCTTGGAAGTTAATCTCCAACTCACCTGGCTGAGAACCCGAGAAGAGTTATTCTAATTGATTCTAGTTCACGTTAACACTTTGTTTGTTAAAAACATAAAATTGTTTAGTCACGTTAAAAAGTGTTAACATTTTTTTAAAAAGGTTATATACCTTTTATGTTTTTAACAAAAATTAAGTTTTCATGAAATAATTTTCGACAAAAACCTCGTTTCAGATTAATCATCACCCGAATGTTCAGTGCAGTTGCTTAGACGTGACAGCTAGCAACTGTTTCTCGGAATTGCCTATCTGTGGAACTGCAGTGTGCTCTCTACACAAGCGATAAAAGCTGTCACCACTAAAAAATTGTACTCTAACGCACATAAACACTGATGTGTCATTTAGGAGTTCCTTATAAGTTATAACGCTGATTCAGGGAGTAATAATAATAATAATAATAATAATAATAATAATAATAATAATAATAATAATAATAACTTCATAAACATCAGCTGCCTCTGTTTTCGTATCCAATCATAAACATGTCTCTAGGGAGTGCATGTTGTTTCTCAATGGCCAGAGCGCTCTTTTTCCCAGTACAAGGCAGTGTTCCGTGATAATCGTCAGTCATTTGTGATGGACAACTTAAGGATGAATCGCATTGTGTTCTGTAATTCTTCAACAGTGAGACAGCATAATTTATACTGGTGATTACTGCATATTGTTTATATTCACATAAAATAATTTAAACATAATTTAATATTTCTTTTTTTTTTTACATATTTTACCGATTTTTAGCACATAAAAATCCGAGCCTTAATCATTACCAATATTCTCTGTACAACCATCAAGATCATTATCACCATCGTCTCCACCATTACTCTTACAATCACTATCACCATCACCATTTTTACAATCATATCGTCACCAAACTCTAACCGTGACAATAACCAATCACCGCCACACATATCATTCACTATTATCACCATTATGGTCACATTATCATAATCATCAATAATCACAATTGAAGGGTTCAGAGTCATAGTGGGCCAAGCGCCATTTATTAAAAACGGAGAAAACAAGGCTTAAAGTTAAGTGAATACCATAGTTCAATGAAGATTGACATATCATTTAGTTTTAATGTGTATACTTTATATTACTTGCTATATGTTTCCATTGAATTATGGTGGTAACTTCATTTTAACCCTTTTTTTCTACGGTTTTAGTAAATGGCGCTTGGCTCACTATGGTTCTGAACCATTCAATTAACAGAATCAGTATTGAAGTTTGTACTTTTTGTGGCTTTCATGAAACTTTTGTTTTTTTTTTTTATCAATGTATATCGAATGCTTAATGTGAAACTAACGCAGTGATGTCAAAGCAAGCGCATTTTTCTGACCTTGACGTCGTGCGAGAGCATCAAGCACTAAGTTTGGAAAGAGGAAGGGTTGTGTATATGAATAAGCAGCCTGTTGCATTAAGAAAACATTGGTGCACAAACTTCAAGCGGCAAGTGAAATTTTATGTCGTTATTTTTATATGGCTTCTTTCTGTTTGATATTATCTATATTGTCTGTAAAATAAAAGTACTAATACCAATTTCTTAATATTGCAGTTGTGTTTTAAATGTTAATAACATAATAAAGAGTTAAGAAGAAATATTCACATAAATTCCATAGTAGTACGACTATACTTACTAAATGGATGAAATACATTATTCATAAAGAAAGTGATATCCCAAAAAAAAAAAAAGAGATTGAGTATGACATGATAAGTTGGAATTGATATTGATGGTACCTTTAGCCTTATAAAAGTAATCAATAAACTAATCAAAACAATATTACAGTATAAAGCAAAGTTACCTAGGTACTGTATCTGTTTTAAGTGTAACTAATATTCCATAACAAAACTCTTATCGCATTATATTTTTAAGGTGATATTGGTGAGCAACTTCCTAACATCGGGATATTAAATTATTTTCTCGAAATGTCCTGAAGCTGTAGAGTTTACATTTTTACAACATATGGGCACATATCTTTTGCTTATGATGTAACAGTAGTTGCTTTGTTAATTCATTTCCTTACAAACAATTTCCATGCGAATATTTTCAAAATTTTCAATACACTATCTTCAGTAATACATATTTACGTATATTAGATTTACGAAAACATTCTGTAAGGCTACTAAATAAATAGGCCTATATATGAAAATTTCACTTTTCTATAAAAGAAGTTGAGAAAATATTTCTTTTGAATAAAAAATGAAACTTGTGAAAAATGAGCATTACAATTAAAACTTACATTCTTATAATGCACTTATACTTCTCAGACAAATCTAAAAATTAACATGGATATACGAGTAGTTTTAATAAGTTCTCTTCCCTTTATCCATTGAATCAGCGCTGGCCATCCCTGTATATAGCTCGATCAAGCGGCATATACTACCACTTTCGTCTGTCTCTTTCCTTTCCGCTGTAAAGCGCTCAGGCTCTCCTGAGCTCTAAAGCGCGCGCTTGCCCCTATGGGCATCAATTGACATCACCGAACTAACGTAACTACAATCCATGTTTTGTTTTTATTATATTATAAACTCAAGTGTAATTCATGTTTTATACAATAAAGTTTTCTTAGAATAAAAAAAAAAACATAATAAGAGCATAAGCCACTTTTATCACATAGAGATTCACCGTCGTAAAACGTCTAGGAAGAGCAAAATATTGCATGTTTGTACAAACATTTTAAATAGAATCGACAAACGAGGCCGTAGAATCTGTTTTGCTGGGTATTTTTTCTCTATTTTCCATGTTTCTGTAGTAATCTAAAAGATACATAAGGATTAATAAAATTCAAACGTTATTAAACTGCTTCGGTTGTTTTTATTTCTGAAGGAAAGCAATAACATACAGGAGACGACGTACTAAATTGTTTACATCTTACAAGAGTTGGCAGTAGCGGAAGAACCTCATTAAAGTTTAATCTGATATGAAATTGCAGAGAATGTCGTGCAATGCCGAAATTGGCGTTACTTTTTCTTGTCCAGCTGTTGGAAAATTTAATTTACTGGCATAGAAGTCGCATAGCAATTTCGCGGAGACGTATCGAACGCTCAAGTGGGAGACGGATATTGCATTTCATGAGTGGATTACATCTCGCAGGTGGGAAACCCGCCTCTGCCCTCCCCTTCTGCTCGTTTTCCTCTTTTTAAAGGGGGTGTGAGAATAAACACCGCATTTTAACCGAATGAAGTGCTGTCTGGAATACGTAATGGAATTTCCACACTCTGAAACACTGCTGTTTTCATGTATACACACGTCTTCTTGGTTACAATAGTTCCAAAAAGTTGGAATCTGTTCTGCGCTGTGCATAGGTGAGGTAAGAAACAAAAAATGGTTCATAATGCAGAATAACCATCGATACCTTGTTGATGTTAATAATTTATACTCGTTGCTATAGCTATTATATTACATTATGGGCTACATAATGTGTGTCCCATAAAGAACACGAGATTTAACCACTTCCCTGATTAACCCGAGTTAACTCGGGTTGCTAACTTGTGTCAAAATTTATTAACCCGAGTTAACTCGTTTGAGTCCCATTTTCGCTGCTAAGGATTATATCCCGAATATACAGGGTGTTTAAAAAATACGGGGCATAATTTCAGTTATGTATTTCCCACATGTAGACAATCAAAATAGTTCATTACAACACGTGTCCGGAAATGCTTCATTTCCGAGTTATGGCCTTCACAACATTGAAATTCACCGGAACGTTTTTCTTTCCGCAGGTCGTTGTCATTACAGAAGATGTTCAAAATGTCCACCTCCTGCTTGAATACAGACCTCACATCGATGTCTCATTGACCGGCGAACACGATCCCAAACTCCAGGAGTATTGCGTAGGTCCTCAGAACATGCCACAATTCGATTCCGAAGGGATTCCAAATCAAACACCGGAGACGAATAAACCAATGATTTTAAATGGCCCCACAAGTAGAAATCGAAAGGGTTCAGATCAGGTGAGCGTGGAGGCCAAACAATTGGGCCACCTCTACCTATCCATCGATCAGGAAACCTTCGATCCAAGTATCGGCGAGCCGTACGACTGAAGTGTGCAGGAGCGCCATCATGCAAGAAGTGAATGTGTTGACGATTGATCAGTGGAGTGTCTTGTAAACATGAGGTATAGTGTTTTCCAGGAAGTTTGTGTACGCCTGCCACGTAAGTCTGTTTACAAGTACATGGGGTCCAACTAATCGATCACCAATGATACCGGCCCACATGTTGAGGGAGAACCGCACCTGGTGATGAGATGGAACAGTTGCCCTCTTAATGTCTCCTTTGACGCCAACGACCTGCGGAAAGAAAAACGTTTCGGTGAATTTCAATGTTGTGAAGGCCATAACTCGGAAATAAAGCATTTCCGGACACATGTTGTATGATTGTAATGAACTATTTTGATTGTTTCCATTCTTTCATTAACCTTTTCCTCACTAGATGGCTACAGAAGTTAGTGATATTGCTAAATGGTGTTTTTTGTACTTCTTCCTTGAGAATGGAAATCTATGCATTCACACACAGTATTTTTTTGGAGGTTTGTGTTTGTGTTTAGTGTTTTTGCGCTGTTTTGTGTAAAGATGGACAAGTTGATTCTGAAACTTTTGATCATTATTTCATTAAATGAAACATCTTTTATAGACCAACAAACAAATTAAGATCAATTGATGTCGCGTCTTTTCGACAGTGGTTTGAATAGAAGACATCTGGCACCGTTTCTTCTGCACCTCCGAGGTCCCCATTCCCTGAAATTTTATCTGGTGGTAATTTTTTTTTTTTATTCTTTAATAATGGAATCAACATTATATTCATAGACGATTCGCATTCAATAAGTGTGAGTAGATGCTGAAAATAATTCATGGCGGCCTACTACAGACTCTGAAATACGTTTACTTTTTTTTGGGCTGTGATTAGCAAAGATGGATTCAAAACCTGAAGAATGATTCTGGTACAAATTTCAATGAATATATTCCTGTAAAAGATTCATAGGAAAGAAACATCGGTATGAAATGACTGTGCGTAATATTTCGAGTCTATCAACAAAGCAACATTAGATAACAATTGATGTCCTCTTTAATTCGAAAAAACAGTGGTTTGAAATAGTTCAAGACAAATCTGGGACAACTAGCAGAGCTGGAATCAAGGTGCACCTCCGAGATCCCCAATAATTCAGGTGAATGTTTTATTTCATAATGATTTTTGGTAATGATAATTAGTGATGTTTAAATTCTGCAATTCTTTAAAATGACCTCTTTACAAAATTATAAAAAGACGTTTTTTTTTCACAAAACTGCTAAAAGTGTTTACAGAAGTTAATGCTGAAAATAATTCGTTACAAGGCGGTACTACAGACTTTTCAAATCGAGGACTTTTGAAATAGTGATACTGTTGAGGTTTTATTCACAAACCTGAAGAACAGATGTACTGGTACAAATTTCAAGATCGTTTATTCTTACCTGAAAACGAATTTCTAATTAGGACAGAAATCTCCATCTTGGTTTCTGTTTAATGAATGCCACTGGAAAACCAAAATATCTTTCTTCAACATTCTATGCTATAAAATGCAACATTTAACTCCAGCAGGCCGTGATATACATCTGTCTTTTTTTCCCCCAGTCTATAAATTAATCTTAAAACAAACGGTAAATTATGTAATGATTTATTTTTCATTTTAATATTTTAACAATATAATTTATATGGAATAAGGTGCAGTAATAACATCGGCATCTGGAATCTTGTTGATTTTTTCAGGTGTGAATGCTTGTATCAGTCAATAAGTTTCATTGTGATTTTTTTTTGGTATTTAAAAAAATTAGTGATGCAGTGATTCTGCAATATTAAATGACCTCTTTAAACGTCTCTAAAATAAAAAAAAAAAAGTAAATGAATTTTTTACAGAACTGGTAAAATTATATAGTAATACTGAATGTGGTATTTCAAGTTTGGTTCTGTAAAACAAGCAAATAATCTCGCATTAATTTATGGTGTAATGGTCCTACTAGTAAAACCCTTATACAGACAGTTAACTGACTAAAGGCTCATTCACAATGAAAATTAAACATAACGTAAGCGTTAACTTAAGAATATAAACGTTACGGTAAAATAAAGAAGTCATACCATCATTCACGATGGGAAGATAAACATAACAGGAAACATATTTGGTATCCATGGAAACATAACAACGACGCTATTTCCTCATATTCTGTCGTATACTTCAGCGCTCCACGATTGTGTTCTGTTTGTAAATCACGTAAGCATAAGCATGAAAGTTTGGAGTTTGCAAACTTTCATGTTAACGTCTTACGGTAATGTTTATGTCAATGCTTATGTGAATCATTGTGAATGATCCCATTTGGTAACCTGGGCGCAAATTTCTGTGGTTATGTTACGGTTATGTTTAATTTCATTGTGAATGGGCCTTTACACTTACACAGGGAATAGCTCGTTAATAAGTCGTGTGTAAATTCCTGACTAATAATGTTTATGTACGTCGTGTATCACACTAGACATTTCACAAGTGCGGGTCTCCTTGGGGATGTGATCAGCATGGCACAGGCCATCGCATAGACATAACAGGACAATCACAAGACAGCGGACAAACACTCAGTCCCGTGGACGGGAGATTAATTTCTTCTGTTGCCGACGCCGGGAATCGAACTTCGGACCGCTTTGTCGAGAAGCGCTCGCGGACTAGCTTTGAAATATGTATGTATGTATGTATGTATGCATGCCTATGTAAATAATTGTCGGCCTGGGTAGAGCAGTCGATATAGCGCTGGCCTGTGCTCGAGGTTGCGTGTTCGATCCCGGCCCAGATCGATTGCATTTAAGTGTACTTAAATGTCACAGGCTCATGTCAGTAGATTTTACTGGCATGTAAAAGAGCTCCTGCGGGACAAAATTCCGGCACACCGCGACTCTGATATAATCTCTGCAGTTGCGAGCGTCATTAAATAAACCATATTTTTTTATACAGATAATTTTTTAAATTGAAAATACTGTTACACTGCAAACGCTCTATTCCGGAGTATAACACAGTACTATATGTCTATAGAGATGGTGGTGGTGGAGAATTGTGATGTCACAAGGAAACCGTAGCCTTTACGGACTTCTCCAACACACGCTGTAAATTCAGAGTGGATCTACAGGGATTTGAACTCGGCCCTCTGGCGTATAAGCCTAGCGCGCTAACATTGAGTCAACGTGGCGATATATACGTTTTGAAAGACGAATAAATTAAATTTCTCTATTATATTGCAAGTTTTCTTTTTCAGTATAAACGCCTAGGTGTCTTATTCGATGATCCTATGTAATGTGGTACAAAAGTCTATGTTGCCGTTGGGACGTACGCAACCTGTCCAGGATAATATACAGGAGACATAAAACTTCCTTGTGATAAGAACCGAGGTCCCTAAGAGCTATAACCATGAAGACTAGCATATAACCATTGCAATGAGAGCAAGGAAGAGTCTCTCTAGTTCTCCATGCCTTTACAGATGCACGTTACTTATTCTTATATGATGTACGTCCTGTAGGAGTGAATTTCGCGTCTTATATGCTGTTAAAATTGATTTCGTGAAAGAACATTGAACCTTCGATCTCGCTACACACCACGTTTACCTCATTTCCGTGCCTTTTCATATTACTGTACAGTAGTGGCAAAAAAACCGGACCGACGGAATAATCAAAGTCCCCGAAATGAGCCACTGCGCATGCCACGCCCGCATTCACAAGATAGCGAGTAATCTATTGAAATTGTTGTAGTTTCGACTGCTGACGTAGACCATTTCGAAAGCCATTAGAAAATAAGCTGGCAAAATTCATGTTCTGGGAATAAAAATTAATTAAGTAGTAAAATATCGCTGCAATCGAAAAGTATTGTGAATAAATTTGAATAAGGAACAAAAAAAAAATCCTTCCCATGCAGGATTCAAACCATGAAATTATTAGTTACCAGTCTATCGTGCTGTGGAGTGAACAAGGCTCTGAAATCAGCTACAAGGGTCGGTCCGGTTTTTTGCCACTACTGCACATAAAATCCGGGCTCTAGTAATCATATTATCTTTAGAATGGTATGCTACAATTTTCAGGTTATTTTAAAGAATTTAAATACTCTTTTGTATCTCTCTCCTGTATGTTGTGCGTAACGGGATCGAAGATACACTCAATAACAACGTAATTCTATGTAT
Source organism: Periplaneta americana (assembly GCA_025594305.2). NCBI lineage: Eukaryota > Metazoa > Arthropoda > Insecta > Blattodea > Blattidae > Periplaneta > Periplaneta americana. The sequence continues at coordinate 26,140,500 of JAJSOF020000025.1, read as the reverse complement.
TTTTCCTGGAAGTGTTTTTACCTGCATACTTTCTTTTGTACAGATTTTATTATTTACAAGAAACTAGTATTAGAGTTAAACTTCATTTACCAACTAAGGTCATGTGAACTTTTCTTACTATAGTTGCGACGCTGTTATTCCCGGCGTGACTCCTCTTTGCTTACGTCTTAGGAAGTGAAGGCTCTATAAAGTCTAGGTAGGTAGTATCGTTCGCCATTTTTGTTCTTTCGTTGCCGAGCTACCATACGAGGAATCTATTTGCCACACCATTAAACATTATCATGTCGTAGCTCCTATAATAATAAATCAAACGCACAGTAATTCAGCAAATAATTGAGCGGCAAATAATGTCTTCGTGTGCTTTCTGCGAACGCCAACGAAAGAGCCAAAATGGCGGGCGATTATATTAAGAATTTATCGAGCCTTAAGAAATTAATAACGTCTTCTTGAGCGAATCGCAAGACGCACACATTTAAATGTAGCTGACCTGCAACGCGATTGGCTGCCGGAAATTAGAGCGACGGGACTATACTAGAATACAAGAGAAATTCTGTCATATTATATTTCCAGAAACGACGTTTCATCCATCGTAGAAATCCTAACAGTCGCAGCAACGTCTGAATCTTCAAAATAGTGTTGTTATGGTGACAAAGAGAACATCGCCGTTGGATGCAGCTGTAGCACATCTGATTAACTGCGAGGGAAGTGCACCTCCATTTCTCTTCCTCGGGGATTTATTATGTGTCTTTTGTCTTCCATTGTTCATTGTTGCTTCAAATGGCGGCTTTGTAGCCTTGCTGACACCGTGATGAATTCTGGCGACCTAGAAAGTGATTGTTATGATGAAGGAGACTTAGTAGATTAATAGAAGTAAATGAAAACTTAAAGATGAAATTTAATGATCATTCCATAAAGGCTGCATTGAGACAAGGCCAAACAAAAGAATCAATTGCAGACAGCATTGCCAACCTCGGTATAATTTATGCTAGATCTGTCATAATCTTCACTATTCTGGCATGTAGCATAATTACTATGTAGTAATAGGAAATGTACAGCAGAGTTCGTATAGGTCAGTTTCTGTCAGATGCGTTTCCAATTCACTGTGGGCTAAAGCTAGGAGATGCACTGTCACCTTTACTTTTTAACTTTGCTCTAGAGTATGCCATTAGGAAAGTCCAGGATAACAGAGAGGGCTTGGAATTGAACGGGTTACATTAGCTGCTTGTCTATGCGGATGACGTGAATATGTTAGGAGAAAATCCACAAACGATTAGGGAAAACACGGGAATTTTACTGGAAGCAAGTAAAGAGATAGGTTTGGAAATAAATCCCGAAAAGACAAAGTATATGATTATGTCTCGTGACGGGAATATTGTACGAAATGGACATATAAAAATTGGAAATTTGTCTTTTGAAGAGGTGGAGAAGTTCAAATATCGTGGAGCAACAGTAACAAATATAAATGATACTCGGGAGGAAATTAAACACAGAATAAATATGGGAAATGCCTTTTATTATTCGGCTGAGAAGCTTTTATCATCCAGTCTGCTGTCAAAAAATCTGAAAGTTAGAATTTATAAAACAGATATATTACCGGTTGTTCTTTATGGTTGTGAAACTTGGACTCTCACTTTGAGAGAGGAACATAAGTTAAGGGTGTTTGAGAATAAGGTGCTTAGGAAAATATTTGGGGCTAAGAGGGATGAAGTTACAGGAGAATGAAGAAAGTTACAGAACACAGAACTGCACTTATTGTATTCTTCACCTGACATAATTAGGAACATTAAATCCAGACGTTTGAGATGGGCAGGGCATGTAGCACATATGGGTGAATCCAGAAATGCATATAGAGTGTTAGTTGGGAGGCCGGAGGGAAAAAGACCTTTGGGGGGACCGAGACGTAGATGGGAAGATAATATTAAAATGGATTTGAGGGAGGTGGGATATGATAGATAATGGATTAATTTTGCTCAGGATAGGGACCAATGGCGGCTTATGTGAGGGCGGCAATGAACCTCCGGGTTCCTTAAAAGCCAGTAAGTATGCAAGTAAGTAAGTAATAGGAAATGTTATCGCCCTTCAGAAAGTAACAAATGCATATCTAGTTATGTTTCACCCTTAGAAAGTAAGAAGAACCTGACTAAACCTTCGTCCTAGACTTACTTGGTACAGGATCTCTGTAGTAGATTGAGTGAGGTAAGCTCTGACGTCCATATATGTACACTTTTTCTCTGCCTAATACTAGAGATTCACATGGTGACGGTTATTTATCGCCAGTGTGCACAGTATCACATTAACAGCAATGAACATTCGTGCTGTAGATCAAGTCCGGACTCTCAGCCATGCTTTCCCACAATGTTACTTGCTCAATGCCTGCGTTAGTAATGAAAAAGCTCATGAAAAACTGAATTCATGTGCAAACATTTGACAATAGCTGTAGAAATTATGAATGTGTATGTATTTATTCACACTGCAATGGGTATATACCCGGTGGCAGGGGTAACTAATTACACTCAATAATGACAATAATAAACTTATTAATTATAAAATACATTTAATAATGATACCAATAATGAATACAAATAATTAATACTAATAATATAATAATAATAATAATAATAATAATAATAATAATAATAATAGGGAATATCCTAAATTAAATGAAGCACGATCACTTAAAATAACATTTAAAATAAATCTAAATTGTATCTTAAATCTAAGTTCGAACCCACGAGTATGATATGTTCATATCTGCACAAGTACCTTTCCACATTACACTCATTTCGCTGTCAACTCACTGCACTGGAACTACGACACATTTCACTGATTCTATCCTGATTTCACTAACACTTCAAAAACATTTCACTGTTCAAATACTTTGCACTGCCACTATAAACTATAAAGCTTCCCTGACAGGAACACGTTTCACAACACACTTCACTGACACAACATAATTCTTCACTGATACAACACTTCAATAACAAAATATCATTTACATCCTTTACCTACTGTGTATAATTACCGTCTATTAGTAAAGTTCTTAAGCCTGTTTTTAAATACGTTTTTGGTTGTTGGTAGAGCTTTAGTAAGTCTGCAGGTAAAGCATTCCAGTCCCTGATAGTACGATTGAGAAAAGAAAACTTTCCAGTGTCCGTCCTCTGTCTTCTTTCCCTCAATTTATATGAGTGGTCGTTCCTTGAAGAGTAATTTGGCGGTTGCAACCTATTTTTTATTTCTCTCCAGGCAGGCTCACCTCTGTATGTTTTGAACAGTGCGCATAATCGAATTCGCGTTCTCCTGTCCTTGAGTGTGTCCATTTTAATGGTGAATTTTTCGACAACACTTGAGAGCCCGTTTTTCTTTTCAGTGTCTTAATATGTTCTAATCTGTAATGATCCCAACATGCAGCACCATATTCCATTACTGGACGTACTAGTGATTTATATGCAATCTCTTTGGATTTTTCAGAGCCTTTTCTTAGTACCCTCATCAGAAAGTGTAACGCTCTCCATGCTTTTCCCGCTGTGTCCGTAACGTGTTCTCCCCAGCCGATTATTATGATTAATGGAACAGAAAAATTAAACCATTAATTAATTCACTCACTCACTCACTCACTCACTCACTCACTCACTCACTCACTCACTCACTCACTCACTCAAAACTCTACAGTGGTAACTACGCGATGGGTAGTAAAATCAGAACTCTTGCTGTATTTCAAACAACTGTTTATTTACCTAATTTATTCCGTTGTTATTACTCATGTATAAAAGGAATGAGTTAATGCATTTTTGTTTTCCTGAACAGACGCAGTAAATGTAGTTTGTAATCAAAAATTCTAAAGGGAAAGCTCAGCGTTCGTATTCTGTTGCAATAGATTGAATCGAAAATTGTTTTGTCCGACACAAAGTAAAGACTCTAGGACGGAGGCGTTGAGTTCAGTCATGCAAGGGAAAGGTAATTAATTTCTTTCATAAACGATTTTCACGTCATTAAAGTAAATGTTTCATAGGAGTTCTTTTCATCTCAGCTGGAAAAATGAAAATAAAATAATTGGACATAGCCTTTTGACAAAGAAGTATGCAATAAATTTATAGGAATCCTGGAAGAAAATTGCTTTGGATTGGAAAGAGAGGATGCTATTAAGTAATCTTTGTTTGAAACGAGTCAAAGTCAGGATAGGAGAAGAAAAATGTCGGAGGGTGGTGGAATAGGAAGAGGAGTACGACAAGGATGCCCTTCATTACCTTCTCTTTTCAACTTTCACCTGAAGGAGCGTTGTTAGCAGAAGAGATGATATTAAGGGACATGCTACTGGAGCTAAATGACAGCTGTGAGCAGTATGGGATGAAGATAAACAAGACGAAGACATGAATATCGAAAGAAAAAAAAAGAAGAAGAAGATAAACGTGCGAATTCGAAATGAGGCACATGAAGTGAACAACTTCAAATACTTGGAATGTACTACAGCAGCGTTTCTCAAACTATGGTCCGTGGACCACCTGTGATCCTCGAGGTCTGCCCTCGTGGTCCTTCAAAAAAGACAGAAAAAAAATAAAATTCGAACGAATTGCGTATCACACTGTAGCTTAAAATCTCACAGTTTGGAAATGACATATGGCAATCGAATTTCACTTTTTCTCCCAGTACAGACATTTTATAAAATTTATTACCCTACCCGTCTATCGCTTTCCCACTCTACTCTCAGCAACAAAAGAGGGATTTAAAGCACTATATACGTGGTGTTTCTCGACATCTTTTCCCTGCACATCTGGCGCCGCGCCTGTAATCCAGCCAGGGACCACCCGAATTCATAACAGAGGACCAAAGTACCGAACCTTAATTCAATTTTAAAATATAAGTATGCTGGTATTAAAATATACTACGAAAATGATAAATTTGCTTTCGAAGGGAACAAGAGTAAGGTGGTCCGCGGAACTGTTCACACTTTAAAAAGTGGTCCCCACTTCGAAAAAGTTGAGAAACGCTGTACTACAGGATGTAACAGGATCTAAGAGACAAACTTCGAGGAGTGATAGGTTACACAGACAGGATTATTTTTTTGTTACACGTCTTTAAGGTGCCATGCATGCGAAAAGTCAGATCTACTGCAATTTTTTTACCAGAAATAAAATTTAATTTTCCATACATGTTCTGATAATTTACAACAGCTGTACATATCTCATTACATTTTTTAGACCTTCTCAGCATTTATCATCCAATTCTGTCAAGCATGGGAGGGTCGTGTTGGATTTGTTGAATGGTAAGACGGACTGAAGATGCAATAAGCTGCAGCAGTGTAACAAATGATAAGGACTTAAGGCGCACACTTATGTAACATACACGATGCAGTATGTGCTTTTAAAAAGGACGCATAACTCATGAAAGATGTTTCTCAACAAAAAATGATCCTCTGTGTGTTACCTATCAGTTCTCAAGTTTGTCAGTGAGACTCTGTTACACCCTGTAATAAGTAATAACATGAGCTGCTATCAGGAAGTCGAAAGGAAGATAACAATGGCAAAGGACGCTTTTAATAAATAACGAGCATCTTCTGCGGACCTTTTTTTTTATTTTCAAGAAATTGGTTACAACTCGTGTTTCCTCTGAGGCATATAACGGGGCAAATTTACATTGTGGTATACAGTAATAATGAGATTATTCTTGCAGAGTGCGGAAGATATGCTTGAGGAAGGCAGCGATCTCAACGGTGTTGAAGTGGAGTTTGAGTACCATATGCGGAGGCTTAGTCCGTAGTGCTTTAGGTCGAAATCCTGCGAATTGTGAGCCAAAGACGTTATATAGTATACTAGACTCACACGGAGCGCTGGTGTGCTGTCCAAAATTGAAACCTGTCTGCGCATGTTCACGCCGCCATGAAATAGGTAGAAACAGCATTGTCATCAATGTGAGGAATCACTGTATAGCAACAAATCCCTCAAACACATAGCGTTTTTATTAAGAAAAGACAATGGGGTTTGGCAATTCCATCAGCAGACGTCGTAAAGATTTGTAGATTATGTGAATGTTGCATTAGACAGTTGTTAAAGGAAACAAATGGCATGCCACTTAAAGGTCCTGTAGGTCTAAAGATAAAGAGAACTATTCTAGAACAGATAAACATAGGCCTAAATGAAATATTCCCTGAACTGCAGTAACATGTATTAGAAAACGAGTTTCCTGACAATCACATCGTAAGAATTGTATCTTTAACAGTTGAAATGTACGCTAAAATTAGATGCCATCACACAGCAAGATCTTACAACGTTAATTTACATAGAACAATTGTCAGGCAGCATCTAACAAAATCCATCCTCTTCATGAATCGATAGGTATGTAACTATATTATCATGTGCATTTTTTGTGTTACTTCTTAGTTACCGTTCATTTTTTCTATGTAGTTTTTATTTATTCCACTCTTGTCAGGAGTTCCCAGATCTATTTTTCATTCGGATTGTAAATGTAAATAAAAACCTATGAGTATTATAACATAAATTAAATCGTAATGTAATTGTTAATCTCTACGTCATCTGGCAGCATCTCTTAGAAACCATCCTTGCAAGAATTTAGAGGTAGCCCTGTGTTGTTATCTTTTTATTTAAAATGGTTTTTTTGGGGTATCTATATTGTCAATTGCACATGAATTTGTTTTGCAGGCATTCCCAATATTATCTTTCATTGTAGTTATAAATGTAAATAGTTACCTAACTTATATGAAGGCCTATTATAATATCTTACATTTTAATGTGTCAATTTTTAAGTCATCTGCCGCAGCATTTACCTACCCCCCCCCTTTCAAGAATCAAGGGGTATGTTGGCTTTTCAAATTGGGTTAAAGTGCTTATTTAAAATTACTTTATATTTGTGAGAGGTCTAAGCTGTCATTTGCACAGCAATTTTGTTGTTGTTTTGTTTTTGCAGATATTCCTAGTGCATTATTTTTCACTGGGGGTTATAAATGCATATAGTTCACATACAAATAATCCGTTTATATTTTGCCGGATATATATTATTAAAAAGCAAGGAATATCATCTTATTGATATAACATATGTGCATAAAATTACGTACTATCACTCCGCAAGCAATGATATATATTTATTTAAAATAACAATATATCATGTAAAGAAATCTACTCATAAAAGTATGTTTTTTTACATAATGTGATTATGTTTAGTTTTTAGGTCCTCATGTTACCTATTATTTGCAATGTATTAGATACAGGTAGGCTACTTTTTATAATTGATAGCATTCCCTTTATTAATTGAAGAATTACTTATAAATGCGATGTAATTTTGCTACCTTTGCGCATTACATTTTGCGTGGTTACTTATGTCCTGTGGTCTAAAAGTACCGGTAATATAATTTTCGATTCTGTAAAAACTTAACAACATCACATATTTATTTCATTTAAGAATTTGATTATAATAAGAACTTGTGTAATCAAGGTGCATGTATTTACGTCTTGTGATCTAAGAGTAATGTTTGTTAATATAATTTTCCATTCTCTGAAACCTAAGAATAAGCTGATTAAAGTAAAATTATACATTCTATAATGTGTATTGCGTAGGCCTATTTATGAATGTATGAGCATGTTTTCTATCAATTGCTGCGTACGTATTTTCTTTCCTTTAATGCTCTGACCCATATCAATGAAACTTTGAATATATTTTTTCGTCCTAATTTTACGTTAAACGTCGAAAATGGACATAATCTGTCAATTTTAGATCATCACAGCGTTAAATTGCGCGATTTACGTACTGCTATGATGCGTCTGCTCTCCATCATCATGGCGGCAAGCGCAGCGTTCAATTTGCCCCGGTTTCCTCGTTCCGCGCAGCCGAGACTGTAGGGGCTTGTTGTGAGCATTCCATTATCAGGTGAAGGGCGGTTTGAGGAGGTTTTTCAGGAAAGTTGCAGAGTGGTGAAGGGCATTTGTTCATTTTGTACAGGTATGATCTGAAGTGGCCATGATTGGTCAGGAATTGAGTGGTTATGTAGCTTGGACCTAGGGACCTTTGAAAAAGAACTAAGAAAGAGGCTGGCTGAAAAGGAAAAACATTCGACACAGAAGATATCATATGATAGACAACATGCAGATGTATGAATCGTATGCTGAGATTAAGAGGAAGGCGAAAAAGGTGAAGATTGAAGAATACTGGGTTTGCAGTAAAGGGCCTGCACTTGGGCAGAAAACCGTGAGTGAATATCCTAATTTATAAGGGCTTGTCTGACTAATAATATGTAGCTAATCGGCGATATATGCAATGGAAGGGGAAAGAAACTGGCCGTCCTACCTGCAGAAAAGTATATTGTATTATCCATGTGCTAAAAAGGGTAAATGTTCATCTTCCCTCTTGCTTAAAAAAAGTCCCTTGTGCAGACGCTTGTATTTCCCTATTTTGACTATGCTGACATTTTACTAACTGACCTTTCCAGCGACAACAAAACGAAACTTCAACGTGCTCATAATTTGTGTGTACGTTTTGTAAGCAATGTTCGTAATATGATCATATTACTTCATCCCTGAAACAATAGGTTGGCTTAAACTAGATAAGAAAAGAAATTTACATTCACTTCTCCTTCTCTTCGAAATCTTGAACTCTTCTATTCCTTCGTACCTGTCGTCTCGCTTCACTTACCTTTCTTCCCACCACATTCTGAACACACGTTCTCGCCATGAAACAATACTAACAGTACCATCCCATCGCACCTCCTCATACTCATTCTCTTTCACAATAGCCCTGCCAAGATTCTGGAATTTGTTACCTGCTAGCATCAGGGACTGTCGAAATAAAATTGAATTCAAACGCAAACTTACTAGGCACTTGGTCAGTAATTGAGACTCGTTCAGACATGGTTTCTTGTAAATAGTTCTCTTAATCTATCACAAAATATCTCAATATATGGTAATTTCATCACTACAGAATTTTGTTGTTGTAGGTTTAATTTGTAATTCAGTAAATAAAAAAATATTCTTTGTTCTTAACTTCTATGATAAATTGTCTAGCTTTCATTAATCAGGTAATCTTGTCGTACTTTAATTTTTATTGTAATTGTAATTGTAAATTTAATACTAATTGTAATTTTATTCTTCATATTATAGTTGTAATCCCCTGGTAGAGGGGCAGAGAAGGCCTGATGGCCTTATCTCTACCAGGTTAAATAAATAAATACTAAATACCCCATTATCTCCTGGCCTAGTTGACTCATAAGTGGTGTCTTGTTGGTATTACTTGTGAGATTCAGACTTGTCTTCAGACAGTTGACATAACAACAATAAGGGCTTATGTCCATGCATGTGTTGACATTTTTAGTGCATATGATTCCACTCCCCCTACAACATGGAAATGTGTATTTGTAGATTTTTGTGGTAGCTCTGTAAGAGTAGTTTTTTTAATATTCTAATAGTGTAGTGAAACGTAAACTTTGCAACGTTTCGAAACGACTGTCATCTTCAAGGACAGCCTACATGTTTACCGGCTGACTGCTGTACCATCCAGCCCTTCCCAATCTCCAGACTTGCCGTTCTTGGTAATCTTCCAGTTGAGTTAACCTTGATTAAGTCCTCATTCCGTGATGTCCATGTTCTGCCGCTTTTATGCTTTCTCGCTGCCCTTCATGGACCTACACTTCCGGGCCGATCTCTCCTTAGCGTTCCTTCCTCTCATCCTAGAAATTAGTCCCAATTCATAACAAATTTCTCACTATGGATCGCTGACAGTGTATCGTTCGTGTCTATTATCATAGGCAATATTACAAGAGTTCTCATCTTAAGGGTATATGTACGTGAACGACCACAAATATTATTAGACAATGCAGGCTCTAAATTTCTAAAATTTTATAAGAAAATTAACTCACAATTGGACAAAAATATCAAGGTACTACAAAAAGACTTATTAGAACTTAAATATCTGATAAAATTATAAAAAGATTACTAATAATATCTTTTCAAACTAGTTTTATCAGAGTATGAAAAAAAAACAATTCTACAGTTACATCATTTGCAACCATAACATTGTTATGGTCTCTCTGACATCTTTAATATTTTTTCTGTATGTAATAAATACCTGTTTCTGAAAAGCAGACTACTCTCAGACATGTAGAGTTGTTTATTTTAATACAATTAATTTTTTATTTGTCCTATATAAATTATATTAAAATTTACATAATGTTTTGTGATCTAATTTTTCTATTTTCAAAGAAATGGTCATTATTGTAGTCTATGTCTTGCGTAAATGCATGTTAAATCAGTGTACAAAATTTCAGAATTCTATCTCTAATGGTTATGGAGTTATGAAATAATATGTGTGAAAATTTTCTAATTTTGGAAAATTTAATTTAAAGTAAAAAGTGAATTCTCAAAATTATTTTTAGTAACCTTTTTTTTATACTTTTATCAGATATTTAAGTTCTAATAAGTCTTGTTGTGGTACCTTGTAATTTTTGTCCAATTGTGAGTTCATTTCCTTATAAACTTTTAGAAATTTAGAGCCTGCATTTTCTGATAATATTTGTGGTCGTTCACGTACTTATACCCTTAAGACTGGTTCACAATAAACCAGGAACGAAAACGACAACGAGAACGAGAACGGAAATAATGTTAAAATATGTGTTTTTGAATGTGAGCATTAGTTAATTGTGAATGGTCCCATTTAAATACCTCTATTTTAACATTATTTCCGTTTTCGTTCTCGTTGTCGTTTCCGTTCCCGGTTTATTGTGAACCAGTCTTTACCGATAGTTCGTGAACGCGGGATGACAACTCGCTTGGTGCAAAACAACCTTTCAGGTGTAACTCCCTGTGAAGTTGATTTGAATAATTTCGAGGAAAAATTGTTCCGGAGCCGGGCATCGAACCCGGGACCTTTGGTTAAACGTACCAACGCTCTACCAACTGAGCTACCAGGGAACTCTACCAGACACCGATCCAACTTCACAGGGAACTATACTTGAAAGCTTGATTTGCATAATATACGTCACTGTTCGTTAACAGAAAACCACAAATTTAAGTCACACAGAGTTAGTGTGCACTCAATGTTGGTTGCTTGATGGTTGTCAGCCCACTTTGAGGTCTGTGGACATAGAGGGGAAAAATTGGATCGGTGTCTGTTAGAGTTCCCGGGTAGCTCAGTTGGTGCGTTTAACCAAAGGTCCCGGTTCGATGCCCGGCTCCGGAACAATTTTTCCCTCTAAATTATTCAACTCGCTTTATATTTGAATTAGACATTTTCGCGAATAATAAATAAATAAACAAACAAATAAACAAGCAAACAAATAAATAAATGAAGGTAACATAATTATTATAATATTCAATGAAATATTCAAGTTTTTAACTTTATTTACATTGACCGGCATGGCTTTGGCTTTCAGCAATATGAAATTCATGTGCAAACATTTGGCAATAGCTGTACAAATTATGATTTGTGGAACAGAAAAATTAAAAACAAACATTCAAACAAATTCATTCATTCATTCATTCATTCATTCATTCATTCAGTGTTCTACCCATGGGCAGGTCTTTCACTGCAAACCCAGCTTTCTCGGATTGTTGATGGAAACTAGCTTTGCTATTCTTCATGGAAATGGACGCGCAGATAACATGCCAAACTTATTTGCTACATCTCTCTGTAAAGGCTGGGCCACAATAAACCGGGAGCGGAAACGATAACGAGAACGAGAACGGAAATATTGTTAAACTAAATGTATTTGAATGTGAGCATTCACAGTTAACTATTGTGAGTGCTCACATTTAAATACATTTATTTTAACATTATTTCAGTTCTTGTTCTCGTTTCCGCTTCCGGTTTAATGTGAACTAGCCTTAAAGCTCAGTCGTGTTGCTGCAGCATTGCAATCAGGTCAGCCTCTCCTCAACTATTTTGTAAGTACTTTTAACCACGCCTTCAAAATTAATATTCTCTTCTTAGTTCTCAATTTAATAAATTCTCTTACATTATCCCATTATACTTTTGTGCGAGATCGTGCGTATTTGCTTGCTTTCCGCACACAACCAATACGCGGTAAGTGTGAAATACCACATTCAGTATTCCCAACGTAACACACATAACAATTTCCTATTCTTACCGCTTAAGCGCGACATTCATTTTACTGCTTTAGGCTTTTAACATATTATTTTTAGAGACGTTTAACATAGTAATACTTATAAATTGGAAACTTACCACTGCAATTTCACCTAAATTGCACTTTTTAAATATTTGCAAAAATTAAGTAAACTCTACAACACCACAATGTTACTGCATTTGTAATGCAAGTAACATTAACGAAGCCGTGAAAAAATCAATAGGATTCCAGACTCATCATGGCGGCTACTTTGAACGAAGGAGATGTGGATCTTGAAGTTGAAGAGGCTTGGGAACAAGGCTGTACTTTTCTGGTTCCCGACAAATCCAGAGCAAGGTATGAAAGAGCCTATAATATATTCACAAATTTGTTGGAAGGGAAAAAAAAGAGAAATTAATGAAAAACAATGCTTGCTTATTTCATGAAAAGGACCAACAAATCTTTGAAATATTCAGTCTAAAAACTATGATAAATTTGAAGTATGGTATCAATATTGGAAAGTTTGGTGAATTTTTTTAAAGAAGAAAACGTTGGGCAAATGCCAAAAAAAATCTAAAGTTTTCGACAGAGAGGACATGATTAAATTTTTAATTGAAGCTCCTGATGACACTTACTTGATGATGAAAGTAGTTGTCATAATGGGAATAGCTGGTGCTTGTCGGAGGGATGAGATTACAAATTTGACTATTGATGACATTGAAGACAGGATTCAGGCATTGTTGTCAATATTCCCAATACAAAGACAAAAATTTCCCTAACGTTTACAATCATTGACAAACCCGATGAAGAAGTTTATTTTTTGGAAATTTTTCGAAAATATGTAAATCTCCGACCAATAAATTCTGCATCACTTTGATTCTTCCATCGATTTTCTAATGGGAAATGTACGAACCAAGTTGTCGGAATGAACACTATTGGTCGAGTGCCTTCAAATATTGCAATGTTTTTAAACTTAAATGATCCAGATTCATATACGGACATGCATTCAGAAGAACATCAGCTACTTTATTAGCAAATACAGGAGCCGACATCCTTGCTTTGAAACGGCACGGTGGTTGGAAGTCTTCGGCGGTGGCAGAGGGATACGTCCAAGATTCTATCTACAATAAAATACAGAGTGCCGAAAAGATTTTGCACGACAAAAGCAACATTGGCACTAGGATTCACAAAACTGCAACCACAGTCTCCAGTGCATCGACTTCCTGCCAGACGGAGGGTTTATCAAATGCTGCCATCTATAGAGCTAATGCTTCAACTTCGACGGAAACTGGAAAATCAATATTCATGCAAAAAGTTTCACAATAGAAAAAACTGGTGGTGGTGCTCCAGTGACTCTGAATAACTGCACAAATGTGACAATTAATTTTAATGTGCAGAAATAAATAATTATGTTATAATTTAAATGTGCAGAAGTGCAGAAATAAATAATTTTCTTAAAGTATTAAAATGAAAAATAAATCATTACATAACCTTACCGTTTGTTTTAAGTTCGCATTTATAGACTGGGGGAAAAAAAAAAGACAGACGTATATCACGGCCTGCTGCATTATAGAAAACAAAGAAAACATTTTATAGGAACAATGTTGAAGAAAGATATTTTGTTTTCCAAAGTTGCCGTCATTGAACAGAAACCAAGATGGAGATTTCATTGCAACTAATTAGAAATTCCTCTTTCAGGTATGTAATAAACGATCTTCGCACAAAATAACGTACGATACACGAGCGGTATGTTTGTTATCATGTTCTGGAAAATTAAAAAAGCTCAACTACGTTTCGCTTTTTCAATCTTTTCCTCGAACATGAAAACGTCAACATACCGCTCTTGTAACGTATATTACTATTACAGGGCTTTGATTTCATACGCCCATAAAACAGCAACACGAGCGACCTACATTCTGTAGCATGTTTCGTTATTTTGGGAACTGCATCTACCTGTATTTGAAGATTGTTATGCTTTTATTCTGCTTCTTTGTACACTTATCAATTAGTACACTGTTAATTGCCTATTCTATGTTCTTCATGGTGTTAATTTCATGCTACATGTATATTTTTAATGGCATATGTTCAAACTGCCTACCACACCAGTTTTTAAACTTTTTAACGATTGTTTGAACCTGAATATTTTAAGTGTTCTTCATGTGTTATTGTGTTCTCCTTTAATATGACCTGAAGATGCCATGGTTATGGCGAAAACGTTTGTCAAAAACTTTTATATACCATTCCATGTAATATCATAATGGTTCAACGTGTGTACTATTGATAAGTAATTTGACTGTAATAAACCTACACATATTTGATACTTACACCAAACTTAGCTTTCTTGGTATCTGATATGATCAAACCGACGACTAAAATCTCGCAGAAGATTTTTTTTGTATTTGTATAAAATACCGTCTAGATTTTATGCAAGGAAAATGTAATGAACAATATATTTATAACGCTGAACTTACAAAAACACAGACCTTATATTCGTTTTATCTCTTTACATAAAACACTAACTCCGACACAAGCCTTCCAGCTTGATCTGCAAGTTCATCTGGCCTATACCGCTGCTATGGAATTCACTGCAGACAGGGCAAAATCCACTCAACGCAGCACATTATTTTCGTTTCTTTGCCCTCTTGCACTACAGAAGAAATTGAATCTAATGAAATTTTAATATGTCTGAAAGAGCCACGGGGATGAAAAGTAAAACAGCTGCACACCATGAAGTCTCGCTGGCAAACGTTTATAAACTCACTCGGTGGGAAGTTTTCGTGTAAATGCACGATATCTCACGCCTTGTTTCATCGCGGCTGGTGGTCGGCACACAACTGCTATATTTATTAATCTGCTCCATTTATCACATCGCGCCAACTGCATTTATAATGCTACACATGATACCTACCCCAATATTTAACCTATGATCAATGCCCACATATTCTCTGCCTGTAAAATAAGCTATTTATACCGAATTTTCTGTGCCATAGCTTCGAAATTTCATTCATAATCTGTAAATTCGACCTTTATTCAAGTTAATCACCACGATCGACCTTCTTCTGCTCCTGCTTCTTCTTGTTCTTCTTTTTTGAACTTCAGTCTTTACGCAAAACATTTCTCCCGAATTCGTAGAAATTTTTTCACTTCTTTTTCTCGTATTTTTGGTTGATTATGATCAGATTGCTGCTCAGGGTACCGATACGCATTAAGTTACGAACGCACGGGTCACTGTGTTGTGTAGATAAAGGGAATGGGAGATGGAGAGTGCAGTTACTCCTTGCCTCAACATTTAAACATTCAGTCGCAGTAGGACACAAAATATATGTTCACGTTTACAAATATAATATATACAGTGTATTTCTAGTACAAGAAATAATTGCCTAACATTACATGTTTCAATTTACATTGTACTGTACAAGTTTCAACAATATAAAATAATAATTTGTGTGTGAGCAGAAAAAAAATATATAGTAGTCTACTTACATAAAATAAATTTCTTCATAGTTCAATGCACCGAATTACAAGGTATATTCACAACTTATCAGAATAAAAGTATCTCCTATGTTCACTAAAAATAACTTTTTTTTTTTTTCAAGAAACGCTTCGAAATATTGTTGAAATAGATGTTGGCATGTACCAACATTACACACAAATTTGGATGAAATTCTTTTTCATGTTTTGTCTGATTTTGATGATGAAGCCCAGCTTTGAATGTATGTATTATGTATGTATGTATGTATGTATGTATGTATGTATGTATGTATGTATGTATGTATGTATGTATGTATGTATGTATGTATGTATGTATTTAACACTACAATTGGGTATACACCCGGTGGCAGTGATATATAATATACAATAATACCATTACAGTTATACAATAATTACAGCAATAAAAGAAAAATGAAATAAAATAAACCTAAATTTATTTCTAACTATAAATAAATAGATGCAATAGACCTAGAACTATAAATAAAAACTATTATATAATAACGCCTACAATAAGCAAAAGTAAACCTAACTTATAAGTACTTCTATTTCACCCAACTATTACCAATTTAAGTAATTACATATCACCTTAATTAATTACATATCACCATAATTTATTTACATATAAGCTAAATTACATATCATCTTAATGATTAAATATTTTCCATGTACCGTCATTTCCCATAACTACGGTCCTGGAACACAACTATGATCCATTAAAATTTTGTACTCCATAACGTAGTACCTCGTTTATCTATGTTTTTGCTGTACTATAGTTTGAAGCCAAGTCACTGCAGCTATCTACGAACGATCTATGTTACTTCTGCAGTGTTCTTTGAATAGTTGTATCGTGGATCATAGTTGTGTTCCAGGACCACAGTTATGAGAAATGATGGTACTTTTTTGCTATTACACTGCTTTTGAAAGAATCGAGTTCTATCTATCCTTATACTTTTTAACAATTTAAAGAATTTAATGTTTTTTTTTTCCTTTAATAAGAAAATATTAATATTGTCTCCTGTCCACCGATAAAGTGGGTTCCGCATGTTACGAAACACAGTGTATAATGTGCAACCCACTGTTAACCCTTAAATTGACGATGTATCCTATAGGATACAGCAGGTTAATAGGCTATATGCTATAATTTTAATAGAACAATAGAAAAAAATGGCTTAACTTTAACACCATGGTCCAAGGGCAAATCAATTTTATGGGATACCACTTGTTATAACACCTTCGCTTCTTCTTATTTGCCCAAAACGGCCAAACTCGCTGGGTCAGCCGCTGCACCTGCTGTGACAATTAAACGCAATAAGTATCTCGATCTTCTGGATCGATATAATTTTATCGTTTTCGCCGTAGAATCTATGGGCCCATGGGGTTCCGAGGCGAAGTTGTTAACTTCTGATATCGGCAAGTATTTATCAGCACTTAACGGTGACTCTCGCTCTACGGCTTTCCTCCGCCATAGAATTAGTATTGCCATTCAACGAGGCAACGCTATAAGTGTTATGGGGACTTTTCCAGAATCTAAATCGTTGGAAAAAATATTTTATTTCGTGTAGAGCTGTAGACAGTTTTTCGCATCCTTTAGTTTTGTTGCTAATTTCTAGTTTGCCCCTTACTCAATTGTTTAATTTAATTTCAAAATTGAATTACAGTTTATTTTGTATAAGACAAAAAAAAAATAGAAAAAAAATTGGTAGGAAAATAAAAATTTCACAGTACTATAATATTGTACAGAGAGAGAGAGAGAAAGAGAGAGAGAGAAACTCATCCGGCCTTAATTAAGAATGACCACGAGGATACGGAAATGAATAGCAAACAAATACAATTAATTAAATATGAATAGTGTTATAAAAATAAAGTGTAATAATTATTATATTGATTATCAATTGTAAAATAAAATCTTCGAAGATGACTAAATTATACTGATAAAAAAAGATTTTATTTAAAATTAGCATATCCTTAATTAAGGCCTTCTGAGTGGTATAAATGAAATTGTATATGAAAATATGGACATTGCGATAGTTGTTTTCTTTATGGTCCGACAAGGTTTAATAAACTAATGTGAGAAATGAAGCTTTGCCAAATTAAGGGGTAAGGGAGACGAAGAGAGAACGAAAATGTAGGAGATAGGGAAAAGATTTGGTCGATGAGTGAGAGAGAGAGAGAGAGAGATCAGCGAATAGGATTATAAAGAATGGACACTGAGCGAATTTGCCTGTGTTTTGTTCCTCTGTGCGCCAGCGTTTAGTTGTACTTTCAAACGCTAGAGGTTAGTGTAATCGAGCATAGGCTAAGATAATAATTGAGAATAGAGTTGAGACACAGGATTAAAACATCGCCTACCTTATTGCATAATCCAGTAACGCTTTTGATTTTTAAAATAAATTCAATCTTAACAGCTTTTTCTTATTTCTCAGTGACGAACTAGTTGTAATAATAATTTTTATATTTCAGATATAATAAATTATATTATAAAATAATATAATACATTATAAAATTAAGTATCAAATTCGTTTAATATTTGTATATAATATAATATAGGTATATGGTTTTACTTCTCGTAAGAGTTTTGTTTTTCCATTTTCAGTGCTAACAAATCATTACATATTTCAATTGTTGTTGAGGTCAACGTCTCAACTAGAGTTCCTAGAGTCTAGACATTACAGTTAATGACGTATTTATTATTTTAGGGATCCAATTTATTTTATTTGAGTACACAATGCACCTAGATGTATTAATTATATGTGTTATATTTCCGTTGCTAGCTGGTGTGATGTCAGCGCCAACTCTAGGGAGAAAGCAGAATCAGACGGATTTTGGCTTGAAAATGATGTAGGAAATCATTTCACGGCTACATCAAAGGTACCGACGCGAAGTGTCCATTCTTTATAATCCCTATTCGCCGATTTTCCGTATATATATTATCATTCAAATTATATATATTAATAATAGAACGAAAAATGTAACGAGGAATGCAGACAAAGATAAAAGTGGAGGTGAACTGGGAAAGAAACTGCAACAGTTTTGAAGTCTGGCTGATAGATTCCGATTTCTTACGCCTTTATCGTTAGTTCGAGCAACTACGTGCCACAATTAGTTTCTGCACGTGACATCGCTACTGTTGGAGACTTCTTTGAGGAGAATAAAGAAAGAGGAGGACTATTATTTCTCATTCAGACGGTATTCTATTGTATTTGGATAACTTCAGCGAAAAGGATGTTCCTTAGATGCCTGTGTGTACTTAAATAGAAACCTTGGATCGTAAAAGGAAGCTGGTGTTGGTATTCTAAGAAACGCTCTCTCACATGTGACTAGCATGTGGAGAGAATACAAATACAGTACTACAAATACAATTCATTCAGGGAGCAAGGAGACAGATCACAGCAGCTACAATGCTACATAGTCGAAACATAATACAGTGGGACCCCGATTATCCGTCACTCTATTAACCGATTGATGGATTATCTGACTATCTTTCTCTTGCCTCCTTTCTTCTCTCTCTCTCTCTCTCTTTGCTATAGAAATATATGAATTAGATACTGCACATTATATTAGCAATTTTTTTTTCTAGAGAGTGTTGTTACACAGTATGGTCTGCTGTTCAAGTTGTACTTCATAAACCCTATAACTTATATGTGAATTATTTTTCACGGGTATGAAAAGAAATCGTGTTGTGCTAAGTATCGAAAAAATGTGCAAATCATTACATGGTTTGGGGAAAGAATACGAGAGTTACAACTGTGTGCAATTTAATATAAATTAAGGATAAGTGTATAAAGTATGTAAGTCTTCAACACGAGACCGGTTTTCCCTCAACCCAATACGAGCAAATGCTGGGTAACTTTCGGTGTTGGACCCCGGATTCATTTCACCGGCATTATCACTTTCATTTCATTCAGACGTTAAATAACCTAGATGTTGATACAGCGTCGTAAAATAACGCAATAAAAAAACACGAGACCTCCACTATTCCTATCTTTCCACATATAGGCATTACATTGAATTTTCTTGCCCCTTAAAAACTCGTTTACAACCTGACTTAAATTAGTGAACTTCTGATCCTCTACCTAGCTTGTTACATACAAGATCATGGAGGAAAATACGAAAGTGTAAGTATTATTTACTGAATGTACTAAAAATTTTTATGGTATGGATTATCCGATTTTTTTCGATTAACCGTTCAGCCACCCCCTTGATTACCACGGATAATAGAGGTTGTACTGTACTGTACAACGGCTGATCTATTGCAATTAATGCTATGCTAAATTATCGGACGATAACTTTCCTTAAAATAAAGTCAATAAAGTTTTGGAAGAAGAAAAGTCTTGAGTGTTGCACCATGTGCTTTGTTCTTTTAAGCATAGGCGGAGAGAGAACCGTTTCCTTGGGGGGAGGGGGGGAGAGCAAAGCAAAACTATAGAATCCTCATATAACAGGGTTATGGGGGACCTAATTTACCTCCTCCCCCCGTTATAGCTTGACCGTGGTACAATATATCGGAATATGGTCATTTAACAAAGATATTTTACTTTATTATTTATTATTTGCTGATAATATTGTGTTTATGGCAACTTCAGAAGATAATTTACAACGTTTGGTTTACAACTTTAATCAAATGGCAAAAAGTTTCAATATGGAAATTTCAACTGATAAATCTAAAGTGATGGCTTTCTTAGGAAAGGAACCAGTCCGTAGCAAAATATGCATCAATAATAAGATCATCGAACATGTCAAAAATTTTAGTTATGTCGGTTACCAAATTTCATATGAAGAAGAAAAGGATTTGAACGAGAAAATTATTAAATTCAACAGAGCAATGGGGATAATTAATCAGATATTCAAACCAACCTCATACAAAAACACACGCGCAACAGAATTTATAAAACATTGGCCAGACCTATACTTTGTTTTGGTAGTGAAGCTTGGACGATTCGTAATATTGATTCACAAAGATTAACGGCGGCAGAAATGAGATTTATGCGTCGTACAGCGGGATACACGAGAATGGATCACATTAAAGACTCTCACTTTGAGAGAGGAACAGAGATTAAGGGTGTTTGAGAATAAGGTTCTTAGGAAAATATTTGGGGCTGAGAGGGATGAAGTTACAGGAGAATGGAGAAAGTTACACAACGCAGAGCTGCGCGCATTGTATTCTTCACTGACATAATTAGGAACATTAAATCCAGACGTTTGAGATGGGCAGGACATTTAGCACGTATGGGCGAATCCAGAAATGCATATAGAGTGTTAGTTGGGAGGCCGGAGGAAAAAGACCTTTGGGGAGGCCGAGACGTAGGTGGGAAGATAATATTAAAATGTATTTGAGTGAGGTGGGATATGATGGTAGAGACTGGATTAATCTTGCTCAGGATAGGGACCAATGGCGGGCTTATGTGAGGGCGGCAATGAACCTCCGGGTTCCTTAAAAGCCAGTAAGTAAGTAAGTAAGTAAGTAAGTGGGCAAGAGATCCTTGGGCAGACCGTTCAAGTGGGCAAGAGATCCTAACGGGCAGACCAAGTTCATGATGATGATGATGATTTTCAAGAGAACGTGTTAATCCATATCCGGAGTCCACACCTTGGAGTAACGGTCAGCAAACCAGGTGGCAAGGATGACGATTACCTGATGAGGTGATGAGCAAATGATGGTTTTCGGTGCTGGAGGACTCATTTCACCGGCATATTTCATTCAGACGCTTAACAGATGTTGATATACAGCGTCGTATCCATATCCATATCCGCGATGTTTCTGACCGAGCTGTATAGGGCTCGAACTGTAGGTCTACTAAAAATTATAATAGGGCATAACTTAAAACAATCTCCCCCCTTTTTTTTCTCTCATACAGAAACTCATGCATACATCAATAAAACTACGTACCAGTACTAACAGAAACATTTTTACATGAAGCTTAGCTTCCTGAAGATATCATATGAATAGTGCTCAAATTGGGAATTACTGAGATAGAGAACAAAACCTTGAGAGTTTCTATTTCTTAGCTTAAAAATCGACAATGTGTTAAATTGGAAAAATCACATTAAAGAAATTACCCCCAAACTAAATTCAGCATGCTTTGCTATTATATCTATGCAAAAGATAGTAAATATCAATACCTTAAAAACAATATACTTTGCATACTTCCACTCGGTAATGAGTTTTGGAATAATATTCTGGGGAAATGCCACAGATAGTAACAGTACTGTATATTCCTATTACAAAAAAGAGTAATTACAATAATAGTAGGTGCCAAATCTAGGGAATCGTGTAGGAATATTTTCAAAAAACTACAAATAATGCCCATGGCTTGTCAGTATATCTTTTCATTACTAATCTTCCTAGTATGTAATCGTGAAAACTTTGTAACTAATTCAACAGTTCATAGCATAAATACACGACAGAAAAATGACTTTCATACTCCATCGGCAAGTCTATCGTGCTATAGGAGTGCGTTATATGGCAGTAAAAATTTTTAATAGCTTCCCTATCGATATAAAAAATGAAACTCAAAACATAAGATTATTTAGGGCCAAATTAAAGAAGTACCTAATTTCTCACGCCTTCTATTCTATAGGTGAATTCATGACAACATTCAGTAACGCTTTATGAAATTGGTACTAAAACTATGTGTTGTACTAGTAGACTATATTGTAAGTCTCGTCTGTATATATTTCATCTAGACTGTGACTATAAAATAAGACTCTTTAATAGTATTAAGTTTTTTTGACTTGTTCCATATTCTAGCTGTGAAGCAATGTATGAGTACCATGGAATGTTAATAAATACAGTACAATACAATACACATTTTAAAATAAAATTAAATATTTGCTACATAATTTTATTTTACAAGTTATTTGAGTACGAAGTCTCGGACACCTTTATCGATGACTCTGACTCAAGATCTTGTGCTGCTAGGCCCACATTC
This sequence comes from Periplaneta americana, assembly GCA_025594305.2. NCBI lineage: Eukaryota > Metazoa > Arthropoda > Insecta > Blattodea > Blattidae > Periplaneta > Periplaneta americana. The sequence continues at coordinate 26,118,021 of JAJSOF020000025.1, read as the reverse complement.
CATCTAAAACTCTCTGTAACAAGTTCCGTACCGTCGGGCAACTTTCTTATAGGAAACTAAAGGTTTATTGATTGAGCCGTAAAATTGAAATTTCCACAGATTTTGTGGAACACGTCAGGGAGTGTTCATGGATGTACGGTAGGATTGTTTTCTGTGTGTATAAGTTCACTGTTGTGCCATCAATCACTCCTCAGAAGACATGTGAAACATAAACCTAGAAACCCTTCGCGTGCACCATGTGTTCTCTGACAAGCCAGCCTCGCATCTGCGGTGAAGCTGTGCTGATGTGAAATATGATTCGTCGCGTGCCTTTTCATCGAAGAACTCGTATGTGGGTTGGAATTGGAGAGGTTAAAATGCCACAACTGTCATACAGAGGCAGAAGTAATTAAGTGCTGCAAAGATGACGCATACAGGATCTTTCATAAGTAACTGATCACTCAAAAAATGACTAATTTTTACGATTCATTCATTCATTCATTCATTCATTCATTCATTCATTCAATGTTCTGCCCAAGGGCAGGTCTTTCACTGCAAACTAGAGTTGGGTCGATTCGTGAACGAATCGTTCATTCGAACGACTAATAATAAAGAATCGTAAGAATCGATTCGTGGTATCAACGAATCGTCGTTCAAAAGAATCGTAACGAATCGTCGTTCAAAACAATAGTAAGGAATCGGCATGGTATCGTAACCCAGGATTCTATTAGTTGTTTGATGTAACCTGTCAACGGACATTTCCGAACCGTGTCGAATGCTCCCGAGCGAGAGTGAAATCAAAATATGTTCTGCATTTGTTAAGTATGGAAAATAATGAACACAAACCTGAAATTTGCAAAGTTAAATAGAGATGTAATGCAAAGAAATGTACTTCATAATAAGGTTCAGTTGATAAATTATAATTTAGAGACATTATCTTGGGTAATTTTGTAGACTAATGGAGGTCATACTGAATGGTTCCAGCCAATGAGAAAGAGACAATCCAATGTCTCGCCTCTTATGCCATCTATGCGAAAGATGTAGAACATTTTTGTTCTACGCGTGGTTTGCAAAGGAAAGTGTCTTGCGACGATTCAAAAGAATAGTTGGAATCGCAGACTGGGAAGAATCGTGAACTCGTTGACGATTCAAAAGAATAGTTGGAATCGCAGACTGAGAAGAATCGTAAACGAATCGTTAGAATCGATTCGTAATGTGTGATTGAATCGTTGGAATCGACTTCTGAAAAAGAATCGTGTTGCCCAACTCTACTGCAAACCCAGGTTTATCCAATCTTTCCTATTTCCTGCCTTCGTCTTTGTCTCCTCATTTGATCCATATATCTTAATGTCGTCTGTCATCTGATATCTTCTTCAGCCTCGACTCTTCTCCCGTTCACCGTTTCTTTCAGTGCATTCTTCAGTAGATAGTTTCTTCTCAGCCAGTGGCTCAACCAATTGTTTTTTCTCTTCCTGATCAGTTTCAGCATCATTCTTTCTTCACCCACTCTTTCAAAATGTTTATATACTGACGAATTTTTCAAAATAAAACTAAAATAATTCAAATATATTTTGTTTTCACACACACATATACAAACATCTGGGTTTGTCCTTATTCATGAAAGTTTCAATCTTCTAAATTTTTGTGATGTTTTCTAGGAATAATTCTTTCAATGTCAGTCTTGCTGGAAACTATCCTCATAATGGACTCTATATGGGAATCTGTCCAACTTGGTCTTCGCCTAGTTTTGTTGAGATTCATTTGTAAAAAATACTCCCAAATATTGACATTACTTCTTCTGAAAGCTTACGAGCGGGTTGAAATTTAAAGAAATAAATAATAACCACAATAAAACTTTTAAAATTGTTAACAACACAGTGTTATAACTTCTGGTTAGATTTTCAATATTTTAGTAAAATCTTACACTACTTATAGTTTCAAATGTTTTTTTTTATAATCATCAAACATTTTTATCCTATCATCTTCCACAACATTCTTGCATTCATGTGAATTATATACGTAGTAATGTCGCATCATTTACTGGAACAGATACGTAGACGACATACCAATATTACAGTCTAGTATATACAGTCACGAAGCTTGAGTTGTGAGGGTGCTAGGAACAATAGACTGTGCCGGTACTATTTCATATTGTCTGTAATGAGGCGATATTAGCGATCCTAATGGTTAGCAACTATCTATGGATGCATATTTTCTACGTATTGAGCTTCGTGACTGTATATACTAGACTGTGCTAATATATGATATTGCAGGTTTGCCACTTCAGAAGATAATTGCTTTCACTACACCACGTGCAGGTCATGGTCGACATTTCGCCTGAACGACTCAGATGCGTTTCAAGTAGAAACAAGAAACGAGTAAGCGTCTTTGTTCTGAAGAAAAATGAAGCAGTTCCGTTCTACCATAAAAGCTCGGTGTTACACCTCTTAAATGAGCGTCTGTGTCCAGAATTCTGTATTACCCCCGAGATTTGTGAAGACGCTTTGTAGTGCTGATGAATGCTATCTCTCTCTCCAAGTGTGCACTTCCTGCATCTGTTGAACCGAGATAAGCGGTCCAGATTGTTAGATGCTCACAAACGTGTACACGTAAGTAAGATTCTTAGGTACATGTTTCACTCTATTTCCTCTACAAACAATGACACGTGGATTTGCAGTCGACGTGTTGCCTTTCTTCAGTCACGTGCCGGTATTCCGTATACTTCCATTCCCTTCTCTTCTCTTGATGTTGGCGTGTTTTTTGTACTTCTCAATTTGATTCCCAGCACTGCACATTATCTGACCACCGTCATTGTTTTGCCATACACGTGCAAGGACTCCGCCAGATTGGAAATTCTGATTGTAGTTGAGTTCATAGGAAGGCTGAAGCACGTGCAACCTTCGATCTGTAAAGTCTCTTCGTCTTCAGTCCTCATGCCTGGAATATCTCTGCCAGTACTGGACAGATTTGGCTTTATTTATCGTCATCGCCGTCATCGTCATGATTAGGCTTCGAGACTTCGGACCCAATAGAGCAGTTCAGTGGGAAATCTGCATAACGGCGTACTGAGTATAGTGGTAAAGCGTACAGTGGGTTGGGGTACTGTAGAATGAATGACAACAAATACGCAAACGAAAACGCTCTGGATTTGAAGGTTCTGACGAATAATTTGGTTTTCATACAAACTGTGTCTGAAACTATTACACGGTTAGAAATGTCATAGCAAGAGACGCCGGAAGCCCTCAAATTAATTTAGAAAATGATGCAGAGAATTAATGAGACGTCAAGTACACCGGTTACTGAACGTGTGAAACAGAAGTGAAAATCAATGTTATGTAAAAATAACGGATATGGTACATTGTGTAATATAAACAGCAAATTAGTGGACATAGAGTCACCCGAGAATAAAGGACTGTCTCTTACAGACTGCAATGATGTTAGGCTTTTTCGTTTTGCTCCTATCACGTCCTGCAACGTAGAGCCCAGCTTTCTACAGTACAAACTTTGGCAGATAACCGAAAAAGATCTACGTTTGAGACACTGAGAATGTATATTGTAGTACATTGCAATTCGGTACTGTAACTGCACTTCCTAAAGACGGCCAATAGGATAAATGTAGAAATTAAAATTGCTACATGCTTATTTCCACCATTAACACTGTGTATAATTAAACACAAATTTACTTTCAGAATGTACATATATGTGTTTCCCCATACTACCGTACTCTACTCTAAATAGCAACGTTGTTACCTCAACACATGTCTATTTACCTGCAGCAAGTCAACAACCTATAGTGCATGCACAGTAAACTTATTGTATCGGGACCAAAGTCTGGAAGCCTGGTCATGATAGAGCCCGGATATTTAGGCATTTATAAGTTAAAATATACAGGCAAAAGAAAAAAGGCACAATAAATTTTGAAAAAGGCATTACTTATAAATTTTAAAAAGACATAATATATTTTAGCAATAAATTTAAATTATATCAACATAACTCACATTTTTACTTCGTAGGTGACACATGTTGACTTACAAAATACTTTTTTTTCGTGTTTAACTGTCTTTTCACAAACCTTACATAACAAAACTGTTCCATCGGTTGAAAACTAACGTAAGCACGAAGTTTACATTTAAATAGTTTACTGAATTTATGCATTCTAGCTAACCTATCTTATACCTTCTGTCACCCGACAATAACTGACTGTTCCTCACTCAAATTTATTTCTCCTAGAATAATTAAAACGTGTAGCACAAAATTTTAACAGTAAGATTTTAAAATGTGAAAGCAAACAATTGAAAATGCTGCGTGACAACTTCTATGAGAATGGCCCATCTCGTGACAGGGAATCAAAACTCCTGCTTAATTTGACGTTAAAACTGGCCATTAAGTGAATTTCCAGCCGAATAAATAAAGAATTTTCAACATTTGCTGTAGAGGTTATAATCTCCCAAAGATACTCTACATTTGAGGTATAACAAATTGTGGCTAGCATCATTCGTTTTGAAATAAAGAAAGAAATGTGTTAGTTCTATATAAATCACTCTGTATAATTACAATGCAGTGTGGGAGTACGAAGGTGAAACAAAATATGTAGTTTGGCGGTACACTAGCAAAAAAGATTGAATACCACTGTATAGCTAATTCTAAAATGCTTAACAGTTGTATTAATTTACAAATAAATCCAATTCTCTGTAATGATATATTATTATCGACCACAGTAATTTTATTTCAATCTCATTGGCGTTATATTGATGTGTGAATCATTTCGACTATCATTGCATTGCATCATTGTTATTGCCCTAAAGGAGAACTACTGAGGAACAATCGCCACCATAAAGTGAGAAGCTCCATCGCAACCACTCTTCGGAAGGCAAAGTGGGAGGTTTACGAAGAAGTGCACTGCTTGGCTGAGAATGGGTCAACGAGAAGAGCAGACATTATAGCCATCGATCGCCAGAATCAAATCTTGACTCCACTGTCCGTTTTGAGAAGGATGATCAACAAGCCAATAACGTTAACGATGAAAAGAAGTCTATTTACAACCCATGTATTCCTCACTTCAGTGAGATACAAAATGAATATTTATACATGGGAAGTGAAAGGACTTCTTTTTGGCGCTAGGGCAACTTCATTTAAGTTAACCAAAACCATTCTCCTTTCTCTTAAATTTTCTAATGAGGACATTAACAAAATTTGTCTAATGGTATTGAGAGATTCATTATCCATTTTACACAATCACTTGTATAATACTATGTAATTTTTTTTACTTCATTTCATTACTCTTCAATGTATTTTCATCTCATGTTTCTCCGAAATCAAATTGTACTTTATTTTTAAATTTATCATTGTTCCGTATTCTCTCCGCAATCATATTGTATTTTTAATTTAACCTCTGGTTTGTATTCTGGATCCTAGTGGTCAGCCGTAGATTTCGGCCAGATGTCCCAAATTTTGGAATTTGTGTGTGTCTAGATTCTAAGCCTCATGGAATGAAGAAACGATTATTAAGTAGTTAATGAGAAGACACAGACTTATTAAATTCAAATTCGGTGCATATGAAGAAAGAAACGAGGAGAAATATCAAACTTTTATTTAAAATCACAAACATCTATACAATCCCAACCATGCTCACAGTAACAGACACGAACAGCATAAACGTTTCACGCAATTACACTTCTGGGGTTTGGATGAATCTTCGTGTCAGTTTTTTCGATATCAGATATAGTTAAAATATGTGTTTCTGCTAAAAACTATGGAATAGTTTTTGGAGTTCCGTATCACATACTGTCTCTTTATGATCAATATTATGAAGAACTAAAGAATATATAAACAGCTATGTGAAGAAGCAAATAAATGAATGACGTAAAAAGAAGTAGTAAAGGCAGATTCTGACTTTATGGACGAAGTGGATTTCTTTGTGGTTGGATTCGCATCAGTTTGTGTAAACTGCTCTCCGCAGAGATCTTCGTATTCCCTGCCAGAGTTGAAACAAAGGCCAAGGACTGGCTGAAAGACATGGTGGCAGTTCGAGAGGTTACACTCGGTTACGTCTGTAAATGCGGCCTGTAACGATTCTCAAAGAGGTCAACTCGTGACCTCTGTCTAATATATTTTCGTTTATGTTGGTCCTGTGACCATTAAATTATTTGCGGAGGTATGGGGGTGCCGTAAACCTTTTCCGATACCTTTCGTGCACTGCGGAGGAAGTAGTAAAAACCAGCTCGCAGGGATTTCGACCGAGAGTTGGGAATTAGGATTCCTTAAGTAGGCAATAAATGCAAGGCCCTGGAACATAGTAGGTTTTTGTGTCCAAATACCATTCATTATCCAGTGTCGGGGCATTCATTTGTTGTGGCATTTTGCGTATTGGTATCATATAACGCTTCATTTTAGTTTTTGCTTGGGGGAGGCAAGACTTTTTGGGAAAACCTACTAGTATACGATATATCACTCGGTATACTCGCTCCCTATTTCCTCAGAATGAACTATTTCCCATACCTTATTCTGGGGTACTCTTGACCGTAAAAATAAACTTAAATCATGATATCAGATGCACTGATAATGTTTTTAAAGTTCATTATTTTTCTCAATTTCTTAAGCTTTTTTTATTATTTTAAGTCAAAAATAGATCTGATAGTATGGTTAATATTTTTTGTGCGAGATCGTGCGTATTTGCTTGGTTTCCGCACAAAACCAATCCGCGAAAAGTGTGAAATAGGGAGCAATTTCACCTAAATTGCACTGTTAATTATTGTTTTTAATTATTTGCAAAATTAAGTAAACTCTAAAAGTACTAAATTTACTGCATTCGTGAAATTAGTAACATTAAGGAAGTGGTTCCGAAAAAATCAAACAAGATTCGAAATGCCGATGTTATTAATGCAATATGTTATATAAATAATATTGTTAAAATATTAAAATGAAAATAAATCATTACATAACCTTACCGTTTGTTTTAAGTTCGCATTTATAGACTGGGGAAAAAAAGGACAGACAAATAAAGTAATATCACGGCCTGCTGCCAGTATAGTAAACACAGAAAACATTTTAAAGCAGCAGTGTTGAAGATAGATATTTTTGTTTTGCAAATTTGCCGTCATTGAACAGAAACCAAGATGGAGATTTCATTGCAACTAATTAGAAATTCGTCTTTCAGGTATGTAATAAACGATCTTCGCACAAAATAATGTACGATACACGAGCGGTATGTTTTTTTCATTTTTACTTGGCGGCCTAAATTAAAAAATCAACTACGTTTCTGTTTTTCAAACTTTTCCTCGAACATGAAAACTTCAAACACCGCTCTTGTAACGCATATTACTCCATTTCTTTTAAAGGTCAAGTTCTCCAATACAAAAACTTTACAGTACATATATAGGCCTACTTTTCACACATGGGACTAGTTTTAACTTATCTTACTTTATAATTGAGATACTAGGGCATAAAACATGGTAACTGATATTTTTGTCATAAAATGAGATATATAGCGTATAATATGGTATCTTACAGTCTGCGTCTAATGCATAGTTAGTTTTCCAACATCTCAACAGATGTCAGAAGTAGCTATACATATTTTACTTTCCTGGTAACTACACAAACTGTTGAATGTATAAATATTTACCTACCTAATAATTTCAAAACACTAAAACGTCACTTACATACCATGTTTTACTACCCATATTGCTCACAGCTGTCATTTAGCTCCAGTAGTATATTAGTATCATCTCTTCTTCTAACGACGCCATGTCATCAGAATGGAATGGAATTTAAGTGAGGGGGGGCACGGATGGCCCAGCACTGCGACCTGTTAAGATCTATTGCGCTAATCCTCGATATGGAATGAGTTGCGTGCCATAGATCCCCTACGCGTACCAACCCAACCACGTGACTCTCTAACAACCGGTCCCTACAGCCGACAGAAATTCATATACCATTCCTGCTTCGGCAGCTTCCCCCAAGGTCCCCCTGTCGGTCCGAGGCGAAACTCCTCCCCTGAGTAGGTCCGCCTCGGGTGCTCGTTGCAGAAGCCATCCAACGTCGGTTAACTACATTCCACGGAGGCCGGTCGAGAGAGCCAGCAGCTTCGGGAGGGCGCCTGTAGAGTGATCTGAAAAACCAGAAACGGGATGATGAGGAGAGGATGCTGGGGGGGGGGAGGAAGTGGCGAAGATGAGTGGGGTTCCAATCGCCTGATTAAGTTACCTGATACTCATCCATAGGAGTTAGACTCGCTAAACCTCAGCCACAACGGTGGACATGTCAGAAAATCTTATGCGCTTTATTCTTCTTCCTCCTACTATCACCTCTCCCATGTTGCGAAAACAATTCTTTACTAAATCGTCCAAGTAGATGTTGAAGAAGGTAAGTGATGAAGGGCATTTTTGACGTACTCCTCTTCCTATTTCACTTTCTTCTGACATTTCTTCTCTTATCCTGACTTTGAATCGTTGTTTCATATAAAGATTACTGAGCAGCCTTCTCTCTTTCCAAACCACACCTATTTAGTAAGTGTATAGCGGGTTTCATCAGCTTCTTGTCTATGCGGATGACGTGAATATGTTAGGAGAAAATCCACAAACGATTAGGGAAAACGCGGAAATTCTACTTGAAGCAAGTAAAGCGATAGGGTTGGAAGTAAATCCCGAAAAGACTAAGTATATGATTATGTCACGTGACGAGAATATTGTACGAAATGGAACTATAAAAATAGGAGATTTATCCTTCGAAGAGGTGGAAAATTAAAATATCTTGGAGCAACAGTAACAAATATAAATGACACTCGGGAGGAAATTAAACGAAGATTAAATATGGGAAATGCGTGTTATTATTCGGTTGAGAAGCTTTTGTCATCCAGTCTGCTGTCAAAAAAATCTGAAAGTTAGAATTTATAAAACAGTTGTTCTGTATGGCTGTGAAACTTGGACTCTCACTTTGAGAATGGAACAGAGATTAAGGGTGTTTGAGAATAAGGTTCTTAGGAAAATATTTGGGGCTAAGAGGGATGAAGTTACAGGAGAATGGAGAAAGTTACACAACGTAGAGCTGCACGCATTGTATTCTTCACCTGAGATAATTAGGAACATTAAATCCAGATGTTTGAGATGGGCAGGGCGTGTAGCACGTATGGGCGAATCCAGAAATGCATATAGAGTGTTAGTTGGGAGGCCGGAGGGAAAAAGACCTTTGGGTAGGCTGAGACGTAGATGGGAAGGTAATATTAAAATGGATTTGAGGAAGGTGGGATATGATGGTTGAGACTGGATTAATCTTGCTCAGGATAGGGACCAATGGCGGGCTTATGTGAGGGCGGCAATGAACCTCCGGGTTCCTTAAAAGCCAGTAAGTAAGTATAGCAGAATATAATACAGTGTAGTGCTTGCTGTACGTTTTGAATTATATTTAGGATTGCGTTTCATACCGTGAATGTTGGTTTACAACTTGATATGGCGATTTGATGTTGTAATCTGTTGGTAGCAGACATGCTGTAACGCTGGCCTGGTCCCTACGGAACAGAACATCCTGCACCTCACTTCGACCCATGGGCTCAGCGTAGTTTGCGTGGCGCTCGTTCTGTAGATTAAAACATTTTATTACTCTCCACTCCATGCAGTTCCGTCGATTCTTCCGTCAGAGCCATACAACCTTTTTGGCTGCGGGCCAGAATACTCGAACTTCTAGCAGAGAAAGGGAGAAGAATCCTTGTCCTTGGTCACTTATTTTTCAAACTTGCTTCGTTTCACTTTATAACGACAGAAACTTTTTCTCTGTGATAAAGTAATAACTAGTGCAGCATTATGTCTTGGAAGGTACTTAGTAATTTCTTAGTTACTGCATCACCACCTCCATCACTCATAGCCGCCCACAGGGAGGGGGAACGACGGACACCCCTAGAGTAAGGGTGCCCAGACTGAGTTTCATATATATTTTAGGAAGAGGAAGACTGAAAATACTTTTTTTTCATGAGAGGATACTTCTGTTAAGTCACATAAACTTATTACTATATCCTTTCTTGGGTAGGTAAAAGGCTTTTTAAATCTGTGTATTTCAAATTGTAAACTTCCCCAGCAGAAGTTTTTTTTTATGTAATTATGTTTTTTATGTAATTTATTTTTTCATGTAATTCCATATTATATTCCTTTCAACCTAACCGTATATAAATAACAAATCTTTTAACGAATCTTGTAATTACCATTAATATATTAAAATTTGATACTACATATTGTTACATATTTACCCCACATTACATATTATGGCTTGGTATTATATAAATCTACATATTTAGGAGTTTTATTCATTTTTTACTTCTCTAAAGGGTTTGGGGGACTTCTGCTGGGGAAGTTTACAATTTGAAATACAAGATTTAAAAAATGCCTTTTTACGTACGCAAGAAAGGACATATTTCGGGACGACACATAACATTCTTAATTCCAGGAAGTAATAGAGTCAATCTATAACCCAAGCGCATGTATCACAACACATGTTATATATACTTAGCACTCATCCCATATCACCCACTGTAAATATGAGTGAACAAAAGGCAACTTTTCTCATACAACTGCCTTGTATTGTAAAAATCACTGAGAACGTAGCGTTGCTTTCATGCGGTGGAGGGGAAGAGGACGGCATGATTTGTCTCGAACTATAATTGTTCTGCACACTTTTACTTAACAAGCCGTTCCCGTGCAATTTGCAACCTTACCCACCCTCTTCCTAATCCTTCCAGGGAAAACCACTTCAAGTCTGGCATGAGCCGCAATAAAGTAGCCGACTTTTGAAAGCTGAATTAAATGACAAAAAGTGGAAAGATGCTGAAAGATTAAAACAAATAGTTTTTCAGGTTATTGCTTGACCTCTTTACTTTAAATTTAGTAGACCTATACGAGAATAGGATTTTCTGAGCAATAATTATTAAGTATAGTTCTCGGCTGGAATAATCCTACCCTTCTGAAAGAGACAGGAATGTCACTTTTCAAACAATAATTTGTAAATGGGTATAGTTTGAGATTTTAGTAGGTACTTTGATTCTTACAGGAGCAGCTAAAATGCATGTGTCCCACATTTCCTATTATTTTCTCCTAATCCAGTAAAGCAAAACAGTACTTGCAGTACTGTTGTGTCATTCATTTCACCCAGTTCTCTAGTTTTAGTACTTACAATACCTATAAAGTGCAAGTGAGTTTATCTACTGCTTTTAACTAACTAAAATGACCCCTGTATCTTCAACCCTATGACAAAAATAAAATCATGGCTTGTGATGGACGAAGCTTTCACTACAGATGGAAAAATAGTAATGTGTCAAGTGTGCGGTAAAAAAGTCGGGTGCTCTATGAAATCACAACTGGAGAGTTTTACCTATCCTATACCTGCGAGATATTGATATTAAATATTTTCATGATTTTACATATTCAGCTTATTCTTCTTACATAAATATGTACATATTTCACACCTTGATATTACATAAAAATCCGGTCCCTAATGATAACCCAGTCTGCACTCTCTCGGCCCGGGCAAGGCTTCAGGGCGCTTCCGTGAGCACCCCTGGTCTAGGCTTCAAAGACGTTTTCGAATAATTTTGTCCAAATGTTTGTATTGGATTACGTCTGTTTCCGTATTTTTTATATTCATTTGAGGAAATACGTAATGCTCGATTAGTTGTCTGATTAAATCCCTGACACGCGAGTATATGGTAACCTCATTGTGTAATAAATAGTTGCGTATGAACTGGAACTTCAAAGTAATAGTGTAATGTGTTACAGTTTATTTGCTATACAATTTCTCTTTGTCTTCCTATTGGAATATGTAGTATGTAATAACAATAATTGACGTTCATACACTGAACTTATTTTGTTTTCGTCAGGGTGGCTATGCTAATGATAGCTCTGTCGTATTAAATCCAATGCAGTGTATATGGTAAAAAAAAAAAAAAAACTTATATGCCTCTTTTAAACGGTTCAATACGTGTATAATTACTATTACTGGTTGCATTAGTGATTTAAATGGATGCAGACTATTAGAATTGCTGTTAATATAAACTATTTACTTATTTTCGATGCATTTACTGGATGATCCAATGAAAATAGTAATCCATACTAATAATAAAACTGTAACCTACATTTTTCTGGTAATCTTCCTTATTCAAAAATAATTTATGCTCGACCATGCCGAAATGTAGTAATTATACACCTGGTAGCACCCTTTTAATGGACCTCATTAAAATACACCTATTCATTAAAGTTCAGGTTTTCCACCAATCAGAGAGCACCATTGTACCAATATGAAAGCGCAAGTATAGATTATTCTCGGATATGCAATCGAAAAACAACTAGCGAAACGTCACGGAGTCTGGAAATCCAATACTGTCGCAGAAGGTTATGTTCTGTTACTATAATAATTAGCGTTAATTGTAAATAATATTCAAATAAATTCAGTTTGTCATCTTGTTTTTCAATGTCTAAATCAATTTACAGGTTATATCAAGATTAATGTTCATTTTACTCTCTGGATTATATCAAGGTCAATGACATTATTTTGTTCCTCGGAAAAAAAAAAATCAATACTTTCGCGTCTGCGCACATTTCACAATTTACGAGATATTGCACAAGGTCACTTCCGCTCCCCAGTCAGATAAGAATAATATGAATACTTATGAATAATTTCAAGTTAGAAATATGGTCGAGCATAAAAAGTCGTATGAAACTTGCCGCTCGTATGTTTCATAAACATACTCGCGTCTTAATTACTACCATTATAGGCTCGTTGCATAATATAGTATTGTGTTAACACGTGTAATGAACTATCTTGAGACTGAAAATCGTATGTTTGAAAATTTTTGTTTGCATGTCTATATGTTTGTTACCTATTCATTTGATAATGGCTGAATAGATTTCTGTGAAAGTTGGTATGCAAAGTAAGTTGGGTCCCACTCAAATTTTAGGCTACATGACATTCAAAATAATTTCTTTAAAAGGGGTGTTATAAGGGGACTGAAGTAAATAGAAATATCTCGCCTATTATTGATTTTTACAAGAATGTTACGTGACAAAAGTTCCTTTAAAAATGTTTCCGACCAGTTTTATCCTCTGCAACAATTTTGGTAGGACTGTTATTTAACGAGATATTCGAGTTTTAAAATAACAGTGCGTTTTATATCAGTGCCGCCTCAATCACAATAATCTATATTGTAGGCCGAATTACGAAACTGTAACCTTAATTTTTTCTTTTAATTTTTGAAACCTTTTCACTCATAATGGCTGAACAAATTTATGTAAGAATTAGTATGCAAAATAAGTTAAATCACACTTAGATTAAGCTATATGACATTCTGAATACGTCCTTTAAAATAAGGATTATAAGGGGTCTAAAATAAATAAATCGAAATATATCACTTAATATTGATTTTTAGGAAAATGTTACATAACAAAAGATGCTTTAAAATGTTATCGACAAGTTTTATCATATTCAAAATTTTGATAAATCGATATTTAAAGAGATTAGGCCTATGTCAGTTTTAAAATAACACAGCGTTTTGTCCACCGCTGTGGAGTAACGGCTACCATGTCTGATTAAACGAGCGGACACGGGTTCATATCCTGGTTGGATAAGTTACCTGGTTCAGGTTTTTACCTGGGTTTTCCCTCAACCCATTAAGAGCAAATGCTGGGTAACTTTCGGCGCTGGACCCTGGATTCATTTCGCTGGCATTATCTCAATTTCATTCAGACTTTAAATTAACACAGGAGTTGATAAAACTTTGTAAAATAAACAACGCGTTTTATACCTATCAGTGTCGCCTCCGACTAAGCTTTGCTAGTAATAAAACAGTAACTAATTTTTTTTGGTAATTTTCGCTTTTGCAAAAATAATTGTTGTTAACATGTACAGTATAATGTTATCGAAAATAGCATTTTTTAAATGTTCGTATGTCTATCTGTCTCCATCTGTCTGTATGTTGTTAACTTTTCACTCGATAAGGTTTGAACAAATTTATGTGTGTCAAAACAAGTTAGGTCCCTCTAAATACAACTTTGAGAATAATTCAAGAGCAAACTACTTACAACTTAATAATATAATTATTTGGGAATAACAAATATGTATTTGGAACTAGGAAGAAGGCCTTATGCCCTTAATCCTGTCAGATCAATAGGTAGGTAAATAGATAGATAGATAGATAGATGGATGGATGGATGGATGGATGGATGGATGGATGGATATAATAATATAATTATTTGCTAAGGAATAACAAATATGTATTTGGAAATATAATAGATTTATTATTTTCATCAGTGTTGTATTTTTTTTTTTTTTTTTTTATGTGCTATCTGGTAGGTAGGAAGAGAAGACCTTATGCCCTTAATCCTGTCAGATCCAATAGATAGATAGATAGATAGGTAGGTAGGTAGGTAGGTAGATAGATATATGGATGGATGGATGGATAGATAGATAGATATAGATATAGAGATAGGTAGATAGATAGATAGATAGATAGATAGATAGATAGATAGATAGATAGATAGATAGATAGATAGATAGATAGATAGATAGATAGATAGATAGATAGATAGATAGATAGATAGATAGATAGATAGATAGATAGATAGATAGATAGATAGATGGATGGATGGATATAGATATAGATATAGATATAGATATAGATGGATGGATAGATATAGAGATAGATATAGAAATAGATAGATAGATAGAGATAGAGATAGATGGATAGATATAGAGATAGATGGATAGATATAGAGATAGATGGATAGATAGATAGATGGATGGATGGATGGATGGATAGATAGATAGATAGATAGATAGATAGATAGATAGATAGATAGATAGATAGATAGATAGATAGATAGATAGATAGATAGATAGATAGATAGATAGATAGATGGATAGATAGATAGATAGATAGATAGATAGATAGATAGATATAGATTTTGGATATTTAGATTAGATAGATAGATAGATAATTTTATTTACTTGATTTAACGACGCTGTATCAACTACGAGGTTATTTAGCGTCGATGGGATTTGTGATAGCGAGGTGATATTTGGCGAGATGAGGCCCAGAATTCGCCAGAGATTACCTGACATTTGCGTTATGGTTGGGGAAAACTTCGGAATAAAACCTAACCAGGTAATCAGCCCAAGCGGGAATCGAACCCGCGCCCGAACACAATTCCGGATCGGCAGGCAAGCGCCTTAGCCGACTGAACTACACCGGTGGCTAATAAATAAATAGATAAATAAATAAATAAAAGTGAAGGGCGCTAACAAATCGGATTATATAATGAACGAAAATATTCGCAGTAAATTAAACATGTAGACAGATGTGAAATATGCTGAAGTGTGGCACCAAGGTTTGTGTGACACAAGGTTTGAAATATTGCTCCACATCAAGATAAAATCTTGTAATCAGTGGTGAAATATGTGTAGTGCATACTCCCAAACACAGTATTGCATGTTCTGAAAAGATGATATACAGTGAATTTTTTTGCTTTATCGGAGGGTTACGATTGAGATAAAAAGTTTTGACGTTTGTGACGAAAGCTATAAATTCCTTTGTATACTGACCTACTCAGACGCTTGAAATTACTGTCGAAAAGATATGCAAGGTGTATTACTTAAAAGAAAGAAAGAAAAAAAACATTCTATTTTTTTTTTAAAGTTTTAAGTTTGTATAAAGTTTTATATCTAAAATATATTCTTTCTCAATGAATTTGGGCTTTGTTAAATTATTTCCGTACTCAGACCTTGTTCAAGATAATGTCGACCGTCCATGCTTATAAGTAAATTTTCTCTTTGCCCCTTGCAAATAATAGTGTATTTTTCCCACACTTGATATCTATATTAATGACTATCATTGATGATGTAATATTGTCGCATTTTTCCGTAGGGTCCACATCTGTGGAGTAACGGCTAGCGCGCCTGGCTGCGAAACCAGGTGGCCCGGGTTCGAATCCCGGTCGGGGCAAGTTACCTGGTTGAGGTTTTTTCCTGAGTTTTCCCTGACTCATTTCACCGGCATTATCACCTTCACTTCATTCAGACGCTAAATAACCTGAGATGTTGGTACAGCGTTGTAAAAAAACCCACTAAAATAATAAAAACAATATTTCCGTAGGGTAGAAAATGCCATTCATATTGAATGGGAATATTGAAAAACCCCATATGTCCATAAAAGTAACATTTTAAGGAACGACAAAAACCTACACAGCTACTCTTATTTACTCTTACTTAATACTATGAACCTCCTCAACCGCAAGGCGACTGTCGGGAAATCCACTGCGCATCTCGATCTCATACCGCCAAACACCATCTCGCTATGACCAATTCCATCGACACAAACACCATCTCGCTATGACCAATTCCATCGACACAAACACCATCTCGCTATGACCAATTCCATCGACACAAACACCATCTCGCTATGACCAATTCCATCGATACAAACACCATCTCGCTATGACAAATTCCATCGACACAAACACCATCTAGCTATGACCAATTCCATCGACACAAACACCATCTCGCTGTGACCAATTCCATCGACACAAACACCATCTCGCTATGACCAATTCCATCGACACAAACACCATCTCGCTGTGACCAATTCCATCGACACAAACACCATCTCGCTATGACCAATTCCATCGACACAAACACCATCTCGCTATGACCAATTCCATCGACACAAACACCATCTCGCTATGACCAATTTCATCGACACAAACACCATCTCGCTGTGACCAATTCCATCGACACAAACACCATCTCGCTGTGACCAATTCCATCGACACAAACACCATCTCGCTGTGACCAATTCCATCGACACAAACACCATCTCGCTATGACCAATTCCATCGACACAAACACCATCTCGCTATGACCAATTCCATCGACACAAACACCATCTCGCTATGACCAATTCCATCGACACAAACACCATCTCGCTATGACCAATTCCATCGACACCAAACAACCCAGTAATTGATTTTTTTAGTAGGTTATTTTACGACGCTTTATCAGCATCTTAGGTTATTTAGCGTCTGAATGAGATGAATGTGATAATGCCGGTGAAATGAGTCCGGGGCCCAGCACCGAAAGTTACCCAGCATTTGCTCATATTGGGTTGAGGGAAAACCCCGGAAAAACCTCAACCAGGTAACTTGCCCCGACCGGGAATCGAACCCGGGGCACCTGGTTTCGGGGCCAGACGCGCTAACCGTTACTCCACAGGCGTGGACCTTAGTAGTTGATACAGTGCCGTCAAATAACCAAGTAAAAAACAAAACAAAAATCATTATAAAGAAAGTTGTATGTATGTATGTATATATGTATGTATGTTTTTTTTTTTTTTAAATATTAGCTGAACGGCATGTCCCATTACAATAAAGGTAATACTACATGCCTTGCTACCTGTATGTTTATAATATAACACATTATGCCTCGTTTCTGTCACACTCTAGGCGAATGTAGGTCTGTTATTCTGTTGTGAAAATTTGAGTCTTTCATTATATCTATTGCCTACTCTTATCTATCCTAGATTAAATTATCCTACGTTAGTCAAACGCCTAGAAGCTCCGGACCTCCCCATGTATGTATGTATGTATGTATGTATGTATGTATGTATGTATTCACACTGCAAATGGGTATATACCTCAATAATGGCAGTGGTAATAATTACACTCAATAATGACAATTAATAATAAAGACAACTAATAAAACAATAATTAATAATAATAATAACAACAAGGAGCATCCTAAATTAAAATGAAGCATGGTCACTTAAAATAACATTTAAAGTAAATCTAATTTGTATCTTAACCCTAAGCTCGAACTAAGGCCCACGAGTCTGTCAGGTTCATATCTGCACAAGTACCTTTCGGCACTACACTTATTTCTCTGTCAACTCACTCACTGCACTGATTCTGCCTGATTTCACTAACACTTCTAACCATTTCACTGTTCAAATACTTTGCACAGCCACTTCACTGACACCAACACACTTCACTTACACAATAGACTTCACTGACACTACACACTTCACTGTAACAAAATACAACACATACGAAATGAATCACAGACACATGTGTAATTCATTTCCTGCCATACACTAAGAATCTTGTTTCAGTTTCAGTTACGATGCCAGGCTGTTCACATTTAAGAATCTTTCTATTCATTTCTGTCCTGAATGCCAGCAGATCTTGCGCAGTGTTAGGTCAGATGCGACAACTTATATGCGCTGCAGTTCATGCACTTTTATGGAAAAGGGAGAGGAGTGTTACCCATACTGACTCTGGATAGCCAAGAGCCTACTTCTTATTGCCAATAACAGTACGGTATGGGAGATTCTAGTATTTATGTACATTTTTCAATTCAAAACGCGGACCGTGGACTTTTATTATTTTCCAGTGGTAACATGGAAATCTCATAGCGTTTCATTTCTCCTATAAAAAGTGTTTTGTGGGCAGAAAGTTATTTTTTTTTATTTCGGAAACACACTGGGACGTTGGACTAAAGCGACTTATGAAGAAGAAGAAGAAGAAAAAAAAAACATGACAGTGAAAATTGTAGGTAGATCCACTTGACAAAGACAAACAACTGAAGTGCACTTCACTTACGCTTGTCAGATGTTTTCCAGATAACACGCTCGTGGACAGCAAATCATCTAGCATGTTAATCATCAGGTGCAAGTGAGCATGACAATCTGTGTTTGAGTGCTTAGTACTTAATAGTCCATCTGTTCTGTTCTACATCTTCTCTCCAGCATTGTGCGAGTATGTTGGATGTTAATTGTGAAGTCACGTTCCGTGTTGTTACCTATCGAATACACAGGATCATTTTTCTTTGATGAGTTGTATTCATGAGACAGATACTACTGGAGTGTCTTCCTGTCTCCATTACCATCGCTTCGTCCATTACCACCACCACTACCACCACCACTACCACCACCACCACATTATTATTATTATTATTATTTATTATTATTATTATTATACAAGCCATGATCTAAATCCCAACCCTCACGTTCCATGTTATGTTAATAAGCAGGCTTCGAGACTTCGGACCCAATAGAGCAGTTCAGTGGGAAATCTGCATAACGGCGTACTGAGTATAGTGGTAAAGCGTACAGTGGGTTGGGGTACTGTAGAATTGATGCCAACAAATACGCAAAGGAAAACGCTCTGATTTGAAGGTTCTGACGAATAATTTGGTTTTCATACAAACTGTGTCTGAAACTATTACACGGTTAGAAAAGTCAGAGCAAGAGATGCCGGAAGCCCTCAAATTAATTTAGAAAATGATGCAGAGAATTAATGAGACATCAAGTACACCGGTTACTGAACGTGTAAAACAGAAGTGGAAATCAATTTTATGTAAAAATAACGGATATGGAACATTGTGTAACATGAACAGCAAATTAGTGGACATAGAGTCACCCGAGAATAAAGGACTGTCTCTTAGAGACTGCAATGATGTTAGGTTTTTTTTTTGCTCCTATCACGTCATGCGACGTAGAGCGCAGCTTTCTACAGTACAAACTTTGGCAGATAACCGAAAAAGATTTACGTTTGAGACACTGAGAATGTATCTTGTAGTACATTGCAATTCGGTACTGTAACTGCACTTCCTAAAGACGACCAATAAGATAAATGAAAAAATTAAAATTGCTACATGCTTATTTCCACCATTAACACTGTGCATAATTAAACACAAATACTTATAAAAGGCAGGAGAATAAATGCTTTTCACATTCTTTTGAATTATCATTGTGTAATGTATATTTACTTTCAGAATGTACATATGTGTTTCCCCATACCACCGTACTTACTCTAAATAGCAACGTTGTTACCTCAACACATGTCTATCTACCTGCAGCGAGTCAACAACCTATAGTGCATGCATAGTAAACTTATTGTATCGGGTCCAAAGTCTCGAAGCTTGTTAATAAGACACCTACCAAATAAAATACTGTTTTTTAATGTAATATACCGTATTTAGCGACAGAGGTTTTATTTTGTCTCCTTATCTCATCATATTATGACGTGAAGCCTGAGGTATGACCAGGTTACTACTGAAATGTGTTTTGTATCGCAGCAATTGAATGGGGATACGTTTCTCGTGCGTAGGGTTCAGTGTTGTGTTCCGGCAATTGGTTTGTTTACATTGCACTGCGATTCGTTGATTGGTTAACCACATAAAGCTGCAATCTCACCCTGCTTATACCACGGCAGAGTTTCCTAACATGCACCTGCATTGCTAGCTACATCCACTCTCTTTCAACAACGAACACTCTATGCATACCTAACCTTGTAATCTCTGTGGGTAAATTTCTATCTTTAATTATAACATATTCGATTTTAAAGTTTGTTATGAAGCTTTATATATTTTTTTATTATTGTAGTTGATAACGTTCATTTTTAACTACTATAGCACCTGACATAGTACTTTGAATTTCTGATAGCATGATAACTTTTTTTTCTTTTACCTTATGTCTGAATCCATACTAGATATTTCACAAATCAATAAATTACAAATTCGTATTATGAAAGCAGCAAACGTTTATGAAAACGACAAATGTATAGGCATAGTATTTCTGGCATAATTATTCTAAGAAATAAAAAAAAAGAACCGTATAAAATATTTTAATGTTAATATCAAATGATAAACCAAAAAAAGTCGAAATCCAGACGATATTTACAAACGACATTAAGAATAAGCTCAATATTGAAAATTCCCTTTAGAGGAGAAACAATCTTTTGACCGCCTCACAGCAAATAAAAGTAAGTTTTCGGAAATGCAATTTCAGGAAAAATCGTTATATTCAGGCCGGTGTGATGCTAATAATAAACATATAGGATGGAAATGGACTGATGCACCAACATTTAAGAGGCGATTCTACATGTTAAATGTAACAAAACTTTTATTACACTTTTCCTTCGACCGTTAAGCAGAAAAAAATTGTTCCCCCCTGTTTGCAGCGCTCTATTCAGTAATGGTCCAAGAGAAATGGTTGATTGCTATACAAGCAGATAGGTAAAAATAATTTGAACAGTTTTTAGTATATATATATATATATATATATAATATATATATATATATATGTGTGTGTGTGTGTGTGTGTGTGTGTGTGTGTGTGTGTGTATGTATTTGCATATCAAACCGTTTAGCCATGAATTTAAATTAAAGAAATGCGAAAATAGTTAAAATAAATCTTGCAACGTAGCACACTATCGCGCGTCACCGAATGAGTACTGCAGAGGGGGAGGGGAATGTAAGGAGTGCAGGCCACACTTGGTAGAGTTATTGCACTAGCCGTGATGTTGCCAAATACTTCATAGAAACATAACGATTTCCTCTGAAACGGTGAATTTTTTTTTATTTTATTGGGTTATTTTACGACGCTGTTTCAACATCTAGGTTATTTAGCGTCTGAATGAGATGAAGGTGATAATGCCGGTGAAATGAGTCCGGGGTCCAGCACCGAAAGTTACCCAGCATTTGCTCGCATTGGGTTGAGGGAAAACCCGGAAAAACCTCAACCAGATTAACTTGTCCCGACCGGGATTCGAACCCGGGCCACCCGGTTTCGCAGCCAGACGTGCTGACCGTTACTACAGGTGTGGACGAAACGGTGAATGTTAGACAAAAAAAGTATTAAGATTTTTTCAAATTCCTTCTCATGACCTATTACCAGTCTCATTTTGGTGCAGAGATTACCGTCCACCTTTTATATTCAGAGAGGGGAATTTTCTGAAGACATGAATGCAGAAGTTGGTAGAAAAAATCAAGAAGGGGGAGGAATTCCCTGGGTGGTCCCCTTCAATTCGAACATTGCTTGTGGGTAAATATAATAGTTGAGTATTTAACGTAGACATTTTATTAGATGGATTAAACGTAAATATAGGCCAAGTAAGAAAAACGCTGTATGTTCGCTTTCGGTGCAAAAGGAGCTGATAATGACATCTAGGGGCTTAGCTTGAACACTGTCAGGTATCTAACCCAAAAACGGAATAAGATCCAAGTCGTTCAAAAAGTCGCTTTGAAAGTTGGACACCAAGAAGAGCGCTTCATGTCCACCATGTAATATTGTCGGACCATCGGATCTGTGCCCCTTCAGCGCTGTCGTCGTTCTTGGAAAAGTTAACGCCTGTACTCGCTCCATTGCACCCGCTTTCCTCCCACCACGTTAAACAGCAGACCACGAACCTTGCCGAATAGGGATGTTGCCAAACTTCCGTCAAACGGTGTCATAAATAACTGGTCTTCCATGCTACAATATTATTTCTTTCAATCAAGATACATCTTGTATTTCTACATTTTTTAAACCTAAATCCCATGTCTCGAATCACTTTCCGTAGTTTTTCTCTCCAACCTTGGAAATTATTGCTTCTCTCGCAAGCTTCAGTAATTTCTTCAATGTTGAAACTTCTTTCTGAATGGTATAAAATTCTTGTATCTTTCTTCTTAAAATACATCGGATCATATGATCTACAAGAATTAAAGGTTCCCTTGGTGTGTTCTTCTCTGGTGATTCTAGCTTTTCATCTCCTGCACAGACTCCCTCTATCCTGATTTTCTTTATTAGGAGTTCTGACATGTCTATATAAATTACATTTTAATACATAATCAATTGAAATAAAATAAGTTTCACCTGTGATATCAGTTGCTCTTTTCGTTGCCTGATTTATAGGAAACAGATATTGACCTGTTTGTTTCTCTTCATCGCAAAATGTTATTATGTACTTGCTTAATAATATTTCTTTCGCCACTCCGTGCTACAGTATTCATGTTGAGTTGACAACACTGGACTGCAAGTGCAAATATTGTAAACTGTCCCGCAAGAAGGCCAAAATTGTGAGTAGTGGGGGACAGAAAGGGAGAGAGATAGAAAAGAGAGAGATAGGAATACAGGAAGAGAAATGAATTACCGAGGCTGAGAAGGAATTAGTGTTCAGTTCGCATATCTTACGGGGGCACAGATCCGATGGTCCGACTATACAAGGATTATCTCAACAACATAGACATGTGACATGAAGCATTGTTGCCATTTTGTTTTAAAATAAATTGATGAACAGACGTTTGAATATGCGGATGGGTGAATAAGTGGGATAGAGATTAAATAGATGGGTGACGTAAACTGAAGAGTGGAGCAGTAATTTCGTAAGCTCCATTCTTTGAACTCTCTTCGTAAAAGTTGCTTCTATTCATTATGTGTGAAGGAAAGTTACATGAAGCTTATGGAAAGAGCCTTTTGGACTGCAGTCATTGATAAACTTCAGATGAGATGGGGTAGCATGAATGGGACGCTCTGTAAAGCTGGGTATAACTGACCTAGACTTAATCCATGTGCAAACTTTGTGTTGACAACGTTCTTAAGTCGAAAAGTTAGTTAAATGAGGTAATTACTGCATACAAATGGGCTGGCGTTTCGCTTGGATGTTTCCCTCTTGTTTATATCGGAATGCAAGTTAATAAATGAGCTTTATTGTAGAACAAGTGTAATCATCTTCAATTACTTTTACTGTGGAATAGTACGCATTGTTTTCTGTCGAGTGCTATGTTTAAATTGATGTACGCGTTTAAAAATTGGTGTTATTGCAGCCTACATGCCTTGATTATTTACATAAAACTGTCAATTTGGCGCATTTGTTTGTTTTGGTAGCTGCATAAATGTTTGTTATATTTTCATCGCTGCATAAATGAAACGTTTCTGGTCCACTTTGAAACACAAGCTTTTTTTTAATGGTTGGGTAATGTAATTTAAGCCTAATGGACAACTAGCCATAAATTTAATACTGGGTGATCGTAAATTTAGTCCGTATAATCCTGTCCATATATTAGTTAGAAATTTGTTTTCATCAAATGCACAACAGTTGATCAGTACTGTAAAGTACACCTTTGGGTCTGTTAAACATTATGGTGAAATAGATATTATTTTAATGTACCGAAGTACATATGATATTTCCATGCAGATATTCTGCGTCATCATACGATGAAAGAGTAATGGAACGGAGAAAAATTCTCTCCGGCGCCGGGATTTGAACCCGGGTTTTCAGCTCTACGTGCTGATGCTTTATCCACTAAGCCACACCGGACACAACCCCGGCGTCTCCGTTCCATTACTCTTTCATCGTATGATGACGCAGAATATCTGCATGGAAATATCATATGTACTTCGGTATATTAAAATAATATATATGATATACGTAAATCACTTCGTGATTTAAGACGCGCTTGTTCCGTCGGATCCCGGCCAACTAGTCACTCATAACGAGTGCACCTCAGCACGTGTGTGGACTTCGGTCCTACGTTCATAGACATCTATGACATAGTGCAGAGGGCGGCCACTAGAGGGAACCCAAGAGTTGGAGCTTAATCTGAGACGATTCTTCCGACGCCGGGGTTGTATCCGGTGTGGCTTAGTGGATAAAGCATCAGCACGTAGAGCTGAAAACCCGGGTTCAAATCCCGGCGCCGGAGAGAATTTTTCTCCGTTCCATTACTCTTTCATCGTATTATGGTGAAAGATCTACGTAAAGATTAATTTTTGGTCCTACAGAATATATCTGTTACGGTAACGATGATTATTAGAGGAGAAAAGTTCGCTTCGGCGCCGGGGATCGAACCCGGGTCCTTGGTTCTACGTACCAAGCGCTCTAACCACTGAGCTACGCCGAAGTTCAATCCACAGCACCGAAAAGGAAAAAACACTAGAGGAGGGGGATTCGATCCTAATGTCCGAAATCTACGGAAGAAACTACGAAATCAACAGTTTGAAGAATGGAAAAAAACTTAACCGTGGTAAAGGTGTTTCGCATTTTTCAGAATGGTCAAAATCAAATTCCTGGATATCAGCCAAGAAAGGCCTTTCCACCTCTCAATGGACTAACGCTATAAAAATGAATTGCAATGTCATCGCAGTACGTAGTGTCCCTGGTAGGAGCCAAGAATCCCATTGCCGCCATTGCAACGAGTACGAAACCCTTCCTCATGTTCTTGGTTTCTGCAGAAAAGGGGAACTGTTGCGGAACAATCGTCAACACTGGATTAGAAGCCGAATTGCTGAATGTCTGAAGAAGTCTGGAAAGTTTGGCATTTATGAAGAAGTACATTGTATTTCATCCACTGGCTCCACCAAATGTGCAGACATCATAGCAATTGATAACAATCAAAAGATTGGCTTCATAATCGATCCCACTATAAGATTTGAGGGTGCCGAATTCCAACCACAAGAAGTAGATCTGGAAAAGAAAAGACATTATGAACCCTGCTTTCCTTATCTGGAAAGAGAAATACCGCATACCCGTTTGTCGCTGGGAAATAATTGGCTTGCTCTTTGGTGCAAGGGGCACTATATCAAGATTTTGTATCAGTTTCTTTCATCGTTTCCATATCGATCTTTTGGAACTTCAAGATATAGCCATTAATGTTTTAAGACATTCCTTGTTAATTGTAAATAACCATCTGTACAGTCTATACAGGGTGTTTCAAAAATACGGGGCATAATTTCAGGTATGTATTTCCCACATGTAGACTATCAAAATAGTTCATTACAACATGTGTCCGGAAATGCTTTATTTCCGAGTTATGGCCTTCACAAGATTGAAATTCACCGGAACGTTTTTCTTTCCGCAGGTCGTTGCCGTCAAAGGAGACATTAAGAGGGCACTCTGACAGTTCATTCCGAGGCGAAGGTTACATTCAGTGTTGTGTAGGTACTTGGATCGAAGGTTTCCTGATCGATGGATAGGTAGAGGTGGCCCAATCGCTTGGCCTCCACGCTCACCTGATCTCAACCCTCTCTATTTCTACTTGTGGGGCCATTTAAAATCATTGGTTTATTCGTCTCCGGTGCCTGATTTGGAATCCCTTCGGAATCGAATTGTGGCATGTTCTGAGGACATACGCAATACTCCTGGAGATCGTGTTCGCATGTCAATGAGACATCGATGTGAGGTCTGTATTCAAGCAGGAGGTGGACATTTTGAACATCTTCTGTAATGACAACGACCTGCGGAAAGAAAAACGTTCCGGTGAATTTCAATGTTGTGAAGGCCATAATTCGGAAATGAAACATTTCCGGACACATGCTGTAATGAACTATTTTGATTGTCTGCATGTGGGAAATACATACCTAAAATTATGCCCCGTATTTTTGAAACAGCCTGTATATGAAAAATAAATTATTCATGTCGAGGATAGCTGCCCCCCAAAAATAAATTAAATTAAAATAAAATAAAAATAAAATTTAAATTTAAAATAGAATATTGTTGATCTACAATTAATTTAGGTGCTGTTACCGCTCGGTACCCCTTTTTCAAGGGCAGCTATCCTTTTTGGATTTTTCTCTCTCTCTCATGGTGAAAGGGAAACTTTCTTACGGTTTGAATCTTATTATTAGGGCTCGAAATTTTAGGTGTTAAAAATTCGGGAAAATGTGACAAAAGGAATAATATTTAATTATGTTTCAGTTATTTTATGTGAATATGAACATGCAGTAGGTACTCATCTGTACAAATTACGCAGTCTCGCCAACTGCTGAAGAAATACAGTACACAGTGAGATTCATCCTCAAGTTGGCCATCACAAATGACTGACGATTAACGAGGAACACTGCCTTGTACTGGGGAAAAGAGCGCCCTGGCCATTGAGAAACAACAATACACAACCTAGAGACATGTTTATGATTGGAAACGAAAACAGAGGCAGCTGATGTTTGTGAAATTATAATTGCTTCCCGAACCAGAGTTATGATAACTTATAAGAATCTCATAAATGATACATCAATGTTCATGTGTTTTAGTTACAGTAAATTTTTTTTAGTGGTGACAGCTCTTATCGCTTATGGCAGTGATGTCAAAGCAAGCACATTTTTCTGACCTTGACGTCGTGCGCAGGAATTAAGCGCTAGATATGCTAGGAGGAATAAACAGCCTGTTGGATTAAGAAAGCAGTGGTGCACAAACTTCAAACGGAACGTGAAATTTTATGTCGTTATTTTTATATGGCTTGTTTCTGTTTGTTATTTTCTATATTGTCTGTAAAACAAAAGTACTAACACCTATTTCTTAGCCTAATATTGCAGTTGTGTTTTAAACGTTAATAACATAATAAAGAGTAAAGAAGGAATATTCACACAAATTCCATAATAACTATAACTATACTGTACTAAGTAAATTAAACACATCATTCATAAAGAAAGTGTTACCCCAAAGAAAGACACTGAGTATGACAAGATAAGTTGAAATTGATATTGATGGTATCTTTAGCCTTATAAAAGTAATCAAACCAATATTATAGTACAAAGCAAAGTTGTCTAGGTATATGTTTTAACTGTAACTAATATTACATAATAAAACTCTTATCGCATTATGCTTTTAGGTGATATTGGTGCGAAACTTTCTGTTATCAGAATATTAATTTATCTCGAAATGTGCTGAAGATATAGAGCTGACGTTTTACAACACATAAGCAGATATCTTTTGTTTGTGATGTAACAGTATTTGCTTTGTTAATTCATTTCCTTACAAACATTTTCCATGCGAATATTTTCAAACATTTTAATACACTATCTTCAGTAATACATATTTACGATATATTAGATTTACGAAAATATTGTTTTAGTACCTGTAAGGCTACTAAACAAATATATATGAAAATTTCACTTTTCTGTAAAAAAAAGTTGAGAAAATATTCCTTTTGAATAAAAAAGCAAACTTGTAAAAAATGAACATTAAAATTAAAACTTACATTCTTATAATGCACTTATACTTCTGAGAGAAATCTAAAAATTAACATGGATACAGTTTTAATAAGTTTTCTTCCCTTTATCTATTCAATCAGTGCTGGCCATCCCTGTAGGCTATATAGCTCGACCAAGCGGCATATACTACCTCTTACGTCCGTCTCTTTCCTTTCCGCTGTAAAGCGCTCAGGCTCTCCTGGGCTCTGAAGCGCGCGCTTGCTCCTATGGGCATCAGTTGACACCGCTGGCTTATGGTGAGAGTGTAGACTGCAGTTCTACAGACCCACAGATAGGAATTTCGAGAAACAGCTGTCACGTCTAAACAACTGCACTGAACATTCGGGTGATGATTAATCTGAAATGGGGGGTTTTGTCGAAAATTATTTGATGAAAACATAATTTTTATCTGTTTTTATGTAAAATAAAATTCAAAATGTATGCTCAAGCGACCTTATTCGAAACTTGAAACACAATTACGAGTTTCTATTACAGTGCAATTAAAATATTTATTTACCTAAAAATCGTAGCCATACGTAGGCCTATGACATAAATGTGTGTCGATGAAATTATATTCGCGGTCGTCCCAAACGTTCATTGTTTATGTATTATAAACTAAGTGCGTATTGGCGATAAAAACAAGACTATAAATGAAAATAATACGGGTGCAGTCTTTGGCAATTTTTACGGTTAATGATGACAAAATGATTGACAATTCTTCTAAATCTATACTAATAATAAATCTGTAGCCAAAATTTTTCTGGTAATTTTCGATTTTCCAAAAATAATTGGTGTTACCATGTATAATTAACCATCCTGAAACCGAAAATAGCTTTTTTTTTTTTTTTAATTTTTGTTTGTATGTTGTCTGTCTGTCTGTCTGGATGATTGTTACCTTTTCACGCGATAAGGACTGAACCGATTTATATGAAAATTGGAATATAAATTAAGTTCGTTGTACTTAGATTTTAGGCTATATGGCATTCAAAATACTTTATTTAAAAGGGGGGTTATAAGGGGACGTGAATTAAATAAATCGAAATATCTCGCTTATTATTGATTATCATGAAAAATATTACATAACACAAGTTTCTTTAAAAATAATTTCGATAAGTTTTATTCTATACAAAATTTTGATAGGACTGATATTTAATGAGATAAATGAGTTTTAAAATTGCAATAACGCCATCTAAGGCGCTGTACTGAAATAAAAACAAATGACTTCGTCTATAAGGGGCCTTGGACAACAACAATCTAAAGCTATTAAACATAGCCTAAGAGAATGTTTCTGTGTTTGTATGAAGTAATATCGGAAGCTAATTAATTGTTTAATTATTATTTCACCATTGGAAGGTGTAGTTTCTCTAGATGGACATAATTCTACAATGTTATTACAGTAACTTCTGAAACATATAGCAAGTAATATAAAGTATACACATTAAAACTAAATGATATCTCAATGTTCATTAAACTATGGTTGCATGTAATAACAATTAAGAAACATGTTAAAGGAATTGTCATTGCACCAAATGATTGCTCTCTGGACCAAAATGATCGCATTTTAATTATTTAAGTAGAATTTAAATTAAGTAACATATTAAACGATTTATCCTTCTATCAAACACGAATGTTCCCTGGAGCAAACGTCCTATTTTAATTATGTATTTACTTTATATTAATTTCTAACGGTTGCAGCGGAGCGCACGGGTACGGCCAGTATTAAATATTTTATAAACTAAATTTTTATAGTCTTACTTGTGGTTCGTGGTGTAGCAGAAAATGTTGTTCCAACCAAATTGTTGGGTATCGCCTGCTGTATATATCAATAAAGTTACCCCGTTGATTTTCAAGTTCATTGTAAACAGCTATTTTGTGATCCCATAAATGTTGCAGACCCATGTATAATTTGTAGACGCACACACTCGCTCTGTTGGTTTTCAGAGTTTGTTTATTATTATTTTTTTGTAGTTAGTTATAAACATGTTTCTCTTCACTTCGTATTTACAGGATTTAAAGTTCACTGAGTTTACGCTAATTGGCACATACTTAATAGGTAATGTTGTGTTTTGTTACATATTATGTTAAAAGATATGTTTCTGCATTTTTCATAGATATTTACACTTGGCCTAACTATATTTACATCCTCATACTTTATTATAATATGTCCATAGTTTGTTTTGTTTATATTTTGATTCTTTTGCATAGTTTACATTCTTAACTTGTTTTCTGTATGATAATGGAAGAGTGGAACAGAGAAAAATTCTCTCCGGCACCGGGATTTGAGCCCGGGTTTTCAGCTCCCGATGTCGGATGGGAATCCGGTGTGGCTTAGTGGATAGAGCGTCAGCACGTAGAGCTGAAAATCCGGGTTCAAATCCCGGTGTCGGAGAGAATTTTTCTCTGTTCCACTCTTCCTCTGCACTGAAATATATGTACTTCGGTACATCGTAATATATTGTTTTCTGTAGTAACATTTATTAAAAATTTATTTGAAAAAATTTATAACAAATAATTCAGGATAACAGTATTGTTATGGTGAGTGGCCAGGTTCAAACCAAAATCGGCTTCCTAGGCATCTGAAATATTTATAGAAAAGCACGACAATCACATCAGATTAAAATGTACAGGGACATCATTTTATTTTCACTAACATTTTTAATATTAACCTGGCTATACCTTTGGATTAATGATTGAGACCCGGAAACACCGTTTGCTACCTCCTTCCACGACTGGAGTTCGATGATACTGACGTAAAATACAAACAGATCACTTTACTAGGTACAGTAGGGAAGAAAAGTAGTTCATCCATTTACGTAAAGTAGGAAATATCGCGATTTTGAGTGTGATAATTTTCATTAAGTTTTGTTTAATCAGAATACAGTACTGTATTAACAGTAAGTGTTTTTACTCACGAACTGAGTTATCCATGCGAATGTATTAATTATGAAATGTACGAGTATATTACACTGTCTACAGCACATTAGCGTACGATATAGAGAATGAAGTTAAAATGAAAAATAATCATAATATGGATATTTAAACACATTTTTGAAAATGGTGGCCGTTCATTTCGATACAGGCTTCAGTTCTTTTGTGCCTATTATCGCACTATAGACTATTGCATCTAATTCCAATTACCAGTTTCGTCCTTCATACTTATTAACTCA
Source organism: Periplaneta americana (assembly GCA_025594305.2). Lineage (NCBI taxonomy): Eukaryota > Metazoa > Arthropoda > Insecta > Blattodea > Blattidae > Periplaneta > Periplaneta americana. Next base: position 26,087,127 of record JAJSOF020000025.1, on the reverse strand, counting down.
TGTTGAAATAATTCTGTAGCTACTCTGTAAAAGGGTACCTTACGTACTGTAAATTCAGTCTTCACTTCTGCCCGAGCCGCACAGATAAAATTACTCAGACATGCTGTCTACTGTCCGTCCAAGTGGTTATGTCGCAGGATCATAGAAAGGGGGAGATCACGTGATGGTTAATTACTTAACGAGGCCCTTTTATTTAAGTTATTTTAAACAGTTGCATAATATTACGTAGACGTCCAATTAATTCCTAAAATAAATTAATGTTTTCAGAATAAAGCTAATGAAGCCCAGCTACTAGTCTTTACAGTGGAGCGAGCAGAAGCAGGTGGGGGAAATCGGGATGCGACGTAGGCAAACGGACGACAGTACCTGTGCGAAAATATGATTCAGTATTGGAAATTTTCGTCACTGGAAAACGCGAACGTATTTCTGAAACGTACTATAACCACTAACTCAGTACTGCGGCCTTGGTTCTGTATGGAGGACAGTTGGAACTTCGTTAGTAGAAAAGGTGGGAGTGAAGTACATTAAAAAACTCAGGTACAATAAAAGTTGAAGTAAAAATAAAATGATGTCCCTGTATATGCTGTCTAGACCTTCCACATCAGAGGTGAAACACCATAAAGCGGCAAACCATTGTCAATTTACTAGCTATGTATTGGTTAATTGATTTGAATGAATAGGGTACTGCAAAAGTACGTCGTTATTTTTTTTTTTGGTACAAGTAACATTTCTTTAAGTATTTATTTGTTCTTATACCATCAATAAAGCACGTGCATACGTTTATTTTATTTTTAAGTTATTTTAAGTGGTACATTCTTTGTTTGTATGTAGAGGTACTTACGCGGTATTCTTAAACTCAAATGAAATATAATTTCGGATTCCGTAATAAATTACATACATTAATACTCTGAATCTTGATCACATCCACTTACTTTCGTGTAAATTAATGTCGAAAATGTACACTTGACAACGAAACCAAAGCACTGTAATGTCTAACGTGTTGTATTTCGCCTCCTCTCAGTGTTGCCAAACGTCCGCATGCTCCGGCATGTAACTGAAGATGGCTCTGTTCCAATGGAGGAAAAGGTAATGTTTGTAAAAGTTTTTACCTTTACTGGCAAAATTCAAGCCAACGACTGTGAAAGTCTAAAGACTCATATGGCTGTGTTTGTGCCCCCAAGGAACATGACGTGAGAAGGAGTTTGAGGGCAACTATCGCTATCGATTGGCGGACGTGATGAGCATTAGCTAATGGTTCAATATCTCTCACTATGATATATGACAGTGAGTTAGAGTTCAGTTCTTATAGAGCTTCAACCGTGTGCTGATTTATGTATTTTGTGTGAGCTTTCATATCTGATATTAGTTCGTCTTAAAATTGACTGGAAGTGAACCTGTAAGCTCAGTAATACTAAATGGACTTGCACCGTCTATACATACACAGCATCGCTTCGTGTGAGAAAGTGGTTCGCCCCATGTTCTTTGCCACAAGATCACAAACTTATAATTATCTGTCCTAGATGCACTTAATAATATTGTCTTAAGATACTCGCTTAACGTCTGTACTGTTAATTAATTAGTATTATTAATTTCTGCCCTGTAGTATATCAACCGGCAGATGTAGGTTAGTCCTCGTGATCTAGAGCTTACGGGGATTATCACTGAATCCGAGATTCTCGGCTTCAAAATCAGAATCAGAAATCAAGTTATTTAAGGTGAGATGATGGTATTTTTTGGTGAAAAATGAGTAAATTAAAAACAAATTCTTTCAAATACTCTGTGATATATGTTGAATGCATAGCACAACATTTTATGGGAATTTGTGCCCTTATCGGATGTTGAGACGTCATTTTTAAACTTCCTGCGCTATGGATTTTTAAATCGCACGCCCGCTTTTATCGGTTTCCAGTAACTTAATTTTTTTTTGGATATAATTTCTTAACTATTAAAGATACATGCATGAAATTTAGGACACACATTCTTTAGACTATTGGGAAACTTTTCTCTATAACAGAATTTTGTTAATTGATTTCATTTTAAAAATACGTCCGTTTGTTTGCAAATACATTGCAAAAAACTGTTTGATTCTATCTTTAAAAACGGCTTAGATATATCGGTTTTAGTACAATCCTGCATTGGTTATATTTTTTCAAATTTGGGCCCCCAAATAATTTTTTTCCCCCAAAATATTTTTAGTTGGTTGAGTTGCCACATCTATGAGCTCTCTACATACACAAAATTAATATTTTACACCAAATAGGAAAAAAGTTAAAAAAAAATACCATCCTCTCCCCTTAACAGACATTAGGCGTTCGAAAACTAAAAGATGCAATAGTGAAAATGAGATTAAAATGATACGATCATTTGAAAAGAATGAATGAAACAAGACTATCAAGAAGGACATTGGAAATGGAAAATCAAAGGTGTAAGAACATTAGGAAGACCCCGTAGTAGATGGTTAGATCAATTACTCATAGATTTAAAAGAGGCGAGGCCATGATTGGGAAAGAATTCAAGAGGAGGAATTGTGACAAGAGAGGACTTTGTGAAGGAGGCTATGTTCTGTATGGTTGTGAAACTTGGACTTTCACTTTGAGAGAGGAACAGAGGTTAAGGGTGTTTGAGAATAAGGTGCTTAGGAAAATATTTGGGGCTGACAGGGATGAAGTTATAGGAGAATGGAGAAAGTTACACAACGCAGAACTGGACACATTAGGAACATTAAATTCAGACGTTTGAGATGGGCATGGCATGTAGCACGAATGGGCGAATCCTGAAATGCATATAGAGTGTTAGTTGGGAGACCGGAGGGAAAAAGACCTTTGGGGAGGCCGAGAGGTAGATGGGAGGATAATATTAAAATGGATTTGAGGGAGGTGGGAATGATAGTAGAGACTGGATTAATCTTGCTCAGGATAGGGACCGATGGCGAGCTTATGTGAGGGCAGCAATGAACCTCCGGGTTCCTTAAAATGCATAAGTAAGTAAGTAATGGGTGTGATTTTAAAAAGAGCGTATTCGATATGAATATTCCCCAAATCTGGGCTCATCTCCCTCCCAAATGGAGCCTCGTGTCCATCTGATTGTCTCCACATTGAGGGGGCTTCTCTGCGTAAACATGTACAGGGACATAATTTTATTTTTACTAACATTTCTAATATTAACCTGGCTATACCTTTGGATTAACGGTTGAGAACCTGAAACACCGTTTGTTACCCCTTTTCACGACTGGAGTTCGATGATACTGGCGTAGAATACAAACAAATCACTTTACTATGGTCTGTCCAAAACAACTTCCGACCTGACAAATGGCGCCTTTAGCATGTTACCATGGCAACCATTCAAATCAACCAATCACAAGAGACGCGTAACGATGGTAACGGGACGGTGTTGCCTTTTCTATGTTTACAAGTTGCACGTGAATACCAGGGCCTAGTGGTGAATACTGTGGCCGGAATGACTGAGTGGCTGGTTAACGCGTGCTTTGTGTAAATTAAAAACATTATTTAGTTGTATTATTGTTTTAGTGTATCGATAATTATTGTGTTTAAATTATATTACACTATTATCTTCGTTGTCATTGGTGGAGTGTGTGTTTTCTAATTTCTGCTAGAGTTTTTTTAAATAGATGACTTGTGCAATGTCGGAAGGAAGGAAAGGCAGGCGGAGAATAAAGAATATTGCACAAGGTGTCCCGTTAAACAGTCAAGCGCGAGAGATGGTGTGTTATGTAAGAGAGTATTTTGACAGGAGAAAAGATAATGGCGGGCCTCTTTTACCTTTGGCGCAAGTCGTAATGAGAACTGTTGCTTGTGTTAAAATTAATAAGAGCACTGTTACCAATATTTGAAAAGAAAAAGGCCGTGCAGATTTTTAATTATAAATATTTTTAGAGTTTACAATTTTCTCAACGCCTTTCTAACAATAATACATTGAAGAATACCGACACTCATAAAAGTAGAGGCTTCGTATTAAATTAAAACTGTTTTTACAGTTTACAGTCCTTTCGACGCTTTTCTAACGGTATTTACATTGAAGAATACCGGTACTACTACTACTACTACTACTACGACTACTACTACTACTACTGATTATTATTATTATTATTATTATTATTATTATTATTATTATTATTATTATTATTATAGGCTAATAAAAATAATAATGTACACAAATTTTAATGCCTAGTGTTCAACAAATTGGTTAGAAATGTATGTGTTCATGTCAGCCGTTCATTACTGCACTCTATCAGCAGCGCGCTCGCTTACACGAAAGATGGGCAACATGACAACATTGCTCCCCTTCTCTCTAATCTGTCAAGTCGGAAGTAGTTTTGGTCAAGGTATAGGTATAGGAGGGAAGAAAAGTAGTTCATCCAATTACGTAAACTGGAAATATCGCGATTTTGAGTTTGATAACTTTCTTTAGGTTTTTGTTTAATCAAAATACACTACTGTATTAACAATAAGTGTTTTTACTCACGAACTGAGCTGTCCATTCGTACGTATTCATTATGTAGTGTATATTATACTTTCTACAGCACATTACCGTACAATATGGAGAATGGAGTTAAATTGAAAAATAATCATCATATGGATATTTAAACACTTTTTTAAAATGGTGGCCGTTCATTTTGATACAGGCTTCAGTTCTTTTATGCATATTATCGCACTATAGACTATTGTACCGAATTCCTACCAGTTTCGTCCTTCGTACTAGTAACTCATGTTGAAATAATTCTGTACCTACTTTATAAAAGAATGCCTTACGTACTGTAAATTCAATCTTCACTTCCGCTCGATCCTAAAAGATAAAATTACTCAGACATGCTATCTACTGTCCGTCCAAGTGGTTTTGTCGCAGGATCGTAGAAGGGGGCGAAATCACGTGACAGTTAATTACTTAACGAGACCCTTTTATTTAAGTTATTGTAAACAGTTGTATAATATTACTTAAACGTCCAATTCGTAACAGAAATTAATGTTTTCAGAAAAGAACTAAGACAGCCCAGCCACTAGGCTTTACAGAGGGCGAGCAGAAGCGGGTGGGAGAAACCGGGATGCGACGTAGGCAAACGGATGACAGTACTTTTGCGAAAATATATTTCAATATTGAAAGCTCTTTCGTCATTGGAAAACGCGAACATATTTCTGGAACGTACTATACTCACTAACTCAGTATTTTTTAATATGACAGTAAGGCGACTTTGACTACATACGCGGCCTTGGTTGTGCGTGGAAGTTTAGTAGTGGAGGGGGTGGGAGTGAAGTACATTACAAAAACTCAGGTACAATAAAAATTAAAGTACAAATGAAATGATGTCCCTGTATAATACATCACCAACTTTTGATTGAACTATTGATGCGTTGTCACACAGTAGCCTCATCGATCAACCAGAATGTGGTCGTAGACTTATTAATGGGACCGTCCGTCGCCCAGTCGTGCGTCACTTTAAAAATTCGTTTTATTATTGTGTTCATTGAGTGTTGGTACAGCACTTGGCCAACTATTTTTATTCATATTAGCTTAGTCACTTGGAGTTTAGAATAGTGGCGAGTGGCGACGCGTAATGAATCAGGACGCAAGTCTAACTGGACAAAATTAATAAACCTCTCTCCTATATAACAAATTTTATGAAACAAGAGTTACACGCAGTTAGTATAGTATATATATGTTTGTCCACAGACTCTGATTACATATGTGTAAGAGGATCTACGTCTTTGCAGGGATGGTTTTAGATAAAATTAATAATAGATGTTCATGATACTATGTATAGGAGGTAGGCCTACAGGTAGCACATAATTATTTTTTCTGTACAAACTCAGATTGTTTCTGTGTGAGAGAAACTATCCATTTGTAGGAAGTGTTTTAGACAGAATTCATAACTTTTCTATCTAAGGATCTTTAATGAAACTTTGTACAGGAGCTACAGGTAGCACTTATTTTTTGTGTACAAACTCTTATTATGTATACATCTTGATTATACAACTTTTAACACTATATCACTTAGGAATATTTATAATGATCACTTTCAAGTGTCAATTGTGAACTAAGTTTATAAGTACCTAGCTGACTAGTTTCAGCTTAGTAGGAGCCATCTTCAGAACTGGTGAGGTTCTTTTATCTTCCGGTTTCTTCAGTTGTTTTGCCGGGAGGTGCGTTTGTGTTATGTAATATGGAGTCAAACAATGTGTGTGTTCTGAAATTCAGTTATTCACACCCACAACAAATTCTCAATACGCAACACACACTTTGATGAGTACGGAGTTACCGGTACAGTTACCCCGAATTTAAATACCGCTACGAATATTTTAAACACTTTGACGAATACCAAGTTATCGGCACAAATATTTTAACACGTTTACAAGTAGACCTATCAAGTTACCTGTACGAATAATTTAGATATTTTGACGAGTACGAAAATATCGGTACGAATATTTTAACATTTTGACTAGTATCAAGTTACCTGTACGAATATTTTAACATTTTGACTAGTATCAAGTTACCTGTACGAATAATTTAAACACTTTGACGAGTACCAAGTTATTGGTACGAATATTTTAACATTTTGACTAGTATCAAGTTACCTGTACGAATAATTAAACACTTTGACGAGTACTAAGTTATCGGAACGAATATTTTAACATTTTTGACTAGTATTAATTACCTGTACGAATAATTTAATACTTTGACGAATACCAAGTTGCCGGTACGAATATTTTAACATTTTTAACACTTTGACTACTATTAATTACCTGTACGAATAATTTAACACTTTGACGCAAATTATCGAAACGAATATTTTAACATTTTTGTTGCCTGGAATAATTTAACACTTTGAATGTTTTTTAACAATTTGACTAGTATCAAGTTACCTGTATTTAAACACTTTGACGTGTACCAAGTTATTGGTACGAATATTTTAACATTTTGACTAGTATCAATTACCTGTAGGAATAATTTAAACACTTTGACGGATATTTAAAAATTTTGACTAGTATCAATTACTTGTACGAATAATTTAAACACTTTGACGAGTATCAAGTTACCTGTACGAATAATTTAAACGCTTTGACGAGTACTAAGTTACCGATACGAATATTTTAAACACTTTAGCGAGTACCAAGTTAGGCCTGCTTATACGATTATTTTCAACATCAATTTAGCCTATGATAGCAAACTGCTTCACAGAGAGTCCTAAGTTTCTATAAAATGGGAAATAAAATTGTGTCGCGTGGAAATTGATGACCGGTCGCAGCTGATATATACCGAGACTTGATCACGAAGAGCAACTGATGCTTTTCGATCAGGTAAAATTTTATATTGAGTGCAACTGATGAACTCCTAAGAGGCGCAAGTTGATCGCCTTTGGTCCTTAGCCAAAAGAGGTTAAGAACCCCTTGTCTTCATGGATTTCACCGAACTCTAAGCCTACGTGACAACTCGACACATACCTGAGTCACGATATTTAGAAGAAAGCGGCCATTCGGGTTTTGTTGAACATTCCTCAGCCGTAAAGTACAATAAGCCCTTTCGAGTCTGCGGTGCTAGCCTTCGTATCCCTTCTTAGCACAAGGGGAGATGGGACTATTCGCTCTATAGCAAATGCTGAGAGCAGATAATAAAACCATTGTTACAAGTTGGGTTGTTACATGTAAATTGTGATCGATAGTGTACATAAATATGATAATAGGCTAATCATTTCGTTAGTATAGATAAAACGATTTCCATTGTAATTGACAATTCGCATGGAATTGAGAGTTGTATATTTTAATTAGTGAAGTGGATAGGAATAATGGTACATGGACTCCATTTGCACATCACGATTTGCAGTGTTCAGCTTATTCTCCTGCTGGGGATTTCAGCGATTATAATGGCCAAATACACGCATCTGAATGAAGTAGGGAAATACGTCATAGCTGTTCCATTTTGTGCCGTATATGAAATATTTCCGTCGTTTATTTTTCTCTTGAGTTTTGTCAACGGTCCTCAAACGACTTCCCATGTCTTCTTTTTTTGGTGGTATGAACTTGATCCAATCCATTAATGACTTCTACCTTCAACATTAATCATGTTCTGTTCTCGTCAGAAGAATTCAGTTTTCCTATAGATACTGTGTTTAAGGTAACCGTCTATGGAAGGTAGTCAGATTTTCTTCCCATCGTTTTGTTATTTCTACTAATTTTATTTATTTAATGATATAATCATCATCATCATCATCATCATCATCATCATCATCCCTCCAAGTATTAGGCCATGTGGCCCGTTACGGTCTCAAAGAAGAATTGTCCCTTCAGCGCTTCTTGAACGTCCCAGTGATCTCTTTCCTTGAGGCAGATAACGAAGCATAGCTCTTGGAATTCTGTGCGATGACATCCGTTGTAGAGGTCCATCCAGTTGGCCTGGTAATTTTGTACAGGGACATCATTTTATTTTTATTAACATTTTTAATATTAACTTGGCTATACCTCTGGATCAACGCCGTTTGTTACCCCCTATCCACGACAGGAGTTCGATGATACTGGCGTAATATACAAACAAATCACTTCACTAGGTATAGGAGGGAAGATAAGTAGTTCATCCATTTACGTAAACTAGGAAATATTGCGCTTTTGAGTTTGATCATTTTCATTAGGTTTTTGTTTAATCAAAATACAGTATAGTATTAACAATGAGTGTTTTTACTCACGAACTGAGCTGTCCATGTGCACGTATTCATTATGCAGTGTATATTATACTGTCTAAAGCACATTAGCGTACAATATAGAGAATGAAGTTACATTTAAAAAATAATCATAATATGGATATTTAAACACATTTTTGAAAATGGTGGCCGTTCATTTCGATACAGGCTTCAGTTCTATGTGCATATTATCGCACTATAGACTATTGTACCTAATCCCAATTACCAGTTTCGTCCTTCGTACTAAATAACATGTTGAAATAATTCTGTCCGAAAATAATTCCTACTCTTTAAAAGAGTACCTTACGTACTGTAAATTCAATCTTCACTTCTACCCGATCCGAAAAGATAAAATTATTCAGACATGCTGTCTACTGTCCGTGCAAGTGGTTACGTCGTAGGGTCGTAGAAAGGAGGAAATCACGTGATAGTTAATTGCTTAACGAGGCCCTTTTATTTAAGTTATTTTAAACAGTTGTATAATATTACGTAGACATCCAATTCCTAACAGAAATTAATGTTCTCAGAAAAGAGCTAAGACAGCCCAGCCACTAGCTGGCGAATAAAAGCTGGTGGGGAAACCGGGATACGACATAGGCAAATGGACGACAGTACCTGTGCGAAAATGATTCAATATTGAAAGCTCTTTCGTCACTGGAAAACGCGAACATATTTTTGGAACGTAGCCTACTGTTTACTATGACCGTAAGGCTACTCTGACTGTATATGCGGTCTTGGATCTGTGTGGAGGACGGTTGAACTTCATTAGTAGAAGGGGTGGGAGTGAAGTACAAACTTACTTACAAATGGCTTTTAAGGAACCCGAAGGTTCATTGCCGCCCTCACATAAGCCCGCCAGCGGTCCCTATCCTGTGCAAGATTAATCCAGTCTCTATCATCATACCCCACCTCCCTCAAATCCATTTTAATATTATCCTCCCATCTACGTCTCGGCCTCCCTAAAGGTCTTTTTCCTCCGGTCTCCCAACTAACACTCTATATGCATTTCTGGATTCGCCCATACGTGCTACATGCCCTGCCCATCTCAAACGTCTGGATTTAATGTTCCTAATTATGTCTGGTGAAGAATACAATGCGTGCAGTTCTGTGTTGTGTATTTTTCTCCATTCTCTGTAACTTCATCCCGTTTAGCCACAAATATTTTCCTTAGCACCTTATTCTCAAACACCCTGAACCTATGTTCCTCTCTCAGAGTGAGAGTCCAAGTTTCACAACCATACAGAAGAACCGGTAATAGAACTGTTTTATAAATTCTAACTTTCAGATTTTTGGACAGCAGACTGGATGATAAGAGCTTCTCAACCGAATAATAACACGCATTTCCCATATTTATTCTGCGTTTAATTTCCTCCCGAGTGTCATTTATATTTGTTACTATTGCTCCAAGATACTTGAAGTTTTCCACCTCTTCGAAGGATAAATCTCCAATTTTTATATTTCCATTTCGTAGAATATTCTGGTCACGGGACATAAGGAGTGAAGTACATTCAAAAACTCAGGTACAATAAAAATTGAAGTAAAAATAAAATGATGTCCCTGTATATAGTGGAGAATTGGCTTTAGTCCCAGTTCTTCCATTACTTCCTATTTCGTGTATGGTCCCATTTTGTATATCCTGCTGTATGTCGCGTCTCTTTAGCTGTTATCCTGCTTTCATCCTTACCATAACTTGACACTGGCCTTGCATTTTTGTATTCTTGTGTACTAATGAATAAAACCATGGTAATGTTTTGTGATACTAGAAAAATGAAAACCATGAAAATGTTTTACGATATTAGAAAAATGAAAACCTTGGAATTCTCTTGTAATAATCTTCTTCTTCAGCTACAGGGATTAGGCCTATTGGCCTGTTCCGTTTTCAAGGCTTAAATCATCTGTCCATCTTATTTTCGGTCTTCCGCCATTTCTAGTATATCCTGTTGGTGCATAATCCATAATTTGTTTTGGTAATCTGTCATTAGTCATTCTTGTAATATGTTGGTACCAATTTTGTTTTTGATTTTTTATCTTTTCTTCTAAATTAAAAATATTTAATAATTGTTGGATATTTTCGTTTCTTTGATGATCCAATAAAGTATAACCTGCAACACCTCGAAGGAACTGCATTTCACTTACTTGGATTTTTCTTTTTGATGCGCTGTTTAATGACCAGTTTTCTGAACCGTAAGTTAATAATGGAACTGCTAGGGTTTTGTAAAATTTTAATTGTGTTGAGCGCTGTGTTTTATTTCTTGAAGTTCTTCTTATTGTTCCACACATCTGTTGGAATTTGCTCAACTTACTGTTAATATCCTGTTCACCCAGATAAGATACAGTATATTGCAGCCTAAGTAGTTAAAAGAAGATATCTGTTGTATAGTTCCTTGATTAATAACTATTTTACATCGCCTATGGTTAAGCCCTCTGAAAGCCATTGTTTTAGTTTTGTTATTAGAAATGTTTAGGTTATATCCCTCTGTTATTAGCTGGAGCTGGTAAGTTGCCATTTGTAGATCATCCTCAGATTCTGCGATCAATATTTGATCATCGGCAAAAAGCATTGTATTTAATACAGTTGTTCCTAAATTTATACCAAATGCTATTTTATTCTGCCATTCTTCTATGGCTTTATTGAGGTATATATTAAATAATGTTGGAGATAGCGGACAACCTTGCTTCACACCTTGGTTTACTATTACTGAATTGCTTACCTGATTACCTGCTCTTATCAATATTTTTGTCTCATATAAGCTTTTTATGATATTGTAAATTTATTTCAACTCAACAATAGGATTTTATTCTTCCAACAATAATTCCTTTCTACAATTCACCTTAAACGCTCTCGTCAACAATAGGATTTTCACTCAACACAGTATTCGTTATAGCACTCCACTGACGGCAATGACAATTCACTTGGACTATTACGAACGACAATGAACTGTTAATCTTAACTAATATTTACAAAGCACTATTTACAAATAAGAACTATCAGTTCTCAGTTCACAGTTCTTCTAGCTCAGTCACTCGAGTTCACAGTATCTCGAACCACAGACCTTCAGAGATAGTTCACTGTACTCGAACTCAGGTCCCTCCAACTGCTGTCCACTGTACTCGAACTCAGGCCTTCGGATGCTGACACAGTTGCGGACGCACACTCGAGTCGAACTCCGGTACATAAGACTGGCTTGCTTGCTCTGGCTTACTCACTGACTGGCTGACTAATCAACTGAAAAACTGCCCGAGTTCGCTGGCGTTTCTTCTTTTATAATCACAGCGACGTAGCCTCGAAAGAACAATCCAGAGCCCTCTCCTCTCTACCAGCATCAGATGCGCGCGCACTCCCCCTCGTCGCGTAGGCCCTTTCCCTCTCTTCTCTCCGCCGCGCGCCGTCCCTCAGTGCTCCGTGGAGCCTGTGTCGGCTCACGCGCGGTCTGCTCTCTTGCGGGACGCTGGTCGTGAGTTCGAATCTCACGTCACTGTCACAATATTTACCAAATGTTTGGGATATCCTTCTTCATACAATATTCTTGTAATAATAAAATAATAAAAACCATGGACATATTTTATCCGAAGTACCAGATCAAAAAGGCAACAACTAAAAAATTATGTCCAGAAAAACAAACTTCCAAGTAAATTCCAAGTTCATCGCAGTTACTCCAAATTCTGCTAATGTTGTTTAATATGTAGTGTAAGTTTCAAATTAGAGTGATGTTAGTTGGATTTTTTCACAGCAACATGACACTTTAAAATGCAGTTATCTCGAAACTTTAAATATCGAGTTGTTTCCCTTTTGAACTGAGCCGTCGATATACCTCTCCACTATATTAACACCTCATCATCACCGTCATGAAAATTCCTAAAAAGTTTGTTTCCTGTGTTCTTTCCTGACTGAAAATTTGTCGTAAATAACATGTAAACTATTAAAATTATTTAGAATAAGACTGAATTCTGATAGATGTGAAAAGAGAGCCTGCAGAATCTGATCCGCCGGGCGCTGCAGTTGTGTTTGAAGAGTGCCGAAGGTGAGCAATGTAATTTTCCAGCCCCGTGATCGCATTAGTAGCGTGGGGGTTGTGTGCAAGACGTACGCGATAACCAGAGTGGCAGGTGTGGACAGCGCTTGCCACCAAATTACTTGTTGGGAGAGCACTTCCAGGCTTTATTGCCACGAAGCACTTGTGAATCAATGTGCCTTGTGGTAAAAAAGAGAGGAAGGGCAATGGGGAACAGATAGAAATAGACGGGACGTGGCGCTTGTTCGAACAGTTGATTGCAAAAGCATGCTAGCTCTTTATTTTCTCTTAAGAATTCCAAGTTTACCTAATCTGTTCGTCTGATTGCTTGTGTATCTTTGAATTGTCTCTTATAATGAGGAAAGGAATTTCGAGCATAAATCTATACTATTAATAAATCTGTAGCCGAAATTTTTCTGGTAATTCCAAAAATAATTGGTCCTAACATATATAATTAACCACCCTAAAACCGAAAATCGCTTTTTTGAAATTTTTGTTTGTATGTCTGTCTGTCTGTATGTTTGTTACCTTTTCACGCGATAATGGCTGAACGGATTTCGATGAAAATTGGAATATAAATTAAGTTCGTTGTACTTAGATTTTAGGCTATATGACATTCAAAATACATTATTTAAAAAGGGGGGTTATAAGGGGGCCTGTATTAAATAAATCGAAATATCTCGCTTATTATTGATTTTGTGAAAAATGTTACATAACAAAAGTTTCTTTAAAAATAATTTGCGATGAGTTTTAAAATTAAAATAACTGCCATCTAAGGCCGTGTAATGAATTAAAAAACAAATGACTTCGTCTATAAGGGGCCTTGGACACAACAATCGAAAGCTATGAAAGATAGTCTACAGAGAATGTTTCTTTGTTTGTATGAAGTAATATCGGAAGCTAAATTAACCGATTTGTATAATTAATTATTATTTCACCATTGGAAAGTGTAGTTTCTCTAGATGGACATAATACTATAATGTTATTACAGTAACTTCTATATATAATATATATAATATATAATATAATATAATATAATATAATATAATATAATATAATATAATATAATATAATATAATATAATATATAATTTGTTTGAAGGGTTCAGAACCATAGTGGGCCAAGCGCCATTTACTGAATACGTAGAAAGTTATTACCATAATTCAATGGAAACCTATAACAAGTAAAATAAAATATACACATTGAATCTAAATGATGTCAATCTTCATTAAACTATGGTTGCATGTAATAAAAATTAAGAAACATGTTAAAGGAATAATTGTCATCGCACCAAATGAGTGTCTCTGGACCAAAATGATCGCATTTTATTGTTTGGATGCAATTTAAATTAAGTAACATATTAAACGATTTATCCTTCTATCAAACACGAATGTTCCCTAGATCAAATGTCCTATTTTAATTATGTGATTACTTTATATTTATATCTAATGGGTGCAGCGGAGCGCACGGGTACGACTAGTGAATAAATAAATGAGTCATAGTTTAATAGTACATTATGCAACGAGCCTGTAATGGTAATAATCAAGACGCGAGTATGTTTATGAAACGAGCGCAAGCGAGTTTTAATAATTTCTCATACGAGTGTCTTAATTACCATTATAGGCAAGTTTCATACGACTTTTTATGCTCGACCATATTTCTATTATTCATAAGTATTCATGTTATTCTTATCTAACTGGGGAGCGGAACTGACCTTGTTCAATATCTCGTAAATTGTGAGATGTGTGCAGACGCGAAAGTATTGATTTTTTCTGAGAAACAAATGTCATTGTCCTTGATATAATTTAGAGAGTAAAATAAACATTAATCTTGATATAACCTTGAAATTGATTCAGACATTGAAAAACGAGATGACAAATTGAATTTATTTGAATATTATTTACAATTATCGCTAATTATTATAGTAATAGAACATAACCTCTGCGACAGTATTGGATTTCAAGCCTTCGTGACGTTTCGCTAGTTGTCTTTCGATTGCATATCCGAGAATAATCGATACTTGCGTTTTCATATTGCTACAATGGTGTTTCTTGATTAGTGGAACACCTGAACTTCAATGAATAGGTGTACTTTAATGAGGTCCATTAAAGGGCTGCTACCAGGTGTATAATTACTACATTTAGGCATGGTCGAGCATAAAAAAATGATTACCACCATTCTCATTACAGATTTAGACAAATGTACTGAACAATAAGGACGACACTTACACATGATTTTCAAGGAATCCGGAGGTTCATTACCGCCTTCACATAAGCCCACAATCAGTCCCTATCCTGAGCAACTCACCTCCCTCAAATTCATTTTAATATTATCCTCCCACCTATGTCGTCTCCCCAAAGGTATTTTTCCGATCACTGAACAACAAAATTTTACTTTTTGTCTTGCTCCGAAATAAAAATAGGTGAATATTACTAATATGTGTGCCCTAAATATGAATTTAAAATTCAAATTGCCCCATCACCTACCGTTTTGCGGGGAAAATGAATTAAATTTTTTTAATGAAAAAACTTCTTTTTTATTAATTTTTCACTGCTACTGGTAAAATTACAACACACTAGGCATTCAAAATGCCTCATAATACTTGAAAAATGTGTACTGGTTACAAAAATGATATTACATAGTTTAAAACACAACAACAATAAAAATATTTCATGCATATAATTAAAAAGCCTCGGAATTTGAACTTCCAATTAAAATAATTTTCTGGATGATTTCTTTGTTTAACTAGATCCGGGACTGCCTTTTACAATAAACCAATAATAGTCTGCAAGCATGCTGGATGATGATCTACCTTTATATCGCCTTTCCATTTCAGATGTTTCTTGATGAAATCGTTCCTATGCTCGTCGCTTACCGCTCCAAGGTTAGGAGAAAAGAAATGCAAATGAGAATGTAAAAAGTGTATTTTGAGAGACATATCACACTCCATTTTCTCATATGCACTTGACATTGTTTCCACAAGTTCTATGTAGTTGTCTGCCCTAGAATTTCCATGGAAATTTGAGCAAACATCTTTGAAAGCGCTCCATGCCATTTTTTCTGTAACGGAAAGTTTTCCTCAAACAAAGGGACAGCCATAACTTTGTGAATTTGTGGAACGATGGAAATGCCCTCTTTTAATTTGCCTTCACTCAAAATGGTAAACTTTTCTTTTAAATATTGAAAACCTAAACCTTGTTTGTTCATTTCAGAGACTTTACTTTGAACTGTTATTAAATTTATTGAATAAACGGAACTAATATCTGTTTGTTTATTAGAAGTACAAAAGAATATGCCAACAACCATAAGAAACCGGAAATAAGTTGTTTCTGTTAGCTTTTGTCTGCAATTGTTTGATCAAAGCCTCCTCAAATTGGTGTACTGAAGCATCAAGATTTCCCTTTATTCAGTACACATGCATTGTCATCAAAAGAGGTATTTTTTTAAAGAACAATAGTTTATAAATGGCAAAAATGATTTTGTACGTAATGGATCTGAAGAATTAAAAAATAGGCAATATGTACATGGTGCCATTAAAAAATACTCTTGGCACACTCTTTATAAATCAAAAGGATAGTATTTGAAAAGATGTTCAAAATATTTCTTTTTGATACCTTACAGTCCACACCTGTGGAGTAACGGTTAGTTTCTAGCCGCGAAACCAGGTGGCCCGGGTTCGATTCCCGGTCGGGGCAAGTTACCGGTTGAGGTTTATTCCGGGGTTTTCCCTCAACTCAATATGAGCAAATGCTAGGTAACTTTCGGTGTTGGACCCCGGACTCATTTCACCGGCATTATCACCTTCATCTCATTCAGACGCTAAATAACCTAAGATGTTGATAAAGCGTCGTAAAATAATCTACTAAAATAAAAAAAGATACCTTACAACTTTTGTATAAGTAGTTTCTTATTTCTAATTTTATGAAGAAGGTTACAAGCATTGTTCCATACTTTTTACTCACTCTGTATATTGAACATATTGATTTGTGGACATTTCTGCTTATTGGACAGTTTGATTAGTAGCCTTATTTTATTGGCTGTTTTAGTTGTGGACACTTAAGTAGTGGCCTTTCTGTATATTGGACTTTGTGCTGTGGACGAATTCACTGAAATGACTTTTTCCTCAAGTCTTCCAACTAACATACTATGACAAACATTTTTATACAGCAATGTCAGTGGTTTATACTTATTCTAGAATTTGTCTGAAAAACTGCTCAGTGAGAGTAATTTATAACGGTGTCTCTAGTTTGGGATTTTCACTTGAATCGTGAATATATTTCATGTATGTAAAAAGTGTTCCTAAATTGGTATACACGAGACGTTGAGAGGTGACGACTAACGAGCATATCGCACGTGCATACAGATGATCAACTCACAAGGATCCTTAACAAGACGAATACGTCATTTCCCTTTCAGCACATTTCATTCCCTATTGACACTGTTCTCAAAGCTCTAGCAGAATGATAGGTAACGAGGCCATTCTTGTTGCTATGGATATATGTATAGCAAGCTGCTTCTTTTTGTGAATTTACAGTAACATACACTTTTTTATAGGCCTATGTTTGATTTGGATAATAAAGCTGTTTGAAATAGACCTTTAAAGTAGGCCTATAGTAACTTGGTTCTCGGAAGCAATTTTGAGATTAGCATTTTTCTGAAGAGCATTTTAACCAAATACAGCACTGAGTTATTTATATGTGGTATATTGTTGTTTGATTTGGATAATAAAACTGTTTGAAATAGATCTTTAAAATAGGCCTATAGTAAGTTGGTTCTGGGAAGAAATTTTGAGATTAGCATTTTTCTGAAGAGCATTTTAACCAAATACAGCACTGAGTTATGTATATGTGGTATATTGTTGTTTGATTTGGATAATAAACCTTTTTGAAATATACCTTTGAAGTAGGCCTATAGTAAGTTGGTTCTCGGAAGCAATTTTGAGATTAGTACTTTTTCTTTAAAGCATTTTAACCAAATACAGCACTGAGTTGTTTACATGTGGTATATATTGTTGTTTGATTTGGATAATAAACCTGTTTGAAATAGACCTTTAAAGTTTTGGTTCTCGGATTTTTGAGATTAATTTTTCTTTAAATTTTAACCAAATACAGTACTGAGTTATTTAGATGCGGTATATATTGTTGTTTGATTTGGATAATAAACCTGTTTGAAATATACCTTTAAAGTAGTCCTGTAGTAAGTTGGTTCTCGGAAGCAATTTTTAGATTAGTATTTTTCTGAAGAGCATTTTAACTAAATACAGCACTGACTTATTTGCATGTAGTATATATTTTTGTTTGATTTGGATAATAAACCTGTTTGAAATAGACCCTTAAAGTAGGCCTATAGTAAGTTGGTTCTCGAAGAATTTTGAGATTATATTTTTCTTTAGAGCTTTTAACCAAATTCAGACTGAGTTATTTACATTTTAAATTTGGATAATAAACCAAATACAGTACTGAAACAATTTTGTTATTTATTTTTCTGATTTTAACCAAATACAGCACTGGTTATTTATATGTGTATATTGTTGTTTAATTTGGATAATAAATAAACCTTTAAAGTTTAGTAAATTTTGAGACCTTTAAAGTAGGCCTGTGGTATATATTGTTGTTTGATTTGGATAATAAACCTGTTTGAAATAGACCTTCCTATAGTAAGTTGGTTCTCGGAAGCAATTTTTAGATTAGTATTTTTCTGAAGAGCATTTTAACCAAATACAGCACTGAGTTATTTACATGTGGTACATTGTTGTTTGATTTGGATAATAAACCTGTTTGAAATAGACCTTTAAAGTAGGCCTATAGTAAGTTGGTTCTCCAAGCAATTTTGAGATTAGTATTTTCTTTAGAGTATTTTAACCAAATACAGCACTGAGTTATTTACATGTGGTATATTGTTGTTTGATTTGGATAATAAACCTGTTTGAAATAGACCTTTAAAGTAGGCCTATAGTAAGTTGGTTCTCGGAAGCAATTTTGAGATTAGTATTTTTCTTTAGAGCATTTTAACCAAATACAGCACTGAGTTATTTACATGTGGTATATTGTTGTTTAATTTGGATAATAAACCTGTTTGAAATAGACCTTTAAAGTAGGGCTATAGTAAGTTGGTTCTCGGAAGCAATTTTGAGATTAGTATTTTTCTATAGAGCATTTTAACGAAATACAGTTCTGAGTTATTTACATGTGGTATATTGTTGTTTAATTTGGATAATAAACCTGTTTGAAATAGACCTTTAAAGTAGGCCTATAGTAAGTTGGTTCTCGGAAGCAATTTTGAGATTAGTATTTTTCTTTAGAGCATTTTAACCAAATACAGCACTGAGTTATTTACATGTGGTATATATTGTTGTTTGATTTGGATAATAAACCTGTTTGAAATAGACCTTTAAAGTAGGCCTATAGTAAGTTGGTTCTCGGAAGCAATTTTGAGATTAGTATTTTTCTGTAGAGCATTTTAACCAAATACAGCACTGAGTTATTTACATGTGGTATATTGTTGTTTAATTTGGATAATAAACCTGTTTGAAATAAACCTTTAAAGTAGGCCTATAGTAAGTTGGTTCTCGGAAACAATTTTGAGATTAGTATTTTTCTGAAGAGCATTTTAACCAAATACAGCACTGAGTTATTTACATGTGGTATATTGTTGTTTGATTTGGATAATAAACCTGTTTGAAATAGACCTTTAAAGTAGGCCTATAGTAAGTTGGTTCTCGGAAGCAATTTTGAGATTAGTATTTTTCTTTAGAGCATTTTAACCAAATACAGCACTGAGTTATTTACATGTGGTATATTGTTGTTTGATTTGGATAATAAACCTGTTTGAAATAGACCTTTAAAGTAGGCCTATAGTAATTTGGTTCTCGGAAGCAATTTTGAGATTAGTATTTTTCTGTAGAGCATTTTAACCAAATACAGTACTGAGTTATTTACATGCGGTATGTTGTTTTCAGTCAGATTCACAAAGTAATGGAGGATGAAGTTTCCAGAAAACCGAAAATGTGGCAGATTATTGTACTAAGGCAGGAAAATTACTATCGTTAAAATTTATTATTGTGTTGCAAAATACGAGTATCGATGTGCAGTAGAGCGTCTCATTTAGGCACAGTGAAAACGTAAAGAAAGTGCGGGTAACGTGTGGGGGAAGGACGAGCCGTACGATAAACACGAGGGATGCACAAAGTTTTAGTTACAACATTTATGGCGGAGCATTAATTGAAATTATATTTGCAAAAAACATACAAAACAAAAGAACACAAATTGCATAACGTTATCATATACACATTTTAACAGACAAGCAATTATGACGTTGAAATAATTCAATATAAGAAATCAAATTTTGCTACTTATATGATGTTGCTTTCAAGCAGTATTTTTTAAGGTCATGAATTTCATTCTCTGTATGACTAACATAATATCACCATCTTCTGTGGCCGAATTAATAAAACTACAGTATATTGGTCTGGTCTGTTTCCTAAACATAATTATCACAATAAACACAAACAAGCTGCATTCCGAACAATGGTACACAGACTACTCAACATACCAATGAACCAACAGGATTACAACGAAGAGCTAAACACAATGAAATCCATAGCACAAGAAAACGGATACAACCCTAACATAATAGACAACATAATACGTAAGACAAAACATAATCACAAAAAACATAAGAATACAACACAAACACAAAAACACAAAAAAATATATCACACTAACATACGAAAACAAAAACACACAAACAAAATTGCAACCTCATTCAAGAAATTAAATTACAACATCGCATACAGAACAAATAAACCTCTACAAAAATATCTCAACACACAAACAAACAAATACAAACACACAGACGTATACAAACTCAAATGTAACACCTGCAACAACTTCTACATATGACAGACAGGCAGATCGTTTCAAACACATTACAAAGAACACATCACAGCCATAACAAAATTACAAAACACCTTCGCATATGCAGAACACATCACAAATGCTAACCACACCCACAGAGATATCAACACAGACATGGAAATACTACACATCCAACGAAAAAGCCAGAAACTAAACACACTAGAACAATATGAAATATACACACACAAAAACACACCCCAACGAAATTCTCAACACACAACTCAACTTCAAAACACACACACTCTTTGACTCTACACTATACCACACGAACGCACCCTCACAGGAAACAGAACAGGAGGCCAACAACGACCAGTTTTGAAGGTGACCCATAAATAGGTCGAAACATGTAAACGAGGTACGTTGAATTTTAACACAAGAAAGTCTTATCATACATATTCCGAAGTGATACAGTGTTAAAAGTTGTATACACAAGGTCTATAATTATCCCTTCTCAAAGTTCAATTTTTTCAGGTAGACCAATATACATACTGTAGTTTTAAATTCGTCCTGAGTGGCTTTAAATTGTCATAAGCACAGATTTAGAAAACTGAAACATTTTATTTTTTGTGTTAAAAACAAAATGAACATTTTTAATACTTTTTCGTTATTTTCACCGATCCATAGCCTTAATAGACTAACTTCATTACTTTTTTTTTACACACCAAGGCTGTCTACAATAATAATGAAATGGCTTTATAAGTTGCAAGGACAATGCGCTTGAGACATTATTGCACACAAGAAAATCCTTCGTACAGTCTTGAAGGCTGTCGACAACATTTGAACGACTTTATAAGTTGTGCCAACAACTGTCCTGACATTATTTCCACAGAAAATAATAAAAATTCTTTTTCTGAAGGAAGAAAAAAAAAAGTTCCCCTATACAGAACATTTGCGGACCTCCAGAATGAGCTTTGGGGACCTCAGGGGCCCGCGTACTCCACTTTGAGAACCACTACTCTAAATGTTAATTTTGTTTCATTTCTTACCTTCTTTTGGAGCATTTCTATGAAGATTATTTCATAAGTGCGCCTCCCTTTCCGATAGGCATTCGTGAGCCTGTAGTCTCTTCTTTGCATGTGGCAGATAAAATAAAACTTCATGGAAGCCATCAAAGGCTTTCGGACTTGAGAATCGATTCCCATAGCCAATTCAATTTTCCGTTCCACATCGGTTGTAAGCGAAGGTAAGAAGTCTCGTAAGATATTGTAGTGAGCCAGCCAGGTGTATTGTTCGCCTCATGATTGATCGAGGGGCCAGGCGTCGCCACGCCGCGCCGGTTGTAGGTCGGTGTTACTGTACAGCAGGGGCGGCCCGTCTTTATGTGCTATAGTGCTACAGCACAATGATATTTTTTGCTCAAATAATGTATTTGCAATACCATAGTATTTGATCTGCCATTTGACAATTTCCCGTGGTTATGTTCACGACGCGTTATAGAGTGTTTAGTCTTCGCTCTTCGCTCTTTGGTGCCTCAGGGGGTTCGTTGTGCTACTCAAAACTCTACATGAGAATGTAGACAACTAATGCGCATGTGCGAAGCTGAAATCACTGCTCTGATTGGCTATTTTTACGCGGGGAAGTGCTGTAGTCAGCTTCAGCACAACACAGCTTGGAGATTACAAAAGTAAAGCGTAACGAAAGAATGCTTGTTTGTGGAAGAACTCGGAACTATGTACAATGTGTTTGGTAATTCAAGTGTCCGACCGCTGCTGCCATCTACCTGGTTTTGAGGTTCCTCCTGAATCAATCAGTCTAGAAAATTGAGGCCAAGGAATTATGTGACTATAATTCAGGAAACTACTTATCGTTTCAGTCTTTAAGCTACCTAGACGCAACAAAATTGTTAAACAGCGAATTTTTTTGACAATTTTTCGCATAATTTTCCTGAACGCGAACTTGAAGTTGCTGTCAACAGCTATACTATACTGAACAAAAGAGTGTTAAAGACACAGCTTGGAGTTCTATACGGAAGATCCGACTTCTGAAATGTAGATGGAGCTGTTCAATTGTTACAATACATAACATAGCCTCCAACAATTCACAGGATCCATTCTGTAAAGTAACGAAGTTGTTAAATATTTTGGTTACAACACCAATGACCACTGCTGAGCCAGAAAGATGCTTTTCTTTCTTTAAACGCATAAAAACGTTTTTAAGGAACACTATGTTCCAGGATCGCCTCACTGCTCTTGCAATACTGTCAATAGAAAAGAGTATGATGTCCAAGATGGAGGGGTTTAACTCCAGGGTAATTGACAAGTTCTGCAGTAGGAAGGAATGTCGTATGGACTTCATATTTCGTCTCTAGGCGAGTCTCAAATTAATATAAATACATGTAAGTGTATACAGTAGGCCGATATAGAGATTGTAGCACACTCATTATTTTGACCACCAGCCGCTATTGCTGTACAGGCATTGACCAGTAAATAGTGCTCAGTACATTAGCTCGCATTTGCATATGTAAATATCTTCCGTACTCATCAGCGCGGACACTGAAGTTTGAATGTTTCATTTATGCTTGTATTTTCCATTGCGTTTGCGATTCTCCTCATTGATCCGGGTGAACGCACTGCTTAAAGAGGCGAGGAGAAAAGAATGTGGCTGACACACGTGTCTTGTATTGTATCTTTGGACTTGTTACAGAATTCATACAGAGTCAGATGAGCAGTGGCGTAGCGTCAATGTAAGCTAAAAAGCTTAGCTTCCCCAGTTAATAATAATTTCATAATAAACCTGCAGTTTATGAAGAAAATTATTTATTAATTTTAATAGAATTTATGTTCACGCGTTAAATATTGTGATGCGGCAGCTCAGGATGATTTGTGATGCAGCAGTAAACAAGAAGCCTGCACACACCAGCTTCCAAGCAGACCGGTTTCTTCTGTGTAATCCACCCCGCAGATTTTCCATCCCTTCCTAACTAAACTACCATAGTCGCAAGGCTCGCAAAGAAGCTAGCTTTAACATTTAAAATAAGTATGTATGTATTTATTCACACTGCAATGGGTATATACCCGGTGGCAGTGGTAACTAATTACACTCAATAATGACAATAATAAACTTATTAATTAAAAATACAATTAATGATAATACTAATAATTAATAATAATAATAACAACAATAACAACAGGGAATATACTAAATTAAATGAAACGATCACTTAAAATAACATTTGAAATATTCTAGTTTGTATCTTAAAACTAAGATCGAACTAAAACTCACGAGTATATGTTCATATCTGCACAAGTACCTTTCAACATTACACTCATTTCTCTGTCAACTCACTCACTGCACTGGAACTACGACACATTTCACTGATTCTATCCTGATTTCACTAACACTTCAAAAACATTTCACTGTTCAAATACTTTGCACTGCCACTATAACCTATACAGCTTCACTGACAGGAACACGTTTCACTTACACAGCACACTTCACTGACACGACATACTTCTTCACTGATACAACACACTTCACTGACACAACATAATTCTTCACTGATACAACACTTCAATAACAACATATCATTTACACCCTTTAAGTACTGTGTATAATTACCGTCTATTAGTAAGGTCCTTAAGCCTATTTTTAAATACATTTTTGGTTGTTTGTAAAGCCTTTCGTAAGTCTGCAGGTAAAGCATTCCAGTCCCTGATAGTACGGTTGAGAAAAGAAAACTTTCCAGTGTCCGTCCTCTGTCTTCTTTCCCTCAGTTTATATGAGTGGTCGTTCCTTGAAGAGTAATTTGGCTGCTGCAACCTATTTTTATTTCTTTCCAGGTAGTTTCCGAGTTATCCCTTTTCGTCAGTTGTTTTCAGTTGAAGTGTTAGTGTGCATTGTGGCTGATATAATAAATAATGAGCGAAATAACAGTTCCTGACACTAATTTACTTGATTTTTTTTAGGACAATTGTATTATCAAAACTGACTTACGAACAAAAGTGTGATTTAAAAAACAAATGACCGACTCCCTTGCTGTGGATGAAGGACACAACCAAAAGACAGACGCATACTTACGTAATGATACTAATATTGTGATTTCTCTAAGTATGACAGGGAGTGAGCTAATGTTATACGTATACGTGTCTATTTGTTAAGAGATATGTGTAAACCGTGAAATCATATTTTATTACGTATCATTTGAGGTCATGCCTTATTGGTGTTACGATGTTCCAACCAATCTTCGACTGCTGACTTGAAATTGACTACTATTTATTTTAAGACTGTATTTTTGTAATACGTTTTCTCATATTGCATGAAAGACAACTTGAGTTAGCTTCCCCTGCTCAAAATTTCATGCTACGCCACTGCAGATGAGCACTGCGAAGAACGTCATGTTATGCCCTTAATAGCATAAAATTGTTCACCTTTTTGGCCTTATTTTATTAGGGATATGCCTAATTATTCTGTGTTATTGCCATCAAAATCATATACAATTTGTGTATAATTCGTTAATGGTAGTTCTGTTACATTTCTGTTTTCCAGGAAACCACCCTCAACTACATTTTACTATTAATAACTATTACTATATATTCCATCATATGACTCGGTTAAGAGAGAAGTTTTATATGATATTCTTATTGAATTTGGTATTCCCAAGAAACTAGTTCGATTAATTAAAATGTGTCTCAGTGAAACGTACAGCAGAGTCCGTGTAGGTCAGTTTCTGTCAGATGCGTTTCCAATTCACTGTGGGCTAAAGCAAGGAGATGCACTATCACCTTTACTTTTTAACTTTGCTCTAGAGTATGCCATTAGTAAAGTCCAAGATAACAGAGAGGGTTTGGAATTGAACGGGTTACATCATTGTACGAAATGGAAATATAAAAATTGGAAATTTATCCTTTGAAGAGGTGGAAAAATTCAAATACCTGGGAGCAACAGTAACAAATATAAATAACACTCGGGAGGATATTAAACAGACAATAAATATGGGAAATGCCTGTTATTATTCGGTTGAGAAGCTTTTATCATCCAGTCTCCTATAAAAAAATCTGAAAGTTAGAATTTATAAAACAGTTATATTACCTGTTGTTCTCTATGGTTGTGAAACTTGGACTCTCACTTTGAGAGAGGAACATAGGTTAAGGGTGTTTGAGAATAAGGTGCTTAGGAAAATATTTGGGGCTAAAAGGGATGAAGTTACAGGAGAATGGAGAAAGTTACACAGCGCAGAACTGCATGCATTGTATTCTTCACCTGACATAATTGGGAACATTATATCCAGACGTTTGAGATGGGCAGGACATGTAGCACTTATGGGTGAATCCAGAAATGCATATAGAGTGTTAGTTGGGAGGCCGGAGGAAAAAAGACCTTTGGGGAGGCCAAGACGTAGATGGGAAGATAATATTAAAATGGATTTGAGGGAGGTGGGATATGATAAAGACTGGATTGAACTTGCTCAGGATAGGGACCTATGACGGGCTTATGTGAGGGCGGCAATGAACCTTCGGGTTCCTTAAAAGCCAGTAAGTAAGTAAGTAAGTAACCTAAAAGAATTGTATTATATCCGAACGAGACTCGGTGGCTAACGATACTTCAAGGTAGTCTGGGAGATTATATTATGAGTTATATGGGGAGACACTAGGGCTGAAGGAAAACCTATTATTTATTGCTGTATCCCCTACGTTCTTTTTTGTGTTTTGCCAAATGATCAGAATATCTCGCCTATATTAGAGAATATCCATGGATAAAATGTTGTAATTTACAGTGATGAATACATGAATATTTCGAAATGAGTTTCTAAGATTGTATCGCATTATATTTAACTTATATACTTTTAATGGGTTATTTAATGGTGCTGTATCAATTACTATCCTGTTTAACATCGATGGAATTGGTGATAATGAAATGGCGACTTCTCGGCCTCGCATCGCCAGATACCATGAAGTGATAGCCACCGGCATAGCTCAGTCGGCTAAGGGTACGTACACGTTGGAACAACGATAAACGATAAAAGAAACGATATAGCGACGCTTTGGTATTATCAAAGAATCGAGTGTTCATATCGGAGCAACGAGGACGCGGGAAACGAACATTTTGATTTATCAGTAAAAGATATTCTATACATCCACTTAATGAGAGAAGATATATAGGAAATATCAGCTGCTAAGTTCAAGGTTAATGTAACTTAAATACGTACAAAATTAAACCCGTTTCTCATCCCAAAGATAGTATAAATTCGTTGTGTTGTGATTGGTTCTTGTGATCACATAACATATGACGAATAAATACACAACTGATCAATTTTCCAATATCTACAATAATTAATTTAATATGCCGAAATAATAATAAATCGATTAATATTCGGATATATTAATAACCGCCGGTAATTATACAGATTAATGTTATCTTAAACAGAGATCATATGAACGACAAGAGCGAAGAAAATGGAACTTTTTTTTCGTCGCTTTCGTGTATCTTCGCTTTTATCGTTACTCCAATATGCACACCTCAATGACAATGCATGCTTCATCGATATAGCATCACTCTTCTTTTATCGTTTATCGTCGCTTTTATCGTTACTCCAATATGCACACCTCAATGACAATGCATGCTTCAATTCCTCTGATATAGCATCACTGCTTCTTTTATCGTTTATCGTCGCTTTTATCGTTACGCTATGCCAACAATGCATGCTTCATTCTCTCTGATATAGCATCGCTTTCTTTTATCGTTTATCGTCGCTCGTGTACGTACCGGCGCTTGTCTGCCGATCCGTGCTCGCGCGGGTTCGATCCCCGCTTGGGCTGATTACCTTGTTGGGTTTTGTCCAAGGTTTTCCTCAACCGTAAGGCAAATGCCAGGTAATCTATGGAGAATATTCTGCCTCATCACGTCAAAAACCATTTCGTTATCACCAATCTCATCGACGCTAAATAACCTAGTAGTTGATGCAG
The DNA here is from genome assembly GCA_025594305.2 of Periplaneta americana. Classification (NCBI taxonomy): domain Eukaryota; kingdom Metazoa; phylum Arthropoda; class Insecta; order Blattodea; family Blattidae; genus Periplaneta; species Periplaneta americana. The sequence continues at coordinate 26,059,613 of JAJSOF020000025.1, read as the reverse complement.
CGTCGTTAAATAACCAAATAAAAAATCATGAAGTGATCTGATAGACGAAAACCTCTGAAGAAATCCAACTAGATAATCACCTCAAGTGGGATTTGAAGCCACGCCCGAATATAGTCTCGATCAGAGAGTAAACGTGCTACCATCTGACAAGCAAACGTTCTGATGGGGGCAGATAAAAAAGTTAAATTTTTTTTCTTCCACCATGTTAATAATGTCAAAAGAAGTGCTTATACAAATTTTGACCACTCGACCGCAATTACGAAACCGTCCAGAAAGTGATTTTCCCTGGGGTCGTTTATAGAAAAAAGCACAATTTCATGCAAATATTTATTGAAACAGATACAGCAATTTTTGCTCTATTTGTCAACATATCCCCTACTGGAAATGAGACATTTGTCATACCATGGGATCAATTTTTGTGTCGTAGAAGTCAGCCGCCTCAGTCCGGAACCAGAGTTTGACTGCGTCTGCACCTCTCTCTGTCGATCCTATGATATGAGAAATGTCTCAATTCCGATGGAAAATATGTTAGAAAATAGCTCAACAAGTTGTGTCCGTTCTAATGAATTTGTCCAATGAAATTGTGTTTTTTCTTTGTGTTAACGGCCCCTGGCGAATCAATTTTTTACTGCCTTCGTAATTGCGGTCGAGTGGCCAAAATTTGTATAAGCACTTCTTTAGACATTATTAACGTGATGGAAGAAAAAAAAATAACTTTTTTATCTGCCCCCATCAGAACGTTTGCTTGTGAGCTACATAGGTGGTTTTATATTGCTTTTCGTAATAGTTTTCGAGTATATTTTTTTATGTTTTGTAATATTGCTATTCAGCATGTACAAAGGATATGAGACGATGGGCTGGCGATAATGGGGCCTTTGAAAATATTTTGAGAAAATACGAGACAGTGCCTTTGTGTCATCTTTATCCATCACGAATTACACGCTTTGCCGATGATCAAACCCTACTCTCTTTCACCATATACCATCAAACTGATAGGTGGTTGACGCACTCATAATTATTAACTTGGCAGGCTGTGGAAAATTTGTTTCTTGTCGAAGTCAATAAGAATTCATGTGTGCAATTTGTCACTTTGTCTTCAAAGTGTATTTTCTCGGTAGAATTTTGTGGTCTCGACATGCTGTTCAACCTGGTCGCCAGATTTACTGCATTCGTGTGATTATTTTATGTTGCTCTCTGCCCGTTGCCGCTCGCACAAACCTCTTGAACAGTTGAATCGATAAATTTAGCAGCTATCTCCAGCATCGGAGGAGACAATAGCGGCATCCTACTCCAGACAATAGTTGTTCGAGTCCCGGTACAATCTACGCTATCGTCGTAGACTCTGCAGTTCTTCCCGATAAGTAGAGAAGCAGTGATGAATAAGCCGCTACAGCACACTTGCGATTTAATACGAATTTTTGTTTTAGCACGAATTTATCCGAATTTTTGTGTAGGCTATATATAATAATAATAATAATAATAATAATAATAATAATAATAATAATTTATTTAACCTGGCAGAATTAAGGCCATACGGCCTTCTCTAACACTTAACCAGGAGTAAAAACTCCGTTACAAAAACACTAAAATTTTACACACAAAACTGAATAAGATAATAATAATAAAAAATGTAAACAACAAGTAAGAAGAAATCAGACATAATATATAACATACCGAAAGAAAGAAAAAGCATAATAAAAATGTGAACAGCAGGTCAAAATAAATGAGGCATACAAAGTATAAAAAATAAGACAATTATTGATGATGATAATAATAATAATAATAATAATAATAATAATAATAATAATAATAATAATAATAATTTATTTAACCTGGCAGAGTTAAGGCCATACGGCCTTCTCTAACACTTAACCAGGAGTAAAAACTCCGTTACAAAAACACTACAATTTTACACACAAAACTGAATAAGATAATAATAATAAAATGTAAACAACAAGTAAGAAGAAATCAGACATAATATATAACATACCGAAAGAAAGAAAAAGTATAATAAAAAATGTGAACAGCAGGTCAAAATAAATGAGGCATACAAAGTATAAAAAAATAAGACAATTATTGATGATAATAATAATAATAGTAATAATAATGATAATAATAATAGTAATAATAATACTAATAGTAGTAATAAAATAGTGCAGTACAAATCATGCAATCAAAATAATATTTTTAAAGTACCCACAGTAAGGAAAATTATGGTTTTATATATAGCTCAACTTATAGATATATACCATTATCGGAAAATATGAAAACAAAAATACAAAATAAGTTAAATATCACTAGAACATAACAAAATGTGAATACGTGGAAACATGCAATACAACACTTGTCATAAGAGTAAAAAATAAGTTAGTTTGGCAACTCGTCATAAGATAATGTTCTAACTTGGATTTGAAAGATTTCAATGTTCAAAACAGCCCTTGACTTCAGGCGGCAGAGAGTTCCAGTGACGAGGGGTAGCAACAGTGAAAGATGAGGAATACAGAGATGATGTGGGAAGTAGAATTTCTAGCGTGTTATCGCGTTGTGATCGAGTATTAATATTATGATAGCGAGAGAGAGTGTATGAAAACGAGCGAATAAATAATAGGGGATGAAGTGTGCATAATTGATCGATATATATATATATATATATATATATATATATATATATATATATATGACATTATAATTTTCAAAGTAACCAGTAACAAAATTTTGAGTGCAATGTTCAAATCCTATTTTAATATAGAATTTTGAACCTTGTTAATGTCTTCAATTTGATTAAATAAATTTATAGCCTATGTGTATGAATTAATCAGCCTATATTATATTTGTATTCTATAATTTCGGAATATACAGTATATTTTTCATAAATTGTCCTACTTTATTCACGTACGATATTGTTCTTCTCTATGTTAATATTATATTATATTATATTATATTATATTATATTATATTATATTATATTATATTATATTATTGTAGCTGTAATTTTAATTTTAGTTCCTATTTTATTTTATTTTATTTTATTTTCTATATTCCTCTTATATTAATAATAGGCCTATATCTGAACTGCGACCGAACACGAGCGCTGCTCACTCGGTCCTTAAGTTTTGTTAATATTATTGTTTCCTCCTTTTATACTGATTGTATTATTTTATTTCTATTTCTGTTGTAATTATATTCTGTAAGTTAGTCTGGTGCTTATACTGCTTGTTTGAGGCTTGAAAGTAATGTAATTTTCCTAAGATAGGTTACTAGCCTTATCGTTAGGTAGTCCAGTAGTGGGGCTGCCACTTTTAGCCTCTGGACAGGCTTGTAATGCAGCATTTCCTCTGCATTTGATGAAACAGTTATACCGCTGTGACTCGGTCGCCATTTCCTCGTTGGTAGAAACAGGGTGGACCACGGGAAGGTGAGGATGGCATTTGGATAGGAGAGGCTGTATGTTAGTCTGGAATGGCATTTTTAGGACAAGACCCAGTCAGAAGTAAGATAATACACAATAACCAATGCCTCGAACAAGTGCAAAATTTCACTTATCTGGGTTATGAAATATCTTATCAAAATGAAAAAGATGTGAACAAGAAAATTACCAAATTTACACAAATTCTAGGAATAATAAACAATGCATTAATAGCTAAATTAGTACAAAAATCTACAAGAATAAAAATATATAATACACTAGCATTACCCACCCTTTATACGGAAGCGAGATTTGGTCATTAAAGAAAAAGACATGAACAGAATCAAAGCAACGGAAATGAAATTTTTGAGGAGGACAGCAGGATATACTCTTTTAGACCGAAAAAGGAATGAAGAAATTTTAGAACAATTAGAAGTAGAGTCAGTAGAAGAAAAAATCCGCAGATACAAATTCAATTGGCTAGATCATGTAAGAAGAATGGAAAATTCAAGAATCCCAAAAATTATGATGCAATATAAACCTAGAGGACATCGTCGACCAGGAAGACCTTTAAGAAGACTGCTAGATGGGGCCGAAACAGGTCTACAGAGGCCTAATTCGTGAAGAATGATGATGATGATGATGATGATGATGATGAAGTTAGTCTGGTGTATTATTCTGTGTTATATGTTATATTCTGTATTATTACATAAATTTGTAATTGATCATGTTATAGCAACTTCCGATGCATTTGAAATTTGAAATTTTGAAATTTGAAAGATTTAAAATTTGAACCTAATATTAAAACTGATTTCAATTTACTTTATTTTTAAATATAATGTAAAAATATCCTGAATGTTTTGTGGTGTCTGTTAGTTTATATTGTATTATTCCCACACAGGATGGGAGACTGTTACACAAATTTCCCTACACAACATGTAAGTGCCGAAAGAAACCTTTCAGTAGGCCTACTGTTAGAATGTACAAAGAACTCTAAGGGTCGATTTCTAAAACACGGACGAAATCGTGATTCCAAACCTCTGCTTTTAAACCGCGATCCAGGTCTGAATCCTTTCGCGATTTCTAAAACGAAGTCGAGACACGGCTTGAGAAGAAACAGAGGTTCGTGGGTTTTATATATGGCAACGCAGCTAAGAATCGATTTTTATTCCTGTACACAGTCGATATTACAAAGAAATGAACATCGGGATTAATATTTTTATTGAATTGCAGTAAGTCACGTTCTTTTATTCTCAGCTAAGGTATTGTTACATTTAGGGAATATACTTGCGTTTAAAATACTAGCATTACTTAGTATTTAATAGGGAACGGATTTTTAGGTACCAGAATGATATTACCCAAATAATTAGCACAAGTCGAGCGTTTATGTTGTAGTTTATAGTTTGTTCATAACTAATACCAACATTAACTGAAAACACTGTCCTAAGGAATTAATAACCTAAATATTAACTGGATTAAAATATCAATTGAAACTAGAATGTTTTCATAAACAATATAATACGCTAGTACTACGTGCAAAGCCCCAGTAGCATAAAACTTGAAATAAGACAAAATCATGTTTGCCTCATATTCTTGTAGGCCCACAACATTGTTGAGTATTAAATGAAATGTCCAAAACTACTGTAAAGACTAAGAATTAAAATATATCGTCCTATAGGCATAAAAGTATAATTAATATAAAATATTATATCTTACTTCCCTCAAAGCAACAAGAAGATGTAAAAAAATTATCAACCTGTCGCCTCTTGAATTTCGTTGCAGATTATTATTTAGCATTCTTGCTAAATTTTGCGTTGATTTCTTGGAAAATCGAAATATTCGCCAGAAATTATCGTCGTTATTGTATAGTTACAAAGGATTCCTCTCTCTCATCACTCTAATCCGTAGATTTAATACTCGTAGACACAAGTTTTCCTTTGATAATAATCATCCAGCTGATCTACTACCTCCATCTTGTATACATGAAGCCGTGGTTTTTAACCTGCCACAGCCGTGGTCTCTGCTTCAGACCATTGTTTCGAGCCATGGCTCAGAAAAATGAAAACTACCTCGTTTTATAAATCCAAACGCGGTTTAAAGCCATGGCCGTGGTCTAGACCTCGTTTTAGAAATCGACCCTAAGATTCCTTTATATTAGAGACTTCCAGTGTATAGCCTATATATTGCACGACGAGAATAAAATAGATTATATTTTTTATATGTGGAACAATACAGAATTTAAGGTATTTTTTATAAGTAGCACCGAAGTCAAGCAAATGTTTATACGGAAATTTATGACTTTTTTCACCGTAAAATAGGACCCCTAATGATAATATCATCAAACGCAAAAAGTTCTGATTTGGATAACAAATCATCATCGTAGCTAATCTTTTTGTTATCTTCTACTACAACCACCACCACCACCACCACCACCACCACAACCACCACCACCACGTGTCGCAAGCAGTGATTATCGACGATAGGAATGCGTACGAAACAATTCGATAAGGAAGGGCTGGCGACAGAAAAGGTCACGGAATGATATTCAAGAGTACAGTCGGATGTGAAACGACATCGATAGAATCAGTCTTGCATTGTGATAGTTCATTACGGTTTTAGTTTCAGTGAATACCTACGTGTCTTGTTCCAAGTGCGTTTATTTTATTATGTAGTGATGGAGCGTTCCCCTCGCAGAGAATCATTATTTTATTCGTAAACATATGTTGCGCGTTTAATTCGCTTCTGATTGTTCTCTTGCTACGCTCTTCATTTCCACAGGCTATGTCCCCATCTGTTCATCTTCTTGGAAGAGGCAGTACTTCCATCGGCCCGCAACTCTCGCTCCCTCGGCATACGTCAAAACAAACAGTAACGCCACCACTGTTTTTCGATAATCGTTCCTTGCGCGAACTATACTACTACTACTACTACTACTACTACTACTACTACTACCACCACCACCACCACCACCACCACCACCACCACCACCACCACTACTCTTGATTTTTGACCAAGAAGTCCGTTTCGTCATAATATATTGCTCTGTTAAAAATTTTAAAAATGTTATGGGTCTTAGGCTACCACTAATATTTTCTCTACCGGTAGTTCAAAACTTGTAAGAGTAGGTAATCGCTAGTCATTCTATCTTGTAATAGCCTATATTATACAGGGACATCATTTTATTTTTACTAACATTTTTAATATTAACCTGGCTATATCTTTGGATGAACGCCGTTTGCTACCCCCTTCCACGACTGGACTTCGATGATACTGGCGTAATGTACAAACAAATCACTTTACTAGGTATAGGAGGGAGGAAAAGTAGTTCATCCATTTACGTAAACTAGGAAATATCGCGATTTTGAGTTTGATAATTTTCATTATGTTTTTGTTTAATCAAAATACAGTACAGTATTAACAGTGAGTGTTTTTACTCACGAAGTGAGCTGTCCATGTGGACGTATTCATTATGCAGTGCATATTATACAGTCTACAACACATTAGCGTACGATATAGAGAATGAAGTTAAATTGAAAAATAAACATAATATGGATATTTAAATACATTTTTTTTTTTTTAATTTTGGCCGTTCATTTCGATACAGGCTTCAGTTCTAATGTGTGTAATTCCAATTACCAGTTTCGTCCTTCGTACTAGTAACTCATGTTGAAATATTTCTGTACCTACTCTATAAAAGAGTACCTTATGCACTGTAAATTCAATCTTCACTTCTGCCCGATCCGAAAAGATAAAATTACTCAGACATACTATCTATTGTCCTTCCAAGTGGCTATGTCGTAGGGTCGTAGAAAGGGGGGAAATCACGTGACAGTTAATTACTTAACAAGGCCCTTTTATTTAAGTTATTTTAAGCAGTTGTATAATATTACGTAGACGTCCAATTCCTAACAGAAATTAATGTTCTCAGAAAGGAGCTAAGACAGCCCAGCCATTAGCTGGGGAATAAAAGTTGGTGGGGGGAAACCGGGATACGACGTAGGCAAATGGACGACAGTACCTGTGCGAAAATGATTCAATATTGAAAGCTCTTTCGTCACTGGAAAACGCGAACATATTTTTGGAACGTACTGTTTACTATGGCCGTAAGGCTACTATGACTGTATATGCGGTCTTGGATCTGTGTGGAGGACGGTTGAGCTTCATTAGTAGAAGGGGTGGGAGTGAAGTACATTCAAAAACTCAGGTGCAGTAAAAATTTAAGTAAAAATAAAATGATGTCCCTGTATATAATATTGCGCCTAGCCTAGCCTAGCCTATACAGAATGTCCATGAAATTTCTATCTGTTTATTGAAGCAGGCGAAAAATAAAATAAAACAATTGGAAATAATGAAAGCGATAAGGGATATTTTGCTTACAAGCTCAGATAATTTCGAACTCTCCTTTTTTTTTAAATTCGATTCATGTGTGTGCATAACCTATCTCAGTTGTTTATAATGTCTTGAAGGCTACGCCATCGCACCATCTTGATAAACTTTGTTTTGGCTGTCAAATTTCACTTCGTATGATCATAATTATCATCGCCTCTGAGGAGTTTCTATAGTTGAAAATGGACGTTAAATAAATTCGTACGGGTTAGAATAAGTTAGTTAACTGTAGTTGTAACAATTGCCCGCCGTGGGATATTTCTCGCGTCCAAATCAAATACGTCATCATGATAAATTATCTTCTGATCATAGAGCCGTCTTGTTCTGGACTTTCAAGATTTCAATCCATGTATAACAGCGCTCCTCCTGTATGTTGGATTGCGTCCTGATAATCGGAGGGTTTTTTGTCGTGTTATTTCAGCCTGTCCCGTCGGGATTGCTGTGTACATCAAGTTTAATGACTAGATTAGCATAATGTGCACGCAATTATTTATGAAGCAAGCCCGAGTGGCCTGGATCCCCCTTCATACTTGGAGATAAGCGGCATGAATTAGCTGATGGAGTACTAGATTCATAGATTATTTAACATTGCCGCTTTAACTGCAAATACTCTGACGGCTAATTTGAAGGTAAGGCAAGTAAGATTTTTATTCAACAACTGTTTTCAATTTAAGAGAAAATTTGAAGCACTGGTGATAATATACAGCAGCCATCGGCAAATTTGTACTCACGATGACATCACTGGACGCAAGCCGCAATACATAAGATGTAATATTAATCGTGAAAATAAAGGATTCCATTCGGATCCCAGTGGCGGACTTTCAACCCAATTTTCTGACGTAGGCTACACGATATTGATTTACAGATGAACAGATTATATTTTATTTCACCTTTATTTTTACTGTGCTACAACAACCTAGGAAAATACGTTACAAAGTGCCACTCTTAATACCACTCGTAAATTTTCGTCTGCTAGTCACGATATTTGTTCAGATTTTACAAGTTTTAATTCAGAAGACAAGTGTTCCGAAATATATTGAATATAGAGCCAAACATAGGGTTAAGATATAAATAATAGGGTTAGGATATAAATTAGATTTACTTTAATTAATTATGTTATATTAAGTGATTCCCAAGAAACTAGTTCGATTAATTAAAATGTGTCTTAGTGAAACTTACAGCAGTGTCCATATAGGCCAATTTCTGTCTGATGCTTTTCCAATTCACTGTGGTCTAAAGCAGGGAGATGCACTATCACCTTTACTTTTTAACTTCGCTCTAGAATATGCCATTGGGAAAGTTCAGGATAACACAGAGGGTTTGGAATTGAACGGGTTACATCAGCTTCTTGTCTATGCGGATGACGTGAATATGTTAGGAGAAAATCCACAAACGATTAGAGAAAACGCGGAAATTCTACTTGAAGCAAGTAAAGCGATAGGGTTGCAAGTAAATCCCGAAAAGACAAAGTATATGATTATGTCTCGTGACTAGAATATGTACGAAATGGAACTATAAAAATTGGAGATTTATCCTTCGAAGAGGTGGAAAAATTCAAATATCTTGGAGCAACACTAACAAATATAAATGACTCTCGGAAGGAAATTAAACGCAGAACAAATATAGGAAATTCTTGTTATTATTCGGTTGAGAAGATTTTGTCATCTAATCTGTTGTAAAAAAATTTGAAAGTTGGAATTTATAAAACAGTTATATTACCGGGTGTTATTTATGGTTGTGAAACTTGGAGTCTCACTTTGAGAGAGAACAGAGACTAAGGGTGTTTGAGAATAAGGTTCTTAGGACAATATTTGGGGCTAAGAGGGATGAAGTTACAGGAGAATGGAGAAAGTTACACAACGCAGAACTGCACGCATTATATTCGTCACCTGACATAATTAGGAACATAAAATCCAGACGTTTGAGATGGGCAGGGCATGTAGCACGTATGGGCGAATCCAGAAATGCATATAGGGTGTTAGTTGGGAGGCCAGAGGGAAAAAGACCTTTGGGGAGGCTGAGACGTAGATGAGCAGATAATATTAAAATGGATTTGAGGGAGGTAGGATATGATGGTAGAGACTGAATTAATCTTGCTCAGGATAGGGACCGATAACGCGCTTATGTGAGGGTGGCAATGAACCTCCTGTTATTATTGTGTTATTTTGGTATTGTTAATATTATGCATGATTCATAAAAAAGTAAACTCATCTGTTATTAAATAATTATGCGAACAAGAGTGTGTAACACGTTTATTTTTCCCCGAATTATTCTCGTTAAATGTTGACGTCTCGTGCTGCTATGCATTCGGTTGCATTACAGTCCAAGTTCAACATCGGAATTACGATAAGAACTTCCTAGCTGCCATTACAATAGAAATGAAAAATTTTCTTGAAAACAATATGGGTTTAATTTTATGTGCCACATACGAGATACGCTATTAGATTCACAAAATAGTTGTTCACCTGATGACAGTAAAAAATACTGTAATATATTTCAGATTTGCAGCAGTAACATCTTGTGACGTAGAACGAATATTTTCAGAGTACAAATATATTGTTTTTATTTTTTTCCGAACACATAAAATGAGTATTTCTTTTGATAAAATGAAAATTATCGTGAATGTTTTTCGCGTGTGTTGTCCCCTGTTTATTGTAACGTAACAGTCGATATCTTCAAAGTTTGCTTTAGCATGAGAGTGTTTGTTTTTATATTAAAACCTCTACATTATGCTTGGCAGAAGAACTTTGTTTACTTTGTGTCCAATAAAAAGGATCGTAAGTGGTTCTCACTTTAGCGTAAATTATATCCAGTGCAAGCTTTACAAATCAGTGAGTAGATACAGTAGTGTGAGGTTCAATTTATTCATTCATATCCGACGGTTTATTAGTATCAGAAATTTAACCAGATTATGTAGAAGCATGCAATTCATAGTAATTATACTTTTCTGTTCTACTTGATCGATTTTTTTTTACCGTATTGTAAGTAAATAACGTCACTATTTTTGTAGTTACAATAAATATAACATTCAATGAGGAAGCGATGTAGACCCCCACCGGTAGCACAATGCTAAAAGCGCGGTCCATCACTCTGCGAATTTCAGTTTGATCGCCATTCTGAGTGAACGTAGTAGTTGAATAAATAAATAAATAAATAAATAAATAAGTAAATAAGTAAATAAGTAAATAAGTAAGTAAGTAAGTAAATAAGTAGTAAATAAAAAATAAGTAAATAAGTAAATAAGTAAGTAAGTAAATAAGTAAATAAGTAAGTAAGTAAGTAAATAAATAAGTAATTCAGTATATAAATAAGTAATTAAGTAAATAATTAAATAAGTAATTAAGTAAATAAATAAATAAGTAATTAAGTAAATAAATAAATAAGTAATTAAGTAAATAAATAAATAAGTAAATAAATAAATAAGTAGATAAATAAATAAATAAATAAATAAGTAATTAAATAAATAAGTAAATAAATAAATAAGTAAATAAATAAAACAGTACTTATACGGTAAATATCATTCTGCAAGAATGTAAGTAGTAGTACAAATAATTTATCAGCATATCAATAACAACCTCATAAAATTACTTACAAAAAACACTCCCAAAAATAATATACACTTATTAATGGAGAATCGCTTGTGAGGTTCAGACCTGTTTTGAGATAGTTGACTAAACAAACATATGGAGAAACTGGAGGGAAACAATTACTTACAAGACAGGCGAAAACTCGTTCTTCCAAGGGAAATTGTGGCTGAAGGAAAGATTCTGTGTGATATCCAAGCGTGTTGGACACTTCTCTCACTCCGATTTTCGCCGTTCGTATTGTTTAATAACACTGAACATCAAAACTTAACTTTTTCTCTGTTAAATGGAAAAAAAAGGTGATTCGTATGGTAAATTTTGCGCCGATTTCATATCTGTTTACGGTTTTATTCCATCGGGCATAGATTTTTTCTAATACACATTTTTGTTGTAATGAAATAACTTTGCTTCGGTAAAACTAAAATAAATTATGTATTGTATACTGACCTAAAATGTTCCTCCTGAGAGTTTTCTGTTGCATTTAGCCTCTTTCTAAAATGTTGAGGACTGTGATTTTTGACAAACGGTATACTTAAAAAAAAATTCACTTCTGAATGTAATTCGAAGAAGTTATGTCTGAAAGAAATATAGCCTATATGGAAAGCATATTATGACTACATAACTAACCAGGAACGTGCAAAGAAATCATAAAATGAAATAATTATATATCGTTTACCTTTCTTAATAAATTCTTGATCTTACAATTCTTTCAATTATTTGTTCATCAGAAAAAGAACTAAAGTCACTTATTACATCCATATTTTTTTTGTTCCGTTCAGTAAAAATATCAGAAAATCAAGAAAATCTATGGTTAACAGCTGTTTTATCTTCGCAATGTTGAAGATTTGTCCTTTGATAAATAGATATCGAACTGTTTATGACTGTGTAATTTATCCAATGCTTTACCACAAGATAAAGTTATCTAGAATTTGTAGAAACACTTCTACAGTAATTTACCTATTTATCAATAGGATAAAAAGCTATCCAACGATCGAAGAAAAGACCATAAGACAACAAAGGATATCGCGTTAACAAGGGCACACATTCATGCCCTAGACGCCTCGAAGGATTAGAATTTACGACCGTAGTTCTGTCCTACAGCACGCTCGGCCTTAAAGCGTTAAAAAAAAATCTGCTTCATCTGGTGACGACATTCATCAAGTTACTTCTTTGCTAAATAAAAGAAGCGGGAAGACGAACTCCATGGTAACGAATTAAAGCTGTTTCATATTACACAAGTAAGAGCAATTAGAGTAATGCTTAATACACAACGTACAATAATATTCAATGTTTCTGCAGCAGAGCGACTGGGACGACGCGAGGGGATAATGCACCAACTTAGATAAAACAGCAAACAAGCGCGGATTAGCATACCGCGTTGCACAAGAAAAATAACGTCTGGGAACAAAACGCCCCAGATTACGTAGAATGAGCGCTAGGCCTCTTGACTACAGCAAAACGCGGGAATAAATTTACAGCACTTGTGCTAAATGTTTTATATGTGTTAGCAGAGGTGATGCAGAAGACGTGAGGCCTGGTGCATGAAGCTAATATTACTATTTTACTAGCGACTATTTCGTTTATATGACGTCATTCCATTTTCGGCCAATGAAGTGTAATGAAATTTTGAATTTCAACCAATCACAGCCATACATCGCGATAATTTCTGCAGCTCGATTTATCACTATCAATTTATCACATGGTCGTTCTTTTGTTTAGTCAGTGTCGCCAACTATTTCTACGTAAATCAATGAGCGCGAATGCATTGTACAGTAGAGCCTCTATTATCCGTGGTAATGAAGGGGGTGGAGTGAACGGTTTAATCGAAAAAATCGGATAAACCGTACCACAAAAGATTTCGTAATTTCCACTGTAATCTTTGTTTTAACGCACTGTACCTATAGGTAGTAGATTAGAAGTTCATTAATTTAAACGACGGGTTTTTAATGGCTGAGAAAACTTCTTATGACTGCTGTCTGTGGAATGACAGGGATAGTGCAGGTCTCATGTTGTAGATTTACATACTTAGTACACTTTATATTTGTTTCTTTTATTAAATTGCGCACAATTGTAATTTAAATTGTAAAAAAAAAAAATCGTACTAAAATACTGATACGAGATGAACCACAGTTTTTCTTTTCCCAAACCACTCACTTACTTGCACTTTTTTTTTTTTTTGTTGCAGCAAACACGTTTTGTTTTGATACCTCTGGAAGAAATTTTGCACAGAAGTTAAACAGTACGGCCACTCGAAGAGTAGACCATACTGTGTAAGGGTAAAAGTTTGTAAAAGAACACTTTGTAGAAAAAATTCGTACTAAAATACTATACAGTACTTCATATTTTTTCTGCAGCAAAAACAAAACGGGGGGCGTCGAGAGAAAGACAGTCGGATAATCCACGAATCGGTTAATAGGGTGACGGATAATCGGGGTTCTACTGTACTAAATAAAGTGCGAAATCCTACTTCCACATCTACAAAGGACCTAATTCTATGTCCATTGTATCTAAAGAAAATGACACTCCATAATAAACTGTTCATTAAATTAATGTATTAATCAGGTTATTTGTAATTATACTATAAAATGTTTAAATTGAATTATGATTTTAGCAGATAATGAAAACGTATTTCTGTTATAATAACAAGAGAAAAGCACGGTACATGTAACGGTTAGCATACCTGACCTGAACGTGAAACGAACTGTCCCGGGTTGAAATCCTCGTTGGGACAAATTACCTAGGTTTTTCCTGTTTCGACGCTGGACGGTGGACTAATTTCGCTGGAATTATCACCTTCATATCTTTCAGACGCTAGATAACCACAGCGTCGTAAAATAACCAACTTATATATACATATACACACATATACATACACACACACTATACATGGAATGATGATACCATGTTCAGGATTTACAGATAAGTGGGAACTGTCTGTAAAAACAAAAATAAATATGCTTATTGATTAAATTCGGACACTAATTATGACTATAAGAATAAACTATGACTGATATTAAATTTACAAAATTGTTCGGTCAGAAGTGTGAATTCTCCAGAGTTGAAAGTAATTTTTTAACGAAGGGAAGAGGAAATTTCGGTCTCAAAAGAAAGCAGTTTTATTTTTCTGAAATTATTGTTTTGTTATTTGTCTTAAATTCAGTACCTTGTATGGAGGGTTAGTTACGAATTAATAAAACATCAATTGTTTGGAAGTAAATCCCGAAAAGACAAAGTATATGATTACGTCTCGTGACGAGAATATTGTACGAAATGGAAATATAAAAATTGGAAATTTATCTTTTGAAGAGGTGGAGAAGTTCAAATATCTTGGGGCAACAGTAACAAATATAAATGATACTCGGGAGGAAAGTAACACAGAATAAATATGGGAAATGCCTGTTATTATTCGGTTGAGAAGCTTTTATCATCCAGTCTGCTGTCAAAAAATCTGAAAGTTGGAATTTATAAAACAGTTATATTACCGGTTGGTCTTTATGGTTGGGAAACTTGGACTCTCACTTTGAGAGAGGAATATAGGTTAAGGGTGTTTGAGAATAAGGTGCTTAGGAAAATATTTGGGGCTAAAAGGGATGACGTTACAGGAGAATGGAGAAAGTTACACAACACAGAACTGCACGCATTGTAATTTTCATCTGACATAATTAGGAACATTAAATCCAGACGTTTGAGATGGACAGAGCATGTAGCACGTATGGGCGAATCCAGAAATGCATATAGAGTATTAGTTGGAAGGCCGGAAGGAATAAGACCTTTAGGGAGGCCGAGACGTAGATGGGAAGGTAATATTAAAATGGATTTGAGGCAGGTGGGATATGATGATAGAGAATGGATTAATCTTGCTGAGGATAGGGACCAATGGCGGGCTTATGTGAGGGCGGCAATGAACCTCCGGGTTCCTTAAAAGCCAGTAAGTAAGTAAGTAAGTAAAACATATCAATTTCCTTCAGTACATCATATTATAGTCTACTACAGGCTGTATGTATGTAGCCTGTTGTCAATAGATTTTTGGCACAAAACATCTGGAACATTACTATGATCGCCACATGTTTATTTTCCTTGTTTGCATTTAATTTTTGTGTTGGCAGCATTTTGTTTCATTCGTGTTATGAATTTGCGCAGTTTCTGTGTTTTGTAAAATAATACAGTATTTTGATCAAATAAAATAAATTGAATTTGTACGAGTTTCTCTCCCGTTTACACGGTTGATCCTATTCTGATTGCATTTCCAGAACACAGAAATTAAATGGTAGATCTGCGTCGAAATATTACAAAGGAGCACATTTCTGCTAAAATCAAACAGATGGTGTAACTGTGGAAGCATAAGAATCCAAAGACTTTCATGCCTTAACACGAGAAGACTAGTGGCTAGTTTATTTTCCCAAAAAGAAATACTTTGAAATAATCTCTGATATCAAGAGATGGACTTGTTCTGAAGTAATTCTGGATGTTAATGTTAAATAGAGAAACACTTGGCTTCGTGAAATAACGTGTGCGATTATGAAATAATAGAAATCAAACATGATTTACTGCTGCGTGAAAGACAGTCATAACCAGAGCTAGGAAGTTGGTACCAAAACTGATAAGTTGTGTGAGCTTGGACTATATATCTACCGAATCAAATGTCAGTGAACCAGAACGACAAACATGTACAGCCAGGTGGTAATCAAACATGTGCTTCAATCGTCCACAGCCTTAAAACAAGAAAATAATAAACAAATAATATAAAATAATAATGATTTGTAATTATAAACTTCGTAACTTCCAATCTAAAATAATTTACCTATACATATAAAAATAACATACAAGGCATACAATTATAATTCTAGTTTCTTTAGAACAAATAACATTGAACATTTTCATTTCATGGAATGAAATACTCCTTTTATGTTCAGAAAAAAAAATATTATTTTTCTCTACAAATATTCGTTCTACGACACAAGACGTTACTGGAGCCAATCTGAAATATGATACAGTATATCTTACTATCATCAGGTGAACAACTACTTTGTGAATCTAATGTACCTCATATGTGGCACATAATATTACACCCATAATTGTTTTTAAGAAAATTTTTCATTTCAATTGTAATGACAGCTAGGAAGTTCATATCGTAATTCCGATGTTGAACTTGGACTGTGACGCAACCGAATACATAGCAGTATGAGACGTCAACATTTAACGAAATATAATCGGGGAAAAAAATAAAAGTGTTACACACACCTGTTTGCATAATTATTTAATAACAGATGAGTTTACTTTTTTGGAATCATGCATAATATTAACATTACTTAAATAATAATAGTAGCTCATTTTGTTCTTCAAACTATTCACGACTCTATACAACTCCACAGAATGCCACTATACGTTTTTGTGAACATTCTGTGTATCGTCTGTAGCAGGGCGAGGCGTGGGTGACATCTATATTCCTCGCTATACTCAAGTGAAATCTACTGCTTTGGTACCAACTTCCTAGCTCTGGTCATAACTTCTAGCCCTTGCGAAGTATGTAGTTCTGGCTTACGCACAGTTTAGCTTTAGCTGAACTACTCGTAGATAAGATTACTATGTACTTAAACCAATAACTTTGAAGAATTAAACACATTGCGTATACTAACAGTTGAATAATTACTACTCTTGTGTATTACGAGTAGAGATGGGGAAATTATAAAGTAAAATAATTTATGAAAGGTTCCAAAAAAACAACAGGACTTGGTTTTGATTTCTTGCAAAATATGAATATTCCTTTTTAGATCCCATTTAGTATATCCCACATGAATCACATTTCATAAGCTGTTACTCTGCTCTCATGATATTTCTTCCATGTCCATGAGGCCACACCTGTGGAGTAACGGTTAGCGCATCTGGCCGCGAAACCAGGTGGCCCGGGTTCGATTCCCGGTCGGGGCAAGTTACTTGGTTGAGGTTTTTTCCGGGGTTTTCCCTCAACCCAATATGAGCAAATGCTGGGTAACTTTCGGTGTTGGACTTCGGACTCATTTTACCGGCATTATCTCATTCAGACGCTAAATAACCTACGATGTTGATAAAGCGTCGTAAAATAACCTACTAAAATAAATATAAAAAAAATCCATGTCCATGCTTTTGCTGCCATAACTTAATACAGAGGGTGATTCAGAAGAAATACATATTTCAGGACGTGATAGTGTGGACTGTTCTGAGCAGAAATGTTGTTATAAACAAGTGCCCAATTTTAAATGAGTGTGTTGATAAGGCTGTTTGAATATTGCGCGAAAAATCTTACAAATGGTACGAAGAAACGACAAATGACTACGTACTATTGCCTACACTCAAAGAAATATTACGTGGCGCTTTTCTTATATCGTCTGAGGATAGCGCTCTTCAAACAGCTGTTAGTAGTTACCTTGGTTACAAGAATGGGCATATCCTTCCAGTATGATTGAGCCCCTATACGTTTTAGCGTCAGGTGACACCATCTAAAACTCCCATTTCCTGAACGATGGATCGGGTGCAGTGGTCACGTGCATTGACCACCAAGGTTCCCAGACATTCCTGTCGATTTTTTATGTGCTGAGTGGATGAAATGCGAAGTGTACAATAAAGTAATCACAAAGAAAGAATTGGTCGCTCGTATTATGAATACTGCTGCTCTCATAAAAGAACAAGACCCCAGAAAAGCAACACTTACTGTTGTCAACGGAGCGGAAAGTACATTGAACTGTTGAAATGTTTAGATACTATGTAAATAAACAATGTATTCATTAAGCTATTTGTCTTTCATTCTTGCCACTTGTAACGTTTGTTGTGCGTAACATTCAAATCTCCACACCCATTGAAAATTGGACACATGTTTATATGAACTATTTTACTCGAAATAGCCCATATTACCACCTCCTAAAGTATTTACTATTCCTATTGAATAGCCATGTAGGTCATGTTATTTAACGATGCTGTATCAACTGCGAGGTTATTCAGCAACAGTTGCATTGGTTGTATCACGATGAGACGGGAATTCAACGGGGAGTACCTGTAATTCTCTTTACAGTTTAAAAGACTCTGAAAAAGTTCAGCCACGTGATCAGACCAAGCGGAAATCGATCCCACAGCTTAGTTGAGCTGATTGTAAGATCAGTTCTTTACCCTTGAATTACATCCTTCAACGGGTTTTTTTGTACCTTGTATCTTCGTCTTTAATTTTTCCCCTTCTTTTGAAACAATTGGTAATATGTTTCAATTTGTTTGTTGTTGGGTTTCTAGTCTTTTTTGTCAATTTCTTAGTATCCTTGTACCGGTTAAAAATAGTTATTTACGTAACTAGGATAGAAAGTGATACTTCTGTGTACGAGTAAGACGTTTTCGAAACGATTGCGCGAAAGACATTTTCTTACTAGTTACGTACAAAATTTTTTGCGAAACTACATGGAAATTATATGTGAATTTATTAACTCATTAATAAACAAAAAAACTATTGTGATTTTTATAGGCTAGGAGTCACGGCCTTCTAATACTACATTGTCTTTATAGTACGTCTAATTATAACTACATTATGTTACCATGACAACTTTTGGTATTCGCATGAAAAAATGAATCTAACAATGTTTTTGCCGTACGCGTATAGCAAAGAAGAAGTTTCTAACCAAAAATGTGTTATGAAAGCAGCAATTTCTATATAGGTGTACCAAAAGCATTATTTGGTCTGGATGTTATTCTGCAAAGTACTATTAGGATATTTGGTGACGTACTTTTCCAGAAATACGTTACTTCAATGCTATTCATTCTATCAAAAGTGTTAACTGTTGCAATCCATATAAATTTCCAAATTGAAGTTGTATTTGTCAATCCACTGTTTCATTTTTTCTTGATTACAATTTTTAGGTTTCTTTTATTTTTCGCCTTCATTTCCGTAGGTAATTTTTATCATTTGAGATGAACATTCCGCACTTTGTGCTAATCTTCAAAACGGATGTTGAATACAGAATTAGCGATAAATTATTCTGCACATTTTTTTTACGTAATCTTACAAGGCTGGGAAATCCAACGGTGTATGTCCATAGAAACATTGTCTCATATGTTGCAACTCTCCGCCGCTTGGAGCGCAGATGTCCAGCGAATAACAGTTATAATATTTTGATTCATCTGTGCGCCAGTAGAGATGAGCTTAAACGATATTTTCAAGTATCTGTGTCAACTGTGACTGTGACAATTAAATATCTGTGACTTTTATCGGTGATTTTGTCACACCGATATTTTATATCGATACGTAGACATTCAATTACACAAATATTTTGTCACACCGATAAAAATTAGCAGGAAAATTGAAGAGCAGTTTAATATGAATACGATTTCTCTATACACGTCTGTCAGTGATTTATATGGGAAAATTCAACAAAGAAATTATGTATATGTATTAACAAATCAATACTTACCTAACTGCCCAATAACTGGGGACTGTAACATGTCAAAAGTTAACCTCTTGTACCAAGAGGTTATATTATAGATATTGAACCAGTTGATCATTTTTAAATGTAGTTGGGTATGGAGAAATTGAAACGGTTATATGATTATCCTAATCGTTTTAAAATTGATCCTTCTTATTGTATGATAATATAATGGATAAATTATTTTAAGTCGTCATTAACATTATAATATTGAGTCATAGAATAAAAATTAATGAAACATAAGTATTCGGAAAAACATTGGAAAATAATTACAAAACAAAACAGTTGTTCAGACGGGGTTTTACACAAGATTTTACTGGTTACTTGGTTTTTATTAAAATTTTAACTGAATAACTACATCATTTATAATAAGATGGAGAATACAAGATTGCTGTTATTGTATCATGCGCTTCAAACCTACGAATTTTTATAGAGGAGAAAATATCAGTCACAGAGTACTGAAAACGGAGCAGATTTCGATAGCGATATTTTGTCATAGATATTTCGCGGGAAATCGTCTATACAAGAAAGAACCATCAGTCACAGGTTTATCTGTGACAAAAAAATACCTGTGACAAAATATCGGTTTGTGAAATATCGGCCATCTCTATGCACCAGAGAAGAGGACATGGAGATGGAGCACCTGGCTAATTGTGAAACTCTTAGGACATTTGTGGACCTTCCATCAAAATATTGGGAAGCAAGAAGGATGATGACTTCATTGTTAAATCCAGAGTATTAGATACACATATTTTGATTCAGAATTTATATTTGTTGCGTAAATAAATATTTTTATACAAACTATTACGTAGTCTGCCATTGTACTTGAAATACAATGCTAATCTTTTTCCCGCCATATGTATGTATAGAGTGTATTTAAATTTGTGTCAGATATTCTTGGGGAGTAAACATTTGAAAAATTTCATATAAACATGGGTCTAGACACGTTTAAAATTTCTTTCTCACACGCCTCAATATCTCCAATGTAAGCATGATATTAATAACGACTGATATTGACGTTTTAAGAGAGCGTATTTAAAATGGATGTTCTATTTCCAGTTATGATTGTAATCTAAGAAACAATAACCATAGTCATTTTGAAAATATTACTTTTTTTGTCTCAAAATCGCAATTCGATTGCACTGAGTTACTTGGAGTTTTATGAAAGGGAACTTCCATCATACTGATATTTTGCTATCTACTTTATATATTGTATTACCTGTTCTTTGTAAATCATGTTAAGAAATGGCTGTCTATTTGTGTCCACGTTGAAATGTCACTGATGGCGATGAACTCTGTTGAATTCTGAACACACACACAAAAATACCAGGAAAAAAAGTAAACTTGTTTCCGAAACTCATTCGCATATTGTTTAGAGGAAGTTCACTCCGACGAAATGGGCCAGTGTAATGGTGCAGAGAAGCTGAAATGGAGTGGTTATGAACTCGTGCTGGAGGTTGTAATGATAGTTGGAATAGCTGAGTTAGGTAGGAGGAAGTACAGGAAATGCAACCGGCATCTCGACGAAACAAATTACGCCGGAAAGCGTCTGGAACCTACCTCTGTTTTGACCAGGAAAGGGAGGACCATTTCCTAGATGAGAAAAGGTCACTCTCTTGAGAACGGAGCGGTTATTTGACTCTTGTATCCTATCCTCTACGCCTCTTGAAGCCGGAACCAGTGAGTTAATATTTTTATTTGTTCTTGCACCGTTGGTATACATAAGTAGAAGTCATGAACCTTTAAAAAGATAATGTCAACAGAGATTGGTAGTGGCACAGACCGTCATAGACTGCTGAAATTTAATAGTAATGTAGATGAAGTGTAATTAAGTTGTGTCATGTAATTAAATAAGTTGATATGTAATTAATTAAGGTGGCAATAATTGGGTTTAATAGGAATACTGTCTTATAAGTTAGGTTTACATTTGCTTATATTAGGCGTTATTACAGCATAGTCTTTATTTGTAGTCCTAGATTTATTGCATTTATTTATAGTTAAAATTAATTTTGCCTTTATTTATCTATGTTATTTTATTGTTGTAATTATAGTAATTTTATTGAAGTATTGCTAATTCATTGCTGTAATTATTATAATGCTGTTATATATTACATATCACTGCCTCCCTAGTGTATACACAATTTCAGTGTTAATAAATACATACATACACAGTGATAACTAGAGTCCGTATTCCAGCTACCTATAAACTGGGTTGAAGTTGCCTGATTCGAAGTATATGTGACGTCACAGCGCAGGTGTTATCCTAAATTTTCCTAATAGCATATTCTAGAGCGAAGTTAAAAAGTAAAGGTGATGGTGCATCTCCCTGCTTTAGCCTGCAGTGAATTGGAAAAGCATCAGATAGAAACTGCCCTATACGGACTCTGCTGTAAGTTTCACTAAGACACATTTTAATTAATCGAACTAGTTCCTTGGGAATACCAAATTCAATAAGAATATTATATAAAACTTCTCTCTTAACCGAGTCATACGCCTTTTTGAAATCTATGAATAACTGATGTACTGTACCCTTATACTCCCATTTTTTCTCCAATATCTGTTGAATACAAAAAATCTGATCGATAGTCGATCTATTACGCCTGAAACCACACTGATGATCCCCAATAATTTCATCTACATATGGAGTTAATCTGATTGTATAAGCAGTGTAAAAGCATGAAAATGTTTATTCCATTCTGAGCATTAAAAGCCTAGAAATATTGAATTAAACTTTTGTACTGAAATTTTTTAAACGCACAGGCATCACTACCCACTCCCCTTAACAACGTTGCCAAACATCATTTTAACTTCTAGTACTGTACCAATTTCTTGGAATTTATTTAAGCTACAGTAATGTAATAAAATACTAAATTGTAAATTTTCAAAATAGAGTATGGCCTTTTAAAAGGGCTGAATTGAAGGAAATGGCTATTCAATCACTGGTCGGTGGTCGGAGAGAGAGGTGGTCTCTTAAAAGGGGTGTGATTTACATTTGTTTTATGGATTTTTAATTCGGTTCTTTAAAAAATCGGTCTTTACGAGAAGTGGTCTCTCAATAGGGGTGGTCTTTCAGACAGGTTTTACTGTATTGATGTAATAATGATGGTTTAGAAATGAAGACATTTTAGCACTGACATATTAATTTCGTATTTTCATACTTAGCCGCAATAAGTTTCATATTTTGGCAAACTTTTCTTCATATTGTGGTCGTCTCTAGTAATAGCCTAAGTTTGGAGCTTGTATTGTATTGTATTGTATTTATTAACATTCCATGGTATTCATACAAGCTTACAGCTAGAATATGGAACAAGTCAAAAAACTTAATACTATTATAAAATCTTAATTTATAGTCACAGTCTAGATGAAATATATACAGACGAGATTTACAATATAGTCTACTAGTACAACACATAGTTTTAGTATCAATTTCATGAAGTGTTATTGAATGTCATGAATTCACCTACAGAATAGAAGGCGTGAGAAATTAGGTACTTCTTTAATTTGGCCCTAAATAATTTCATGTTTTGAGTTTCATTTTTTATATCGATAGGGAGGCTATTAAAAATTTTTACTGCCATATAAC
Source organism: Periplaneta americana (assembly GCA_025594305.2). NCBI lineage: Eukaryota > Metazoa > Arthropoda > Insecta > Blattodea > Blattidae > Periplaneta > Periplaneta americana. Next base: position 26,036,216 of record JAJSOF020000025.1, on the reverse strand, counting down.
GCACTCCTTTTTGATAGCACGATAGACTTGCCGATGGAGTATGAAAGTAATTTTTTTGACGTGTATTTATGCTGTGAACTGTTGAATTAGTTACAAAGTTTTCACGATTACATACGAGGAAGACTATTAATGAAAAGATATACTGACAAGATGTGAAGATGTTAGGTGCGTTAGAAAAGTATTTTTTCGGTAATGAATGTCAGAGGTCGTCTGTGATTTCGTCACAAGATGACGTGTTACGCGACCTTAGCAAGACTGTAGATGGGACACGCAGATCGATTTTCGATGTGTATCACGGAGTTAATATTTGTGCACTCGGTATGCCGCTATTAACATAGAGTGGACGCATCCGTGCGATTGCAAACAATGATGGCTGTCCAATTTTCTGGGAGAATGTGAAATTCGGGATTAGCATACTTCCATTCTGCACACATGTGCGCGCGCGGAGTTGATGTTTGTATTAGAGCAGTGGATTCCGTGTTTGTTCCACTCATGCGTCCTGCGATGGGTATTGGAGGAATGCTTGTGATCTCCACAACATACCAAATTCGCGAAGTTCACTGTTGCCAGATTGGAAAAAAAAAAAACTGTCCTTCACTGTGCTTGAATGGTTCCATGGTCGTCATTACGACCGAGGTTCAAACCCGGCTCTATGCAATATGTTTTTGAGAACCATAACATTTATTGTCATGCAGCCATCTCACGTTCTGATGGGGGCAGATAAAAAAGTTAAATTTTTTTTCTTCCACCATGTTAATAATGTCAAAAGAAGTGCTTATACAGGGACATCATTTTATTTTTACTAACATTTTTAATATTAACTTGCCTATACCTCTGGATCAACGCCTTTGCTACCCCGTTCCACGAATGGAGTTCGATGATACTGGCGTAATATACAAACAAATCACTTTACTAGGTATAGGAGGGAAGAAATGTAGTTCATCCATTTACGTAAACTAGGAAATATTGCGATTTTCAGTTTGATCATTTTCATTAGGTTTTTGTTTAATCAAAATACAGTACAGTATTAAGAATGAGTGTTTTTACTCACGAACTGAGCTATTCATGTGGACGTATTCATTATGCAGTGTATGTTATACTGTCTACAGCACATTAGCGTACAATATAGAGAATGAAGTTAAATTGAAAAATAATCATAATATAGATATTTAAACACGTTTTTGAAAATGGTGGCCGTTCAGTTCGATACAGGCTTCAGTTCTAATGTCAACTATAGACTTTGTATCTAATCCCAATTACTAGTTTCATTCTTCGTACTAGTAACTCATGTTGAAATAATTCCGTACCTACTCTATAAAAGGGTACCATAGGTACTGTAAATTCAATCTTCACTTCTGCCCGATCCGAAAAGATAAAATTACTCAGACATAGCTACTATCTACTGTCCGTCCAAGTGGTTATGTCGTAGAAAGGGAGGAAATTACGTGACATTATTTACTTAACAAGGCCCTTTTATTTAAGTTATTTTAAACAGTTGTATATGGGTAATATTACGTAGACGTCCAATTCCTAACAGAAATTAATGTTCTGAGAAAGGAGCTAAGACAGCCCAGCCACTAGCTGGCGAATAAAAAGCTGGTGGGGAAACCGGGATACGACGTAGTCAAATGGACGACAGTACCTGTGCGAAAATGATTCAATATTGAAAGCTCTTTCGTCACTGGAAAACGCGAACATATTTTTGGAACGTACTGCTTACTATGACCGTAAGGCTACTATGACTACATGCAGTCTTGGATCTGTGTGGAGGGCGGTTGAACGTCATTAGTAGAAGGGGTGGGAGTGAAGTACATTCAAAAACTCAGGTACAATAAAAATTGAAGTAAAAATAAAATGATGTCCCTGTACAAATTTTGGCCACTCGACCGCAATTACGAGAACTGTAAAAAAATAAGTTCCCAGGGGCGCTAACAGAAAAAAAAAACACAATTTCATGGACAAATTTATTGGAACGGACACAGCAATTGTTGAGCTATTTTTCAACATATTTTCCATCGGAATTGAGACATTTCTCATGACAAAGAGAGGTGCAGACGCAGTCAAACGCTGGTTCCGATCTGAGGCGGCTGACTTCTACGACACAAAAATTGATCCCATGGCATGACAAATATCTCAGTTCCAGTGGGGGATATGTTGACAAATAGCGTAACAATTGCTGTATCTGTTTCAATAAATACAGGGACATCATTTTATTTTTACTTGCATTTTTATTGTACCTGCATTTCTGAATGTACTTCACTCCCACCCCTTCACTAATGTCCTTGCACCCGTCAGACACACAAACATACGGCCGCTGTTGCATTCGAAGTCTTCAAGCAGTGAAGTAAACACTGCAGTGTATAGTGTGTTTCATAAATATGGTTGCGTTTTCTATAGAAGAAAGAACCGATATTAATAATATCGTACTAAAAAATTATATTCAAGAAACGATAAATTCAATTTCAGGGAATATGCTTCAAAATGTTTTTAATAATATGCGTAAAGAATTGAAGCCTGCATTGTAATGAACGACAACCATTTTCAGCAGCTTGTTTAAAAATTCAGATTAGTTTATTTTGAATTGAGGTGGCTAGAAGCAAAGGAATGCTAGTGACATTTGTAATAACATGAGTTAAGTGCATCCAGTGTAAGCAAAAGTATCTAAAATTTTAGTGGCAAAGGGATATTTTAATCGCATCACACATTAAAATTTAAATAAAAATTTCACCGATTTTACGAAAGCTTAAATATTTAAACCCCATTTTCTCAAAAGTAACTTAAGTGCACTTACAGACCTTCACTTATGAGCCCCTCAATTTAAGTGAACTCTCTATATTGTATGTTAACATCAATAATTAATTATGCTAAATAAAGTAGACATTACACAAAGAACATAGCCGCCTGAAAAGTTGAGTTTTTGAAAAAAAAAAAAAAAAGCTACTACTCTACTGTATTTTGATAAATTCCGTAAAAGTGATCATCGAACTGAAAATAGTAGTATCGTATTTCCCTACAACATGAATGGATACACTACTTTTCTCTCCTCCTATACCTAGTAGAATGATTTGTTTACATATTGCACTAGTAACATCAAACTCCTATAATGGAAGGGGGCAACAGTGTTTCCGAGTATAGCCAGGTTAATGTTAAAAATTTTGGTAAAAATAAAGTGATGTCCCTCTATTTCCATGCAATTGTGCTTTTTTGTATAAACGGCCCCAGGGAAAATCATTTTCTGGACGGCTTCGTAATTGCGATCGAGTGGCTAAAATTTGTTATAAGTACTTCTTTTGACATTATTAACATGGTGGAAGAAGAAAATTTGACTTTTTTATCTGCCCCCATCAGAACGTTTGCTTGTCAGTTGTCACGGATATTACATTTTTACTATTTTTAAACTCTTAGATTCAATGCCCATAAAACTTGTAAAATATTTTCCTTTTGAAAATAAAACGTTAGAATATTTAAGTTTAGAACCTTATCTATGTCTTACACTAAAAATAAACATATTTCTGAAAAAGACTTTCATTGGAATTCCCAGTTTCTCCGAAATGGTTGTATGGCTTTCCGTTTCCCTGCGTCCTATTCCGTAGACCACCGCTGAGCTGACAAAACATTTATTATTATTATTATTATTATTATTATTATTATTATTATTGCTGAAAGGCATCTTGCCCTGAACTAGGCACTGCAGACATAGTCTATATACCGGTATTTATCGCCTGTTCTTTTGTCTACAAGAAAATTCAATTTCTCCAGTCATCTGTATCTTTTTTTCTCTCACAGGTGCAATCCAGTCAGCGCTAGGCTGCTATTGCACTATCAAAGTTCTTTGACAAAGATCTTTTATAAAATATATATTATAAAATATATGACAGTGTAATGGGTTTTCTTTATAAAAATTTTTTTGACTATTTCGTTTATATGACGTCATTCCATTTTCGACCAATGAAGTGTAATGAAATTTTGAATTCCAACCAATCACAGTCAAACTTTGCGATAATTTCTGCAGCTAGATTTATCGCTATCAATTTATCGCATGGTCGTTCTTTTGTTTAGTCGTTGTTGCCAACTGTTTCCCCTAAATTGATGAACATGAATACATTAAGATGCAACTACACGGTTAAACTTTTCTTTCAACTTTAAAGCAATGAATGAAAGATTGATATTTAATATTAATTAATATATTTACGCAGTGAAGACCACGTTCAAAACGGCGCACCATATAGACACAAAATCTTTATGCATCTTAATTGAACGTACCTTTTAAACTTGATTCTATTCTTCCCAGATTGCATGCATACGCGATTGGAATATTGAACTGTGTAGATACAGCTTTAGTTCCGTTACACACTACAGCGAGAATGCGTTTGTCGAGCTATAAAAATGCTTTCGTGTAGCACTCATTGTAAGTAACGGTCGAAACAAGGCACAGCTGACATTGGTCCTGCTTCCACAGGTAGGCCTAACGTAACCTATAAAATTGTAGCCTATAACATTTGTATTGAAATTAAACAATTAATAGACGTTCAAATTTATGTAACATCATCGCATATCAAACTCAAATACCTTGCATAATAATAATGTCTTCGATCAAACTGCCTTTCGTATGGCGTAATAAAATTCGTGTTTTAATTAGGCCTATCTATACAGAGATGGCTTTACTGTGTAGCAACATGTCTCGCTGTGAATACATAAGCATTGATATATAGCTGTCCCCACTGTTACTGTTAAATTAAATTATGATTTCAGCAGATAATGAAAATGTATTTGTTATAATAATAAGAGAAAAAGTGCAGTACATGTAATTAACAATGTTAAACCTGTATTTTGCTTTTCGCATTACTGAATAATAACATCGAATTTCTTTATTGCAATAATCGATATTCATCTACGAGTATTTCAACTTCACAATGTCTGAATAGGTTAAGTATTTGTTAATATACAATTATTAACATTTTGTGATCGAATTTTAGGGATATATTATTTAAATGTTTATTTTATTCACGAAATAGTCTAATAAATGTCACTCGAGGTCTGAGATTTATCGGCAGATCTCAGACCTCTCGTGACATTACTACAGATAAAAGATCTTTTATAAAATATAAGTGCATCTTTTTATCTTTGACTGTTACACTTTTACTACGTCACACTACTTTTGACCAATAAAGCGGTACGAAAGGGCGTCTTTCAACCAATCATGGCTGCTTATCGCACAATTTTATCGCGTCCCTAGCATTTGTTTAATTTTATCGCGTCCCTAGCATTTGTTTAATTTTATCGCGTCCCTAGCATTTGTTTCTTTGTTTGTCAACATTTCAAACTGCGCTGGTCTGGACGTCAACAAAATATATAACTTTCAAATATGACTCGCATTGGCATTCAAGAACAAGAATTAATAAAGATCACTGGTCATAGCTATGCATCTTCCCTGAAAACCTATTTACAAATAAATGAAGAGCACCGTTTGGAAATCCTGAATAAGTTGAGGAATACACCATGTAGGCCTACATCAACGAGTTTCACTTCTTTTACGCACACGTCCAATATAACATCAACTGAACCACCAGCCACTAAAACATTCAAATTTTAAAATTGTACTTTCTATAATTGTTTCTTTTAAAATTATTCATGTTTATTTTTTATGTCATCGTCGTTAATTAAAACTTTTCTAACGCTTGTATATATTATTTAGGTTATGTTATAGTTTCTGCTAGTCCACATCTGTGGAGTAACGGTCAGCGCGTCTGGCCGCGAAACCAGGTGGCCCGAGTTCGAATCCCGGTCGAGGCAAGTTACCTGGTTGAGTTTTTTTCCGGGGTTTTCCCTCAACCCAATACAAGCAAATGCTGGGTAACTTTCGGTGCTGGACCCCGGACTCATTTCACCGGCATTATCACCTCCATTTCATTCAGACGCTAAATAACCTGAGATGTTGATACAGCGTCGTAAAATAACACACTAAAATAAAATAAAATATAGCTTCTGCTATATGATATTATGAATAGTAACGTATCAGAGATTGTTTAATATTAAGATTTATTGAAAATCATGTGTCAAGTGACGTTGATTACTGGGATTCGGATAATTTAAGTGGAATGCAACTGTTTTAATAAAAATGAAACTGAATCAACAAAGCCTTCTTGACTAGTAACACTGCCATCGTGATCTAGATTGAGAAGGCATTGATAGTAATCGTCTACATAGTCCAATGAAGATTCCATACTTGGCACAACTGATAGCAAGATAACAGCTAATCATAACACACTACTGCCATCTAGAATGCATCTAGCGTAATATTTGTAATGTTGAGATGGTACAATAATACATTTTGAAGACAGTTGTATTTTCGTAAGTCAATTAATATTTTATTGTATTGGAGTACTTCGTTACTTCTAATCTTTATATACTTTCTTCTAATCGTGTAATAGTCAATTAAATCCCACTCGAGTTTTGATTTTCTGTAGATAAATCAAAACCTCTAGTGAGATTACTGTTGATAAAATATTTCTATACCTTGAAACAAATATGGCGAAACGCAAATATAACTGGACTGTTGCTACCACAAAAATTCTGATATCGGAGTGTGAAGGAAATTAAATGTTGTAAATAATTAATTTTGATAATATAATATTAATATTATATAATAATATTTTATAATAATTTGTATAACTTTTCAAGTCCTCGCATTGTAGCTCTTTCAGTAAGTTCTGATGGATACCTCTCTTATCACGTTTTGCAGTCCACAGTTTAACCCACAGGCTCTTCTTTTTCTATGAATGAATACAATATAATATTTTATTTTATTACTCAGTCAATGACAAATCAATGTAAAATAATGACTTATTTTATAGTCATTAAGTTTATATACATGAATTATAAGATTGCGAACGTTTTCGCCTATTCAGGCTATGGGCAACCCATTATCCGGTTTACTTGCCGAAACATATTCAAGATATTGAAGATAAAGAAGTCAATAATATTCTAAAAACACACAATATTAAATTTTATAATAGATACGTAGATGATACTTTAATAATTTATGAAAGCCAACAAATCAATAAACAAATATTAGAATCTTTCAATAATTTGCATAATAACTTAAAATTCACACAATAAATTGAAGTTAATAATATGATTGATTTTTTAGACATTATGATAAAAAAACATAAAAATAAATTAGAATTTAATATTTACAGAAAACCTGGAATTACTAACCATAGTATCCCCATAAATTCAGAACATCCTACTGCACATAAATTAAGTAACTTCAATTACATGATTAATAGATTAATACAATTTCCACTAAGTAAAAATAATTACAAAAAGAATATAATAAAATAATACAGATAGCCAACGAAAATGGCTATAGTACTAATTTGATTAAAAAATTAATAAACAAGAATAAAAGGAAAAAGAACTAAGTAATATATCTACATTAACAAAACAAAACAAGACCAACAAAAAATACTTCAGTTTAACATATAATAAATATATATCTAGCAAATTAGCTAACTTTTTAAAAAAGAAAATATTTCCATAGCGCACAAACCAACTAATAAACTCAATAACAATTTAAACAGTAGACTTCAAGAAGTTAACAAACTCCACAATAATGGTATTTACAGATTGGAATGTTTTACATGTAAAGAAAAATATATAGGACAAACCAAAAGAAATTTCAAAATTAGATACAATGAGCACATTTCTGATTTCAAACATAATCGTAAGAAATCTACATACGCATCTCATCTAATAGATACTGGACATGAATTAGGCCCAGGAAATAAAACCTTAAAAATATTAAAATCAGGAATAGAAACTAAATTGATAAATTCTGCAGAAGAATATTACATTGCTAAACAGATTCAAATAGAGAACAGCATTCTTAATGAAAATTTAACCCAAATCCGAAATCCCTATACAACCTCTAACCCCGTCACCACGCAATATCCTTCCGCGTACTTGTTTACACGAATACACACTTCCCCAATATCATACCAGTTACAGTCCTAATAGCAGCAGGTCGTCTCACGTCTACGTAAGTACGTCCATAATTTAGTCCTGCAATTAATTTTTCAAATTCTTCTAAAATTGATATTAATTATTATTTCATTACAGATAATTTACATTAAAGCACAGGATATTTATAGTGATCCATACAGTTGCTAACTACGCAGTTGTCACATTTTAAATGACGTGAGTACTTTAAATATCAAATCCGATTACAATTTACATTTAAAAATTTCCATTTCTATTAGTATTTTTATATATTTCAGATGTATTCTCCACTCATTGGACTGAACAAGAGTTCCACATATTATGAAGTTTAATTACTGCATGGTTTTTAACATTTTTAACATTATTTAAGTTTACTACCTGTAATATTACATTTTAATAATGGAGATGTCCTGTACATCATTAATTTGAAATAGTACTCACCACCAATAGCTACGTATGTGACATTGAGATATTATATAACTCTGCCTGAGGATGCCTGAATAGGCGAAAACGTTCGCAATCTTGTAATTCATGTATATAAACTTAATGACTATAAAGTAAGTCATTATTTTACATTGATTTGTCATTGACTGAGTAATAAAATAAAATATTATATTGTATTCATTTATAGAAATTGACAATCTGAATATTCCATCATGCTTTCTAAGTCTTCTTTTTCTGTTTCTTTTCTAGTAAAATGCTTATGTAATAATTGTACTATTCGTAGCTAAAGGAGCATAATACTGTTCTTCATTCATGGTTTTCTATACTTAACGCGTAAATATTAGTATCAACAAATCTTAAACTTAACGCGTAAATATTAGTATCAACAAATCTTAAACTTAACGCGTAAATATTAGTATCAACAAATCATAAACTTAACGCGTAAATATTAGTATCAACAAATCTTAAACTTAACGCGTAAATATTAGTATCAACAAATCTTAAACTTAACGCGTAAATATTAGTATCAACAAATCATAAACTTAACGCGTAAATATTAGTATCAACAAATCATAAACTTAACGCGTAAATATTAGTATCAACAAATCTTAAACTTAACGCGTAAATATTAGTATCAACAAATCTTAAACTTAACGCGTAAATATTAGTATCAACAAATCTTAAACTTAACGCGTAAATATTAGTATCAACAAATCTTAAACTTAACGCGTAAATATTAGTATCAACAAATCTTAAACTTAACGCGTAAATATTAGTATCAACAAATCTTAAACTTAACGCGTAAATATTAGTATCAACAAATCTTAAACTTAACGCGTAAATATTAGTATCAACAAATCTTAAACTTAACGCGTAAATATTAGTATCAACAAATCTTAAACTTAACGCGTAAATATTAGTATCAACAAATCTTAAACTTAACGCGTAAATATTAGTATCAACAAATCTTAAACTTAACGCGTAAATATTAGTATCAACAAATCTTAAACTTAACGCGTAAATATTAGTATCAACAAATCTTAAACTTAACGCGTAAATATTAGTATCAACAAATCTTAAACTTAACGCGTAAATATTAGTATCAACAAATCTTAAACTTAACGCGTAAATATTAGTATCAACAAATCTTAAACTTAACGCGTAAATATTAGTATCAACAAATCTTAAACTTAACGCGTAAATATTAGTATCAACAAATCTTAAACTTAACGCGTAAATATTAGTATCAACAAATCTTAAACTTAACGCGTAAATATTAATATCAACAAATCATAAACTTAAGGCATAAATATTAGTATCAATAAATCCTCGGAACACGTGTTAAATGTTGTGGAACAAGTGTTAGATGAGCTTTTGTTCCTAATTTTAGGTTATCGTTGATAAAAGATTTTATGTAGTGTAATATACCCCAAATCCTATCTTTGATAAAATATTTTATCATATTCTTTGTCAAAGAACTTTGATGGAGTAATAGCAGCCTTATAGGCATCCCATACCGGATATAAGAGTTTTGTAACTGCAGACTGGCAAAAGTCGAAAATTTCAAGATTTAAAAACATTCTAATGCTGTATTGAACTGACCTTCATATTGTATCATTCGTACGTTCTTTTCTCTCTGTTTTTTATTTTAAATATCAAATAAATTTTACTTCTGTAATATCAATTTACATTTTCGATTAATATGTTTATTCACAATTATTTCCATTATTATATATGGAACTACAATTTACTAGAAGTAAAAATGTGGAAATATTAAACGGAAAGCTGTGTAGTATTGGCACTTGTCTTCAGTTTCTGCTTTAGGGTTCATTTGTTCATTTTGTCTGTAACAAGGAACTTGAGAGGAGCTGTGTGTTTGTGTGTGACGACTACTAAGAAGGCAGTCTTTTGTCTCGGTTAGTTATGTCAATAATGTGAATACATTTTCTTTTCTTTATTTACAGGTACGTGTCTGTGGACGACAGGTGTCAAGCGATCTCACCACAACTGACAATCGCCAGTATCTACGACGTCTGAGGTACATTGTGTCATCTGCTATTTACTCTTGAATAGCTTTAAGTCTGCCAGCAAAGAGAAATAAATCCGTGTCATTAAAATGAGACGTACTTTTTCATTATGCAGTATACTCGTTTCACAATAGTTTATTTCATGTTGTGAGTAATGTTAAAGTGTGTAGTTTTTCTTGAATTGTCTTTAAAATGACATACATTGGGAAAGCATACTGTTCACCAACATAAGATATATTTTCGTCTTTCGAATTTAAAACAAAATTATCAAAAATTAAAATATTTGACTAAAGATTCGATCTTTGATCTCCAATCGTCACAGTACCCAAGACACGTGTAGACTCCATTTCTGGCTCACATTATGTAAACACAGAATATGGTACGGATGAAACGAACACACGTGCTTCTTCCTCCTCGATCCTTCATCTGTAACTGACGTAATTTTCATTGGTGTTGCGTCATCCACTTCACAGTTCTGCCAACCTGTGTATTATGTATGAAATGATCCTCATATCTTTGTATAATATTTTCTCTTTAGAATTGTCCACATTATTAACCCTCATTCCACACCTGTGGAGTAACGGTCAGCGCGTCTGGCTGTGAAACCAGGTTTCGAACCCGGTCGGGGCAAGTTACCTGGTTGAGGTTTTTTCCGGGGTTTTCCTCAACCCAATACGAGCAAATGCTGGGTAACCGGTGCTGGACCCCGGACTCATTTCACCGGCATTATCATATTTCATTCAGACGCTAAATAACCTAGATGTTGATACAGCGTCGTAAAATTACCCAATAAAAAAATTAACCGTCAACGTTTTCCTCAACTTTTCAGGATTTTTCTCCTGAATCATCCTATATATACAGAGTGTTAAGAAAAAAGTATCCAATATTTTAGGAGGTGCTAGTATGCATCAAAACAAGAAAAAAATGTCTAATAAACATAGGTCCTACAACACATACTTTCTGAGATCTGAACACTTGTTCATAGGAGGTGCTCAATGTGACGTCCATTCATGGTAATGCATTCCTCTGTCCTTCGGCGTAAGAAATCACGCACTCTTTGAAATTGACCTGGTTGTTCTTGATAACCAAAAGCCTAGGGGATTTAGATTCGAGAAACGAGCAGGCCAAGGTGTGGGGCCTCCCCAATCAATCCAGCGGGCCTGAAATGTCAGCGTCCGGTGTTCACGCTCGTTACGGAACAAATGTGCTGGTTTGCCATCATGCATGAAGCACATCTGTAGTCTTTGCTGACATGGCACATACTCCAGCAAGGTCGGCAACACGTTAATAAGGAAGTCCTGATAATCTCTGTGGTAGCACGTATGGACCTTAATCTATCGCCAAGAACGCCTACCCATCTAGGTTGATTGAGAATCGGTGCCGATGCCTTGTTTCTTCAACTGCATGGCAATTTTCATCAGCCCACACATGCTGATTATGAAAATTCACAACACCATCTCTGCTGAACCCCGCTCATATCCGCAAACAAACTTATGTTTTCAGTATTCCTTGCGACGTATCAGTACTCCAGGCCAGGAGTGTCGACTAGGATATGATTATCTGGTAGCCTGCTCTATTGTAGGGCACAAAAATTCATTTCCATAAATGGACGTCACATTGATCACCTCTTATGAAAAAATGTTCAGATCTCAGAAAGTATGTGTTGTAGGATCCATGTTTATTAAACATTTTTTTGTGAGAGATCGTGCGTATTTGCTTGGTTTCCGCACAAAACCAATCCGCGGAAAGTCTAAAATTCCACATTCAGTATTCCCAACCTAACACACATAACAATTTCCCTCTTCTTACCGCTTAAGTGACATATTGATTTTACTGCTTTAGGCTTTTAACATATTATTTTTAGAGACGTTCAATATAGTAATAATTTAAATTGGAAACTTACCACTGCAATTTCACCTAAATTGCACTGTTAATTATTGTTTTTAAATATTTGCAAAAATTAAGTAAACTCTACAACTCCACTAAAGTTACTGCATTCGTGATGCAAGTAAATTAAGGAAGCCGTGAAAAAATCAACAAGATTCCAGACTCATCATAGACTGGGGGAAAAAAAGACAGTCGTATATCACGGCCTGCTGGAGTATAGTAAACACAGAAAACATTTTAAAACAACAATGTTGAAGATAGATATTTTTGTTTTACAAATTTGGCGTCATTGAACAGAAACCAAGATGGAGATTTCATTGCAACTAATTAGAAATTCCTCTTTCAGGTATGTAATAAACGATCTTCGCACAAAATAATGTACGATACACGAGCGGTATGTTTTCTTTCAATTCTCGGAAATTAAAAAAGCTCAACTACGTTTCGCTTTTTCAAACTTTTCCCCGAACATGAAAACTTCAAGATACCGCTCTTGTAACGCATATTAGAGCTGAGACGAGATGTTATGGCACGAACCTGCGCGAAGTTTTAAATTTCCGGCCAGCAGGGTAGAGGAGTGGGGGCTGTTTGGGTTACGGTCCTCAAGCTCAGAGCGGCAGGCATACTCGTTTCATCTCTTTCCAAAAACATTCGTCTTACCTCAGTATCACCACTTTCTTACTCAAGAGTCCGAAGGTACCTAATGGAATCATGCCCTCTATTCCATCTTTATATTCTTATTCTCCGTCCGAATCAGACGACTGATCTGTGCTGGAATCAGATGTCCCTAAGTTTATGGAAATGTTCTCCAAAATACTGTCCATCACGTGCTCACTTTCAATGTAATTGTTCTCTACTTTCTTCACATAATCATACACTGATATCCATTCTTGGAAGAAGCGATTGCAGCAGAGTTGGCATCTGCTTATGCGTAGCGTAGAAGTTATAGATGAGTCTTCTTATGACTTCCTCATCAAAACTGTCTACAGCTGCAACAATCTTCTTCTTCGTCTGTGATTTTTCCGGACTGGAGAAAGAATATGCTGTTCCTGCCTCAATATTTTTCCCTTCTTTCCTGATTCTTGCCAAGGTTCGCTTTTAAATACCAGTGGCAGCCAGTACTCATGCACACACGCTTTTCAATGGAATTGGTATTCCTTTTACAGCCTCTTCTGACATGAATTTCCATACATTGTATGCTATTTCACGTCCTTGACTATGAACTGCTCTATGATTTCACACCTTAGACAATGCCATAATGAGGGCGCTCAGAAGGACAATGTTTTCAGTATTAGCAATAGCGGTAGTAGCAGAACGATCTGAACACTCGGAATGCTAGTAACCAACTAACCCAACACCCCTCCAGTTGAGTGTGAGGGCGAGTCCAAGCAAACGAACTAAAATACGTCCCTCGCTCTGGTGCCATAACTTCTTGTCAGGGCTCTACTGTTTTCTTGTTTTCTTGCATACTATCACCTCCTGAAATATTGGATACTTTTTTAAACACCCTGTATTTGGCGTCATAACATCTGTCAACGTCTGGAGGAGAAAAATTATTATTATTATTATTATTATTATTATTATTATTATTATTATTATTATTATTATTCGGATAGAGGAGACGGCCTCCAGATATGGAGGGTAGCTGCGAATATATTGAATAAGCAGTCGTGGACAGCCGATAAGGGGTGGTCCTCCAGCTTGGGGTTGGGCGAAGGGCTAACAACCCATCACCGTAAAAAACAGCTTGTTACGTATCCCTATAATAAGCCTCGGAATAGGACTGATTCTCTGGCACGACCACAGCAAAGGAATAAGGTTTTGAGATTTGGCACTTGGAACGTAACTAGTCTTTATAGAACAGGAGGGTAACATTAGTAGCTAAAGAACTCGCTAGATATAGAATAGACTTCATGGGAGTACAAGAGGTTAGGTTAGATGGGAATGGCATATCACAAATAGGAGATTACTTGTTGTATTATGGGGAAGGAAACAATAATCACCAATTAGGAACAGGATTCTTTGTTCATAAAAGAATAAAATCAGCAGTAAAAAGGTCGAATTTATCAGTGACAGGTTATCATATTTAGTACTTAAGGGTAGATGGTGCGACATCATAGTTATAAATTCTTATCATCCAGTCTGCTGTCCAAAAATCTGAAAGTTAGAATTTATAAAACAGTTATATTACCGGTTCTTCTGTATGGTTGTGAAACTTGGACTCTCACTCTGAGAGAGGAACATAGGTTAATGGTGTTTGAGAATAAGGTGCTTAGGAAAATATTTGGGACTAAGCGGGATGAAGTTACAGGAGAATGGAGAAAGTTACACAACACAGAACTGCACGCATTGTATTCTTCACCTGACATAATTAGGAACATTAAATCCAGACGTTTGAGATGGGCAGGGCATGTAGCACGTATGGGCGAATCCAGAAATGCATATAGAGTGTTAGTTGGGAGACCGGAGGAAAAAGACCTTTAGGGAGGCCGAGACGTAGATGGGAGGATAATATTAAAATGGATTTGAGGGAGGTGGGGTATGATGATAGAGACTGGATTAATCTTGCTCAGGATAGGGACCGCTGGCGGGCTTATGTGAGGGCGGCAATGAACCTTCGGGTTCCTCAAAAGCCATTTGTAAGTAAGTAAGTAAGTATTATTATTATTATTATTATTATTATTATTATTATTATTATTATTATTATTATTATTATTATCTTATCTGGAGTTGTTCTTGTTCATTGACTTCGTGGTATACGATTCTAATTCTTCCATTCTCTCAACATAACGGGCTTCATGAGTCTTCGTCCCGACGCCGACGCTAGCAGAGATCCGTGTGAAGGCGCAGGCGGATCAATGTATCGTTTAAACCCTGGCGGGCCGCAACAGCTCTTGTTCGGCGAGGCTTACAGCGGGTGCTATGCGTGAAGCACGACGTGATTGATTGATGTCAGACAGTCTGCTACAGTCGGCAAACTCGAGTCTTGACTTCTTTGCGTAATATTCAGGCTCAGCTGTTATACTTACATTCGCATCCAGGATTGGCAACTCCAACTCGAGTTAGCTCTCCTCAACGATGGCTGCATGATCAGAATGGTGCCCTGAGTTATTGATGTGCCTCTAGATTCATAAACAAATAATTCTTGTATTCAGGGTGATTCATGACGTTCGTGCCATACCCTAGATCATATATACCCAGATTGCTAGGCCTTATAGGCTTTGACGCCAGTGTTGCCAACAAATAAATTGTATCCCCGTCAGTCTAACACATGCAAATTCGTCAGAATCCGTCAAAATAAAAAAAAGAATAATAATAAGAAAAAAATATATATATATATATTTTAACTGGTAATGGAAATTATAAAACTGCTGAACTGGTTTTAATGGAAATTTTCATGCCTGGCAAAACGGCTGAACGAAATGTCATTTTCCTACATAATTTTCGATTTTCCAAAATCCATCTGTTGTCAGTTTTGAGAACTATTTATTTATTTATCATGCCTGGCATCCAAAGTTTTGCAATAGGAAAAAAATAGTTTAGTTTCAACAACGACAAGAAATGACTGAAAAATGTCAAATTTTCATTGTTGATCGTAATTTTCGTATTTTCCAAAATCCATCTGTTCTGTAGGCCAGTGCCAGGTTGAGAACTAATTTTATTGAATCATAAGGCCTATTACTTGATTTGAATTTCAGAACAAAACACACACTACAATAAACAATAGCTGTTACACGAAGGCCTGCAGGATTGCCGACATATTTAGAGCTCAATTCAATTAAAAACTGATTCTGCAGTGTATAATTTTCTGAGTACAGTTGTGTATTGGATATTCAAATCTACGAAATTTGAGGTGGTTTGATGACATTATTACCATTAGAATATAAATATTATTATAGTTAATATCATGATGCATCTATTTTTCATTAATTGTACATAATATTGATGCTGTATTGATGACATGAAAGTGAAACGTTTTGAGGTTATGTAAGTAAATGTAGAGAATATCTTAATTTAGATCTTCATTTCTATAATTTACTGATTGGCTGCTATATATAACTACAAAACTTAAGTGAGATAATAATATTGTTATTAAAAATCAAATATTTTTTACTTATTAACCCAGTGGGGTTGGGTCTTTTCATATACTTAATGGCGGTGTAGTGTAGATATTGATATGTGTCATTGTCTTCAGTATCGTCTCGAGATAGCGCAAAAATTACAATTCCTGAGGAAAGATCAAAAGGTATTACTTAGTGATAAAATAAGAGGCCTAGAAAATTTTGTAGTCTCCAGATCATTTCAGCAAGATCTCTTAGTAGGATAAAATGATTTTACGCTCTACATTTCAAGTTCTACATGCAGCAGCTATACGAAAATGCTATTGTTCGAAAGCTTAGCAAACCTGACATTTTTAACTTTTGCCTACAATCCACAATGACCTGAAATAGCTACTGCTATCGTCCTGACATTGATAATTGCGTTTTCGCGTTGAAACTCACAAACTGAAGTTGGATAGGTTCGAGAAAAAGTATTTGGCCTAAAAAAATCCATTCAGAGGGAGTATGTTTCATTATTATGGAAGCAAATAACTATCAAAAAGAAAAGTATTCTTCATTGAAAATAAATCTGAAAAATTTTTATTTGAACGTCTAACGAACTTAGTTTGCAGCAGCATTTGCTGCACAAGCCACTAGTAAAAATAAAACCAACTCAATACATCTATATAGGCTACAAATAAAAAGCAAATTTTAACACAACTTACTTACCAATGTTGATTAAAATAATAATTCGTCACTCTGTCATGATTACGAGGAAATCTGAAACAGCGGATTTCTTAATATGGTACGGCACGGGGCAGGGCTGTTTAAAGAAAAAAGTAAAAACCCCCAAAAATTAAACAATTAAAAATGACATCAGCTAAAAAGTCAAAAGACGATGTAAATCGTAATTTCCGCCAAAAAAACCGTCACCCGTCAATACCATTCCTTTCCCGTCCGCTATGTTGAAATTCCGTCAGTTGGCAACACTGTTTGATGGTAACAACTGTTTTCAGGTTTACTATGCTGCCATCTAGCTGTTACATAAGGAGTCAAGTCATAACTCCCATTTGAATTGCATTAGCGACTGTACTGCCATCTCGTGTTCGTTTACGGCGGACGAGTGGCGATCCTGGCGGTTGTTCTCTTCAAAGTGCTGCCGATTTTAACATAGGGATGAACTGTCTGTTATATATATGACCTTAGGCTATACTCTAGAATCTGAACTTCTGTTCTAGTGACTTAAGATACGTATTATTTATCGGAGAAAAATTAGTGGATATGAAGACATTAGCCATTATTTAACTTCTCACAGTGCAAAGAAACATTTATGTAAGTGCAGCGGGCTATGAAAGCATACAAAAAATTATTGCAAAACATGCATTGACACTTTTATGAATATCTACCATAAGATTTATGATAGCCATACACGTCATACATAAATGTTGTCACTGAATCTTGAAAGAAAGCTGAATTGAATGGCATATAGTACACTTAATTTAGATTATTCATCTGTCTAAATAATTTAATTATTGCAACAAATCGAAAATACACTGAAACATAAGATCACGTAAGTACAAATTTCGAGTAAACTAATGATCTCATTAGTCCTAAATTTTTATCAGATCTTACTTATACATACAGCTACAAGAAACTCACTTTTTACTTAATCGGTTTTGTGATATTTTAAAACATTATAGTTTGGAAAACATAATTTTCACATCAGGTAGAAAATTATGTCATGATCATCATCAACATCACGGGTTGAGCCGGTAGGCCCGTTCCGTCCCCATTAGAATTGTTCTCTCCAACGAAACCTAGGACGACCAACATTTCTCCTTCCTCTTGGAGCATACTGGAGAGCTTTCTTGGGGATTCGGTGATCCTCCATCCTTTCTAGATGTTCCATCCACCTATTTCGGTGACTTGTTAACTTTTGTGTTATTCCCTCTATCCCTAATTCTTTTCTGATATCTTCATTCCTCTTGTGTTGTAATAAAGAATATCCCGCCACTGATCTTAGAATTTCATTTCTGAGGCTTCTAGTCGTCTTTGGTCTCTTTCTGTTAAGGTCCAAGTCTCTGCTCCGTAAAGTAGTACTGGAAGGGCTACAAAATTATGTAACTAACTTAATTTTCAAGTCATAGAAATAAAAACTGAGTTTCACTATCACAAGGCAGTATGCAAGATCTGGTAAAAATTTGGGACCAATTGTGTTATTAGTTTACAAAAAAATGTACCTATCTGATCTTATGTTTAAGTATATTTTCGATTTGTTGCAGCAATTAAACAAATTGTAAAGGACAAATTAATAATCTAAATTAAGTGAACTCCAAGCCATTCAATTCAGCATTCTTTCAAGATTCAGTGGTAAAATTTATGTATGGCAATCATAAGACTTGTGATAGATATTGCAAAAATATTTTACCGCAAGTTTTACCATAATTTTTGTATGCATTCGTAAACCTCTGCCCTTAAATTGATAGCATAAAGATTCAGCGGATTTTCATTCTTGCCTGGCTGTTTTTCTTGAACTTGTCTTGGAAACAGTTCTAATAATAATTGATAATAATTATTATCGTCATCATTGTGTAATTTGCCCAATACAATATGGTGGCGATAACGTAAATGAGGATTTTACGTTCTCATTGAGGGTCGAACCAGTGTACACTCTCAAAGGTGCATTCTAGGTTGAAAATTCAAGCACGTTAGATTCAAAACTACGTATTTCTAAGAACTTTCCCATCTTTCCATTTTTCACTAACTGCACTAATAACGGAACTTGTCTATGTCGCCCGACTTTTGAATCACTCTGCATATTAGCAACACATTCCAGAAGTTATGCCGTTTATTTTTGGGAGGACTGTATATCTAAAACCATTGTCACCATTATAGCACAGTCTAGTATATACAGTCACGAAGCTCAATACGTAGGGAATAGATAGTTGCTAACCACTAGGATCGCTACTATCGCCTCATCACAGACAATGCGAAACAGTATCGGCACAGTCTATTGTTTCTATTACCCTCAACAACTCAAGCTTCGTGACTGTATATACTAGACTATGATTATAGCGTATGACCTTCAAATAACAATATTCCTTGCTTATCTCGTAACTTTGTAAGTGTAAGTTATCTTTAGTCTTTTGTTTTGTACACGTATCGTGCAGACTTATAAGTAGAGCCCGGATGTTTGGCAAAATGCCTTTTTACTGGGTGGAAGTAAATCATTATTTGCATAGATATACTAAATGAGATTTGGAGTAAATCAAACTGATAGGGCAATTTTTATTTTGCTTATTTTGCCTTTTAAGGTGTTTCTTACTAAGAAATGCCTTTTTAAAGCAATATTTCCTGTTTATTGCAATTTTCTAATTAATTGTAATGTAGTGTGTATCAAATTTAGATATTTGAAACAATGACTAACTTTACTAACAATAGTAAATAAAAGTAATTTATTTCGGTGCTTAATCTGCTAATAATCGTGCTTTAATAAAAAAGAATCTATGGCGCTACAGCCCTGAAGGGCTAAGACCGACCAGCCGGTTGCTGGTCTCACGCTCACATGCCGAAGCAGAGGTGGACGATCATCCTATCGTGTGGTTAGCACGATCCCCCAGCCATTATAGCTGGTTTGCGAAACCAGATTTTCGCTATCTATTGTAACTCCCCAAGTGCATCACGATGCTGTGTGGGCACCGGTTCCATACACTGGCCGAAATTTCATGAAAATGTCTTCCCCCATGAGGACTCGAATCAGCACGCATTCCGTAACGCGAGTCCTAGACAGAATACCTTAGACCGCGACGCCACGGCGCGGACCGTGCTTTAATGCTATTGGTGTAATATGAGTAATGATCGAAATCCACAGTTGCAAATATAATATTGCCATGTCTTCACGATATCAACAATCAGCTTTATAATTTTAATTTCAAAGGCATATTGGTTCCGTTAAGTTCAATGTTAAATGAAAAATGAGTTCTATTCAGTCAATACTTAACATAAAACACAATATAACATGTTATAATAACATTTACACAGATTTAAAAACAAACGTTTTCGCCAATTTTGATTGGCATCTTCAGGTTCGTGTAGGTCGAATGGAACATGTTACAGCATGTTCCACTCGACCTACACGACATAACATGTTCCATTCGACCTACACGACCTGAAGATGCCAATCAAAATTGGCGAAAACGTTTATTTTTAAATCTGTGTAAATGTTATTATAACATGTTTTATTGTGTTTTATGTTAAGTATTGACTGAATAGAACTCATTTTTTGAATTTATAATTTTCAATATTAAGCTCGTTCTCATAGGAGTTGTCACGTAGCATTTTGAATTGTTTGCTTTCATATTTTCAAATCTTACTGTTTCAATTTTGTGCTCACATTTTTATTATTATAGGAGAAAGAAATTTCAGTGAGGAACAGTCAGTTATTGTCGGGTAACAGAAGGTATAAGATCGGTTAGCTAGAATGCCTAAATTCAGTCGGCCTAAACCATTGAAAAATAAACTTCATGCTTACTTTAGTGAATTTGGGGCCCATGTATTTTCAACCGCTGGAACAGTTTTGTTATGTAAGATTTGTGAAAAGACAATCACGAAAAAAAAAGTATTTTATGCTCGACCATGCCGAAATGTGGTAATTATACACCTGATAGGAGTCCTTTATAAAGTACATCATTAAAGTACACCTATTCATTAAAGTTCAGGTTTTCGATTATTCTCGGATATGCAATCGAAAGACAACGAGGGAAACGTCACGGAGGCTGGAAATCCAATACTGTCGCAGAAGGTTATGTTCTGTTACTATAATAATTAGCGTTAATTGTAAATAATATTCAAATAAATTCAATTTGTCACCTCGTTTTTCAATTCTAAATCAATTTCCAGGTTATATTAAAATTAGTTCATGTTATTTTCTACATTACATCAAGGTCAATGACATTATTGTTCCTCGGAAAAATCAGTACTTTCGCGTCTGCGCACATCTCACAATTTACGAGTTATGGACAAGGTCACTTCTGATCTTCAGTCAGATACAAATAAAATGAATACTACTGAATAATTTCAAGTTAGAAATATGGTCGAGCATAAAAAGTCGTATGAAACTTGCCTATAATGGTAATTAAGACGCTCGTATGAAAATTATGAAACTCGCTTGCGCTCGTTTCATAAACAAACATACTCGCGTCTTAATTACTATCATTATAGGCTCGTTGTATAATGTACTATTATAAGTCAACATGTGTCACCTACGAAGTAAATAAGTGAGTTATGTTGATATAATTTAAATTTATTGCTAAAATGTATTATGTCTTTTCAAAATTTATAATGCCGTTTTTTACGTATTTATTGTTTTTTTTGCCTGCCTATTATAACTGTTCTCAATGCCTAAACATGCGGGCTCTACTTACAACAAATGGTGTTCTCTATACTGTGATGAAGTAATGAACTGTATGCATTTGATACATACATGATGTAACCTTCGTCAGTATTTATATCGTGGTGACAACATTCCGCTGAAAATCCGTCGCTATCACGTTACACCCATTTATGGACTGCCTGCAGCTGTATTTGCAGATGGCACTGGTATGTTAACTTGTTCTTTGTCGTGATAAGCTGACCAATATCTATTCATGTCGCGTGCCGGATGGAAATTATTACGGGTGTAACACATGCGTGATCTTGAAAATATGCAAATTGCATTGCTATGAATAATATAGCGTCATCATGGCCTTATCTGCAGACATAAGATTTTTCATGTTTTCCTCCATCTGGGGAATGTATTGATACTTTATCTTCAACATACACACTCTGAAACACTTACCAAAGCTGTTCCATAACCTGAGAAGACACTCGGATTCTGAGAACTGGAGACTGCACGAAGCCAATATTAATGTCGTACTATACAGTGCTTTCATTTCAAAACTTCCCAGACTAAATAACTAATTATTTAAATTGGATTTAATTTTAACAAAATACACCTCATACATATTGAGGGGGAAGTCTGAAACGAGGCTTAATTGCATTTTAGATTTCACCCCCAGCCACCCCCACTTTGAAATTTCAGATGACACCCCTATATTTTTATTAGTGTTGTGGGATTTAATCGATTAATCGATCAATTTCTGTTGTAAGATTAATCGATCAAAAATATTTAATCGAATAATCGAGTCGATTAAAATTAATCGATTGTAGTTGATATTAATTATTATTTTGTTAATACAAACTCATACTAAAAATTCCGACAATATTTTTCTCTCTCGGAAATTGCTTACTTAAAATCACAATAGTAGGCCTACTGTTATTTTCTAACTGTAAACCAAGTAGCGTAGGAAAAATATTTGCACAAACACTTCAGAAAGAGATGGAGATATGAGGATAACTTTAAATTATTGGGGATTTTGTGGATCATATATTTTAATAATTGCTCATGGTTTATGTTCTTCTGATTTATTTTGTTTAGCTAATATTTCTTATGAGCGTTTAAGACGAAGATTATTAATCAGGGACCTAGTCTACCTCTATTGAAAGTTGAAACACAATGCGAAACCCTTATTAAGTTGTATGGTTTTCCAAGAAAACTTCCACCTTGTTGTCAGCTCATCTTCCTAGCATACGAAATACATACTTTTCTGGGATTCGTCTCCCTCATCCCTTATGAAATAGCCGTGTCTACACTGTGTGCAAATGAGAAACCTGGTAATTCGGTTACAATAGGGGCCAGTCTTCTGTTTCGACCGCTGTGCTTTTGCAGTTGTAGTTTCTGTACTGAGTTTGTATAGGAAGGTTGTGTGTTTAGTTTGATAAAGAAAAAAAAAAATCAGTTTTCTGTGGTTTGTGAAAAGTGTAAACTCCACTATGTCATATGAGAATTTGAAAGGTAAACTGGTGAAACGTTTGGATTTAAATTGAACGATCGTGGAGAAGTGCTTGGCAGAAAAAAGTTTTTTTTGTTTAGTGATGCAGGAAACATTGATACTAAATGTAGAGCGGCACTTAATTCGGAGCATGTGAATGCACTCACTTGTTTAAAATCATGGATGAAGCAGTATTAACTAGTGAGTCTTTATATTTTTTTGTTATTTATGTTTGTCTCAAAATTGGTGGAGAAAATTGACACAATAAATTATAAGTCTCATAATAAATATTTATTAAGTAATTAAAATAGTTGTTTTGTAATATAACGATATAATACACTATACAACTTGTGCAGCAAATACTGCAAACTAAGTCCATAAAAGTTCAAATAAAAATTGTTCAGATTTATTTTCAATGAAGAATACCAGACATTTTGAAAGTTATTTGCTTCCATAATAGTGAAACATACTCCCCCTGAATGTTTTTTTGCCAAATACTTTTCCTTAAACCTATCCGTTTTCAGTTCTTGAGTTTCAATGCGAAATCGCAATAACAATTTCAGGACGATCAGCGATTTTTCATATGGGAGTAATGCAGTAGCTGTTTCAAATCATTGCGGATTGTAGGTGAATTAAGAAAATGTAAGGTTTGTCATTTTGAACAAAAGACTTAGCATCTTGGTAAAGCTGCTGCATGTTTCGTGAACTACCTGAAATGTAGAGAGCAGAGTCACTTTTTCCCACTAAGATCTTACTGATGTGATCAAGAGACTAAAAAAATCTTGTAGACCTCTAATTTTATCAGTAAGTAAATGTTTTGTTCTTTTCTTAGGAATTGTAATTTTTGCGCTTCCTCCAGACAATACTGATTAAAATACTGCTGGATTAATTTGGGTAACAATGAATGTTATCCCAGTATATTTTCTGTAATATAGGCTGTTGTGAGGAATCCATTGCTGAGATGCGGAAAAGGAGGCGAATGATATAGCAGTGTTGTAGAATCTTATATGCGCCTAAAAAAATTTTCCATCGTAAATCGTTAGCAGTTTCAGTGTTTCATTCGTTGCTGGCTGCGGAAATAAACTTACTCATCACGGTAGCAAGTAAAAATGAAACTATTTTCCTACAACAAAATATGCTTGGCAGCGATCAAAATAATCTAATCGATTAAACCAAAGAAATGCGAAATTAATTTTGATGTAGTTTAAAGACGCAGCTAAAATAGGAAGCATGACTCAATTACTAAAGGAAAATTAGAGAATCAGACTTATAACATTTTTCAATTGCCATTAAATATATTTTGAAAAGACCACACTACTTGATTAATAACTATAAAAGTATTTCATTTTTAATAACAATATTGTTATCTTACGTAAGTTTTATAGTTTTCAGTAACATATGTAGCCTATAGCCGTTACTCAGTAAATTATAGAAATGAAGATCTAATATAAAATATTCTTTCTCTGCGTCTACTTACTTAAAGCCTCAAAAGGTTTCACTTTCATATCATCAGTATATCATTATGTTTTCATTAACTATAACAATATTTCATTTTTAATGGTAATAATGTCCTCGAACATTCTTAAGTTTTGTAGTTCTTAATATCAATACACAGCTGTACCTTTTTATAATTCAGGAAAACTACAGACCAAAGAATCAGACCTGTAAATCATTTTTATGCGTTATCAAAAATTACAATAATGAAGATCGACATATTGACATTATGATGTGAAAGAATCTGAACAATCTGAACTAACTATGTCAGAAATCCTGTAGGTCATGGCCTTCGTGTAATAGTCTATTGTTTATTGTAATAAAAAAGTGTTTTGTTTTATTTGAAATGCAATTAATTACTTCTCAAAACTGACGAAAGATGGATTTTGGAAAATAGGAAAATGATGTAGGAAAATTGGCATTTCACAAATGCTATTTTTCGAAAAACTTTGGCATTCGGCTTCAAAATAAGGGGTCATTTAACGTAAAACTCGTTCAGCCGTTTTCCTCATATTTTCCATGGCGGAGTTCAAATTATATAATATATACATAAAGAAACGATTTAATACTTATGCTTATCAATGAACACAAGTTAAAAAATAACAATAATTGTAAGTTACAGTATATTAAAACATGTTTCAACTTGTCCAAACTCGATTAATCTATCGATTAATCGATTAAATGTCAAATAGTTAATGCGTTTAACTATTTTGATCGATTAAATGCACTAATTTTATAATTAAATATGAAAAGAGCATTCAGTTGTTTATACACCTCATTCATTTGTTTTCGCATCTTTTGTTGCTATCGTCGCCTGTAAAACTTTCAATTCCCAGTTCATATTGATGAAAAACGAAGATCGCGGACTGTAATGTACTGCATTGTTGTCCGTAAATGGAGATGGACAGTGACTCAGGAGACAAGACCTTCCTGCGTTTGAGGGCAGTTTTCCCAACGTGTCCATCCGTCAGGTATTATCGTTCTTGCCCTGTTCTTACCTGATCTTATGACCCACTAACGTTTTTTATGGAGCTTCTCCTTTGAAGTTTTAGGGTTGTCTCGGCAAAAACCATTTTGGAGAGTTCATTCACTGACCTGTTGCTCTCCTTTTTATAATTCAGGAAGCTGGAACTAGAGCATTTCATTCGGAAAATCGAGTTGTGAACACATTTTTAATACTGTCAAAATACTTTAAGGATGGACGTTTGGACACTAGTTTGTTGATCAGTTTTCATTGCAATGATGAATAGTGACAGGCAAAATTAATTAATTAATTAAAATTCATTTTCTAAATCATTTATGGCACTAGCGTTTTTTATTTCAATAGGAATTGATGATTTGTAGAATGCAATTAACACCAATTGGATTAAAATACAATGAACACTTGTTACGTAAATTGAAAACAGTACTTAGTTGCCAAGAAATCTGATTGTGATCAGTCTTGTATACCTTAT
Organism: Periplaneta americana; assembly: GCA_025594305.2. Taxonomy (NCBI): domain Eukaryota; kingdom Metazoa; phylum Arthropoda; class Insecta; order Blattodea; family Blattidae; genus Periplaneta; species Periplaneta americana. Next base: position 26,010,003 of record JAJSOF020000025.1, on the reverse strand, counting down.
TTCAGCTTTAAAATTACAAAAATAGAACACGGAAATGTTGAAAACTGATCAAATTAAGAGAAAAATCTGGATTCAGGGAACGATTATAACCGCCATTTTCAGTAATTAATTAAATTATGGTTTAAACTCATGTTAAAAATCGAAAATTATTTTAATACAGGGTGAGTCAGGAGGAAAGGTACATGGTGTGAGGAGTGATAATATTGATGATTCTGAACAAAAAATTTATATGAACATATGCCCAGTTCTTAACAGTATCTGACATACAGCTGTTTGAAAATCACGGGCGTCAGTCACGTGTCCTTCATCAGCACTATATGTGGACACAACCAAAAGATTAGGTTATAGTAGGATCAATGAAACGTATCCTGGGCGTTGGATCGGTCGCGGTGGAGTCATTTCTTGGCCATCGAAGTCATCCAACATTACTAAATTGGATTACTGTGCGTGGAGTATACTTAAAAGCGAAGTCTACAAGCGCAAAATAGAAACTTCTTACTCGCATTTTACATGTTTTTGCTTAAGTTAAGGAATGTCCGAATCAGCTCAGATCAGCAACACAGCAGCTGCCTACAAGAGCTGCAAAGTGCAGTGAAGTTGACGGTGAACTTTTCGAACATGTGTAAATGAAAGTACATAATTAAACAGAATATGCGGTAACAGTGTTTAATTTACTATCACCTGCACTTTTCATGTCCTTCATTGTTTCTATTAGTTTTCTCCGAAATTGTTTTTTTATTGGACATATTTTACGACGCTGTTTTTGTTCAGAATCACCCCTCAAACAATGTACCTTTCCTCCTGACTCACCCTTTATATTGAAAAGTGAAGATTTTAATGCATTAAAATGAGTCAGGGTCCACAGAGAAAAAAAAATTCACCCAGCATTTGCTCGTATTTTTAGTGCTCAAAGCTGTACCTACCAGAGTTGAGGAAAACCCCGAAAAACCTCAACCAGGCAACTTGCCCATCGACCGGGATTCGAACCCGGGCCACCTGGTTTTGCAGGTTAGCCAGACGTTCTGACAATTTTTCAGTGCTCAAAGCTGTACCTACCAGAGTGCAGAATGGAACTTACAACCGGTTTTCATTCGATCGAACATCCGACAATGTTCATATAAACTTTTTTTTCAGAATCACTACATTTTATCACCCCATCTCAAATGTAAAAATGTACCTTTATAGGCTCCTTGACTCACCCTGTATATTGAAAATTATAGGATTTTATGTGCGTTAATATACAAATGGACACCAGCTACAACAAAGGAAATAAATGTGTAACGAAATGAAAAAAAATAAATTACATATTGTCAATAAATAGAACAAAATAAGCTCAATTTTATTGTAACTACTATAAACTCAAATGAACTCTAAAACCGGTTTTAAAGTATTTTATTCGATCGGTTTTAAGAAGATCCGATATTTTAATTTCAACATTAACTGTAATGTTTTGAAGAATAGACAGAACACTGAACACAAATGATGAAAAAAAAATCATATGGTCATTTTTTCAGTGCTCAAAGCTGTACTTAAGATCTGCAGAATAGAACTTCCATGGATGATTGGTTTTGATTGATTGATTGATCGGTGAGGTAGAGCATCAGTTAAACGTACCGAATGTTCGCATCCTTCAAGGACTTTGCCCAGCATGAATGTAGTCTGCCTTTGACTTCACCCACAAAGAGAAAACAACTGACATTTCTTAAACATAAACGGAGAACAATAATTGAAGAAATTTACCATACTGACTACAGCGACAGGCGTCCAAAAATGTATTTCACAAATATATTTGAACAAATGGACACCGGTAACAACAAAGAAATAAATGTGTAACGCTGATGACAAGAATATCTGAATAAATTATTACTAATAAATAGAAGTATTAAAATAAGTACATACATTTTATTGTAACGTTTTTGCACTTTAAACTCAAAATGCATACTCTCTAAAACAGATAATTGTTAAAGATTTTAAATAATAAAGCTTTCATTAATAAATCATTTTTGTCTGAACAAGATATATTTTATTTTCTTTTTTCCGAATACTATGTTAACTTAATATTTTAATGAATGAATATTGAATGAATGCGATCAATTAATGAATGAATCATATACAATAAAAAGCCAAATAAAACGAATGAATAACAATAACCTGAATCATACCCAACTACATTTAAAAATCAGTCAACTAGTTCAATATCAAACAATTAATCTTGGATAAATAAAGGTTGAGTTTCGATGTCATGATTGATTGATTGATTGATTGATTGATTGATTGATTTGTAATGAATCAAGAAGAATGGTCAGTTAAAAATCGTATTCATATTTCACTGATGATAATCGCGTCCTTGCAAGGTCTCTTGGAACTATCGGCATAATTCTCAATGTAGTCTGCCTTTACCGTTCACCCAAAATATCGGTGTGACAAAACTCACCGATATTCGTTTTAAACCGAACCGTTGTCGCAGATACTCCGCGAAAATATCTTTAAGCTCATCTCTAGTCGATAGCAATATATAAGTAATATATATATAATTTATATTTTTTTGTAACCGGTTGTGCACGACTCTACTACCTACCTTTTAAATGAGGAATAAGAGCACATTGCAGAGTAACAAGTCCAAGGCAGACGAATATATCAAAAACATTCGTGGGTCAGGAATGTGCAGAGGCGTTGTGGTTTTCGTTTCATGTGGATCGTTCGCATGAACATTATACAGATACAGCATGTAAAAAAAGATTTCGTGTGAGTGAGAGAGATCACTGTGTCCTGGTGCTCATGTCGACTTCAAGCCTCGCGGCGAGCTGTATGCAGTGGCGGTTTCCTCGTCCATAGTGCCGTAGGGAAAATTCGCTAAATCTGAAAAAGACCTGAATTTTATATTATTCATACATTAGCCACAAAAGCAAAGTGCCTTTCATGATACCGTTTGTTAAGAGAGAATAAGGCTGCTGCGCATCTTTGGCGCTGTGGACCTCAGAGCTAACGGCCAGGGGCCTGTTTCACAATGTTTACAAACTTTGTAAATTGTAGACTTTCCCTGTAAATTGTAAACTTCTGTTTCACAATCTTTGTTTGTAATGTTGAACTTTACAAAGGAAATCAAATCTTTACAAATTAAATTTTGCTCACTTTACAAGTATTCTGTTTCACAATGAAAGGTAATTTTACAAACGTGTAAACTTTACTTGTAAAATTAGCACATTTTCTACAATACCTCTGAGATGTGTAAAGTTTCATATTGCAACAAATTATGAATAAATACAATAAAGAAATAATTATTAAATTAATTTTTGAGTAACTAGATAATATTAAGAATTAAACTAACGCAGTTTTGATGTTGTTAAGGAATTTTAATGACTCAGAAGAAGATATTGAATTTAGGCCTAACCGGCTAAGAATTAATAACACGTTCGTATCATTGTATGAATTTAATGAAAGGTTTCGAATGAGTCCCGCGCTATACTTCAGAATACCGCGTAAGTATTTATATACGAAGACTGTATTTAATAAATACTCGCACTTAAAAAGAAGTTCCCTGCACCAAAAATAAATGATTCAATAATGCAATAATGACACTACATACGCGGTATTTTGAAGTCGTTTCGAGTCCCGTTTCGCTGGAATCTCTCCTACAAGATATGGGACATCATATCCAACATCCAAAAGAGAAAAGTGATGCCCTAACCTCAAAGCGAGAACTATTGTTTTGCCTTGGTTGCAAACTAGCTGTTATTTCCGTCCGATAGGAGATAAGAACGGAATTTCCAAGATATCAATGTGCAAAAGTGCCCATAGGGTAGTTGATGTTGTTAAAAGAGTTAAATTCGGGGCAGGGTTTTGGTCACCAAAATGTTATTTACTACTGTATAGCACAGAATTTTTATGCTGCTGCTGCGATCACTAATGTTTGTGAGGTTATGGATGCAACATTAATAAATACTGATGGATCAACACAAAAAATGAACCAGATTTTGTAGTTAAACATCGTGATTATTTTATTTTAATATGTGGAACAAATCAATTTACTTATTTGACTGAATTTTGTGCATTTGTTCATTTAAGTAATAGACGTAATATACTCGAAATCAAATGTTATTTTTATTTAACTTATTTATCAGCGTCGCCGGATGTGCCGGAATTTTGTCCCGCAGGAGTTCTTTTAATGCCAGTAAATCTACTGTTGTCATTTAAGTTTAAATGCCATCGACCTGTCCGGGATCGAACCCGCAACCTATACCAGCACCACCTCGACCAATCACATCACATGAAACTCCATTGTCGCCAATATATAAAAAATCTAAATACTTTTAATTTTCTTTAACAATACTTTATATTTTCTGTTGGTGAAATATGAATCAGCAAGCTTAGAATAATCTATTTTAGTACAAAATATAAACATATGTATCGATAGTAGTAAAAATACAACGACTTTAGGTCTACTCCTTAGCGATTTTGTAAATTCTCGTTGGCGATATTGTGTAACCAATAATGCGTATTTGTAAATTTGTTTAGCTGATTTTGTAAAGTTCGTCAAACTGTACAAACTAATAAGCAGGCTTCGAGACTTTGGACCCGATTCAATAAATCCGCATAACGGCGTACTATATAGTTGTTGAAGCTACGTGGGTGGGGGTAAGGTAGAATGAAAGGAAAAGCTCTGGATTTGAAGGTTCTGAACAATAATTTGGTTTTCATACAAACTTAGAAACTATTACATCGTAGAAAAGTCAGAGTAAGAGATGCCGGAACCCTCAAATTAATTTAGAAAATGATGCATTCTGAAAGTAAATATAACGTATTACACAATGATAATGTCAAAATGAATGTGAAAAACAGCATTTATTCTCTGTCTTTTATAATGATTTGTGTTTAATTATACACAGTGTCAATGGTGAAATAAAAAGATTTACATTTGTACACCGAGAATTTTGTAATTTCTTCATTTATCCTATTGGTCGTCTTTAGGAAGTACAGTTACATTAACACTGAAATTAAACAAAATGTTACTAAAAGGCAAGAATAAATACATTTTTTGACAGTGTCTCAAATGTAAATATTTTTTCCAGTTGTCTCTACCAAACACAGTTTGTTATCTCAACACATCTCTATCTACCTGCAGCTCTACGTCGCATGACGTGAAGTCGCGAAGTCAAAAGATAGCATTGAAAACAATAACATCATTTGTAGTCTCTAAGTAGTATTCATTTATTTAACCTTTATTCTCAGGCCTGACTCTATGTCCTACTAATTTGCTTAATTTATTACAATTAACAATGTTCCATATCCATTATTTTACAAAATATTGATTTCCAAATTCAAATTTACAATTTCAGTAACCCGGTATTGTAATATTTTGTCTCATTAAATCTATTTACAAGAGACATTTCCTCAACTCTCAATTTGAGGGCTTCCGGCATTTCATTTGAATTGAATTTTTTAACCGATGCTAATAACGTTTCAGACACGGTTTGAAAATGAGTATGTTTGTGGGATGGTAAACCAAATTATTCATCAGAACCTTCAAAGGAATAGAAGAATTCAGACCGTTTTTTCTTTCTAGTTTAAGCCAACCTATTTGTTGGCATTCATTCTACAAAGTACCCCCACCAAATGTACACGTTGAAGTTTACCACTGGAAAGGTTAGTCTAAAATGTACGTAGTTATGCAGATTTCCCTTTTTACAAGAGTGAACTATTCTATTTAGCATGGATAATAGAATATACTTTTCTGCAGGTCTCGAAGCCTACTAATAAGATAGCATTGTGAAACACAATTTACAAGCATTTGTAATCTTTTACTTATTATTTGTAAATTGTTAATTTGTAATTTGTAAGGATTGTGAAACGGGCCCCAGGTTAGATCCTTGTTTATTGGTTAGGTTAGGTTTCCTAGTTCTAACCCACTGCACAGGACTTAATTCACAGTTGCGAAGGCTGGTGGTCGCATCGGTGGAACGTAAACTGAAATGCAAACGGAATGCGAGTGCTCAACTCCTCGGCTGTACAGTTCACGGCTCGGCAGTCTGATTCAGTGGGGGATGGATACGCGGGCTGTGCCTGCCACATGGACACACTTTTTTTCCCGAATACACAGGTATTCCATTGTGACATAACACCAGCCCGGGGCCTTCCGCTGCACGTATTAATCACAGCTGCGACTCCACCGCATACTTCGTCGCTCCCCTGGGGGAACGTGTTCAAGCCATGTCGAGCCCACGTAATGGTGAAAATTCAATTAACGCTGGATTTTTAACACTCAGCCCATTATTATTATTATTATTATTAGTATTATTATTATTATTATCATTATTAATATGCTTATTATTATTACTAGCCGTACCCGTGCGCTCCGCTGCATCCGTTAGAAATAAATATAAAGTAATCACATAATTAAAATAGGACATTTGATCCAGGGAACATTCGTGTTTGATAGAAGGATAAATCGTTTAATATGTTGCATCCAAATAATTAAAATGCGATCATTTTGGTCCAGAGACACTCATTTTGTGTAATGACAATTCCTTTAACATGTTTCTTAATTTTTACTACAGGCAACCATAGTTTAATGAAGATTGACATCATTTAGATTTTGTGTGTATATTTTATTTTACTTGTTATGTAGGTTTCCATTGAATTGTGGTAATAACTTAATTTTAACCCTTGTTTTCTACGTATTCAGTAAATGGCGCTTGGCCCACTATGGTTCTGAACCCTTCAAATAAGTTAAATTATATTATATAATGTTACTATTATATTATATTATATTATATTATATTATATTATATTATATTATATTATATTATATTTATTATATTATATTATATCATAATTACTGTAACAACATTATAGCATTATGTCCATCTAAAAACTACACTTTGCAGTGGTGAAATAATAATTAATTACAAGGTATATAGAACAAATCGGTTTATTTAAATATTTCTCTGTAGGCTATCTTTCATAGCTTTCGATTGTTGCTGTCAAGGCCCCTTATAGACGAAGTCATTTGTTTTTTAATTCATTACACGGCCTTAGATGGCAGTTATTTTAATTTTAAAACTCATTTATCTCATTAAATATAAGTCCTATCAAAATTTTTCAAGGAATAAAACGTATCGCAAATTATGTTTAAAGAAACTTTTGTTATGTAACATTTTTCACAAAAATCAGGCCCCCTTATAACCTCCTTTTTAAATAATGTATTTCGAATGCCATATAGCCTAAAATCTAAGTTACAACGAACTTAATTTATATTCTAATTTTCATCGAAATGCGTTCAGCCATTATCGCGTGAAAAGGTAACAGACAGACAGACAGACATACAAACAAAAATTTCAAAAAGGCGATTTTCGGTTTCAGGGTGGTTAATTATATATGTTAGGACCAATTATTTTTGGAAAATCGAAAATTACCAGAAAAATTTCGGCTACAGATTTATTATTATTATAGATTTGATGCTTTTTCAATTCACTGCGGGCTAAAGCAGGGAGGTGCACTATCACCTTTACTTTTTAACTTCGCTCTAGAATATGCCGTTAGGAAAGTTCAGGAAGACACAGAGGATTTGGAATTGAACGGGTTACATCAGCTTCTTGTCTATGCGGATGACGTGAATATGTTAGGAGAAAATCCACAAACGATTAGGGAAAACGCGGAAATTCTACATGAAGCAAGTAAAGAGATAGGGTTGGAAGTAAATCCCGAAAAGACTAAGTATATGATTATGTCTCGTGATCAGAATATTGTACGAAATGGAACTATAAAAGTTGGACATTTATCCTTCGAAGAGGTGGAAAAATTAAAATATCTTGGAGCAACAGTAACAAATATAAATGACACTAGGGAGGAAATTAAACGCAGAATAAATATGGGAAATGCGTGTTATTATTCGGTTGAGAAGCTTTTGTCATCTAGTCTTCTGTCAAAAAATCTGAAAGTTAGAATTTATAAAACAGTTATATTACCGGTTGTTCTGTATGGCTGTGAAACTTGGTCTCTCACTTTGAGAGAGGAACAGAGATTGAGGGTTTTGAGAGTAAGGTTCTTAGGAAAATATTTGGAGCTAAGAGGAATGAAGTTACAGGAAAATGGAGAAAGTTACACAACACAGAACTGTACGCATTATATTCTTCATCTGACATAATTAGGAACATTAAATCCAGACGTTTAAGATGGGCAGGGCATGTAGCACGTATGGGTGAATCCATAAATGTGTTAGTTGAGAGGCCGGAGGGGAAAAAAGCTTTAGGGAGGCCGAGACGTACATGTGAAGATAATATTAAAATGGATTTGAGGGAGGTGGGATATGATGATAGAGAATGGATTAATCTTGCTCAGGATAGGGACCAATGGCGGGCTTATGTGAGGGCGGCAATGAACCTCCGGGTTCCTTAAAAGCCAGTAAGTAAGTATCATCATTATCATCATTCGAAACATTTATTAGACCAGGGACCCGTTTCACAATGCTAGCAAATTAACAATTTACAAGTAACAAGTAAAAGATTACAAATGCTTGTAAACTACGTTTCACAATGCTATCTTATTAATGTGTAAAGTTTGACGAACTTTACAAAATCAGCTAAAGAAATTTACAAATAAGCATTATTGGTTATACAATATCGCCAACGACAGTTTACAAAAATCGCCAAGTAGCAGCTTTAAAATCACTGTATTTTTACCACTATCAATATTTTTTGTACTAAAATAGATTATTCTAAGCTTGCTGATTAATACGAGGCGCGTCTATAAAGTAACTTTCCCGCTCGTCCCACAGCTAGCAAACCATATGTTGCGCGAAGCGACTGCGTGTACGTGATAGAGTAATGTCCTGGCATGACGCATGTGCTAGCGGAACTTTCCGAGTGCTCTCAGTCTTGGGTTCGAGGTGCAGTGAACTGACTCTGGAAATCTTGGGTTCGAAGTGCAGTGGACTGTCTCTGGAAGTCTTGGGTTCTACGTACCGCGAACTTGAGTGAGCTAGAAGAACTAGCCAAGGCGAACGAACTGTGAACTGAGAACTGACAGTTTTGTTTTGTAAATAGTGCTTTGTGAACATTAGTTGAAATTAGAAGTACATTGTTGTACTTCTCATTATTATTATTGAACATCCAAGTTTATAGACCCCCTATTTTACCCGAAGGTATATTAGGGCTGTAGTTAAATCATACATATCATAGCCCTGTACAAATAGCCTATTTACATAAAATATATACATATTTATGACATAAAATACACATATTACATTAAATGTGTATGACATAATAAAGATCATAGTTATATTATATACAATTACGTAGATATGAGACAAAATAGATATAATACATAGAAATAGATGCACAATATATGAAACACAGACATATTACATACCAGACTTTCCCAGGACACATCACGCACAGACTTGTTACATAAAAAGAAAATTAAGTAAGCATTTCGTAGAAACATACATATTACTTTTAAGGACATATATGACATAAAATGATATGAAATAGACATATGACATACAAATGTATGTATAACACATAGACATATTATACAAAATTTAAAGCGTCGTAAAATAACCTACGAAAATAAAAAAAAAAAAAATACAAAATATACAGACAAGACAGAAAAAATGAAAATTACATAAAACTTATATATGATATAAAACGGTGATATTATAGCTATTATTATTATGATTATTACTATTATTATTAACAGTAGTAGTATCTCCTTTTATTGCAGCCTGTTTTGTCCTGTAGCATGTTAGATTAAGGATAAAACAACCTGAAAATATATACACATGCAAAATTAACACATTCATATATCCTTACTAATTGCATTAACTACAACTTCTCTTACTATGGCAGAAACACATAAACTAGCTATTTACAGTCAATTGTGAATATGTGATATGAATTTCTGAAATTCTCTTGAACAGCATTTCTTTTTAAACATTCTTCTCATTAATAAACGTGAATAGTTATTTTCGTTGTGTGGTGTGCAATAGCGACTACTGTGTTGCAGTGTTGAGTGAAATACCCATTGTTGAAGGGTGTGTGGTTGTTGTTGTAAATAAAAATAACATTAAATTTTTAATTAAAAGTTACAATAGTGTATAATTTCTATTTTTCGTAACCGGTTGTGCAGGACTCTAATTCGAATCTTATTTATACATAGTTCTGAGCTGTGCGTACCTAATTTAAGTCATTGCACTTAATTTATATAGAGCCCAAGTTTTATTGTGTAATTTTTAGATAGGCTCGCTTTCATCTATATATATATATATATATATATATATATATATATATATATATATATATATATCATATTTCTATTTCTATATGCACTTTTAACACTTACATATCACAGGTTAAATTTCTAACTTCTTTATCCTTTTATTATTTACGATTTACCTTGCTTTACTATTTTCGACATCTTGTGCTTCTTTGTCGAAAGCCTAGTCTTTTTCCATCATTGCTATATTATTGCCATGTTATCATTTCATCGCCTCTTAATAGATTCTTTATTAAGGAAGTTATACCATTTAGCATTAGAATTAGCTTGCCTTACCTGTATCATCAGTGTGAGGGGGTTTTCACACGATATACTCTACCACCTCCGTTAAAACTCTTCTCGAGATGAAGGAGAGAGTGATAGATGATGCAATTTTAGATCCGCCGCAAGCATTTATAACTAATTTGGAAGCGCACCGCGATTTATAAAAGTAATTTCCACCCTACATCGATACGTGGTCTGCGCCTTAGTTTGCAAGCGACTTTTACAAGCCAGCCTGTTGCTTAGTGGCGTCCCTCAAGTGAGGTACTAGTGCAAACTTTAGAGTTTAGTGTGTGGCTATGGTAATTAGCGTCTTACACGTTTTCCTGTACCTTATATGCACGGACGACAAACTCATAACGGAGGGGAAGTTTATAGATTCTACCCACCTCCATAAACCTCGACCACAGGGGTAATAAACTCTGATTCATCAGCATGCTTGTCTATTTTACGAATATATCAGTGGAGGTATTGTTTTATATTGATAGCACATGAGTAGGAGGTAATTCTCGTGTAAATAAATCTTTTATTTTGTACGAACACAGGCGCTGCTAAATTAGTTCAAAATTCTGGACATGCTTTCCTAAGTGTTTAAATCGAATTTTATTTCACATATAAACACAGGTCTTGTTATGTTGATTTTGCATCTAATTTACTCCTTGGATAGGCCTATATATTTGTTACGGATTAGTTATAACACTTGATCTATTAACAGATCGAAAAAGCAATAAACAAACAAAACTAAGGAAAAACAGAGTTGAGTTTTGCATAAGAATTTCGTTCACGTGTAAACCTAAGCTCTGACGGAATCAACCAAAGTCTTCCGAAGGGGATTTGTCGTGTGGAAGACGGTCATTTTCTTTGTGTAAGATTAGGTTAAACTTAAATAAATAAATAAATAAATACACAAATAAATAAATAAATAAATAAATAAATAAATAAATAAAGGAAAGGGATTAATGAATGAATATCTAAGTAAACAAAGAATTGAAAAACATAGGGAGTAAAATATACCAACTTTTGTAGCATTTGTTGATTTTGAAAAAGCATTCGACAATATTAACAGAAGCAAATTGTGAAGCATTACGAAACAAAAAGGAGTATCACAATATTTAATAACTGCAAAAAGAACTTTATAGAAAACAAAATAGTAATTGAAACAAACGAAAAATAACCAAGAATGCAAAGTCAGTTATAAATAGACTTCGTTGAATTGCCACACGCAGCATGCTATCAGGTTGCCGATGTACGGTAGTATAGAGGAGGTGGGCGACCGCCCGGTCTCGTAGTATAAGCAGTTCATGTTAAGAATTGTGACCGGTCCAAATAGATAGAGCAGCTACAGCTAATGTATACCTATGTAAGCACTTGTTTTTGCATTACTGTGGTTGGAATAGCCAAAGCTTAACATTTGTTCAGTGCAGACAAGAATTATGCAGAACATTACAGTAAAATAATGGAGGTAATTGATGCATTGGATAGCACAGACAGTTCCGCTGTTGCACCTGTAAAATCATTGCCTTCTGAATATTGGAAGATATTGTGTTCACTGACTCTAATTTTAAAATCGTGTGCAAAAGCATCACCCTGTTAGAATCGTCTAAACTACAACTCTCAGAAGCCCTTAATATAGTGGATAAAGTATCACAAACCGTTATCCAAAATAACAATTCACTAATTTCAGAAAAAGTGAAATGTAAGTTGAGAAACATTATTGCTAAAAATTCTGCCTATTCACAACTTCGTATTATAAATGATGTGGTATCAGGTCACGACAAGACGTCTGAAGTTGGTGTACTAAAAAGTAGTGACTTTCCGTTCTTCAAATATGCATGTATTATATCGTGTGAAGTTGAACGTACATTTCCCAATATAAAAACTGTTTAAGTGACCATCGGAGGAGATTACTTTGCAGTCGCTCAAAATGTACGTAACTCTTCACTGCAATGCACATATTCAAGAATGATGTGAGTATCTTACATTAAATTTTAAAAGTTAATATATCTCACTATAAAATAATTGTGTATTTACATGTTTAGACGTTTTCTACTTCAATCATCATTCATTATATTTCTTGAATGCAGGACACAGGTTTTATTGTAACCGCAGTGTACTGCTCAGTGTTTACATCAGAGGCATATTCCATCCTTTGCACGCCCCTTTCTCATACAGTCTATACCGCGTGCGTAGTAAACCTTGCGATTCTCGTGGCAATTCCACGAAGTCTAGTTATAAATGTAGGAGTAAGACAAGGGTGTTCCCTTTCACCGTCACTATTCAATGTATACATTACTCTTTGGAGATGGTCAGGCCTTCGTATCTAGCTCAGAAGACAGTTTACAGAATTGAAATAATGTAATTAAACAATATAATCTGAATATGTCAGCAGATAAACCAAAGTTTTAGCTTTTCAAGGACCGAATACTGTAAGAGCTAAAATTATTTTAGAAGGAGAGGCTATTGAACAAGTCAATCATTTTAACTATCTCGGCTGTAATATTTCTCATTTCAAAAAACGAAAACATCTTTAATAAAATCAACAAACTTAGTTATTATGAGATGCTAAAAGAGGTCATTGGAAACCTCTAGAAGTGACACTAAATTAAAATTTTACAAGATGAAGGCTGTTCATATACTATTATATGGCTATGAATTTTTGAAGTACAACCAAAAAAGAAGAAAAAATTATAGAACCAGCTGACATTTTTAAGAAGTATTGCTGGATGCAGCTTTTTGGACAAACAACGACATGAAGATATTAGGAATGAATTAAACATTTTTAAGTTAACAGACAAAGTTATAAAGGGACAACTGGATACTTCTGATTGAGGTTCTGGCTGATATACATCTATCAGCTGACTAAACAACAAACAGCAGGTACAACTGGAAGGAACACGTTGAAATAATGAATGAATACCGCATAACAAATTAATATTAGATTAGCCTATAAATAAGTTCATAAAGAAAAGTATTGGCAGGCCAAAAAATCGATGGACACAACTCTAACTGGAAATTTTGTGACCGAAACGAGCCTTAACGGCTTAACCTGTGAACTGGTGATGAATGAATGAATGAATGAATGAATATAAATAAATAAGCGAATAAGTAAGTAAATAAATATGTGAATAAGTGAGCAAATAAATAAGTAAATCAGCAAGTGAATAAGTAAGTAAACAAATATGTAAGTAAATAAATAAATATTTTCACTTTAATATCAGCGGGATTTATGCCTAGTTCGAGATCTCCTTCATTGGGTGACCGATTCCATAAAATATTTTTCTCCCGAACTTAAAATGTCGCCTGAGGTTATTAGAATTGACTCGTTTTCTGTAGTATTGTTTGAGCGAGGTATATAAAAATTCTTGGCTATTTGGTATGGGAAGGAATTTCTCCATTATAGCGGAGACCATTGATTCTCTCGTAGCCATTAATCTCTCCCTTCTGTGATATGTCGGCTGGACACCTTGAGACTCGGCAGCACTTCAGATCGATATTCTCGCACTTCTCGTCCGTACTTAATCCGGCTTATTTCGTACCTGCATTGATTTCTTAACGACCCAAATGACACACCAGGCCTGAAATACATTCACCGGTCTGTGTTAAATCCGTCTGTTGTGTTAATTCATTCACATGTAAAATCTGTGATGGTATTGCTTCAAAGAATAGGTGAAATAAAACGCGCGTGTGTATAAGGCCAAATAGGAGTAAAATATAACCCAGAAATTGCGTAGTTTAAGTTTTTAATATGTTAATTCATCAGTACAAATGCATGCACAAATTACAAATTTTGAGCCAAGGTATTTCGATATAATTTTTGAATTATATAAACTATGAGAACTAGTTATTTATTTAGATCTAGATTCATTTTCCGGGCTGAGAGGCCGTGGTCTATTGGTTGGTTTTACATTGCCTCAGGTACGCCGAGAAGAGTCTTGCGACCTCGGATACCACTCCACTGAAGATGTCTGCCGCAGTTGCAGACGAACGTCTGGTATAAAACCAACCAATCGACCACGGCCTCTCAACCCGGAAAATGAATCTAGATCTATAGACTCCGGCCGTGAAAGTCTATGCAATATTTATTTATTTATTTATTTATTTATTTATTTATTTGTTAGTAGAGTTAAGGACTTTAGGCCTTCTCTTCCACTCAACCGGAACTACTGCTGCACACAATATACGAGTAAAAAATTTATTTAATAATATACAGTAGAGCATCGATTATCCGAATATCGATCAACCGAAACATCGCTTAACCGAAAGCGTTCCAGTGGGCAAATTCAGATTTGAGCGCGCGCCATGTAGAAGTTTCGCTCTTTGCGAGATTTGCGAGATTTAGCTGTAAAAAGAAACGAGTCTCAGCTCTGAAAAAAAAAATTGTCTTCTTTTCCTAAACTGCAGTCCTACTTTAATGACCATTTTGAACTTGTCAAACTAGGTTAGTCAGTTCTCTGTGTTATTTGTAAGACGGGTGATACAAAATATATACTGTGTGTACAGTTTTGTGTTTAACATAAGTGCTTCTTTCTTTCATATTGCTCCTATGACACCAGTACAATTTGTTTTCGTAAATGATCGGTTATCCGAAAAATCAGTTATCCGAACATCCTCCGTCCCCAATTGTTTCGGATAATCGAAGCTCTGCTGTAATAATCTAAAATACTAGATTCAATACAATAATTTTACAAAACTTTTATATGATATGTATCTGCTATATAATTTATTTAAAATATTATCTGTGCTCACACTTTTCCGAACATTTAGGTATATAGCTACAGGGTGATTCATGAAGTATGAACCGCGCTTTAGAAATCGGTTCTACGAGTCGTTTTGCGGCAATAAGTCATATGAATATACGAGGGTCATTACTTAAATTCATTACAACTATATTATATCAGTCAATAAAGCTGCAGGAATAGAACTTCACTATATGCGATTGAAGGTCACTGGAATGTGCTTCGCAATGCTAGTACCAAATTGGGTCCGGGTACAGGAGGCAATGTGTAAGGGAAATTGAAAGATGCGTAAATGTAAATCATTGTTTTATTATGCAGAAAAGGAAACAAAGTACATTACTCATAGCTAACACCCTTCAAAATAATCCCCCAAGGCTTCCACACATCTTTGTCAACTACGATGCAGGTGTTGAATACCATTGGCTGTGTGTGGTTCGTCTATGTGTACCACCGCTCGTCGAAACGCTGTTAAGATGTCCTCCCTGTTTGCAAACCCTTCCCACGCAGCGGCTTCTTCAATTGCGGAATGAGATCAAAGTCGCATGGACTGAAATCAGGCGAGTAGGAAGTGTGTTCCAAGATCTCCAATTTTCACGTATGACCGCTGTTCAACTTTACTTACATCCATCTTGCAGCACAGCCTCTAGTATACTAATTTTTGCATGTGCTGTCCACTAGCCACCAATGCACACAGACGCAATCTGACGGTGACATCCCATACAGTGTGCAACAGGTTTTCAAACGTATATATGGAACTAACCAGCATTTTCGGTTATTCGGAAAATATAACATAATTGTCATGACTTAAAATGACCCTCGTAGGTGCAGGGTGATTCTTTAAGTATGACCCGCTCTTTAGGAATTGGTTTCACAGGTCGTTTTGCACAAGTCATATGAATATAGACCCAGTGGTCAATATTTAATGAGATACAGTTTTCAGTTTTTTTATATTGTGATATCTCAGTTGATGATAAAAATTATTGAATTTCGCCGTGGTCCTCTTGCTTTCCAAGAGCAAATAAATAAATAAATAAATAAATAAATAAATAAATAAATAAATAAATAAATAAATAAATCTATACTAATAATAAATCTGTAGCCGAAATTTTTCTGGTAATTTTCGATTTTCCAAAATAATTGGTCCTAACATATATAATTAACCACTCTGAAACCGAAAATCGCATTTTTGAAATTTTTGTTTGTATGTCTGTCTGTATGTTTGTTACCTTTTCACGCGATAATGGCTGAACAGATTTCGATGAAAATTGGAACATAAATTAAGTTCGTTGTAACTTAGATTTTAGGCTATATGGTATTCAAAATACTTTATTTAAAAGGGGCGTTATAAGGGGGCCTGAATTAAATCGAAATATCTCGCTTATTATTGATTTTTGTGAAAAATGTTACATAACAAAAGTTTCTTTAACAATGATTTCCGATACGTTTTATTCTTTACAAAATTTTGATAGGACTGATATTTACTGAGATAAATGAGTTTTCAAATTAAAATAACGCCATCTAAGACGGTGCAATGAATTAAGAACAAATGACTTCGTCTATAAGGGGCCTTGGACAACAACAATCGAAACAGGGGTCTTGGACATCAACAATCGAAAGCTATTAAACATAGCCTACAGAGAATGTTTCTGTGTTTGTATGAAGTAATATCAGAAGCTAAATTAACCGATTTGTGTAATTAATTATTATTTCACCATTGGAAAGTGTAGTTTCTCTGGATGGACATAATGCTATAATGTTATTACAGTAGTCTAACGTCTGAGTAAATCGAGGATAGGTAAGATTAAAATAGCTTCTTATGCACAGAAAATTTGATAGGCTATTTTGTACATTCGTTTTCTGTATTTCTTAAAATAATATTTATGTACACTCATTTTAATCTCAGAGAATTAACGAACAACGAGAGTGTATTGATTTAGTATGCAGAATAGTACGTTAGCTTAGCAATCCATTATTTTATAATTCAATGCTCAATTGAATCGTGTTAAAATACATAAAATATATATGCAATAAATTCAATGCAAAAAAATTGGGTAATGAGCGAAGCAGATTATCTTGCGCTGTTGTAAAAGTTGTTCCCAGGATCAAACGTCCTATTTTAATTATGTAATTACTTTATATTTATTTCTAACAGGTGCAGCGGAGCACACGGTACGGCTAGTAAATAAATAAATAAATAATCAAATAAACAACGTTAAAAAAATGAACAACGTTAAATAAATAAACAAACAAACAACGTTAAATAAACAAACAACGTTAAATAAATAAACAAATAAACAACGTTAAATAAATAAGCAAATAAACAACGTTAAACAAATAAACAACGTTAAATAAATAAACAAATAAACAACGTTAAATAAATAACGTTAAATAAATAAACAAATAAACAACGTTAAATAAATAAACAAATAAATAACGTTAAATAAATAAACAAATTAATTAATTAATATTTTAATTAATAAATAATTAAATAGTCTACATAATTAAATAAGTAAATAAATAAAATCAGTTAATTGAATTCGATGACAAGCAGTTTAAAATGTAATTCCAGTTACCAAATTCGTTGTGGAAAGAACAGAACTTGAACAAAGGTTATGTCCTCAGTTACCATAAACAAAACTAAATAATGCTCTGAATCCAGCGTTCATTATATTTCTCACATGTATTGAGAGGCATATTCAGGAGACGGTGATGATTTATTTCACGATGTTGCCATATTTTTATTGCAAATATCAGCACTAAATCTAGTTTACGTGTTTATAAGTTAATTTTATACAACATATGCAGAAATTAACCCACGTTATGACAACTGTTTCATTTCCGGTGGAAAATATGTTGAAAAATACTTAAAGAATATCGGTATCTGTTTCAGTAAATCTTTCCATGAAATTGTGTTTCCTTTCTGTAAACGGCCCCAGGGAAACTTACTTTCTGGAAGGCCATCGTAATTGCGCTCGAGTGGCACTTGTTTTGACATTATTAACATGATGGAAGAAAAGAATAACTTTTTTATCTGCCCCCATGAGAATGTTTGCTTGTCAGTGCAGGGGGATGGAATTTTAAAGGCAGTAAAAATTCCTTTGGAATTGAAGCAATAATGTAGGTCCAATGTCTTAGATTTATGGGACGTAAAAGAACTGTGTCCGTTATAGACTCTACAGATAAAATTTCTCGTCATTTTTCGCCAAGTGCCCGTGAGATTCTTCCGTTCTTTGCCACGAACCCATATTATCAAAATGTACTAGCCAGGATTTAAAGCCGGATATCGTTCTTGAAAAACAAATTCTGCGGCTTCCTGTATGGATCATGGTGTTAGGTAAAATAAAATTGCGGTGTTGTGACTGCAAAATGAGTTTCATATAAGTGACCTTTGAAATTTTCTTTGTCTGCCACCAATTTTGTGCATTGTCTGGGATTCTAACCCTGAACTGATCGTAAAAATGTGACGCTGTAGCCTTTCGAATAACTGTGCTTCGCAGTGAACAGATGAAGATTGAAGGTTTTGTCCCACTCCATATCGGGTAACTCACCCTCAGGAAGGGTTGTATCACATCACACTAAAACCCCCAACAACAATACTAAAACTCAACCGTCTGGAAAGCCCTAAACCTCATACACTCGCATCACTTGTATTTTGTTTATGTTACTCCCCTTGCCTTGAAGGCAATTGTAGTGAGGACATGGGATAGAGATGTGTGTTATTAGTAGGATACTCAATATGGAGACCCAAGCTCATATCTTGGTGAGTTAAACCTGCAATAATTATTTGTAATGCACAAGCACGTTATGGGAGGTTTTCTAGGATGCATACCGATTTGTTATTATTTCAGTCCTATACTTTATATCCATATCCATTAAATAAATTTCTAAAATTTAGACATCAGCTCAAAGAATTTTTATCAAGACATTAAAAACCTTTAATACCAATAAACATGTACAATATAATTCTTAAAAAGGAAGTTAATTTATTATCAAATATAAGTTTTAATTTGGGAAATAGAGATGATGATCCAATATTCTCATTCTTTAAAAAAAATAAATTTATAAGAATAGACATTACATAATCAAAAGGAATCTGCATTGACGCTCAAGATAATTCCACTATTTATTAAAGAAAAATTTAACCTCTACATTGATATACATACAAACCAATGACGGACCATTGTTTAAGAGAGACGTTGTACTTTTTAAGAAAGATTAAGGTTTTTCTTAATTTTAATTAATTAATGTTTCAAAAACCTCGGGGCATAATTTCAGATTTCTTTCGAAAATCAAAATACTTCATTACAACATGTGCCGTTTTAATGTCCGTTATTTCAATAATTATGCCTATAAAAGAACCATCTGAAATTCACAACGTTTTTCTTTCCGTCTTTGCCGTCAAAGGAGACATTAAGAGGGCACTCTGACAGTTCATTCCGAGGCGAAGGTTACATTCAGTGTTGTGTAGGTACTTGGATTGAAGGTTTCCTGATCAATGGATAGGTAGAGGTGAACCAATTACTTGGCCTCCACGCTCACCTGATCTGAACCCTCTCGATTTCTACTTGTGGGGCCATTTAAAATCATTGGTTTATTCGTCTCCGGTACCTGATTTGGAATCCCTTCGGAATCGAATTGTGGCATGTTCTGAGGACATACGCAATACTCCTGGAGTTTGGGATCGTGTTCGCAGATCAATGAGACATCGATGTGAGGTCTGTATTCAAGCAGGAGGTGGACATTTTGAACATCTTCTGTAATGACAACGACCTGCGGAAAGACAAAACGTTCCGGTGAATTTCAATGTTGTGAAGGCCATAACTCGGAAATGAAGCATTTCCGGACACATGTTGTAATGAACTATTTTGATTGTCTACAAGTGGGAAATATATACCTGAAATTATGCCCCGTATTTTGAAACACCCTGTATATATATATATATATATATGTCCACACCTGTGGAGTAACGGTCAGTGCGTCTGGCCGCGAAACCAGGTGGCCCGGGTTTGAATCCCGGTCGGGGCAAGTTACCTGTTGAGGTTTTTTCCGGGGTTTTCTCTCAACCCAATACGAGCAAATGCTGGATAACTTTCGGTGCTGGACCCCGGCATTATCACCTTCATTTCATTCAGATGCTAAATAACCTATATGTTGATACAGCGTCGTAAAATAACCCAGTAAAATAAAAAAAAATATGTATATATATAATTAAAATTAAGAAAAACGTTAATACTTATCACCTTAAAACAGAAGTTCAGCACTATAATACAAGGTACAACCTAGAGTTGGATTAAGTAAGTCCAAAAAATGACTTAGTTCTGTTGCTATAACAATGTTTAATAAGTTACACTATATACAATTTAACTCTGTTTTGTATAACTGGTTAATCAACTATCCACGAAGCTCAATATGTAGTAAATATGCATCCAAAGATAGTTGCTAATCACTAGGATCACTAATATCGCCTCATTACATACAATACGAAATAGTACCGACACAGTCTATTGTTCCTAGAACCCTCACAACTCAAGCTTCGTGACTGTATATTTATTTTATTTTATTGGGTTATTTTACGACGCTCTGTCAACATCTAGGTTATTTATGATAATGCCAGTGAAATGAGTCTGGACCCCGGAAAAACCTCAACCAGGTAACTTGCCCCCACCGGGATTCGAATCCGGGCCACCTGGTTTCGCGGCTGACCGTTACTCCACAAGTGTGGACGTGACTGTATATACTAGACTGTGGTATTAGTGAATTTCTTGACATCACTGTAAATGTATTCTAAATTTC
The DNA here is from genome assembly GCA_025594305.2 of Periplaneta americana. Classification (NCBI taxonomy): domain Eukaryota; kingdom Metazoa; phylum Arthropoda; class Insecta; order Blattodea; family Blattidae; genus Periplaneta; species Periplaneta americana. The sequence continues at coordinate 25,988,941 of JAJSOF020000025.1, read as the reverse complement.
TAAGCTGCATTGCTCTGTATTATTAGGATTATTATTAGTATTTGTTATTGCTATTGTTATCAGTATTGTTATTTCATTTGTATTATTTGTATTCATCTGTTTTACATTTTATGTCAAATATTATTTTATATTTCTTGTAATTTAGTACAGTTTATGTCTATTTCAACAAACTGTTGCTCATGGCATTAATAAACGATTAATGGTCGTAGATTCAATCATTTTTACTCCTTCACATTGAAGTTGATGGCGAAGTTTGTACGTTGGCCAGACTGCTGATCTTCAGTCAGCTGTTCATAGTGTAATGTACTGTACGTATTGAGATTAAAAAAATATATATTATTTTCAAAATATACTATTGTGCAAAAAATACTGTACAATACACGTTGGTGAAGTGTATTATAAGATCTCGAAAATTGAATAAATCGCTCTGTTCGTTTTTTCAAACTTTTCCTCGATTTTTTAAAAGCACTTTTCAACCTCGTATCGTAATATATTATTACAAAATATTATTAGTGATGTAAAGTCCACATTACGTAATCAAAGTGGATCAAATTATTTGGTTTAGTTTGAATTACATTATTTCATTTAAAAAAACACCGGGAATTCAACTTAGAAACACATATTGCTTTCATTGATTTGGGAAAAGCATTTGATAGGGTGAACAGAAATAAATTATTAAATGTAGGCCCATTGGCCACAAACCATGTTCCACAACAACTTATAGCTGCGGCCTTTCGCCGTTGCTATTTATCATATAATATGAATCAAATAATTAGAGAATGGAAACAATTGCCTCATGGATTTATATGCAACTCAGTAGACATTTACAACTAGATTCATTACTTTTTGCAGACGATTTAGCTCTGGCCATCCTCAGAAGATGAATTACAACGTTCAATTTTTAATTTAACAAAATTGGAACTAAATATGATACGAAAATTAATAAAGAAAAAACTAAAATCATGGCCTTCTGCGGAAAATACCCTGTGCCCAGCAAAATATGTTTAGATTCAAAAATATTAGAAAGGATAAATTCTTTTACATATCTCGGATACACATTATCTTTTTTTCGATGAAGTAGACATTTCACAGAAAATTTCTAAATACACCAAAACAATGGGAATAATTAACAACATTATGAAACCTTCCCTAGTACAAAGGCATACTCGAATTCGCCTTTACAAGACTGTGGCGAGACCTGTACTTTGTTACGGCAGTGAGGCATGGACATTGAGGAAGAAAGACGAAAGCAGAATAACGGCTAATGAAATGAAATTTATGAGATATACAGCGGGATATACGAAATGGGATCACAAACGCAATGAAGATGTAATGGAAGTATTAAACTAGAACCTATAATTAATCACGTAAAACATTATCAGAACAACTGGATAAATCATCTCCATCGCATGCGTAGAGATAGAATCCCAAGAGTCATGCTCCACTATCGTCCAAACGGGAAGAGATCTCTCGGTCGTCCAAAGAAGCGCTGGATTGAAAATTCAACTGTGAGATCGTAACAGGCCATTTGGCTTAATACTTGAAGGGAAGAAGAAGAAGAAGAAGAAGAAGAAGAAAAAGAAGTTTATGAATATTGTATAAGAACTTTATTTTGTTCAAGAATTAATTTTATTATACTGTACGTGAAAATGGACATGTTGGAATTCTATGTTTCTCAAAACTTTATTAATTGCAACAATGTAAGCATTTTTTTTTTCACAGGGATGAAAATTTGCTTCCCTAGAGCATATTTATTCAACTGAACAGACATCACTGTTAATCTTCGTCGATTTTAATCAACACGATGACCAGGGACGAATATTTGAACTCTTATACGTATAGTAATTGGAGCTTTTATTGTCCGCTTTATAGAAGTGGCATAAATCAGCCTCCGCTATCGTGATTTGTGTTTTTACAATAGGAACGCCTATTTTGTACCTTCATTCGAATCCCAGAGCACTGCAGGTATCTCTGTGCATGTGTCATAACCTTTCCTGGATGATGAAAAAAATGAGAAGCGCTCTATTAGGGAGATGAGAATCAGACACTATTAAATATGCGGAGTGAGGCACACAACGGACGTCCGGCACGCAAAGTGCAATTGAATGGCATGCATCCAGCCTGCTAATTTGACTCAGGGCCCGCGGATTAGTGGAAGAATGAAGTAAGGTGCAGTTCCTGTCTTTCAACTGTGCTTTATTTCCAGTTTCCAATGTTGGGGAGAAATGACAATTAAAATTATACATAATTATTTTAAAACTTCTACAATATTCATCGAACATTTATGAATTTTAAACTACTTAAAAATGCCTACCGTACTATCATCTACACAAAATTTGTTGCCATTTGGGCTATTAGTTTTGAAATTATATACTTACTTACTGGCTTTTAAGAAACCCGGAAGTTCATTGCCACCCTCACATAATCCCGCCATTGGTCCCTATCCTGAGCAAGATTAATCCAGTCTCTACCATCATATCCCACCTCCCTCAAATCCATTTTAATATTATCTTCCCACCTACGTCTCGGCCTCCCAACTAACACTCTATATGCATTTCTGGATTCGCCCATACGTGCTACATGTCCTGCCCATCTCAAACGTCTGAATTTTATGTTCCTAATTATGTCAGGTGAAGAATACAATGCGTGCAGCTCTGCGTTGTGTAACTTTCTCCATTCTCCTGCAACTTCATCCCTCTTAGCCCCAAATATTTTCCTAAGAACCTTATTCTCAAACACCCTCAATCTCTGTTCCTCGCTCAAAGTGAGAGTCCAAGTTTCACAACCATACAGAATAACCGGTAATATACAGGTAACTGTTTTATAAATTCTAACTTTCAGATTTTTTGACAGAAGACTAGATGACAAAAGCTTCTCAACCGAATAATAACACGCATTTCCCATATTTATTCTGCGTTTAATTTCCTCCCGAGTGTCATTTGTATTTATTACTGTTGCTCCAAGATATTTGAATTTTTCCACCTCTTCGAAAGATAATTCTCCAATTTTTATAGTTCCATTTCGTAGAATATTCTGGTCACGAGACATAATCATATCCTTAGTCTTTTCGGGATTTACTTCCAACCCTATCGCTTTACTTGCTTCAACTAGAATTCCGCGTTTTCCCTAATCGTTTGTGGATTTTCTCCTAGCATATTCACGTCATCCGCATAGACAAGAAGCTGATGTAACCCATTCAACTCCAAACCCTGTCTATTATCCTGAACTTTTTTAAAATTATATACTTTTTAAAAATATATATTACATTGATGTCGCTAGAAAGGCTCCTTGCGACAAAGTTTTCAAAATTTTTAGTTCATATTTGCTCTAAAGCTTGAAAATAGTCATGGAAATAAAAATTAATTAGGTTTTTGAGCTCCGTCTATATAGAAAGTCACAATAAATGTTTAAATTTTATGCATTTATCACTTACAACAAGTTTTAATCTAAGTGCAAAATGAATATTCCCCGAAGGAATTTAATATTAATATTTCATAAAAATGTTAATTAAATTTTATTTGTCAACATTTGATTGACCTCGTGAGAAGATTCAGACAATCTGACAATAACTGTTGTGCAAGAAGTTTTTTTTTTTAATTCAAGAAACTGTTTAAAATTGTTAAATTCGAGAATATTATAGATATACATTAATTTGTCCTACAGAATATGTCTGTAACATTGACAATTAATATTTAAGGAGAAATATTTAAGAAAAAAACTCAGCTAGCAGTGCATAATAACTGCGGATTCCCGGCCAACAAGTCACTCAGCTGAGTGCGCTCCTAGTATAATGGCAGTTGACATTGGACACATACGTCAATATGTACACGGACATCATTTTATTTTTACTTCAATTTTTATTGTACCTGCGTTTCTAAATGTACTTGACTCCCACCCCTTTCACTAATGTCCTTGCTAACGTCAGTCACACAAACTTACGGCCGCTGTTGCTAGCAGTGAAATAAACAGTACAGAGTACAGTGTGTTTCAGAAATATGTTGCATTTTCTATAGAAGAAAAAGCTTATATTATTGAAGTTTATTTTCACACAGGTATGGTGTGTAGCATAACTGAATTTATCTGTGTGGACTGAGCACAAGTGAAGATTAGAGTTATCGAAAGTACGGTACCGTATAATATGGCACGGTACTTAACAGCATTATTTAAACAAGAGTTTTGCTTTACTGTTTGTAGGTATGAAGGACGATGATGGAAACTGGAATTACAATATAACGAATGTGAACAACAGTTTTCTTTCTTTTTTTTTTTTTTTTTTTCACAATTTCCTGATTATATCATTACGGAATATTTTCGTAGAAATGCCATTAATCTAGTAGATAAATTTAAAGCTACAGGGTGTACAGAAAGGAAGAAAAGTGTAAATGGCCAACAAAGGTGACAGAAGATGCTGTAGAAGATGCTAGAGAAAGGATGCAGCGAGGTCCTAATAAGTCGGTCAAGAAGTTAGCTGTAGAAATTGGGGTTTCTTACGGAAGTGCTCACAAAATTCTCAAGAATAAATTAGGTTAGTAATATGCTGAATAAAGCAGACATTACATAATGTATATAACCGCCTGAAGACTTGAGTTTGTGAAAAAAAAAAAAAATGTTACTATTCTACTGTTTTTGTATAAAATACTGTAAAAGTAATGACCAAACTGAAAATCGTAATACTATAATTTCCCTGTAACATAAATGGATACACTACTTTTCTCTCCTCCTATAGCTAGTAAAATGATTTGTTTACATATTGCACTAGCAACTCCAAACTCCTGTAATGAAAGGAGGGTAACAGTGTTTCCGAGTATAGCCAGGTTAATGTTAAAAATGTTGGTAAAAATAAAGTGATGTCGCTGTATATGCCTAACTTGGAGTCAGGCCACAAAAGGACAGTATCGAGGGAGGAGAGTTCTATATGGTGCTGTGGATTGAATTCGGCGTAGCTCAGTGGTCAGAGCGTTTGTTAGGCAGAATCAAGGACCCGGGTTCGATCCCCGGCGCCGGAGCGAATTTTTCTCCTTAAATATTAATTGTCAATATTACAGGTATATTCTGTACGGCAGATTAATACTTCTAGATGTAATATAGCTAAATTAGTATACTATAAATTGGTTTAAGAGACCATTACTTGCTTTCAGTCATCTGGTGAATAATCTGTTTTCAAAATTCAATTAATGATACCATTTGTTGAAGTTCTGCTAAACTGATAGTTTTATATGGAATAAACCATTTCTTCAATGAATCCAGACTTCACACCTCCAAAAAATTGCGCTAACTTTTTGTCGTAATTAAGTCTCTCATATTTTTATGATACACATCATTCCATACCCGATAGTGCAATGAGTCCACTTAAATGGCAATTCCAGACTAAGCCCCTATCCTTGAGTGTGTCTGTGACCCTATAGACAGAAATACAGGGACATCATTTTATTTTTACTAACATTTCTAATATTAACCTGGCTGTACCTTTGGATCAACGATTAAGAACCGAAACACCGTTTGCTACCCCCTTCCACAACTGGAGTTCGATGATACTGGCGTAATATACGAACAAATCACTTTACTAGGTATAGGAGGGAAGAAAGGTAGTTCATCCATCTACTAAACTAGGAAATATCGCGATTTTGAGTTTGATAATTTTCATTAGGTTTTTGTTTAATCAAAATACAGTACAGTATTAACAATGAGTGTTTTTACTCACGAACTGAGCTTTCCATGCGGACGTATTCATTATGCAGTGTATATTACACTGTCTACAGCACATTGGCGTAGCCTACGCTATAGAGAATGAAGTTAAATTGAAAAATAATCATAATATGGATATTGAAACACATTTTTGAAAATAGTGGCCGTTCATTTAGATACAGGCTACAGTTAATGTGCATATTATCGCACTATAGACTATTGTACGTAATTCTAATTACCAGGTTCGTACTTCGTATCAGTAACTCATGTTGAACTACTCTATAAAAGAGACCTTACGTACCGTAATTTCCTATAACTATGGTCCAGGCACCCAACTATGGTCCAAAACGCATTGTGTACTACTTAGTCTCCCAAGAGTTCGGTGTTTGCCATTTAAGGCGCCACTGTGGTGGAATTATGTTCCCCATAGATGCTTCTATCTACCATTACAAGTGCCAATGATATGGATACTTAACAAGGTCAGTGTGCGTCGTTCTATTGAATGTGTGAAGACACGAAATCATCGAGTTTGTGATTGTCTGTTTTATTAAGCTCTCCTCTGTAGAACTGGTACGTTATAGATATATGATTCTTTGTACAATTAAACCTGGCTATATAGTGTTTACTTTCACGTAATAATTACACTGGCAGAGGTTAAGGACTCTGCGTGAAAAATGTTTAACTTCAAGGCTAGAAGTCAGTCCTCAACTATGTACCACAATTTTTCGTGAACCATAGTTGTATTTCATTTTCAAATATTTGTTTCAATAAAATGTGATCAATGTGATTATTTACTTCTGCAAATGCGGTATCTCAGTATATTTTAAAACACCATTTAATATTATAGTCAAGTAAACAAAGAAACAGGCTGTTCCAGCATCAATGGTACCAGCACGAATGATGGTCCGGTAAAACGAAAACTTCAGGGTAGAAGGAACACAACTGTTCTGTGAGTTACTATGAGAGCGATGAAATTGAATTGGATACAGATTATGATTCAATTTCAGAATTACAAGAGAAGTGGAGATTCAAAGGATCGAAATAAGCCTAATGAATGTAGTTCTCAGTACGATAAATAAACATTAACAGTGTATTTATTTGCATAATATTTTGCTACGAATGTGTTAGTTTATTTTGATACCGTACTTTTGTTCTTTGATATACACTCACCTTCAAAAAAACCGGGCCAACTAGTCACACAGTCACGGGGAGGTAATACCCGCTATTACCAACATCTGGGTGGCCACAAAATCAGTTGAACATTTGGAATAAAATTGATATAATTTGTAAGTTTTTACACCATTTAATTATACCCATTGTTTGGCGTTGAAAATAATAGCGCAAATGATAATGAATAAGTTTTTTTTTTCTAGGAAGCAATGTTTTCTTCATTTTTCATGAAGGATTTTCTGATTCTCACCTCATAAAAAAACTGAGAAACTTTAGGTGGCCGGGTTTTTTTGCCGGTGAGTGTAGTTGTTCATTATTGCAGAAAAATTACTTTCAGATTTCACTTGTTTATTGAGTGTTTATGTAATGTGTACTAATAAAAAGAATCCATGTACTTTTCATTTATTTTTAATATTTCTGTGCTAGATTATGTTTCTACCCTTAAATTAGAAACTCAATGTATTGATTTACGAATAATTATAGCTCCAGCTCTAGTCCATTCGTGCTTTCAAGCATGAATATATGAGTGGACCATAGTTGGGCAACTCAGAATACAACTATGTACCAATGCTTATTATTTTTTTAACACTTGTAATTAAATAATTTCAAACACATATGCCAATATTTATTTAATATAAACTTACAGGAGTCCGAAGCCAAAATTTCACTTAATCTGGATGAATAGTGCTGAACATACAAAGAAAAATGTGACAAATGTGGACCATAGTTAGGGGAAACTACGGTACTGTAAATTCAAATTTCACTTCTGCCCGATCCGAAAAGATAAAATTACTCAGATATGCTATCTACTGTCCGTCCAAGTGGTTCCGTCGCAGCGTCGTAGAAAGGGAGGAAATCACGTGACAGTTAATTACTTAACGAGGCCCTTTTATTTAAGTTATTTTAAACAATTGTATGGGTATAATATTACGTAGACGTCCAATTCCTAACAGAAATTAATGTTCTTAGAAAAGACTAAGACAGCCCAGCCACTAGCATTTACAGAGAGGCGAATAGAAGCAGGTGGGGGAAACAGGGATGCGACGTAGACAAATGGAAAATGATGCAATATTGAACGCTCGTTCGTCACTGGAAAAGGCGAACATATTTTTGGAACGTACTGTTTACTATGACCGTAAGGCTACTATGACTGTATCTGCGGTCTTGGATCTGTATGGAGGACGATTGAACTTCATTAGTAGAAGGGGTGGGAGTGAAGTACATTGAAAAACTCAGGTACAATAAAAATTGAAGTAAAAATAAAATGATGTCCCTGTATAACTTACAAGGCTAGAAACAAAATTGATTCCCGAATGTGCAAAATGTATAATGGAAAATATTGTCATCTTCATGACATAGTATATTTATTTCAATGAGGTTCTTCTTCTTCTTCTTCTTCTTCTTCTTCTTCTTCTTCTTCTTCTTCGTCATGAAATTAGGCCTTTTGACCTGTTTTCACATCAAGCGAAATTTAATGGGTCCTCCCATCTAGTGATTGGGCGTCCAACACTTCTACGTCCTCTTGGTTTGTATTGTAGTAACTGTTGGGGGATTCTGTCTGTAGGCATTCTTCGAACGTGCTCATACCAGCCATTTCTCATGCTTTCGATTCTATTTGTTAAATTAAAAATATTTAAGTCTTTTCTAATATCTTCATTTCGTTTCCTGTCTAATATTGTCACACCTGCTATTGAACGCAAGAACTTCATTTCTGCAGTTTCTATTTTTCTTCTGTCTGCGCGATTAAGAGTCCAGTTCTCACTTGCATATGTTAAGGTAGGTACCGCCATCACTTTATAAAATTTTAATTGTGTACTCTGTAGTGTTTTATGTTTCAGTGTTCTTTTTATAGTTCCGCACATTCTGTATAATTTATTTAATTTAATATTAATATCTTCTTTCTGGCAGTATGATACGTTGCATCCCAAATAATTAAAATTGTTCACCTGTTCTATTATGCTGTCATTAATGCTGATTTTACATCTCATATGATCTTTTCCGTTGAATGCCATTACTTTCGATTTGCTTTCAGAGATTGTCATATTGAATTTCTTTGCTATTTCATTTAGTTTGTAAACTGCAAATTGTAAATCCTTTTCAGAGCCGCTAAAAATTGTCTGATCGTCTGCGAACAGTATAGTGTTTAAAATTTTATTGTTAATTTTAAAATTCGTAGTTAGAGGATAAAATGTTAAATTGAAGGCTTCCGAATGTAAGAACTGTGTTTTATTTTAAATTTTCAACGTTTAGGAACTGCTTGCTGGTTCCATCTTCTGGGACTTTTCCCTCGTCACCTCAGTATATTACTTTTGTCTGTTGAATCTGTCGTGCTTTGAAATCCCTGACAACTGGACAAAGACAATTTCGTGCAGAAAGTTGTAATTTATAGTGTTAGTCGACATCGCGTGTTCAGTTGAAGTCACAGCGTTCTGAGCAGTAATAGCAAAGTTAACGAAGTCTAGCCAGTTTTGGTTGTCAAGTGGCTACCACTCTTACCGTTGGATCTTGAGTGCTCGCTGTCGTTGAGCTTTTAAGGACGGTCAAAATTCTTAGCATGGGGTTAGTGCAGGTATGCTCATTCTCTGACTCCCGATTACGTTCTGTAATCACAACCTTCGAATGTAGAGCGTGTTGTTCCTCGTTCGAAGCTCGACGGATGACTGCGGAAGGCAGTTCAAGTACTTAGTAAACGTACGAACAGTGCGGGACAATGACACTGTCAAAACATTCTGTAAGCAAACGATCATTCCGTACAGTGTGGGAGGAAGACTATTTTTGTTGCGAAAACGTAAAGTGTTTACTATGTTGTAAAATATTGTCAGGAATACTACTGAGCAACATAAAACATTATACGCTCTGCCATCCAGAACATGCCGAAATGACAGGGAAGCTGTTTTCTGTAATATGTATTCATATATCAACATTATTATTATTATTATTATTATTATTATTATTATTATTATTACTACTACTACTACTACTACTACTACTACTACTACTACTACTACTACTACTACTACTACTACTACATTATTGTTATTGTTCATGATTTTATTCCAACAGAAATACATGTTATGATAAAATAATTTTTCAGGGGTGCAACGTGCACTACAGTTTCAAGAATTGAAAGCACTTCATCATAGGCCAAACATTGAAGAGAGTCGAACAATTCAAAGTCTATGTTTAGGAGCAAGTTGTGTAGTACTGTATGTTGGGAATTAGCTAAGGCACTAAAAACCCTTCACAGATGGTGAACTTGTAAAGAAATCTATGGTGCCTGAACAAAATATAGTTAATTACATCTCTGTACTGGAACAGCTCAAATGTGAATTCACATAACACAGATTTAATGATTTTGGACGTATGGAAAGTGATATTAATCTTTTTATTAATCCTTTCATAGTAAATTGAGTACAATCCGTGAGAGTGCAGTTCCAGGACGAGTTAATTGATTTACAAAATCACGTAGAATTCAGAACTAAATGCGGAGAATATGACTTGCCAAGCATAGAAGTATTCAAAAATGAACAAAACTCAATATCCCAAGATGAGCTTATTCGCTGTCACTCGAAATACAGTATATGTGCAAACAATTATTTTCGAGAATGAAGATTGCTAAATCCAAAAATCCAAACATAGATGAGAATCTTTTGTGCATTGCAGTAAATTCGTTGGAAATAGATTTCCGATTACTTGCAGAAAAGAATAGGCCTACACATGTTGAATGTGGAATATGAAAATAACATCTATGATATAATAGTATCATAAATGTATAAAATATAATAAATAATGTAATAATTGAATATTTCCTTTTTCAAATCCAGTTTATTATCCATATTTGTAAGACAGTGAGAGCGATGCCACAGGCGGTGCTGCAATGTAGTTGCGGAGCCCAGTTCGTACACTGTGAGTGTTATGCAGTGCAGCATCATCCGTGTAATCGGCGCTTTTACAATTTTGAGCATACCTGGGTTGGTGTCTTAGATTTATTGCCTGTAAAATAAACTGTCGCTCATTAAAGATCTAATTACGCTGCTTACTTACCGTTACCATAATCTCAGCAACGCCGTATAGCTATTGGAGTTTAATGTATAAACAAGAATAATTGAGAACATCAACCCGAATAACGGCGTAAATCTTTATACGCGCGTTTTCCGACGATCAAGGGATTAGTCAGCGATGGGTGTTTGAGTGCATTTGCGCTCCGTGCGCACGGGGCATTCCAAGTGCGAGCGCTGTAGTGTGCCAGCAGCTATAACAGATCTTACAGCTTTTAAATGAGCTAAATTTAGGGCTTCAGGGAAAAGAAATTCTTAATACACACTTTGCAGATAGAACTGCAGCTTTTCCGAGGCTTATTGTAGGGATTCGTAACAAACTGTTTTTTACGGTGATGGGTTGTTAGCCCTTCGCGTGTTATTATTCGGTTGAGAAGCTCTTATCATCCAGTCTGCTGTCCAAAAATCTGAAAGTTAGAATTTATAAAACAGTTATATTACCGGTTCTTCTGTATGGTTGTGAAACTTGGACTCTCACTCTTGAGAGAGGAACATAGGTTAAAGGTATTTGAGAATAAGGTGCTTAGGAAAATATTTGGGGCTAAGCGGGATGAAGTTACAGGAGAATGGAGAAAGTTACACAACACAGAACTGCACGCATTGTATTCTTCACCTGACATAATTAGGAACATTAAATCCAGACATTTGAGATGGGCAGGGCATATAGCACGTATGGGCGAATCCAGAAATGCATATAGAGTAATGCATATAGAGTGTTAGTTGGGAGACCGGAGGAAAAAGACCTTTAGGGAGGCCGAGACGTAGATTTTTTTATTTTTTATTTTATTGGGTTATTTTACGACGCTGTATGAACATCTAGGTTATTTAGCGTCTGAATGAAATGAAGGTGATAATGCCGGTGAAATGAGTCCGGGGTCAAGCACCGAAAGTTACCCAGCACCGAGACGTAGATGGGAGGATAATATTAAAATGGATTTGAGGGAGGTGGGGTATGATGATAGAGACTGGATTAATCTTGCACAGGATAGGGACCAATGGCGGGCTTATGTGAGGGCGGCAATGAACCTTCGGGTTCCTTAAAAGTCATTTGTAAGTAAGTAAGTAAGAATTGCAGCTTTTAAGGAGAAATTGCTGTTATGGATACGTCAAATGCAAAAGAGCGAAATATATCATTTCCCATCCTTATCTAAGCGCATAGAATTTTTTTTTTTTCGTTGTTGGTAACTCTAAGGCATATATTAGATGCTTTTATGGTTGTGCTAACAGATGGAGTTACTTGTCAACAATGTGACGTTGAAACGTGTATTCAGGTAACTGCCCAGCGACAGTCTTAGTATTAGTATTTATTTAGTATTTATTTATTTAACCTGGTAGAGATAAGGCCGTTAGGCCTTCTCTGCCCCTCTACCTGGAGATTCCAACTACAATATGAACAATAAAATTACAATTATGTATTTTATATTTTTGATGATTGGTTAATTAATATTAACCCGGCACACTCACATTCATACAAATTTCCAGACTCTAGACACCCAGGTAATTCTTCTTCAAGAAAAATTCACTGAGAGCCGAACCCGGGAATCGAACCCAGGACCTCCAGATCTGTAAGCCAGCATGCTGACCAACAGACCACGGAGACATCATAGAATTTTGGACAATGAAAATTTCGAAATGTAGGCATGTATTCTATCCGGTCTATTAGAGGAATTTACATCAAGGTTCCACGATTTAGATTGCCTGGAAATGGATTTGCGTATTTTTGCTACATGTTCTGATTCCAACTGATTATTGATAACGTCCCCCCTTCATTATAGTGTGAATTGATTGACCTGCGATGTGATCGAGACATGCGAGCGAAATATGATTCAAGGTCGAGTCTTATGCAGTTTTATGATGGATTCCCAAGAGGACGCTTTCCCAATCTGCATAAGCTGTGTGAGGAAGTTTTGTGTTTATTTGATTGCACTTATAGATGTGAACAATTATTTTCTATTATGAAAATAAACAAATCTCAAACAAGAAATGATGGGCTTTTAACGGCAGTTCTTCGCACAGCTTGTGCTAATACAGTTTCTCCAAATCTTGAGAAATTGAGTAATATGAATTAATGTGCAACAGACATGTTTTGTTTTGTGTTTAAGGAAGTGTTTCATTACTTTGTGTTCTTATTTAGTTCGGTAGAATAACATTTTCTTTTGAAACATACAGTACGTACCGCGACTTGAATAAACCGGTTTTCGTGCACTCTATAAGCACACTTCTCTCGTAGTACACCGTGCAAGCACAGAGTGCATAATTCTGCCCAACCCTGGATTAGATATTTGAATGCGTATAGTACACTGTAGCAAATTTTCGTCTACCTTCAATACGTAACACAGGACACAATGTTACGTTTTACATTGAACAAATGAACGCACCTACTACAGCGGCAGTCACATGCTGTTGCAAGTCAGACTGTAGTAGGCTATTATACAGGGTGATTCAAAAGTCTGGCACCATATAAATATCGTCCATATACTTGATTTTCGATTACTATAGTTGTTACCAGTATTTGTAAGACCAAATGCTTTACCAGTGACACAGTCGATTCTAGCCCTCAGCTATCTCAAAACCCGCCATTTTGAATGCAACTTTGAAATTTTAAATGGAATGGGGGCCGTGTAAGTACTCAAAATCATGTGAAATTTTCTGCGAAAAACAATGGTGCAATCCGTTTTGAGATATCTCTAATCGTTTTCAAGTTATTTAAACATAACTGTCACAATGACACAAACACTAGTTACTGCATCTACAGATATTTTGTAACATGGTACAGTACTAAGAGGCCTTGGAAAAGGTGTTTTTATGCAATTCTGATAATTAACTTTTCCTGCTTTACTGTTTGGTTAACCTGTAATAGTTTCAATGCATTGTTGTGATTATTTGAAGCTTTCCTGTAACAAATTTCTTCATTTTCGTGATGATTTTATAGCAAGAGAAAAGAACTGATATCATTCTTCATTCTGGTAGGTTAAGCCACAGAAATGTTGCAGCAGGCTGGACGAACAGTTCCCTGGACATGGTCGGCGTGGACCAGTAGAATGGCCGGCCAGGTCTCCAGATTTAACACCCCTTGATTTATTCTTTTGGAGTTATATAAAGAGCTTGGTAGGATGAAAAGAAAATTGAGAATGTGAAACGTTTAAATAACCGTATAATTGAAGCTGTGCTAAAGTCACCCCGGAAATGCTACAAAATATTCTATCCAGGGGAAGAGACCGAGAATGACTCACAGGGACCATGACAGGTCTTATTTATTTTATTTATTGATTTATTTATTTACTTATTTATTTTTATTCTCTTTATTTATTCATTTAACATAACTTATTTTTTTTATTTATTTACTAATTTACTTATTTACTTATCATTTATTTACATATTTGTGTAATGTAATGTAAACTTAATTATTAGTAGACAGTGGATGCGGAATGACTTAAGGAAAAGTTAAATTGTTTCGTATCAGAGTATATGGCACGTGCCGCGCCGTCCATCTTTTGTGTACCTGGCGAGTACAGCAGCGTACAAAACGAAGGAACCCCGATCTCTTCATAGTAACATAGCAACGCAATGTGTGGAGTTGTGGTATCCTGCTCAAGTATTTAGTACGCGTTGAACATGTTGTGCTGATCCATTCATAATGGCAAAACGTCAAATTCGCTCAGAGATACGAAATGCGATTAAGAAGTATGAGAGTGACATTTTATGTATTAACGAAGACAACATCGTGTGTAATTTATGTAAAATTGAAATAAAAACCAGAACAACTCAGGCTATAGAGAAACATTGCAACAGTACATCGCACAGGAAATGCGTTGAAATGAAATCTGAGGAATCATCATCATCATCATCATCATCATCATCATCATCATCATCATCATTTAGTTGTGCGGGTCTAACGACACGTGCAACATGATGCTCAGTACAAATATTCCTCTAAAGAAATTGAGTGATCCCCATTTTAGAGGTTTTCTTCAGAAATTCTCTCGATACAAAAACTGTTTAAGGATAGGCGAAGACGATTCAGCTTCGACAACTTACGAGAATATATCGTCATTTACTGCAACGCTGGTAATTGCATCAATGATGACGAGGACTGAACCTTGGAAGGTATGTACTACAGTACGTTATTTTTCTTTTCCTTCTGACTGCACGGAGATACAGTAGCATGTTGACGTCGTCTGTTTACGTTTAAAACCTGTTGAGCCAATGGTCTGAATGGAAAAAAAATATATATATATATATAACATATAGTAAATGTGTACTTACATTCAACGATAAGTCATCCCGCATCCACTGTCTGTCTAATTATTAGTAATGGAAACTTTATCTTAAGACGTGACATTGCTGTTAGCTTATATGTACCTACAGTCAGTAAAAAATGTCTCCGTACAACCTACAAATTTATTCTGTTTTACATAATAACATATACATAAGTAAAACAAAAACGTGCTGATCCGTTTGTATAGATTATCCTGATGTATACTAACGGAATTATATACTACAGTTTGAAAAATAACGAAACAAACTTGTAAATTACATTAAATGAAACTGAAAACCAAAAACATAATAAAACAAAAGTCTCCGTATACTACAGTTTATATGCATTCAAATCACCAACCACTCTTCATTCAGTGATCAATTAGACCTCCTTTTGTTTTTATTGCATCCCTCATGCTTTTAGGGATTGTTTTCTTGTTTTCTCAGGCTCAATGTTGCTCCATTCTTCTAGAATTTTTTCCTCAATTGTTGCTTGCTTCTTATCTTATGTTTTTTCAGCCTTCGTTTTATTTAATCTCATAAATGTTCTATGGCGTTCTTGTCGGGGGATGGTGGAGGAGTATGGAGCTGTTTTTTTGTACTGTACAATAACCAGAGCTTCACATTTTAGGCAGTGTGTTTAGGGTCATTGTCTTGATGAAAGATAAATGTCTCACTGATGTTCAGTTTTCAGCATTGTCGTGTAGGTTTTCCTTCAGGATATTCAAATGTTGTATCCAGACCATAGTCCCGTCCACAAAAACCAAATTTCCCACACCTGCAGCGGATCCCAATACTGCCCGTCTATGGTTGGATTCCAGTTTCTTGGATCGTCCTGATCGAATTCTACTAACCAGTTATTTTGTGTCATTGTACCCTTCAAACATATATTGTACAGAAGAGGTTTTTTTTTTACATTTTCTCCTATTTTTTATCGACTGTCCCACCTTTCTCAACTTAACAATTAACTCTCTAATTGGTATTGGTATTTCCATTGTAGTCCCAAATTTTGCTGCGTCTTACCTTACTATAGTCACAGACAACTCTATACTGACTCATTTTCTGCATTCTCTTACTGTGTCCGTAAGACTTTATGTACTCTCCTTTAGTTCTGAGTTGTGTTGTGTCATGTTTACAAGAAAATGTAAACTACGCTTTTCCTGTATCTTAACCGAAACAGAGTATATTTTACGTAATAATAAAATTTATTTTTTTACTATATATTTAATCAGATTTTTTCACAAATGTTAATATGTGAGCCTGGTGTACGGAGACATTTTTTACTGACTGTATATAATAAATATCGCATGCCATTTCCATGGTAGTGTCGTAGGTATCGTACACTCATTACTTTACAGTCACATAAATAAAGGATTTGTAACCGCTCGCTTAAAAATGATAGGTGACCTGGGTTTGTGGGCTGGATATAAATTTGCACCCAGCTACCTCACCGGAAATCGAATCCGGACTCGCGCGACTGATAGCCGCATATGCTGCCACATTCCTGCAGCAGGGATGAACGTGGAAATAATTAAAATACCGGCGTAGCTCTGATAAGACTGGAATTTGAAGTCTAGCCCTGGAATTATACAAGTGAAGATATTGTCTGTCGCAATTGCTTTAACTTAGGTACACATGTGCGAAATGGAAGCTATTGTTTAAATGAAGGCTTTGTGTCATGTTAGACTCTGACAGTCAGGGTTGTTACACAGTTTATTGATCCACATTGTGAACGTCACGTGACGGATTTACACGACAGGAAATTGATATTCTTTCACGTCATAAAATATATGTAAATGACTGTTGATATTGAAGCATAAAAGTTTTATTAAAATAGGTATGTGTATATTTTTCTTGCAATATTGCTTTTATATCAAAAATAGAATATTTCATTAGGATTCACAATATGCAGTTTAATTTGGGTATTTTTAAAGGGATCGTGTGGGCAAAATTAAAAAAATTTTTTTCGATTTTTATATAAGAATTATACATTCTTTTCTGTTTAATTTGATATATATATATATATATATATATATATATAATTTGAACTGGTAATGGAAATTCGGCAAAACGGCTGAACGAATTTTAATAAATGGCCTCTCATTTTTAAGCTTGGAACCCAAAGTTTTTCGGAAAAATAATAGTTTTCAGTGAAATGTCAATTTTCCTACATAATTTTCCTATTTTCTAAAACCCATCTGTCGTCAGTTTTGAGAACTAGCTAATTGCATTCAGGAGAAGCGAAGCGAGCATCAAGTCGGCCGTGTTGCATTTCAGAATAAAACAAAACACACACTACAGTAAACAATATTACACGAAGGCCATGATCTGCAAGAATGCTGACATATTTAGAGCTCAAATTAAATTGGTTATTAAAAACTTAACTTACTAAAAATAATTTACAGGTTCGATTCTGTGGTGTGTAATTTTCTGGGTACAGCTGTGTATTGGATATTAAAAACTACAAAACTCATTAAGTCTCTAAATCAGGCTACCACGGAGGGAGTGATCCCAACGTGGTATATGTAGTAGTAGTAGTAGTAGTAGTAGTAGTAGTAGTAGTAGCAGTAGTAGTAGTAGTAGTAGTAGTAGTAGTAGTAGTAGTAGTAGTAGTAGTAGTAGTAGTATTACAAAACTTGAGGTGGTTTGATGACATTATTACTATTAGAAATGAAATATTATTGTAGTTAATGCCGTGATGTAACTATTTTTCATTAATTATACATATTAATGCTATATTGATGATATGAAAGTGAAACGTTTTGGGGTTATATAAGTAGATGTAGAGAATAACTTAAATTAGATTTTGATTTCTGTATTTTACTGAGTGGCGGCTAAATAGTATATATAGTATATGTTACTGAAAGCTATGAAACTTACGTAAGATAATTATTAAAAATCAAATATTGTTATAGTTATTAATCAAGTGGGGTTGGGTCTTTTTCATATATTTAATGGCGGTGTGGTGTAGATATTTATATGCGTGGTTCTCTTTCATTTGGCTCGATTCTTTCATTATTATGGAAGCAAATAACTTTCAGAATGTCTGGTATTCTTCATTGAAAATAAATCTGAAAAATGTTTATTTGGACGTCCCATGAACTTAGTTTGCAGCATTTGCTGCACAAGCCACTAGTATGTATGTATATGTATATGTATATATATTATTATTATTATTATTATTATTATTATTATTATTCTGTCTTCCCAATAACTATTTCAAAAACAAGTGTGAATAAGACCCAGGAATGCACTAATAAGTTTTCAGAGCACATTGCCACAAGCCATGTCCCTAATTTAACATGATATTTTCAATAAATCTAAATTATGAAAATAATTCTGTACTGATATATATATTGAAAAATGTAGTTAAAATTTGGACCGGAACAAAAAAAAATTATATTTAATGTACTATGCACTTTTCCTTTAATAAGCTGTGTTAATTCAGGTCAGTATATGTAACAATAACGTGTAAAAAATCAAGTGTCTACTACTAGCAGTTTCTGAGAAAAGCTTCATGAAAAATAATGATTTTAACATAGCCGTCCTAGTACCGGATCCCCTTAATATGCGATATTAAACAGTATTCTATCACTCGTTTCGATTTTCCACTCAAACAAAATTTTAGTTTTTGCGAGATTTTAAGCTTTATAAACATGAATAAAAATTACAAATCCCATCGGATTTTTCTAATTTCTTAAAAAAATGTTAAATTCGAGTGTATGCACCAATTTCTATCAAAATATTATGGTCGCATGCGGAAAAATATGGGTTTGTTAGTGTAAATCATCCAAGTGGGAAAATCGTCGTATCTCGAGCTAAAAACGCGATTTTTGTATAAACGTTAATAAAATCTATAAATTCCAACCGATTGTGCTAATTCTTTCAGAAAGTGTTTAAGAGAGGAACTAAAATATTGTAATGTCTAATTTTATTTTCCAATTTTCCCACAGTCTACTATATACAGTCACGAAGCTTGAGTTTTGAGGGTGCTAGAAACAATAGACTGTGACGGTACTATTTTGCATTGCCTGTAATGAGGCGATATTAGCGATCCTAGTGGTGAGCAACTATCTAATGTTTGCATATTTACTACGTATGGAGCTTCGCGACTGTATATACTAGACTGTGGTTTTACGTTGAACTCAGGGCACTTCTACCCCTGACATAAAAAGTGACAGGGTGTTCAAAGGATCCCTGTTGTTACGTGAAACGTTTATGCTCTCTGTTGGCTGTTATTGTGATATATATTTTTAAAGAATTGGTTCCTATTTATAACTATCCTGAATAAGGTTGAATGAAATAACTTTAATACAATTTTATTTATGAATTGTAGCCTATTATTAAGTATCGGTTTTCCTTTATTTCTTATATCACATCTGTACAATCATTTACAACGGAATTACCGAACTCTTCTGATATTTGAATAACGCTATTTCGCGAATAAATAAATAATTTATAACATAAAGGAATAGATTACATTATAAATGATTATAGAATGTGCATTATAATGCATTTAATTCTTACATTTGCTAGCACGGCCATCTCGCAATGTCACGGCCCATTGTATTGTTAAGGAAACATTGAAAATATTTAACATCTGAACATCAAGTGCGACAAGATATTTAAAAAAAAATGCGCATCAGGTGCGACAAGATTGTTTCGATTAGTTTGCAGTTGATAGTTGGATTTGATTGGTTAAACATCAATAGATCTTATACTCCATTGGTGCATGAAATTGTGGCGAATTGACCTTATAAATATTTCATAGCTACAATTTTGGTACAAGTTTATGGAATAGTGTTACTGAGAAACTTTATCTTGAAACACAAATGTTTATAAAATTAAACTGAAACATTATTTAAATAATTTCATACAATATATAAAACTAAATATAAATATTTACATAAGGAATACTAAATAAATTTTACGAGAGAAAGAGTTCAGCCAAATGGCTGGACTCGGGAAGAGTACCCAAAACGCTCATTGTATTTCCGCGTTGAATTGCAATACTTAAACGTTGACGCAAATAAGTAGTGCAACGACTATCACCAGTAATGGAGATTAAAATTTGGCCTATTTGAGATACCAAAACTTTAGCGTCATGACTCCAAGGACCGAAGGTCTCCACAGCAAAGGGGACAAAGATATAATTGTCTAAAAGATGAGCATATTTATTGACTTTTTTTTTCACGGCTAATTCAGCAACAGATGCTGCGCGTCTGGAGGTATTCTGCAAGTGGAGCTAGTGGAGCAAGTGGAGTCCCAAATTAAAGATGTTCCTCTAGACCATGGAATTAAGGTGAGACCATCGGGTCGTTTACCATCCGCGCGACTGATACCTGGTGGTTCCAAAAGAGACGGGATGCCACAAGAATTCAGAGATCTTTTAATGATATCATTGAGTGATGTATGTCTGGGAATGCGACCCTTGCTCCTCGCACAACTGAGTGCATGATGGCCGTAAATATAAGCAATTCCTGCGCAAATAGATTGGTGTGGCTGGCAGAGTTTACACCCAAGGCTGTACTAGCCTATCTATTAGAGTGCCCATGTGAGGAGAAGGTAATGGTGCATTGGTACATGAGTGAAAAAGGTCTTGGTCATACGTTCGAATTCGTTCTGTCTATCCGATATGAATGTGATTATCCCATGTAATTAACAAGAAGAATCCAAAGATTATTGAAAACATATTGTGACAGCGACGTGAGATTCGAACTCACGACCAGCGTCCCGCAAGAAAGCAGATCGCGCGGAGCACGGAGGAATGGCGCGCGGCGAAGAGAGGAAAGGGCCAACGCGGCGAGAGAGTGGAGCGAGTGCGCGCGCATCTGGTGCTGGTAGAGAGGAGAGGGCTCTGGCTTTTTCTGGAGTGCCATCTCTAGAGACGCGTGGAACCTTCGAGGCTACGTCGCTGTGGTTATAAATTACGGACGCGAAGGAACGACAGCAGTTTTCAGTCATTCAGTCAGTGAGAAAGCCAGAGCAAGGAAGCCAGTCTTGTGTACCGGAGTTCGACTCGAGTGTGCGTCCGCAACTGCGTCAGCATCCGAAGGCCTGAGTTCGAGTGCAGTGGACCGCAGTTGGAGGGACCTGAGTTCGAGTGCAGTGGACCGCAGTTGGAGGGACCCGAGTTCGAGTACAGTGAACTGTCTCTGAAGGTCTGTGGTTCGAGATACTGTGAGATACTCGAGTGACTGAGATAGAAGAACTGTGAACTGAGAACTGATAGTTCTGATTTGTAAATAGTGCTTTGTAAATATTAGTTAAGATTAACAGTTCATTGTTGTTCGTAATAGTCCAAGTAAATTGTCATTTCGTCGGTGGAGTGCTATAACGAATACTGTGTTGAGTGAAAATCCAATTGTTGACGAGAGCGTTTAAGGCGAATTGTAGAAAGGAATTATTGTTGTGACGAATAAATTACATTGTTGTTACTAATAAAATTCACAATATCTTAATTTGTGTGTTTTATTTCTTTCCAGGTGAGTCCAATTCTTGACCTGTTTCTACAATTTTAAGCAAGAAGCTTTGGGTATGTAACAATATTTAATTTATAGAGTCCCTGTCTTAGAATACAAAGTAGCAGAAAAAATAATTGCATATCGTCTCTTTCTGAAGTACGTCGGCATCCATAATAATTAAAAAATACAACATTAATTGCGGAAAATGATTAAATGAGTAAAATCGTCTGTCTTTGGTTAGGCTCGGCAAACAAACCTATGACGTCGTGAACGTAAAAACAAGTGCCGGAAGCTGCAATTAAAATTTAACATGGGTTATAACATACAATGTAATCAACGAACATAGTATAAGTAAACTGAACTAACTCAATGTGGGAATGTGCCAGTACACGTGTGCAGCCGCTATGTAACTACAATAATACGTGGAGGAATTACGTAATTTGCAGAGTGTTAATATGTGCCAGTTTTACAAACAATGAGATTGGGAGAAACTGGTTACATTTTGAACTGGGAGCTAGTTTGAAAACAAAAATCAAATTAAGAGCCTAAAACAGTTGACAAGCCACGTACCAGATTCCTATAGTCGCGACGCTGTTATTCCCGGCGTGACTCCTCCTCTTTGCTTACGTCTCAGGAAGTGAAAGCTCTATAAGTCTAGGTAAGTAGTATCGTTCGCCATTTTTGTTCTTTCGTTGCCGAGCTACCATACGAGGAATCTATTTGCCACACCGTTAAACATTATCATGTCGTAGCTCCTATGATAATAAATCAAACGCACTGTAATTGAGCAAATAATTGAGCAGTAAATAACGTCTTCTTGTGCTTTCTGCGAACGCCAACGAAAGAGCCAAAATGGCGGGCGATTATATTAAGTATTTATCAAGCCTTAAGAAATGTATAACGTCTTCATCAGCGAATCACAAGACGCACACTTTTAAATGTAGCCGACCTGCTACGCGATTGGCTACCGGAAATTAGAGCGACGGGACTGTAGTAATCTCCAAAAACAAGCGCTTGTCCCTGTGGATTCTCAGATCAAATTCCTTTATCAGTTCTCAAAGAAGAAACCTTCAAGCTAAGCTGATGTTGTGAAGACAATGTAGAATGTAGTAATGTAGTATTAAAGCAGCGATCATCAACCTCTGTTCCGTGGAGCTCTGGAGGTCCGAAAGTGCGGTTATTTGGAATCCAGTTTTTTCCTTGTTTGGGGAGGACGGGAGGGAGGGAAGGAATATCCCACGCACTACGACCTGAGGTCTATTGTACACCTCCCGATATGGGATGAGTTGCGTGCCCACCGATCCTCTACGCGCACCGACCTAACCACTTGACTCCCTTAACGACCTGTCCCTACACCCAACAGAGTCCATATTCCATTCCTGCTTCGGCAACCCCCCCCCAAGGCTCCCTTAAGGGTATATGTACGTGAACGACCACAATTAGTATCAGAAAATGCAAGCACTAAATTTCTAAAATGTTATAAGGAAATGAACTCACAATTGGACAAAAATTATAAGGTACCACAACAAGACTTATCAGAACTTAAATATCTGATAAAAGTATAAAAAAGGTTACTAATAATATCTTTAAGAATTCACTTTTTACTTTAAATTAAATTTTCCAAAATTTGAAAATTTTCGCACATAATATTTCATAACTCCACAACTATTAAAGATAGAATTATGAAATTTTGCAGACTGATTTAACATGAATTTATGCAAAAAGTAGACTACAATAATGCTCATTTCTTTGAAAACAGAAAAACTAGGTCCCAAAACAGTATGTAAATTTTAATATATTTTATATAGGACAAATAAAAAAATAATTGTATTAAAATAAACAACTCTACATGTCTGAGAGTAGTCTGCTTTTCATAAATAAATGTTTATTACATGCAGGAAAAATATTAAAGATGTCAGAGAGACCATAACAATGTTATGGTTACCAAATTATATAAGTGCAAAATTTCTTTGTTTTTATTTTTCTTACTCTGATAAAACTGGTTTGAAAAATATTATTAATAATCTTTTTTATGCTTTTATCAGATATTTAAGTTGTGGTACCTTGTAATTTTTGTCCAACTGTGAGTTCATTTTCTTATAAAATTTTAGAAATTTAGAGCCCGCATTTTCTGATAATATTTGTAGTCGTTCACGTACATATACCCTTAACCGTCTGAGGCGGAAGTCCTCCCCCGAGAAGGTCTGCCCCGGGTTCCGTTGCTGAAGCTATCCATCATCACTTGAATACAATCCACGGAGGCCGGTCGAGAGAGCCAGCAGCTTCGGAGGGCCGCCTGTAGAGCGATCTGAAAACCAGAATAAGTAACGGGATGATGAATGAAAGGATGATGGGGGAGGAAAGGAAGTGGCGAAAATGAGTGGGGATCCAATCGCCTGATAAAGTTACTTGATATTAATCCATAGAAATGAGGGGAAAACCCCGAAAAAAACCTCACGCAGGCAACTCGTCCCGACCGGGAATCCAACCCGGGCCCGCTGGGTTCGAAGTTAGACTCGCTAACCCCTCAGCCACAACGGTGGACCTGGAATCGAGTTACTAACAAATATATCTTACTAGAAAAAATTCAAATAAATGTCTATAATGATTATATTATTGGTTTTATAATATTTATCCTACTTGTGAGAGTTATGCTACAATGCTTCAATATTTCCGTTTTACTAGTTTGCAAATTACATGAAATTGTCAATCTCTAAAATTCTTTATGCTCGACCATGCCGAAGTATAGTAATTATACACCTGGCAGCAGTCCTTTAATGCATGTCATTAAAGTACACCTACTCATTAAAGTACAGGTGTTCAGCCAATGACAACTCAGCTTTCAGGTGTTCAGCCAATGAAAAGTCAGCTTTGTACCATTATAAAACCGCAAGTATCGATTATTCTCGAATATGCAATCGAAAGAGAATTAGCGAAAAGTCACGGAGGCTGGAAATCCAATACTGTCGCAGAAGGTTATGTTCTGTTACTATAATAATTAGCGTTAATTGTAAATAATATTCAAGTAAATTCAATTTGTTTCTCGTTTTTCAATGTCGAATTCAATAATCAAGGTTATATCAAGTTTAACGGGATTACATCAAAGTCAATGACATTATTGTTCCTCGGAAAAAATCAATACTTTCGCGTCTGCGCACATCTCTCAATTCACGAACTAGAACAAGGTCACTTCCGATCTTGTCAGATATAAATAAAATGTATACATCTGAATAATTTCAAGTTAGAAATATGGTCGAGCATAAAAAGTCATATGAAAGTCGCCTATAATGGTAATTGAGAAGCTCGTATGAAAATTATGAAACTCACTTGCTCTCGTTTCATAAACATCCATACTCGCATCTTAATTACTATCATTATAGGCTCGTTGCATAATGTAGTATTATAAAATTATTAACAATACGTTCGACTGTGTTGGTTTATTTTATTATGTAATATTATATGCACCCAAGCTGAATACAAAATTTTGAAATTTATTTTCCATACCATGGGCAAGTACTGAATCACACACAAATTCCCTAGTTTTCCAAATGTTGCAGTTATAGGCCTACAATAAATTAAATCCTCATCCGAATGTTGATATTTTCAATATGAATTTTTCTAAATATAGAATAATTTGTTATATTTTGCAGAATATTGTTATTAGTTAATTTCAAGCTACTTTCACACCTTATTTCCATTTTTTTTTCTCTCTTTTCTATTTCGTTCCTGTTTTTAATAAGGGTATGTTTCGTCTCCTTGTTTATGTTTTATAAATTATGTAAATTTAAGTCTTGAACATTGTAACTGGGCTTTGTCTGTTATGTTCATAAACAAATAGAATAATAGTACATTATGCAACGAGCCTATAATGATAGTAATTAAGAAGCGAGTATGGATGTTTATGAAACGAGCGCAAGCGAGTTTCATAATTTTCATACGAGCTTCTTAATTGCCATTATAGGCGAGTTTCATACGACTTTTATGCTCGACCATATTTCTAACGTGAAATTATTCAGATGTATACATTTTATTTGTATCTGACAAGATCGGAAGTGACATTGTTCTAGGTCGTGAATTGTGAGATGTGCGCAGACGCGAAAGTATTGATTTTTTCCGAGGAACAATAATGTCATTGACCTTGATGTAATCCCGTTAAACCTTGATTATTGAATTCGACATTGAAAAACGAGATGACAAATTGAATTTATTTTAATATTATTTACAATTAACGCTAATTATTATAGCAACAGAACATAACCTTCTGCGACAGTATTGGATTTCCAGCCTCTGTGACTTTTCGCTAATTCTCTTTCGATTGCATATCCGAGAATAATCGATACTTGCGGTTTTATAACGGTACAAAGCTGACTTGTCATTGGCTGAACACCTGTAAGCTGAGTTGTCATTGGCTGAACACCTGTACTTTAATGAGTAGGTGTACTTTAATGACATGTATTAAAGGTCTGCTACCAGGTGTATGATTACTACATTTCGGCATGGTCGAGTATAAAATAAATTAAGTACGACCTTTTCCCTAAGAGAAAGAACCACGGAGAGAGATAAACTTTATAAATATACAAGCTATTATAACAGCTGTAGAGCCACCGGTGTAGCTCAGTCGGCTAAGGTGCTTGCCTACCGATCCGGAATTGCGCTCGGGCGCGGGTTCGATTCCCGCTTGGGCTGATTACCTGGTTGTGTTTTTTTTCCAAGGGTTTCCCGAACCGTAAGGCGAATCCTCGGCCTCATCTCGCCATCGTCAATACCATCGACGCTAAATAACCAAGTAGTTGATACAGCGTCGTTAAACAACCAACTAAAAAAACTGTAGAGCACTCAATTAGAAGCTTAGAGCAAAAGAGGCTATGGATGGCATCCGTCGTCTTCCAGAGGTGTGACGATGGGTACTTTTTATGCCAATTGTGTATAAATAAATTTTTGTTCTTAATTAAAGTTTGGATGGATATCTTATTTCCATTCCGTGACAACATCTCTCTGATTATAATATATTACAATGAAAGTTCTTACATAGCAAACGCAGCAACTTTTATTAAGCTATGCAGAATTGAAGCGCTATTCATGACTATTTTTAATTTGCGTTGGCGAGTTACATTTTGTCAAGGTTTGTACCACTGTATTAAATAAATATGAGGAGGCGACAAATATAGTTTAGTTTTATGAGTTTTCCAGCGCGTGTTTTTATTCACCTACCGATAGAAATTCTCCCTCGGGGCGTATTCGCTTTGGTGTTTTGACACTTCACCACGTCAGGTCTGAAAAGCCAGGGCTAGAATGTCTGTTTCCAAATGGTTGACTTTTTTGTATTTACGCCTTTACGACGTAGTTTTGGACACTGAAATGAGATATGCATAGAAAAAGTTATAAAAGTCATATTTTATAAACAGCTCTCGAGTAAACCTTATGTTTTTAACTGTAACGTTCTCGAATTAAAAGTACAGGGTGATAGAAACTGTTGTTCCTTCATACGAATATTACATCATGTCATTAACTGAAGAAGTTAATTAACTTTTTACCTGTATGTAAACTTCAATGATAATCTTTCCGTGTGAATTATCCCGTAGCGGGGTAACGAGCGGGACTCTTTTTCTGAGGCTGTGTTCGTCCGTGAGTTCGAATCCTGTTTGCGCTAAATAACCCGATTGTTTTTCCCGAGCTTCTAATCTAACTGTACGGCGAATGATAGGTAATCTTATGACGAATTTTCGGTCTCATATCTATATCATCAATTCCACCGACACCAGGTAGCTTCGTAGTTGATACAGTGTTAAATATCCGAATTAAAAAGATGTTCCCTGTGTACTATGAGGATTTAAAATTAGCTCTCCTTCCGGATTACGTCTAGGTCCAAGACGATTTTTTACGACAATTATGAGTTTTATTAATAACGTTATTACAGGAGTGAATGCAATTGAGAGTGCTGGCGTAATTCATGCTAATTAACCCGATAAAACAAAATGTACGAGAATGTTTGTAGTAACAGTTCAATATGACGTTAAGGCAAGCTTCGAAATTATCAAAGTTTACGTTCAGTTTGATTTTCAAATTACACTGCTCCGTCAGTATAGGATAAAGTCAGTCTTCACCTACTTAGACATAACACGCGGAGTAAGTCCCCTGCAAACGGCAAGCGGTAGAGCATGATAGTCGAAGAATATTATGGACAAGAAAACATTGATCATACGGGAATGAGTATGTTGTTTAGACACTATTTTCGAATATTATCTTTATTCATTGCACCTCTCTTCCAGTGGCGACTCGTGATATTTTTTGTATGTAGAGTATGAGATTGACGACTGATGACAAGAAAAACTAATAATAATAATAATAATAATAATAATAATAATAATAATAATAATAATAATAATACAGTAGAACCCTCGATTATCCGTCACCCTATTAACTGATTGATGGATTATCCGTTTGTCATTCCTTTCCTCTTTTTTGTTGCAGAAAAAGAATCTGTTAGTACTGCATCCATCATTAGTACGTATTTTTTTTTATAGATGTCGATATTGTTGACAAAATTTGCCCTTAGGATTCATTATGATTACTGTTCAATAGTGACCTTTTAATTTCTCTGCAAAAGCGTCTTCCAGAAGTGCCAAAAGAATACAATATGTTGTGCGTCAAGTATCGAACAGAAGTGCATATAATTGATTGGTTTTGGAAAAGAGGAACTGTGTTTCATCTGACATCGTTTTAATACGAGTCTTGGAGTTACAACTGGGGGATTTAATAAAAAACAAGGATAAAGTATATAAATTATTTTATAAATTTAGACCTATTTTTTTGACATATCTTTCCACAGAAATGATGATAGGAAGTTTCCTTGATAACCTAAATAGTTAAATCATTCATTCATTCATTCATTCATTCATTCATTCATAATCTTACTGTCAGTGTAAACCCAGCATTCTCCAGTCTTTCCCATTTTTTGTTTTCTCTTTTGAGTCTCCATATGATCCATTTATCTTAATGCCGCTATTATTTGATATCGTGTTCTGCCCTAAATCTTCCCCGTTCTGTTTTCCAGTGAATAACCTTCAGTCGTTTCTTCTCAAACATTAGTGACCCAGCCAATTCCTTTTCTTTATTTGAAGTTCAGCATTATGACTTTGCCCATTCTTTCCAAAGAGCTATCATAAAAACTTCTGATCCACTACCTAATAATTAAACACATGACTACGGAGAAAATTACGAAAACTGCATTATGCAACACTTAATTTATGAAAGTTTTCTGTGGTACGGATTATCCGATTTTTTCGATTAACCGCTCAGCCCATCCCCTTCATTACCACAGATAATAGAGGTTCTACTGTAATAATAAAGATGTTAATTTATGGTTATAAACAAAATATTCCCTGATTCGCCTTCATGTCTAAAGGTGGTATCAGCATTACGAAGTTTCAGTTCATTGTATAGAAGTTTTCCCGCTTCTTCTGTCTTACTTTGAAGATCCATAAAACTGAAATATCGGCGCAACCACGGCCTCTAGAGTCAAAGCACTGCTTTGACAGAGCAAATATTTGACGGAAGTTAGACAACAACAACGTATACCAGAGTTTATCCAGGGGGCATTTCTCTCAGAAAGCTGATGTGTGCTCGAGCCCCCATTTCAGAGAAAAGAACTAGAATATGGCAGGGTTCATCGATCCAGACGCTTCCCGCAACTCCGGGGAAGGAAATAAGTTCGAGAACGTAAAATAGGTTATTACCAAACCGCCTCAGGTTCCATCTCTTCGTTCTGCTGGGAAAAATTTCGACGTTTCGGAAGGCTAGTCTGACTTCATCTTCAGAACAATGGGAGATCCGCAAGGAAAGAAATCTTACGAAGAGTTTACACAACACACGGGAGGCTTTGTGTTGCTAGGAGAGTCTCCAGAAAGTAATAAACATTCGCGCCGATCTGATTAAAAGCTAGCCAAACTCTGGCTACCACTGTGAGCAGTTTCTGCTATCTAACCTTTTATGACTATTCTACATGTTTTAAAAATGAATAGCATAGTGAATCTCGTCGATTATGATTTCTGCAAGCCAGATAGCCTATGTTCAATCTCCCGAAATTCATTGTCAGCGTTTTGCGATATACAGGGACATCACTTTACTTTTACCAAGATTTTTAACATTAACCTGGCTGTACTCGGAAACACTGTTGCCCCCTTCCATTACAGGAGTTTGATGTTACTACTGCAATATGTAAAGAAATCATTTTACTAGGTATAGGAGGAGAGAAAAGTAGTGTATCCATTTATGTTGTAGGAAATACGATATTACGATTTTCAGTTTGATCATCACTTTTACGAAATTTATCAAAATACAGTAGAGTAGTAACATTTTTTTTTCAAAACTCAACTTTTAGGCGGCTATGTTCGTTACGTAATGTCTACTTTATTTAGCATATTAATTATTGATGTTAACATACAATATAGAGAGTGCATTTAAATTGAGGGGGTCATAAGTAAAGGGCTGTAAGTGCACTTAAGTTACTTTTGAGAAAATGGGGTTTACATATTTAAGCTTTCGTAAAACCGGTAAAATTTTTATTTAAATTTTAACGTGTGATGCGATTAAAATATCCCTTTGCCACTTAAATTTTAGATACTTTTGCTTACACTGGATGCACTTAACTCTCATTTTCTCAAAAAGTTATTACAAATGTCACTAGCATTCCTTTGCTTCTAGCCACCTCAATTCAAAAAAAGCTAATCTGAATTTTTAAACAAGTTGCTGAAAATGGTTGCCGTTCATTACAATGCAGGCTTCAATTCAGTACGCATATTATTAAAAACATTTTGAAGTATATTCTCTGAAATTTAATTTATCGTTTCTTCAATATAAATTTTTAGTACGATATTATTAATATAGGTTCTTTCTTCTATAGAAAACGCAACCATATTTCTGAAACACACTATACACTGCAGTGTTTACTTCACTGCTTGAAGACTTCGAATGCAACAGCGGCCGTAAGTTTGTGTGTCTGACGGGAGCAAGGACATTAGTGAAGGGGTGAGAGTGAAGTACATTCAGAAATGTAGGTACAATAAAAATTCAAGTAAAAATAAAATGATGTCCCTGTATAAGGGAACACAGCAGTGGCAATTCCTCCATGAAGGATATGAGAATGATCCTACAGTTTAATTTCGTGCCTCTGAGAATAGAAAACATAATTACAGATTTTAATTTTCAATGCGTCCCGACGTAATAATTTCCTTTAAGCTTCCACTTTCTGTCGTGAGTTGTCGCCACTGTACAGCTCAGAAATAATTTTCGAGGAACCATCCAAATATCTTACAGCAAACTGTTTTTTCTAGCAGTGAAGTTAGTGGCCAGGGAAGAGTGCGGAGGAAGGGGTATTGGCTTGAGTTTAACCGCGTTTGAGGATATGACCGCTTATCCTAATACTACGACCTTTCTTTCTGGATGAAAGAGACCCTCTCAGAGACTACAATAAGAATTTTGAAGTACCCTTGTAGCCTCCTTAAATGCAGTTCATTGGTAATTTTAAAAGAATAGAATAAACGAAATAATAAATAATTTAAAAAGATGTAATATAAAAAATAAAATGAATAAAAAACAAAATTACATAAATATAAATAAAATAAGCTATAATAAATACAAAAATTAACAGGACTCTCAGATGACAGGACAGCCGACAGAATATCTGAAGTTGTATTTAATCATTTAGAAGAATTTAACTGTAGCAAGAAATTAATTGCACAAACAGAGCATCGGTAAATATCGGGCAATACAATGGCTTAGGAGCCATCTGCGCAACTAAAAAGGGGAGGAGAATCGAACTTCACTACAAATAAATTGCCAGTTCCAGAATGCTGAGTCAAATACTAACATAGGCCTTCTTGTATTTAATTTTGCATGCTCTGTTATTATTATTATTATTATTATCATTATTATCATCATTATTATTATTATTATTATTATTATTATTATGCATATTCTCTTCCACACTTTTAAAGGTAAGCAGAAAGGTTATACAGAGTGATTTATATAGAACTGACACATTTCTTTCTTTCTTTATTTCAAAACGAATGATGCTAGCCACAGTTTGTTATACCTCAAATGTAGAGTATCTTTTGGAGATTACTAACCTCTATTGCAAATGTTGAAAATTCTTTATTTATTCGGCTGGAAATTCACTTAATGACCAGTTTTTAACATCAAATTAAACAGGAGTTTTGATACCCTGTCATGAGATGCGTAGATGTTTATTTTTTATTCTGTATATTTGTCATATTCTTTTAGAGATCCAGTTGTTTCCAATTTGTTTACTAGTCCCAGTATTGTGTTTCTTTGGGGGGGATTACGAACACCAAATTCTCTCTGGTATGCCCTTTGAGTAGCTGTAATTGAATTCCTAATCCAGTATTGCTTCACAAGGTAGAGCTTTTAATTTAATGTGTACTGCATTTTCAGTGACTAAAACAAAACGTCGAAAACAGCTGCCAACAATAAGGAATAAAGAATAAACATCTGCGCATCTCCTGACAGGAAATCAAAACTCCTGCTTAATTTGACGTTAAAAACTGGTCATTAAGTGAATTTGCAGCCGAATAAATAAAGCATTTTCAACATTTACTATAGAGGTTAGTAATCTCCCAAAGATACTCTACATTTGAGGCATAACAAACTGTGGCTAGCATAATTCGTTTTGAAATAAAGAAAGAAAGAAATGTGTCAGTTCTATATAAATCGCTCTGTACTTCGTAAGACACACCTAGATAAGAAGTTTTAAATATGTTTGTTAGTGCTTATAAATGCTTATTTCGCAGGAAAACGTTTTTGCTTACTTATTTTACGATTTTTAACTAAAACCGCATACTTTACCAAAACTGTAATTTTAAAAGTGCATACTTCACTCTTAGTCGTCATTTATTTTTATTGGCTAATAAAAATTAACTTCAGTCGAACGCGTAAGAAAGCAATGCTAGGGTATGACCCAGGATGTTGTGAAATAATACTGCGTAGTTCTAATTAGGAGAGAACCTTGGGATTCCCCGCCAAGCTTCTGCGACTAGGCAGGTTATCGCACTTATCGAAATGATGTCATGTGCATGGATGGTGAATCTCCGAGTTCCAAGCTGCAGTGTGCAAGTTGTGCAACACGCGTTGGTTCAGTTAGGTGTGTGTGATTGCTCGCTGTTAAGGAATGCCACCCACAAAAACCTCTCAATCAGCATTCTATGAAACAAATAATTTATCATCATATTTCCGTGTGTCCACACCTGTGGAGTAACGGCTAGCACGTCTGGCCGCGAAACCAGGTGGCCCGGGTTATTTTCACCTGGTTGAGGTTTTTTCCGGGGTTTTCCCTCAGCCCAGTTGAGCAAATGCTATTTTCGGTGCTGGTCATTTCGGCATTATCACCTTCATCTCATTCAGACGCTAAATAACCTAAGCTGTTGATGAAGCGTCGTAAAATAACCTAGTAAAATAAAAACATATTTCCGTGTATTCGTTTTTGTTTATTTTGATGCTTATTTTCGTCATTTTTCGTGCTTATTTGCTTGCTTATTTTACTGTTTGATTGTGTTTAGAAATCCGGCCTGTAGTTATTATTATTATTATTATTATTATTATTATTGCTGTATTACTGCAGTTCTTGATTTTAATGACTTCATTATCTTTCTCGGTTTGTCACAGACTTTTTGTTCCCTGTATCAAATATTTATTTTGAATATTCATTTTTAATTACACACTTTCAACACTTGTAGCCTGTATCACTTATGATCTGTTAAATTTATGATTGTTAAATGTTATGTTGTATTTAACGACGCTCGCAACTGCAGAGTTTATATCAGCGTCGCCGGATGTGCAAGAATTTTGTCCCGCAGGAGTTCTTTAACATGCCAGTAAATCTACCGACATGAGCCTGTCGCATTTAAGCACACTTAAATGCCATCGACCTGGCCCGGGATCGAACCCGCAACCTTGGGCGTAGAAGGCCAGCTCTATACCAACTCGCCAACCAGGTCGACTTAAATTTGTGAAGTTAACAACTTTTTTTTTACTGTGTTAATATTGAAAGTATGATAGTATTTTACCTTAATTACTAGTTTCGGCGTAAATGTACGCCATCTTCAAATTGCTAGTGAGGTCTTGCGCTTTCTTCTTGTTTCTTCTGATTGGTATCTTGGTGGAGGTGTATAGGTAGACACAATATACTGATCATAGACATCTCTACCTTCATATACATACCCCCACCAAAACACCAGCAAGAAGAAAGTGCAAGACCTCACTAGAAATTTGAAGATGGCGTACATTTCCGCCGAAACTAGTTCTTAAAGTAAAATACATAATACGTAATTGCAACATTAACACAGTAGGCTGAAGTTAATAAGTTGCCTATGTAACAAATTTAACATATTTTTATATATTAGCTATTTATTTTCAGAATTGATTTCAAAATGTAGGGAATACAGAAAGCTAGTATGAATGCTGTTTATTGATTTTAATGAAACACTTGGATTCTCACTTTGAGAGAGGAACATAGGTTAAGGCTGTTCGAGAATAAGGTGCTTAGGAACATATTTGGAGCTAAGAGGGATGAAAGTCCCGCGCCGTGGCGTCGTGGTCTAAGGCATCTTGCCTAGGACTCGCGTTACAGAATGCGCGCTGGTTCGAGTTCTCCTGGGGGAAGAAATTTTCTCATGAAATTTCGCCCAGTGTATGGAACCGGTGCCCACCCAGCATCGTGATTCACTTGGAGAGCTGCGATAGGTAGCGAAATCCGTTTTCGAATGCCAGCTATAACGGCTGGGGGGGGGTCATCGTGCTAACCACACGATATCTCCATTCTGGTTGGATGATCGTCCACCTCTATTTCGGCATGTGGGCGTGAGGCCAGCAGCCGGCTGGTCGGTCTAGGCCCTTCACGGGCTGTAGCGTCACGGATTGTTATTAAGAGGGATGAAGTTACAGGAGAATGGAGAAAGTTACACAACGCAGAACTGCACTCATTGTGTTCTTCATCGAACATAATTAGAAACATTAAGTCCAAGCGATTGAGATGGGCAGGACATGTAGCACGTATAGATGAATATAGAAATGCGAATGGAATGTTTTAGTCGGGAGATCTGAAGGGGGAGGGGAAACATCTTTGGGGAGGCCGAGATGTAGTTGGGAGGATAATATTAAAATGAATTTGATGGCATTGACTGGATTAATCTTGCTCAGGATAGGGACCAATGTCGGGCTTATGTGTGGGCGGCAATGAACCTCTGGGTTCTCTGAAAGCCATTTGTAAGTAAATATACGCAAGAATTTGTATCATTGTTGTTCATTTTATTATTGTATTAATTGTATCACTGTGCTAGACTTTTATTGGACAATGGCTGTTGCCCAGCAAATAAATAAATTAATTAATTAGTTAAATAAATAAATTTATTATTATTATTATTATTATTCTTATTATTATTATTATTATTATTATTATTATTATTTCTTACTCAGGGGCCACAATTATTACTTTCGTCGGGGCCCCATACCGTTCTTCTTCCGTTCTGCGGGCAGACCCGTACTTGATTGACAAGTTGCATGAAGATTCCTCTCGTCGTGAGTGCATTGCTTTTCCCTGCAACTTTGGAATGACAGCGCCAGAGATGACGAGACAGATGGAGCAAGGCTGAGAGCTTTTCTCGGTCTTGTACTACTTCGCTGTGCATTCAGGAAGTATCATATGGCGCTACAAACATGACTCCTGGCGGGGTTGTAGGCTTGCATGTGGGGAGACAACTTTACAACAGAAAGTAACAGCAAGTTACGAGTGGAGTTTATGCTTTGAAAGCAACACTTGAGAACTTCTGCAGACGGATGGAGAAAGGTAATACGTACAGTCTTCTGCCATTCAGTAAACTACCCGCGTGTGTAACTTTACTCATGTTATACCGGTACTGTATGAGTGGCTCTCCCTTATTACAGTACTACTGGCCACCGATGTGGCTTAAGGGTTAGTTACAGCTTTTTGGAAATATTCAACTTTTTTTTTCCTCCATTACTGTATCCTGTACAATAATGAAAATTGGTATGTGTAAAACACTGTCCTTCTGCTATATGAAAAAAAAAATATATATATATATATATTTTTTTTACGACTTAAAAAAATTATTTATATTTTTTCAATATTCAAAATGGTGGCAATTCACTGTTCAGTGATGAAGTGTTTCCCTCATATCTCATAACATCTTAACTTTTTCATGTTCTCTCTCTTTTATTTTATTGCTGAAACTCATGTTTACAGTATCATGCTCTTTAAACTATACTCCTCAATTAATCAATCAATCAATCAATCGATAAATCTTCTTAATGTATCCAGCTTTTGCAAAACATAAAGTCCATCTGGATGTTCAGTTCAAAATGTGTTCATGGCTCGCTGTATGCCGTCATGTGGCTAGTCGTTGAGCCTGAGAATTTCTTCCTACTCTTCCGCAGAGGCTAGAGAAGTTGCCTAGCCAGTACGGCGTTCATTCTGAAGAGTACTTACCGATACGTACGGTAACGCCGGTAGTGGCAGGAATGTGAACTGTTTGGAAACATATACTGAGGTGTACTGACGGGATATGGGGAGAGGGTTAAGATAATTATTACTATTTGTTGAAAAATAATATAAAAGCTTAAGACGGTCAATATATCAGCACGGAGCATTTGATTTGTGTTGTGGAATGTTGCCGTCACCGATGGATGATAACAAATACCCTGCGTACGACTTGCCCGCGCAAAACACAGTTCGAAAAATTATTTATATATTTTTTCAATATTCAGGTGGCCCTACAGGCCGCCATCTGTTGCTAACTCAGTTATACCGTACACGTTCTCAAGTTTTATTTTGAACGCCTTGAATAATCAGGCAATATCATCTCTTTACATAAAAGCTGAATCACTCATTCAATCGCTGACTCAAATCTTGACGTCATGATCACAGCTGTTTTCTGAAATGAACAACCAGTATAGTCCATTGTAGTCTATTCAGTTGTTTTTCACGAGAAATGAGGGGTATTTGGTCGGTGTTCATTATAGATGGCTATTGCTAGTAGCCAGAGTTGGGGTGCAGTCAATATATACTGCAGGGCTGTGTCTTCTGCAACTGGTACTGATGATTTTAATTTACTTCTTTTGTGGTTTATGGATGGACAGTATAGAAGAAATAATAAAAAATAATTAATTAATCATATATACGGTATATATATTTTTATTTTGTGTTAGAAGAAACTACTTATATTTGACAATTTTTTAAAATAAATTTATTTTTTATCAGACAATCTATCAAAGGTAAAGAAGTGATTTTGCATCGTATTGTAGATATGACGTGCATAAATACACACAAAAAATTTCATCACAGGATGTTTGATAGTTTTTGAGTTATGAGGGAAACGCTTCATCACTGTACAGTGAACTGCCACCATTTTAATTTTGAAAAAAAAAAAAAGATATAAATAATATTTTTAATCGTAAAAATATTTTTTTCATATAGCAGAAGGACAGTGTTCTACATATACTAATTTTCAATATTGTACAAGATACGGTAATAGAGAAAAAAATGTTGAATATTTCCAAAATTTTACTGCTGTAAGCTGTACCTAACCCCTTAAGGGTTAGGGAGAGGATTCCTGCTTTGGGCCTGCACGAGGACTTAGGTTCGAATTGAAGAGCTCCATTGCAAACGCCACTTGTCATTTTTAAATTTACAGAGAGAAAAAAAAATATACTGCATTTGGTACGATACATATTAAATTTGTGTTAATGACATTCGAATAGTATTATCATTCGCAGAAACATACGACAACAAGAGATATGTTCGTGTTTGGTTTTGAACCCAGTGCGTGACTTAAGAATAATAATGTGTTTCTAAAAACCACTTCATTTTCTAGATCCCAAGTTATTTTTTGAAGTCAGAAAATGCCTTCAAGTCCCTATAGGCCTATTAGTTGATAGTAATCTAAATAGCACATAACTGTAAAATCAAATTGTTTGATTAATTTTCATTTTACATGACATGATTGTAAAACAAATATTGACATCTAGTGGGCAAAATATGAACTTCAGAGAACATTAAAAAATGTAGAGAATAACAGCCATATTGTAGCTTTGAAGTCACATTGGACAAGAATGGAAAGAACATTCCATCTCTAGTTAAAAAAATGGTTTACTTGATGTAACTCTTAGGCCACACGGGCCGCTAGAAGGTTGTCATAATTTCTAAATTTACAGGAAACTCCGTCCCTCCCTAAAAACGTTATATTGCATTCGTATGGTAAAAATTTAATTTGTTTTAATGGTATTCGAATATTATTGTTCACAAAACATACTAACAACAAAAGACATGTTCGTTTTTGGGTCTGAACCTAGAGCGTGCTCTAAGAATAATGTATTTCCAAAAACCATTCGTCATAATTTCTAAATTTACAGGAAACCCGAATAATTTTACTGTATACTGCATTTGATATGATAAAAATTAAATTTGTGTTAATGACATTCGATCGTTATCATTCACAAAAACATACTACAACAAAAGACATGTTTGGTTTCTATTTTAACCTACAGCGTGCTGTAAAAATAATTGATTTCCAAAAACTACTGAAGTCATAATTTATAAATTTACAGGAAACTTCCTCCCCCCCCCCCAAAAAAACATACTGCATTTCATATGGTAAAAATTAAATTTTTGTTAATGATATTCGATCGAAATTATCATTCACAAAAAAAAAATGCTACAGCAAAAGACGTGTTTGTGTTGAGTTTGAATCCAGAGCGTTCCCTAAGAATAATGCATTTCAAAAAACAACTTGTCATATTTTTTAAATTTACAGGAAACCCGAAAAAACTTACACTGCATTTGGTAAAAATTAAATTTGTGTTAATGGTGTTCGATCACTGGAAATTTATCCTTTGAAGAGGTGGAAAAATTTAAATATCTTGGAGCAACATTAACAAATATAAATGACACTCGGGAGGAAATTAAACGCAGAATAAATATGGGAACTTTTCAACACTTTATCGAGACAATACTTCTTTTCTACGTGCCCAAATATTCCATCCGCAGGAAAATAGGAAAGGATCTGTAAATAACCAAACGAAAAAATGAAAAGAGTATATTTGAAAATGAAGGCATGAATTAAGGCTGGCTGGGTCACTGGCTGAGAAGAAACTACCTACTGAAGGGTGCACTGGAAGGAATGGTGAACGGAATAAAATTTCGGGACAGAAGAAGATATCAGATGATAGACGACATTAAGATATATGGTTCGTATGCGGAGACAAAGAAAGGCAGGAAATAGGAAGGACTGGGCAATGGTGGGTTTGCAATGAAAGACCTGAATGTATGAATGAATTATAACTTTTATTTAGTTATGAAATTGAGTTGAGTCGTTGAAGTCTCATAACTATTTTAGATATTAAAGGCTTAAAATCGCATTGCGATTTGTGGACATAACGGGGTCAACCAGTCAAAAATTTATGATCCGCATTGAAACGTTGACGCTATTTCTCGTTGCGTAAAGTGCTTTGTGCCCGAATGAGTGTATTCACGTATAAAGAACTAATATTTCTGCCTCGCCTGTTTCAAAATTGAAAAAAACAAATATCCCTGCCTTGACTGGCAGTATCTTATCAATGGCTGGATAATTCCAGTGGGAGATAATTAATTCCCTATCCGAATACGCGCACCACCTACCTTTTCCCCCGCACACAAGTGTCAAGTAGCTGTTAGTTGAATCGAGGTGTGCCATTGTTAGGTATAATAGATGGAGCGCAACTGTGTATTTTGTGCCAACTGATGCCCTCCTTCCCTGCAGCTCGCCCAGGTTGCGGGGATGCTGTGTGAATGATAGATCCAGTAGCTCCGCCCGTCTAGCTGTCACGAGGGGCGCATGCTGTTGTATCATTACTCGGTTCACTGCTTCATCAAAGTCGGGCGAGATATGTCTGGTTTCGGCGGCGTTCATGTGTACACACATCCAGGTTGAGGGATCGGTTGGGTGGAGCTGGTCGAACTGCAGCAGTTTTCAAATAATTGGTGCGATAAAGTTGTCACTTAGTTCTGTTACAGAATTTAGATTTCGTTTTACGATTGGCTGTGTACCCGGCGACCAGGTCATCCGGAAACTTCAGTCTTGTGCCCTTGTTTTCACTTATTGCATCAGGACGATTTACGTTTGGATGGCCTTCTCTTTTTTTTTATTTTTATTTCTTCATTCTCTCGTGTGTTTTGTCTGTCGCTGGTGAAAGGATTTTGTTTGAACAGTAACGCGATGTCTTGTCCTCTGTAGACATCTTAGAAGTTCAGAACTTTGGTTGCTATTGGTAAATATTGGTTCGATGGAAATCGATAGCTGAGCGAAAGGCTCTTCTTTCGGCAACTGTCATCCCATTTCCCTTCCTCAGCCTTGTTAAGCGCTGGATTGACTTTCTTATTAATCCACTCAGAGTTATTCGTAGTGCATTCGTACAGGGTGATCATAAAACTTCGGTTTCTTAACAGCTCTGGTCCATAGGCAGACATGATCAGAGGTCTTCAATATTGTTACCAGAGATAACGGTGATGGCCACCTGAGTGGTCGCGCTACCTAAGGCTCGGTAAATAATGAATATAATCTCCCGCCATTTTGGTTCTTTCCTTGGCGTTAAAAGAAAGCACACGAGAACGCTATTTGCTGCACCGTTAAACATTATCATGTCGTAGCTCCTGTGAGAGTCAGTTGACTCTCATACCTACCTAGACTTTATAGAGCCTTCACTTTCTAAGGCGTAAGTAAAGAGGAGGAGTTAAGACGGAAATAACAGCGACGCGACTATACCATATGAGGGGGAAGAGAAGCATGACAAAACAGTTTGAGGACAGGAACGCCAAAAGAAAAACCGCAGTCTTCGCAAAAGGAAGGTGTCACTGTGCAGGTGACAATCGAGTAAACTCGCCCCAAGGCTCCTATTTCGAAGGCTCTAATTAGGAAAAATGCCACTATTGAGTGGAAATTATCCAGCCATATTAAATAGATTTAGAGTGTTGTCATGGGATAACGTCTTCTCTCATCTCATATTCTTTTATAATATTTACTTATTCTCTATTGTAGACAGATTGTAAATGTGGTATAAGTGTTAAATAATAAAAAAAAAATATTTTATTTATTTATTTAACCTGGTAGAGATTAGGCCATCAGGCCTTCTCTTCCCCTCTACCAGGGGATTACAACTACAATATTAAGAATACAATTACAATTAATATTAAATTTACAAATACAATAAAAGTCAAAGTACTAAAAGATTAACTGATTAATAATAGCTAGACAGTTTATTGTTATTATTCGGTTGAGAAGCTTTTGTCATCTAGTCTTCTGTCAAAAAATCTGAAAGTTAGAATTTATAACACAGTTATATCACCGTTTGTTCTGTATGGTTGTGAAACTTTGACTCTCACTTTGAGAGAGGAACAGAGAATAAGGGTGTTTGAGAATAAGGTTCTTAGGGAAATATTTGGGGCTAAGAGGGATAAAGTTACAGGAGAATGGAGAAAGTTACACAACACAGAGCTGCACGCATTGTATTCTTCACCTGACATAATTAAGAACATAAAATCCAGACGTTTGAGATGGGCAGGACATGTAGCACGTATGGCGAATCCAGAAATGCATATAGAGTGTTAGTTGGGAGGCCGGAGGGATAAAGACCTTTGGGGAGGCCGAGACGTAGGTGGGAAGATAATATTAAAATGGATTTGACGGAGGTGGGATATGACTGTAGAGACTGGATTAATCTTGCCCAGGATAGGGACCGATGGCGGGCTTATGTGAGGGCGGCAATGAACCTCCGGGTTCCTTAAAAGCCAGTAAGTAAGTAAGACAGTTTATTGTAAAAGTTATGAAGAGAGAAACGTTTTTTTTATTGATTAAGTAAAAATTAAACCTACTCTACGCAGTAAGAAAATGCATAATAAGTTTGCTTTTGAACGCTACTAAATTCCGACAGTCTCTGATGTCACTAGGTAGGGTATTCCACAAGCGCGAGAGCGAGATTGTGTATGATGATGAATACGATGTCTTACGTGTTGGTATGGCTAGTATACGGTAGTATATATATATATATATATATATATATATACTATATATATATATATTTATTTATTTCTGTTTCCTAGGTACCACACAGGCTTCGGCACGAATCGGAGTCACGTGATTATCATGGTCTAGTCATGGGCACCTTGACAATCGTCTAATATAAATACATGTTCAAAGTTCTAAAAAACAAAGGAATTGCCACATTAAACTCATGTTAAACGTGCATTTATATACAAACTTGTTCAATGTTGGCCATGTTATGGCTAAGAATGTGACGTCGCGCCGTAGCCTGAGTGACGTCATCGTATTACAAGAAACTGGGACACTTTTATCTGTGTAGGTTTCCGCTTAAACATTTAAGTTAAAAAAAAAAAATTCAAATACACACTGGAAAACCCAAAAATCCTGTTTCTGGCGACTATATGTCTCGAATATCTTGGGTGAATACCGGAGTAATATTGATAATTGCGGCGTATTAATTCGCGGTACAATTTCAGTAATGAAGCAGAAGCGGACACACACTGTTTCCGGGGAATGAAAATGTTGGGAATCAGAACGTGACTAAATCGTTACGCAATTTAAACGTATCCTGCGTTACATCATTTAAGAGGAATGGATATGAGGAGACAATTCA
Source organism: Periplaneta americana (assembly GCA_025594305.2). Lineage (NCBI taxonomy): Eukaryota > Metazoa > Arthropoda > Insecta > Blattodea > Blattidae > Periplaneta > Periplaneta americana. The sequence continues at coordinate 25,946,592 of JAJSOF020000025.1, read as the reverse complement.
GTTAATTTCGAAACAGTTCCCTAGTCCCTATCTCTACTTTTAGATGCAGCCTTGCGTACAACCTATTGTCTTTCCGACTGTCCGTATGAAACGTGAACAAGGGATATCTCATTCCCTACTCTTCCTGTACATTGCCGAAGCTAGCTGAGTCTCGCAATAGACATACTTACTATTCAATTATTTTCTGAGGTCTTAATGTTTTGTACAAAGCAACTGGCATTTTTGTTCTTTACGATAACTTACTCACTTACTTACTTGCTGGCTTTTAAGGAACCCGGAGGTTCTTTGCCGCCCTCACATAAGCCCGCCATTGGTCCCTATCCTGAGCAAAATTAATCCATTCTCTATCATCATATCCCGCCTCCCTCAAATCCATTTTAATATTATCTTCCAATCTACGCCTCGGCCTCCCTAAAGGTCTTTTTCCCTCCTGCCTCCCAACTAACACACCTTTGCTGTGGTCGTGCCAGAGAATCAGTCCCATTCCGAGGTTTATTTGAAGGATTCGTAACAAGCTGTTTTTTACGGTGATGGGTTGTTAGCCCTTCGCCCAATCCCCAAGCTGGAGGACCACCTCTCATCGGCTGTCCGCGACTGCTTATTCAATATATTCACAGCTACCCTCCATATCTGGAGGCCGTCTCCTCGATCCGCAACCTGAGGACGCGCCATGCCGTGGTGATAGGGACCCACAATACATGGTCTTTACGATAACATGAATATTAATTAATCCTTTGATTGTGGATTGTGTTAATTCCTTTGGATTACAATGGTATAGCTTCTTTTAATCGTCTGTTTAACAACACTGTGCCAACTGCGAATTGGAGTTTATCATCGCCTTTAAAATTATGTGTCTGAAGATAGGACGTGCAATTTGAAATTCAAAAGTGGCGGGAGTGAAGGGGTGGTACAGGAAATTCAACTAACGATAGTTTTGAACTTTCTCCTCGGAAACTAGATCAACATGTTTTCCGCTGCACATCTAAAATTATTCAAGGTGGGAAGTTTTGAAATGAACACACGGTATTTTAACATTCGAATAAGTAACTTGAACTCTCACTTTGAGAGAGGAACAGAGGTAAAGGCTGTTCGAGAACAAGGTGCTTAGGAAAATATTTGCGGCTAAGAGGGATGGAGTTACAGCTTTTACCAAAAGTCTGAAGAAACCCTTTCAAGAGAGATGTTTCACCTTTGTCCTTATACTTATGTCGAAACTACTTATGTTTATACAGAGACCAAATTTCTGTGAAAAATAAAGTTTTTTTTTTCTGCAAATCCAATCTACTCTATCTTTCAGATTGTGGATTATATGACAATTTTTCTGTTATGAAATTTAATTGAAAAATTACATTTTTTTTTGTAAGAAAAAAATTCATTACTCCAAAATGAGTGTAACTTACTTAGATCAATTAATTTTGAGATAGCGTTAGTCATATCTGAAATGTTTCTTGTGCAATTATCACTTTTTATTTTAAAAATTTGTGACAGCTCGTTCAAGCATTGTAATCCAGATTTTTTCTTTCTTTTATCTAGGAAAAATTGCCAGTTTATAAAATTCTCTTGAGTTTTAAATTCGCAACAAATTTATCAGGGACATCACTGTCATTCACATCATAACATTGGAAGTTGGTAAAAAATTGTCAATCGGCTTATTCCGTCCATTTTCAGTAAACAGTTGTGGAGTTTGTTACAAGTGTGCAAAGATTAGATTTATTCATAGAAAAAGAGAGAAAATGGGTCGAAATTCAGTGAGTATTGTTATGAAGTGACAGATTGTTGTAATATGTAAGATTGACTTGAGATAATATCTAACTCTATCCCTAAATTCATTCATTTAAGTACATCCATTCTGTAGTAATTAATTTTTTCCTACAAAAATGTAACTTTTCAAAAAGCTTTCATAATAGAAAAATTGTTACATAATTCACAGTTTGAAAGATAGACAGATTTAGTTTGTAGTAAAATAAAGCTTCATTTTTCACGGTCATTTGGTCCCTGTATAAAAATCACATAAATAGGCCTATATGAACAGGAGTGAAACATCTATTTTTAATGGCTGCCCTTAAAATTTTTATAGAAACTGTACAGGAGAATGACGAAAGTTACACAACGCAGAACTGCACGCATTATATTCTTCACCTAACGTGATTAGAAGCATTAAATCTAGGGCATTTTTCATGGCATGTAGCACATATGGATGAGTCCAGAAATGCATTTGGAGTGTTATTTGGAAGACCTGAGGGAAAAAGACCTTTGAGGAGGCCGAAACGCAAATGAGATAAGAATATTAAAATGGATTTGAGAGAGGTGGGATGTGATGGTAGGGACTGAATTTATCTTGCTCAGGATAGGGACCGATGCCGGGCTTATGTGAGAGCGGTAATGGACCTCCGGTTTCTTAGAAGTCTGTAAGTAAATATAAGTTTCTAAAATTCCCATTATCGTAAATAGAGTATTAGTAAGATTACACCTTACTTACTTACGGCTTTTAAGGAACCCGGAGGTTCATTGCCGTCCTCACATAAGCCCGCCATAGGGCCCTATCCTGAGCAAGATCAATCCAGTCTCTATAATCATTCCGACCTCCCTCAAATCCATTTTAATATTATCTTCCCATCTACGTCTCGGCCTCCCAACTAACACTCTATATGCATTTCTGGATTCGCCCATACGTGATACATGCCCTGCCCACCTGAAATGTCTGGATTTAATGTTCCTAACTATGTCAGGTGCAGAATACAATGCGTGCAGTTCTGTGTTGTGTAACTTTCTCCATTCTCCTGTAACTTCATCCCTCCTAGCCCCAAATATTTTCCTAAGCACCTTATTCTCAAACACCCTTAACCTATGTTCCTCTCTCAAAGTGAGAGTCCGAGTTTCACAACCATACAGAACAACCGGTAATATAACTTTTATAAATTCTAACTTTCAGATTTTTTGATAGCAGACTGGATGATAAAAGCTTCTCAACCGAATAATAACAGGCATTTCCCATATTTATTTTGTGTTTAATTTCCTCCCGAGTATGATTTATGTTTGTTACTATTGCTCCCAGGTATTTGAATGTTTCCACCTCTTCAAAGGATAAATTTCCAATTTTTATATTTCTATTTCGTATAATATTCTCGTCACGAGACATAATCATATACTGTGTCTTTTCGGGATTTACTTCCAAACCTATCTCTTTACTTGCTTGAAGTAAAATTCCCGTGTTTTCCCTAATCGTTTGTGGATTTTCTCCTAACATATATACAACATCTGCATAGACAAGCAGCTGATGTAACCCGTTCAATTCCAAACCCTCTCTGTTATTACATCGTACGTGCAGTATTTTTATGTAACTTATACTTTTGTTTTAATATAAACCAAATGTCTTACATTTTATGAAAACCAGGGAAGGAAAGTTATTTTATTTGTGTGCACATTGAATTACTTCATTGTATGTTTTTTCTCTGGTATAACAAGAAAATAAACCCAACATTATGTAAGAAAAAATTAAATGTTATGAAACACGTAAAAGGTTTCAAGAAAAGGATCTGTCACTTCCACGTTACTTTTTTTTTTTTTTTTTTTTTTTTTTTTTTGTAAAGTACTATTTTTGTCGTTTTTTCCTAGAAGACTACTAAATGAGTTCCACCATCCATTCAAGATTTCAATTAATTATCAGAAGTCGCAGACAGAAATAGGTTTCAGTTCGAAAGGTTGAACTCTCTAACGGGTGGGACGCTAAAACGAAGAGACTTTATGTGTCACATTTTCCTTCTCATTGACGCTGTGTCGAACCAAGGATGACGCGTTGATAAAATGATGGCACCTTTGCATATCAAAGGCAGTTCTTTGAAAGGCGCTGATTTAAAATAAGCACTGAGGGGTGTATGTAGCATGAAAAAGTTACTTCCTGAAAATTCACTCGCCTCTGCAAGTTCCATTTAGCTAATGGAACTTCATTTGAATTCAGCATACTTAGTGTAATATAATATATATAAGCAATTCGTAAACTAAATTCAGTCTGCTTTCTCGTATAATGTGTAGGCCGTACGTAATGGCATTAGCACGTGTTTTATCGTTGCTTGATGAATGTAATTAATTATTTTGTTAGAGGAAGGAGGTGAATGACCACACTGAACCATCGGCCATTTTTGATACTTTTTCCCGTTGTTTGTTTGGGTTGTTTTGATATTAACTGCAAAGCAGTAGCCTATAAGACTTTATTCAGTTTCAGAATTTGAGTTTCTTAACTGTCAGGCCATGGATAAATATACATAATAGGATGCGAAACTGCGGTCAGCACCATCTGGCGGCGGGGGCTGAAATAAGATGATCAGCGCCCAACGTCGTAGGTGGTGAACATTAGAATTACGTGTTGGGTACATTACCCAGAGTTCTCTATTTATCCGTTCGAGATATTGCTCGAGGAGACGAGATGGCAGACAGAACTTGCTAATAAGTGAACATAAAGTGATACTACATGTGTGTATAAGCAGTGTATGTTAAACAGTGATGTTTATGAACGTTGTAAAAATAGTGTTGTTGAATGTATTGTAAAGTAATAGTAATATAATAAATTGAACTATCTAAGTAGTTCTTGCAGACTTTTCCATTGCGCTGTACAATAAAGACCCAAATAATACAATCCCAATTATCTAACCCTTTGCTTTATTTTTTGTCTCTGTCTGGTTATATTTTAATTGGGTAGTGTAAAATAGACCGTCTCTTTTATCTTCCTGTTGGCTCCGGTAAGAATTTTCAGTAGAAGATGCTGTGAGGAATAGAAATGCAAATGTTTTATTTTAAATTGGGTTAGTTTTGAATATCGATGAGGGTGGGAGGAAATACTTTCTGCACAGTTTAACATTTTCGTCACCAGGTGCGCTGCTAAATGCATGGAGTAATTACTCTTTTCGCTACTTGGTGCGCTGCTAGATCTATTAACGCCCCTCCCCCCAACAGATGGCAGCAAGATCAATTTCTACAACAGCGCCTCTAGTATGTGTTACGGGAAACTCAGTAAGTTTCGCATCCTAATATATATTCATCCATGGTCAGGCTATGATTCCAACACATTTTTCTTCGCAAATGTAGGAAAAAGCTTTACCACCTATAGATGAGGAAGCGAGACCTGGCATTTAAGCTGTATGAGAGGGGAAAGAATGAGCTATCAGGAAGAGAGTTTGTTTCACGATGGTTAATATTATATGAATCTACCGACACGTAAGTTCATCTCAGACTAAAACCTATCTTCCCCCTCCACACCCATTGATGATATATGGCATATGATAAGGCCACAGGACAAGTCACGCCTCCCCTATTGTAGATGATAATACACTGCTCCGCCGACTTAGTAGAATGAAAAGCATCAAAACAATTTCAACGGGCTCTGTTGTGACGAGAATCGAAGATTCCGATACATGTAAGATACACTTCATAAACACGTTCACGTCTGAGTATTTCTGACAAAGTAAATATTATTCAACGCCTTGAAAACGGCGCATATATTAAGGATATTGCCGAAAAGAGTTTAAGATAATATTTATTTATTTCCTTAATTCATTTCCTTATTACCTTTCTTCCTTTCTCTCCTTGTTTATTTACTTTTTATTTATTTATCAACCTATTTATTTATTTAATTTATTTATCTCTTTGTTTCTTTCGTTCCTTGTTTATTTATTTATTTATTTATTACCTTGTTTCTGTCTTTCCTTTTTCTTTCTTCCTCTGTTTATTTATTAACTTAGTTATTTAATTATTAAATTTTGTCTAATAATATACTTTTGAGAACATTAACTCCGTATGTAGATTAAATTATTGGGGATCATCAGTGTGGTTTTAGGCGTAATACATCGACTGTTGATCAGATTGTTTGTTTTCGACAGATATTGGAGAACAGTGGGAGTATAAGGGTACAGTACATCAGTTATTCATCGATTTCAAAAAGGCATATGACTCGGTTAAGAGAGAAGTTTTATATAACATTCTTATTGAATTTGGTATTCCCAAGAAACTAGTTCGATTAATTAAAATGTGTCTCAATGAAGCTTACAGCAGAGTCCGTATAGGCCAGCTTCTGTCTGATGCTTTTCCAATTCACTGCGGGCTAAAGCAAGGAGATGCACTATCACCTTTACTTTTCAACTTTGCTCTAGAATATGCTATTAGGAAAGTTCAGGATAACACAGAGGGTTTAGAATTGAACGTGTTACATCAGCTTCTTGTCTATGCGGATGACGTGAATATGTTAGGAGAAAATCCACAGACGATTAGGGAAAACACGGGAATTTTACTGGAAGCAAGTAAGGAAATAGGTTTGGAAGTAAACCCCGAAAAGACGAAGTATATGATTATGTATCGTGACGAGAATATTCTACGAAATGGAAATATAAAAATGGGAGATTTATCTTCCGAAGAGGTGGAAAAATTAAGATATCTTGGAGCAACAGTAACAAATATAAATGACACTCGGGAGGAAATTAAACGCAGAATAAATATGGAAAATGTCTGTTATTATTCAGTTGAGAAGCTTTTATCATCTCGTCTCCTGTCAAAATCTTCAAGTTAGAATTTATAAAATAGTTATATTACCGGATGTTCTGTATGGTTGTGAAACTTGGACTCTCACTTTGAGAGAGGAACAGAGATTGAGGGTTTTTGAGAACAAGGTTCTTAGGAAAATATTTGGGTCTGAAAGGGATGAAGTTACAGGAGAATGGAGAAAGTTACACAACGCAGAACTGCATGCATTGTATTCTTCACCTGACATAATTAGGAACATTAAATCCAGACGTTTGCAATGGGCAGGGCATGTAGCATGTATGGGTCAATCCAGAAATGTGTATAGAGTGTTAGTTGGGAGGCCGGAGGGGGGAACGTAGATGGGAGGATAATATTAAAATGATTTTGAGGGAGGTGGGATATGAGAGAGATTGGATTAATCTTGCAAGGGATAGGGACCAATGGCGGGCTTATATGAGGGCGACAATGAATCTCCGGGTTCCTTAAAGGCCATTTGTAAGTAAGTATTTAATTATTATTATTATTGTATTATATACAGAGTGATTTATATTGAACTGACACATTTCTTTCATTAATTGTTTCAAAACGAATTGTGCTAGCGACAACTTATTATACCTAAAATGTAGAGGAATATTTGGAGATTATTTACCTCTATAGCAAATGTTGAAAATGTCCTCCATCCTGCATAAGGCACAACTCAACACGTCGTTCCATGTTACTGGCCACTCGTTGGAGGATTCTGTTGTCAATAGCTTGAATCTCCTGTGTGATGTTGTGTTTCAGATCGTCCAATGTCTGGGGACGTGTGGTGTAAACCCTGTCTTTTAAGTAACCCCATAGAAAGAAGTCCGGAGTTGTCAAATCCGGAGATCTCGGTGGCCACAGTTTCCTGGAAATTATTCGGTCGTCACATAACCGGATAAATGGAACCATGCTTCATCTGTGAACCATGTGATGGACAATATGGCAGGATTTTGCACAATGAACGTCTGAAACCAACGACAATAATTCAATCTTTTACCCTTATCTGGTTCCTGTAGTTGATGAACAACCGTAACCCTATATAGCTTTAGGCTCTCTGACACATTGAGTAGGTGTATCCTGTCTCCTGCGACAAACGTCTTAATGATTTTTCGGGTGACTGCTCCAGTCGTGCTCTTACGTCAACAACAACCGTGGGAAGCCTAGATGAACGATGCTTGCCCTTTTCACTCACCAGAGATCCAGTTGTTTCCAATTTGTTTACCAGTCCCAGTATTGTGTTTCTTTTGGGAGGATTGCGAACACCACATTCTCTCTGGTATGCTCTTTGAGTAGCTGTAATTGAATTCGTAATCCAGTATTGCTTCACAAGGAAGAGTCGTTGATTTAATGTGTACTGCATTTTCACGTTGACACAAAATGTCGAAAACAGCTGCCAACAATAGGAATAAAACATAAACATCTGCGCATCTAGTGCTGCCAACAATAGGAATAAAACATAAACATCTGCGCATCTAGTGACAAGGAATCGAAACTCCAGAACATTCTGCTTAATTTGGTGCTAAAATTGGGTCAGTGCTGCCAACAATAGGAATAAAACATAAACATCTGCGCATCTATTGACAAGGAATCGAAACTCCAGAACATTCTGTCGAAAACAGCTGCCAACAATAGGAATAAAACATAAACATCTGCGCATCTAGTGCTGCCAACAATAGGAATAAAACATAAACATCTGCGCATCTTGTGACAAGGAATCGAAACTGCAGAACATTCTGCCATTTTGACCTAAAATTGGGTCAGTGCTGCCAACAATAGGAATAAAACATAAACATCTGCGCATCTATTGACAAGGAATCGAAACTCCAGAACATTCTGTCGAAAACAGCTGCCAACAATAGGAATAAAACATAAACATCTGCGCATCTAGTGCTGCCAACAATATGAATAAAACATAAACATCTGCGCATCTAGTGACAAGGAATCGAAACTGCAGAACAATCTGCTTATTTTGGTGCTAAAATTGGGTCAGTGCTGCCAACAATAGGAATAAAACATAAACATCTGCGCATCTATTGACAAGGAAATAATGCCTGCCCGTCTGAAAGAACCATCGAAACTCCAGAACATTCTGCTTAATTTGGAGCTAAAATTGGGTCATTGAATGAATTTCCAACGGAATAATTAAAGAAAGAAATGTGTCAGTTCTATATAAATCACTCTGTGTATGTATATATATGTATGTATATATATTCTATGAAATAAAATTAATTTGTATTGACGTATCAGATTCACTTTTTGTAATGAATTAACAGCTCTTAAATACTCATGCGGAGGTAAACGTGTGAATTCGAAATGAGGCAGTAGAGCAAGTGGACAGCTTCAAATACTTGGGATGTACTATAAGCAGTAACATGAGCTGCTGCCAAGAAGTCAAAAGAAGGATAGCAATGGTAAAGGAAGCTTTTAATAGAAAAAGGAGCATCTCCTGCGGATCTCTGGAAAATGCACTAAGAATTAGACTAGTGAAGTGCTTTATGCGGAGTGTGGCATTGTATGAAGCAGAACATGGATATTACGACGAAGTGAAGACTTGCATTTGAAATTTGGATATGGAGAAGAATGGAGCGTGTGAAGCGGCTAGACAGAATAAGAAAGTAAGCTGTGGGTGAAGGAAGACGATGGAGGAACTATCCTTCACTTGCAAAACACAACATTGGACAATTTTATGCAGAAAGTTTACTTTCGTTGGTTCTTGCTGTCACAATTTGCTCCGTATACCTGGGAGGCACAGACCTGTTTTCCACTTGGAAGTATTTGCTGACGAAATGAATTCGTTTAATACACGTGCAATTCGGTGTCAGAGGGCAGAGATCTTAAATTATCTGTGCCCGTGGCAATTTGTTCGGTTATGTTGCATGTAATCTCGGTGTACGTCGAGTCCCCCAAACTGTTGCTTCGTGCTTTACATTTGCGCGGCCTTGGGAATAGCGTAGATTGAATTAAACCGGCGTGTAATAATTCCAGCGCAAGGAACGAGAGCGAGGAAATTACCTCCGATTGCAAATTAAACATTTCTCTGCGGAGTGCCGCTGATACCATCCTCATTCTTAGCAACGCAAGGGAATACACGCTGTACATTCTATTCATTTCTAACGCAGCACGCATTGGAGATATGTACCGGTAGGCATGCAGTGGAATACCGTTATGTTGTACGCAACTCCGACATAACCACGATTATTAATTGCCATTATACTGTAGACCAGCCGCGGCGAAAATGCGACTCACGAGCACATTGTGGCTCGCAGTGCTTTTCTCTCGCTTCCTACCTACAACCCCCACCCTCTTACTCACTGGAGTCAAACTCCGTTCTATTTGTATTTGTCTCGGACCTGCGAGTGGCGTATCGTCGCAATATCTCTCTCGAAACCATGCACCTCTATAAAAAACGAAAGTTTCAAGTAGGATGGGAGGACGCATTCTTTTGCTTACAATATGATGAAAATATTAAATGTATGATTTTTTCACAAATATTACTAGGAAAACGGTTGTATAACATAAAACGGCATTATAAGTTACTACAGGTTACTGATGAAACATTAAAAGGTTAAATGTTATTATTATTATTATTATTATTATTATTATTATTATTATTATTATCATTATTATTATCATCATCATCATCATCATCATCATCTGTACGTCGATTCTTTTACAGGAGATGTACGAATAATGCGGTTAGATTTTCAATTTAAACTCACAGATTTACAATGTGACGTTAAATGGAAGCTAGATGTAAGGACTTGACAGATATTGAACTTTTCAAATCTTTGGCAAAAATAAATATTTGAAGCTTCGTTCTTTCGCTTGCTCTGTTGAAGCCATGTTTGCTGTAACTTACGTTTGTGAAAAATTATTTTCAACAATGAAAATAGTAAAAATCAAATTTTGATCACGACTGACAGACAATTACCTTCGTGATCAACTACGATTGGCAGTAAGTGACATAATTCCTGATTTTGAAACTTTATCGCAGAGACATTCTGAAGACAGTTAATTGTAGGTTGTGATAATGTGTTCATTTCTTTTCTTCGTTACACGTCCTAAACATTAACTTCCCTTTCGGTTGTCCGCCTCCCTCCATAGGTGCTATGCACGTTGCAGCTTACACAGTGGTTCGGCGCACCATGGCCTTTTCGCCACGGCTGCTGTAGACTCATACATAACACCTTTATATGCAGAATGTTGAGAAAATGCCCTTGAACAGCACTTCAGGATAAATTATATAATACCAGTTAGGTAAAATAACAACATAATTTTATATTAAACTGATGGGGATCCTAAAGAAAATTGGAGTGGACTGGAAAGGGAGAAACAACTAGTCTAAGTCACGATAGGAGAAGAAATATCTGAAAGAAGTGAAATAGGGAGAGGAGTATGTCAAGGATGTCCTTTATCACCTACCCTGTTCAACATCTACTTGGAAGATTTAGTGAAGAACTGTTTTCAGATCATGGGAGGGGTGATAGTAGGAGGAAGAAGAATAAAGTGCATAAGATTTGCAGTTTGAAATGTTGGCAAACAAGGAAACAAATGCTAGGGAGATGATAAAAACAGAAGAAAGTAGCCTATATAGAGATTAGAAGAAATAAAGTATTCTAATGCAATAAAATATGTATTAATTGACTTACTAAAATTCTATTTCATTAACATTACCTTCACCAAAACGTGTAAACGGAGCTGCCATTTTCAGTCGACTATCTATGCGGGAAACACATGACGATCGCAAAGCATGTTTTATAGTATCGTAAAGAATTTGTAGTTTGAAATTTTGGCAAACAAAAAAACAAATGCTAGGAAAGTGATAAAAACAAAGAAATGCTAGGGAAGTGATAAAAATAAAGAAATGCCAGGAAGTGATAAAATTGTAGCGATAAACAGCCTTGATTTGTTTAAACACGCCCTTTCTTACCGTTTTATGTCTAAAGTAAAAAGTAGTATGACGTAGTAAAAGTGTAATAGTCACAGAAAATTGCTTTATAAAAATAAATAAATATATTATGTAATGTAATCCGTGGCGCTAAAGCCCGTGAAGGGCCTAGACCGACCAGCCGGCTGCTGGCCTCAAGCCCACATGCCGAAGCAGAAGTGGACGATCATCCAACCAGAATGGAGGTATCGTGTGGTTAGCACGATGATCCCCCCAGCCGTTATAGCTGGCATTCGCAACCGGATTTCACTACCTATCGTATCTCCCCAAGTGCATCACGATGCTGGGTGGGCACCGATCTCATACTCAGGCCGGAATTTCATGAGAAATATAATATAAATATGTAAATGAATAAAATAATAAACAAGTAAATAAATTAATATAGGCCTATAAATAAATTTATATGTAAATAAATAGGGAAGTTAATACATACATAAGTAAATAAAGAAGTAAATGTAAGCACTTTTATGTCTTGGTGCAGTATTCCAAGCATTTGACACCCCTAAATTTAGCATGGACAGCTGTTTAGCTCTTTCTGTATAGTTCTGAATAATATCTTTTTGGGATTTACATAATGCGCGCTGGTTGAGGAAAGCTTTCGACATAACCCATTAACAGTACCCTGGTTAGTTTATTGCCCTATTGAATGTGGCATGCTTTTATGTTTTCCTGTTTTATGGCATTGCCTCGCAAACCATAACGATTATCATGTAACTTACGTTATAGTGCGAGGGAAGGTAGAGAGTGTGAGTAAGCAATTTCTCATCGCAGGTAATAAGCCTGACTGCCCCTTTGTTACCCAGGCCTTGATCAATAATTATCGATTTCCTTGTACCTTGAGGTATGTCACGAAGCATTGTGCAATCTTCGCTCGTCATCCGAGTCGCGGTTAATGAAGGAGCGGAGAGTTCCTAATCATCTGGTTAGTCTGATGTCACTGCACTAGTTAGGGTGGCTTTGGCTTCTGCACTGCGATCTTTGCACTGCGATCTTTGCCCTTCAAGAAGGTCGCAGATCATTTGACTTGTGAAGGTCACACCAACATTAATACACATTGTAATACTTCGGCGATTTCTGATCGTTCTATCCTACTGACGTCAACTCCAAAGACTTAATAAGTCTTCTGGGTCACCACGAGGAAGCTGTGGTCATTTCGTGGTGATGAGCACTTTCATCTCAAAACTTCCCACTCTAATAATAATAAATTTAGCTTCCCTTATGAAAAGGTTGCCAGATTTACAAAGCGTGTTACATATAATTTGGAAACACACCTAAAAGGTAAAATGATATACATTTGAAACGGTTAGGGAATCGAATATGCAAAATGTCAGAAAAATTTACACCTAAGTAGCGTTTGTGCTCATTTACAGTTAAGAAAGGGGGGTGGAAATATCATCAGATAGGTTAGAATGATTTGAATGCCGTATACCGCGAGAAAAATAATAGTACGGATTGATTGGCATTGATATCTAAACCAATCAACGGCCCTCGGTTAAGATAACTTGAAATTTCCATTATCACTCCCATACAAATGATTTCTCAATATCTGAACCGATCCTTTGAGGGCTCTAATGGCTATTTCCTTCACAATGCTGTGTGTTAGGCCCAGGTTTTTACATTTGTTGGCAAAGACGGAGGGTATGGTACCTCGTGGTCCCACCATCAGACCTATTACATCGATGTGGGACAGGCTATATTTATCTTTATAGAACGGGATTGTTGGTTCATAGATCCGTTTCTTTTCACTGTCCACCTCATGCGGTTGATCTGCATGTGTCTCAATTATTAAACTAATTATTTAAATTGAATTCAATTTAAACAAAAAAAAAAACATCAATTTAGATATTGAGGGGGAAGTCTGAAACCAGGCTTAATTGCATTTTAGATTTCACCCTCCCCCCCCCCCCATCCCTCAGCCATCTCAACTTTTAAATTTCAAATGGCATCCCTATATTTGTCTACTTGAAAGAGCATTGAATTGTTTATAAACATCAATCATTTGTTTTCGCATCTTTTGATTTCTATCGTCGCCTGGCAACCTGAATTTTTGTTATGATCAGTTGATTGTAGGATGAAAGCACAGCTTATTTTTGTAATATCATAAATTTAATCAATAAGGATGATTTATGTTCTCTAGCGTCGTCTGGCAACATGGAGTGTTGTTATTGTTGATTGGAGCTGAAGAGAATAAAGCTACAAAACTTATTGAGTATTTCATGCAATAGTAGTGTTTGTGTATTAAATTATATCCCCTTAAGAGTCACCAGAGGTCGCTCGCAATGGACCTACATAATAATAATAATAATAATAATAATAATAATAATAATAATAATAGTAATAATAATAATAATAATAATAATAATAATAATCACCATAACAGGCAAGGTTTGGAATTGAACGGGTTACATCAGCTTCTTGTCTATGCAGATGACGTGAATATGTTAGGAGAAAATACACAAACGATTAGGGAAAACACGGAAATTTTACTTGAAGCAAGTAAAGCGATCGGTTTGGAAGTAAATCCCCAAAAGACAAAGTATATGATTATGTCTCGTGACCAGAATATTGTACGAAATGGAAATATAAAAATTTGAGATTTATCCTTCGAAGAGGTGGAAAAATTCAAATATCTTGGAGCAACAGTAACAAATATAAATGACACTCGGGAGGAAATTAAACGCAGAATAAATATGGGAAATGCGTGTTATTATTCGGTTGAGAAGCTCTTATCATCCAGTCTGCTGTCCAAAAATCTGAAAGTTAGAATTTATAAAACAGTTATATTACCGGTTCTTCTGTATGGTTGTGAAACTTGGACTCTCACTCTGAGAGAGGAACATAGGTTAAGGGTGTTTGAGAATAAGGTGCTTAGGAAAATACTTGGGGCTAAGCGGGATGAAGTTACAGGAGAATGGAGGAAGTTACACAACACAGAACTGCACGCATTGTATTCTTCACCTGACATAATTAGGAACTTAAAATCCAGACGTTTGAGATGGGCAAGGCATGTAGCACGTATGGGCGAATCCAGAAATGCATATAGAGTGTTAGTTGGGAGACCGGAGGGAAAAAGACCTTTAGGGAGGCCGAGACGTAGATGGGAAGATCATATTAAAATGGATTTGAGGGAGGTGGGGTATGATGATAGAGACTGGATTAATCTTGCACAGGATAGGGACCGATGGCGGGCTTATGTGAGGGCGGCAATGAACCTCCGGGTTCCTTAAAAGCCATTTGTAAGTAAGTAAGTAATAATCACCATCATCAATATTACTCGTAGTTCACAATCATCACAATGTTAACAAAACGGGATTTAGGTTCAGTGTTCGAAGTCTGATGACGACGACGATGATGATGATGATGATGATGATGATTATGTAAAGGGATACAAAATAATTCTCGTACTCGTTTATTTATATTGGAGAGTTTTGTTCTTCAACGTTAAAATTTTCGAGAAACTCTTTTCATAAAACGATTGCAGTACTGGTAAGATTCTTGAACAATGAAGGTCGAATTGTCATTTTCCTTGTAATGCTAATACCCTTACTCTGGTGTCTTATTAGAGTCCTAGACTCTGACGCCAGTGCTAAGAATAAAACTGATGTGCACTGGATGAAGCGGTTCAGGTTGGCGCCCAGTGTGGTTAGACTGAAGAGTTCTAAAGATGTTATATAATGCGACACAAAGAAACTTGTGAAATTTCCCTTGCGTATTGAGTGTAATGACACTGAACACCTTGGTGCACACTAGTTACTTTACAAGCAAATCAATAGTTGAGAATTCTTAGAACAGCGCCTATTTTGTATAATAATAATAATAATAATAATAATAATAATAATTGAACGGAAATATAAAAATTGGAAATTTATCCTGTGTAGAGGTGGAAAAATTCAAATATCTTGGAGCAAGAGTAATAAATATAAATGACACTCTGTAGCAAATTAAACGCAGAATAAATATGGGAAATGCCTGCTATTATTCGGTTGAGAACATTTTGTCATCTAGTCTGCTGTCAAAATATCTGAAAGTTAGAATTTATAAAACAGTTATATTACCGGTTGTTCTGTATGGTTGTGAAACTTGGACTCTCGCTTTGAGAGAGGAACAGAGATTATGAGTGTTTGAGAATAAGGTTCCTAAGAAAATATTTGGAGCTAAGAGGGATGAAGTTACAGGAGAATGGAGAAAGTTACACAACGCAGAACTGCACGCATTGTTTTCTTCGCCTGGCATAATTAGGAACATTAAATCCAGGCGTTTGAGATGGGCAGGGCATGTAGCACATATGGGGGAATCCAGAAATGCATATAGAGTATTAGTTCGGATGCCGGAGGGTAAAAGACCTTTAGGGAGACCGAGACGTAGATGGGAGGATAATATTGAATTGAATTTTAGGGGGTGGGATGTGATGTTGGAGACTGGATTAATCTTACTCAGGATAGAGACCGATGGCGGACTTATGTGAGGGCGGGTTTCTTAAAAGCCGTAAGTAAATATAAAAATAATAATAATAATAATAATAGTAATACTTACTTACAAATGGCTTTTAAGGAACCCGAAGGTTCATTGCCGCCCTCACATAAGCCCGCCATCGGTCCCTATCCTGTGCAAGATTAATCCAGTCTCTATCATCACATCCCACCTCCTCAAATCCATTTTAATATTATCCTCCCATCTACGTCTCGGCCTCCCTAAAAGTCTTTTTCCTCCGGTCTCCCAACTAACACTCTATTGCATTTCTGGATTCGCCCATACGTGCTACATGCCCTGCCCATCTCAAACGTCTGGATTTAATGTTCCTAATTATGTCAGGTGAAGAATACAATGCGTGCAGTTCTGCGTTTTGTAACTTTCTCCATTCTCCTGTAACTTCATGCCGCTTAGCCCCAAGTAATTTCCTAAGCACCTTATTCTCAAACACCCTTAACCTATGTTCCTCTCTCAGAGTGAGAGTCCAAGTTTCACAACCATACAGAACAACCGGTCATATAACTGTTTTATAAATTCTAACTTTCATATTTTTGGACAGCATACTAGATGATAAAAGCTTCTCAACCGAATAATAACACGCATTTCCCATATTTATTCTGCGTTTAATTTCCTCCCGAGTGTCATTTATATTTGTTACTGTTGCTCCAAGATATTTTAATTTTTCCACCCCTTCGAAGGATAAATCTCCAATTTTTATACTTCCATTTCGTACAATATTCTGGTCACGAGACATAATCATATACTTTGTCTTTTCGGGATTTGCTTCCAAACCGATCGTTTTACTTGCTTCCAGTAAAATTCCCGCGTTTTCCCTAATCGTTTGTGGATTTTCTCCTAGTAATAATAATGATAGTAATAATAATAAATAATAAGTTAATAATAATATAATAATAATATTTAATTATTAGAATATCAGAAGATATATCATTTGTGACATATTTTCATATGACGAACCCATGTCTTCACAAATTTTGCTGAAAATTCGATTTTGCAAAGCTGTTCCTTTGATGAAATTTACCATCCGGTACAGGGGTTGATGACATATAAGTTACAGAAGTCAGTGTGGCAATGACACACACAACCCGTGTGCTTAGGTACAGTAGCTTATATGTACATTAAAGTATACAATTAATTTTGTATGAAAATTGAAATCAGATAAACTTTGTAAAACAGTTTACTGTGCATGGAGATTTAAAATGGAACCTACATTGTTTACAAATACTATCTGTCCTATATGTTTAACAGGAAAAGTTGTAACATAAATGCTAAGGGAATAAAAATACATCGAAATGCACTAACAACAATTTCATTTTGTTAATAGGTTCACAGGAATTAATTAAATAAAATTCTAAAATGTAACTTCATCTCTTTTATTTAACAGTTTATATTTGTCAATTTTTTAAATTCATATTGTATTTATGTTGGAGTTTCATCACTGTCAAATGAGGCCGCGGGCGTGGTGAAAATAACACAATCCTATTTAAAGTTATTAAATTTAGTATATTAAAGTTAATGGAAATTGACTGAAATAAAATTAATGAAATCATTAAGAAACAAAATAATAACGAAAAATTAACATATCGTATTTGCTTTTTTTCCTTTGGAGTTTTAAATGTTTTAAAATCTTGTTATTATAACGCTGTACTTCTGTACAACATTCAATTGAAATGAAATAGGAATGCAACTCGTACCTCTTAATCTTTTCAATTTAGTTTGAAATAAGCCTATCCTATTGTCTGTGGTCTCTAAACATTTAGTTACTATTAAGTTGTGGAGATTATTTCAAATTTTGCAAGTTATTTTGTTTAACGTGAAATGAACAGTGTTTATTCTCCGTTATCTTACACAGTTTAAAACACGAAAATGAAATAGTAATATGCGTTACAAGAGCACATGAAAACAAACATACCGCTCGTGTATCGTACATTATTTTGTGCGAAGATCATTTATTACATGCCTGAAAGACGAATTTCTAATTAGTTGCAATGAAATCTCCATGATGGTTTCTGTTTAATGACGCCAACTTCGGAAATCCAAAATATCTTTCTTCAACATTGTTGCTGTAAAATGTTTTCTGTGTTTACTATACTCCAGCAGGCCGTGATATACGTCTGTCTTTTTTTTCCCCCAGTCTATAAATGCGAACTTAAAACAAACGGTAAGGTTATGTAATGATTTATTTTTCATTTTAATATTTTAACAATATTATTTATATAACATATTGCAATAATAACATCGGCATCTGGAATCTCGTTGATTTTTTCACGGCTTCCTTAATGTTACTTGTATTAGGAATGCAGAACGTTTCGTGGAGTAGTAGACTTTACTTAATTTTTGCAAATATTTAAAAACAATAATTAACATTGTAATTTAGGTGAAATTGCAGTGGTAAGTTTCCAATTTATAATTATTACTATGTTAAACGTCTCTGAAAATAATATGTTAAAAGCCTAAAGCAGTAAAATAAATGTCGCGCTTAAGCGGTAAGAAGAGGGAAATTGTTATGTGTGTTACGTTGGGAATACTGAATGTGGTATTTCACACTTACCGCGTATTGGTTCTGTGCGGAAAACAAGCAAATACGCACGATCTCGCACAAAGGTATATGATCAATACTTTTTCTTACGATTTTAAAAACAATGTACAGATACGGAAATAAAATTTGGAGCTCACGTATTGTACTCGTATGTTTCGCTTACAACAGCGTTGTCAGACACAGCCTAAACGGAGAGGAGCTCTCCACTATAACTCGTTGCGAGCTCCGGTGCTTCCACAGACATAAGCAAGTTCACGTTCCGACTGGACGTCTCTAGCACCACAACCGGTTTCGGAGCTTACAACGCAGACACTACTGGCTTACAACATACTGCGCATGTGCAGTAAATAAGAGCCCCTGTATGTGAACAGTCGTGCGGAATTGTTGCGGATATACAGTACAGTGTCGGCCCTCTTTTTGGTAATTTAGCAAAAAATAAACTTCACTTTTATTTTTTATTTAGTTCACATACTTAGAAAAGCAGACTTAGAAATGAAATAGGCATGTACCAAGTATTATTATTATTATTATTATTATTATTATTATTATTATTATTATTATAAAATAAATATGGAAAATGCCTGTTATTATTCGGTTGATAAACTTTTATCATCAAGTCTGCTGTCAAAAATCTGAAAGTTAGAATTTATAAAACAGTTACATTACCGGTTGTTCTGTATGGTTGTGAAACTTGGACTCTCACTTTGAGAGAGGAACAGAGACTACGGGTGTTTGAGAATAAGATTCTTAGGAAAATATTTGGGATTAAGAGGGATGAAGTTACAGGAGAATGGAGAAAGTTACACAACACAGAACTGCACGCATTGTATTCTTCACCTGACATAATTAGGAACATTAAATCCAGACGTTTGAGATGGGCAGGGCATGTAGCACGTATGGGCGAATCCAGAAATGCATATAGAGTGTTAGTTGGGAGGCCGGAGGGAAAAAGATCTTTAGGGAGGCCGAGACGTAGATGGGAAGATAATATTAAAATGGATTTGAGGGAGGTGGGATATGATGATAGAGAATGGATTAATTTTGCTCAGGATAGGGACCAATGGCGGGCTTATGTGAGGGCGGCAATGAACCTCCGAGTTCCTTATAAGCCAGTAAGTAAGTATTTTTATTATTATTATTATTATTATTATTATTATTATTATTATTATTATTGTATTTCGAAAGTATACATACAGGGATTCACAAGGATTTACTGTCCCTTACAAGCTTATTTTCGAATATATTCTGAACAAAAAAGTCATATAAACATTTGTCCTAATCTCATTATTTTCAGAGCTACACTAATTTGAAGTTGTTTGTAAAATATCATTATTCTTCATTTTAAAGATAAAAGGATATTATACATAAATAATGAACTATTCAGGAGTACCATTTCTTTAATTAGCTAGTATTCTGAAGTTAAAAATGTGTTTTGAATTCTGTAGTTGCTTCGTATGGAATTTCTTTTCGGCTTTTAACTATAAAATTACATTTTTCATACGCACTTATAACAATTGTTACAAATCACGTCACTCTTGTAAATTCTTTAAGACTGTACATTATGATGCAGCATTAAACTGTAAAGAATCAAGTTCCTAAAGTCGTTTGATTTGTAATAATTTTTGTGATAAGTGCGTAAGAATGGTGTCAATTTTAGTTAAAAATTGAAAAATAAAATCTGTACAAAGCAATTAACAACACATTTTTAACTTCAGAACACTAGTCAATTAAAGAAATGACACTTCTGAACAGTTCATTCTCTATTAGTAATATTCTTTTACTCTTAAATCTAAAGAAAAAATGTATTTTACAAATAACTCCAAATTAGTGTAACTCTGAAAATATTGAGATTAGGACAAAAGTTTACATGACATTTTTGCTCAGAATGTCTTTGGAAATAAGCTCCGTACGTGACCGTAAAGCCACCAGCGTGGCTCAGTCGGCTAAGGCGCTTGCCTGCCGGTCTGAAGTTGCGCTCGGGCGCGGGTTCGATCCCCGCTTGGGCTGATTACCTGGTTGGGTTTCTTCCGAGGTTTTCCCTAAACGTAAGGTGAATGCCAGGTAATCTATGGCGAATCTTCGGCCTCATCTCGCCATATATCCTCTCGCTATCATCAATCTCATCGACGCTAAATACCTAGTAGTTGATACAGCGTCGTTAAATAACCAACTTAAAAAAGGTGACGGTAAATCTTCGTGATTTATCTTTTGAAGAGGTGAAGTTCAAATATCTGAGAGCAACAGTATTATTGATATTATTGATATTATTTATTAATAGTTCAAAAGCACATAAACTTAATCTTCAAACTGATACATTCACAGATAATGATAATACACAATATTTACACAATTTAATAACACATTTTCTATCATATAATTATTCAACTTATGTTGGTTTAACTTACACTTACTTCTGGTTTTAGTGCAAGTTTTCACCCTATCGCATTTATTTTTTACACATTCAAAACTTGTTTACATGCTAAGATAGAAATTCTCATTTTTTTCTATAATAAACAAGTGTATATAAATCGTCCTTGCTGCTATATTCATCTAATTATCTTTTACCACAGTCATATTTATATTCAAATTTCAGGTCCTCGTTTACACAATATTTAACTATTTCATGTAATAAATATCGCATAGAGGTTAGCAGATGCAGACAATATGTGAACAAACAGAATAGCTGAATCAGAACAATCTATGTGAATATGTAGGGCAGTGTCTAACCTCGTGCTTACGCTTGTCAGCAAAATCGGGAGGAACAGTAACAAATATAATGATGTTCGGGAGGAAATTAAACACAGAATAAATATGGGAAATGCCTGTTATTATTCGGTTGAGAAACTTTTATCGTCCAGTCTGCTGTCGAAAAATCTGAAAGTTAGAATTTATAAAACAGTTATATTACCTGTTGTTCTGTATGGTTGTGAAACTTGGACTCTCACTTTGAGAAAAGAACATAGGTTAAGGGTGTTTGAGAATAAGGTGCTTAGGAAAATATTTGGGGCTAAGAGGGATGAAGTTACAGGAGAATGGAGAAAGTTACACAACACAGAACTGCACGCATTGTATTCTTCACCTGATATAATTAGGAACATTAAATCCAGACGTTTGAGATGGGCAGGGGATGTAGCACGTATGGGCGAATCCAGAATTGCGTATAGAGTGTTAGGTGGTAGGCCGGAGGGAAAAAGACCTTTAGGGAGGCCGAGACGTAGATGGGAAGGTAATATTAAAATGGATTTGAGGGAGGTGGGATATGATGATAGAGACTTGATTAATCTTGCTCAGGATAAGGACCATTGCCGGGCTTATGTGAGGGCGGCAATGAACCTCCGCGTTCCTTAAAAGCCAGTAAGTAAGTAAGTAAATCTTCGTGAATCATCCTGTATAGTTGGAGTTATTTCTCTATGTTATTTTTGTCCATGGTCACAACCAAGACGTCACCAGCGGAGAATCTATTACTTCGTAATTTGTTATAATAATAAATTCAAAATAAAATTTAAGTAAGAAAAGGTGGGTGGATTGTGCTGTAGCCGGAACCGCATAGCAGGTAATAATTTGGGCGACCTCTGACGACAGGCACTTTGTTCTAGGAGCTGAACAGGTGGCCTGAAGGACTTGATGTAACTGGAAAGGTCGGTTTGGAATTCAAACTACATGAAACGTAATCCCATGAAGCAAGAATCTCTCAAGGTTGTTTACTCACGTATGGTGTAGATTTCTTCTGCTTAGAATAAAGATTAATTGCGTTTAAACACAGTGGAACGAGGGCTTTGTTTGCATATCCTTTGTTCTATTTCTGACCTGCCTGCTGCTGCCATGGTAACTGGGGAGAGCGAGAGACAGTATTATCCACATTTTTTTTCATACGTGACCTTGGGAAGCGTGAATGTACTACTTTAAGTAATAATCGATGCTATTTAAATAGCACATACTTTAGTACGGATTTTACAAATTACTAAAAAAAAAAAAACTACTATTTTACGTACGGGCAATTCCATATGAAATCGATCAGTGAAAAACCTCGTATCTTTTATACTCTAATTTTTTCCCTATTTATAGAAGGTGCTGAGGAGAGTGCATTTGCAAAAATATACTATCGAAAGTCAAACTGTTTTCGTATTGTTGAGCAACAAATTTAGCGTATTTTAGAAAAAACAAGCCTCTTTCAGCTCTCAGAACTCTGGAACCATTTACTGTAGAACATTGAACGAGAGCTCATTTTGAAGCTGACATTTGGTAGGTTATGTTAAGAAGTAATCGGTACTTATTTTTATTGTATACAGAGAGACGGATAATCTGATTTTACTTACTTTTAGGCTTTTTGCTCATTTGTAAAAATGTAAAAAGTATTGAGAAAAAACCTTGCATTATTAAGAGGAATTCGGCATTGTTTGCTTAGTGGTACGGCAATAAGTTTCGAGGGTATTAAATAAATTATTTTCACACGCCTAGACTTGAACGGCGCAGTACCGCATGCACTGGCCGAGAGATGATGATAAGCGAGCGTTGGACGTCATTTTACTCCTGTGTTTATGAAAACTTGTGATAAAGCTAGCCAAGCTATGCGCTACTAGACGAAACATCACATGTTTGTCTCCTGGCCTTGCTTGTCTCGGCTAGGTCCCATCTCACAGTCAGCCGGTTAGTTCACGCGCGTACTATTTATTTCCTTTATTTGATATTTTCAATACTTTCTTATCAACATACCATCAGTAAAAAATGTGTGTTTATTTGTACTTTCAATGCGGAATCTTATTATATATTTTTAAAATATATTTTCCTAGGCAAAGGCGTCTTAATGAGGAAAAATCTAAATTTCTACATTTCCATAAAAAGTAAGAAAATCTATTTATATGTCAATATAAACTTTAATTTCTCAAAGTAAACCATGATTTTGATCATTGGGTGAAAGGGTTTCGGAGCCACAACAGTTTAAATTTGCTAATTTTATGAAAATACGATAAATTTAAATATTTTAAATTTAAACACTATGAAGTTCTGATTCCTCAAACTTTGCACAAAGCATTGTATCACAGTTGTTAACGGACAAAAAAAGTTTCATTTTATTTAGAAATTGTAAGGTCAATTTTCTCTATATTTCGGTCGATTTGAGATGGAATAGCTCGTACGTGTAATGAATTATGCGCAAACATCGTCTAACGGATGTCTTTCTCGTTTAAAAAATTTGCAAATCCTTTGTCATTTATCACGGTTAATTAAAAATAATTCAGTTAAATAAAGAAAGCATGCAACCTTCTCTATGTGTATATTTCCTTTCTGAGAAGGAGTAAACCGACCGAGACGGATGGAACTACTGCTTCTACCACTACTATTACTGTTACTATTACTGTACTACTACTGTTGCTACTAATCCCCATTTCAGTTTGGTTGATAGGCCTTCCCCTCTGCTCACACTCTCAACCATCAGTACAGGGGAAGATGCTACTATCGATTTTACTAACGTTAGACTAATTGACTTTCAACATAGGGAAAAATTATATTATTGAAAATGTTGCGTTATTTCTTTGCCAGCACATGAAACTAGACCCAACTAAACCTTATGTCGATTTGTTTCTGCTCTCTAATGATTTGTTTGTATTTCTGCCGCAAGCCCTTAAAAATCTTTCAGAAATATTGGACTTTTAGCCTAGTGAATCCATTATGAATTTTCTTGTGACTATTACACTTTTACTACGTCATACTACTTTTGACCAATAAAACGGTACGAAAGGACCTATTTCAACCAATCATGGCTGCTTATCGCACAATTTTATCGCGTCCCTAGCATTTGTTTATTTGTTTAGCATTTGTTTGTTTGCCAACATTTCAAACTGCGCTGGTCTGAACGTCAAAAAAAAAAAAAAAAAAAATAACAAAAAAATCAGAAAATTACAAACCACTCCAGTCGATGCACAACAGTTTCAAATATGACTCGCATTGGCATTCAAGAACAAGAATTAATAAAGATCACTGGTCATACCTATGCATCTTCCCTGTAATCCTATTTACAAATAAATGAAGAGCACCATTCGGAAATCCTGAATAAGTGGAATACACCATGTAGGCCTACATCAGCGAGTTCCACTTCTTTTACGCACACGTCCAATATAACATCAACTGAACCATCAACCACTAAAACATTCAAATTTGAAAATTGTACATTCAATAATTATTCTTTTTAAAATTATTCACAATTATTTTTTATGTCATCGTCGTTAATTAAAACTTTTCTAACAATTGTATATACGAGTATTATTTAGGTTATGTTATAGCTTCTGCTATATGATATTATGGATAGTCACGTATCAGAGATTGTTTAATATTAAGATTTATTGAAAATCATCTGTCAAGTGACGTTGACTACTGGGATTCGGATAATTGAAGTGGAATGCAACTGTTTTAATAAAAATGAAACTGGACCAACAAAGCCTTCTGGACTAGTAACACTGTCATCGTGATCTAGATCGAGAAGGCATTGCTAGTAATCGTCTACAGAGTTCAATGAAGATTCCATAGTTGGCACAACTGATAGCACGATAACAGCTAACTTCGAGCATTAAAGTATATTTTATGTACGAAGACAGCTAATCATAACACACTACTGCCATCTAGCGTAATATTTGTAATGTTGAGATGGTACAATAATACATTTGAAGACAGTTGTATTTTCGTAAGTCAATTAATATTTTATTGTACTGGAGTACTTCGTTAATTCTAATCTTTATATACTTTCTTCTAATCGTGTAATAGTCAATTAAATCCCACTCGAGTTTTGATTTTCTCTAGATAAATCAAAACGTCTAGTGAGATTACTGTTGATAAAATTCATGGAATTCATATATCAGAATTTATTTTTATAGTCCTGCTATATACAAGCCTGTCAAGTTAAGACATCTGTAAACTGAGCTTGTAGTAAAATCTCTATGGGATAAAAATCTTTTATCAGCGTTTTAAAGAAAGCCTGTGAATACGGAATTTGATTTATTTTTTATGTTCCATTGTGTCTTCAACTCGGATATAAGAAACTCATCTCACGTCTCTTACATTGCGATAAATACAAATTGTGTGTTGCTCGTATTTCACTGAAAAGTATATGAAACAGCTCACATGTGTTAACGCTTTTTCTATCGACTGCTCCAAGAAATGTGTTTATCTAAATCCGCGTTGTATTGTTCTCTTTTCATGCGATTGTTCGAAGTTAATGTGCCCTAGGTATACACTCAGCTTCTAATTTTTTGTTCTTTTAATCTCTTGTTGCTTTTAACTACGAATGCTGCTTATAAAAACTGTGATATCAAAATAAAATATTGATGTTTAAGCACTGCTCGTAATGAAAACAAAAAGACGCGGTATGAAGTTGTTTAAATAAACATGAAATAAAATAAAAATATGTGACGTTAAAGCAAATAAAACATTTAGAAACGGCAATAGGATTATGGAAAAGATTAAATTTATAATTCGTTTTTCAAGAGACGAAAGTAAGAGTATTTTACCGATGTAAACAGAGATGACATACAGGGCTTTCATTTCAAAACTTCCCCGTCTAAATAACTAATCAGAAATTAGAAATTTAGAAATCTTCTCACTATTCGTTAGCTGCCACAAGAGACAAAGAGTACTTAACCATATATTAATGTTTACAAGTTCAGTGAACCATTAATTTTGAATTAGCTGCAAATACATTTTGTGATTGGTGGAAATATACCTAGTTTTAGAGAGGCAAGTGTTACAAAAAGTAAAGAATGCTAATGAACTTGGTTTCATTTCGAATATAGGTGATGCTTCAGGAGAGCAATTGATCCTTTCAATGCAGCTAAATTTACAACGGAATAATATATGATGTAGGTATTCCAAGCCTCTTAAACACATCTTTCATGAAGAGAGTAGCGGCACCTCTTGCTCCAACCAGAAGTCCGATTACTTCAAGCTCTTCTAGCTGGCACTTTTGGAGGTAATATGGAATGGTAGGATTGTAGATATTCTTTTTTTTTCCTTATCCACTTCTGCTGGCTGTTCCTCATTCGTTTCGAAACGCACAGTGGGATCAATTATGAATCCAGATCTTGTAGATTCCTTGAAAGCTATTATATCTATGCGCCGTGTACTGCCAGTGACGGAGAGACCATGTACTTCTTCAAAGGTGTTGTAATCGGCATCTTTAAGTGCAGTGGCTATAATTGATCGTACTTGGTGATGTCTAGCGTTTCGCAGAGCTTCGCCGTGCGGACAGAATCCCAGGACGTGTGCAAGAGTTTCAACCTCGTTGTCGCAATGCCTACAACAGTTGTCCTGAAATCTTCCCGGCACAGCACGTACTGCAGCAACATTTCCAACCATTTTAATGCCATCGCGCCATTCGCTGTTGGAGAGTCCTTCGTGTTTACAAATCCATTTGTTGGCACCAGGATATTGTTTAAATAAAACTACGCCTTTCCCTTTCTGTGGATGACGACACCAAATATCAAATTCTCTGTTCCTCAGAAGGTTACGAATCTTTGTAGCATTTAAGAAATGTTCATTCTTATGAAATAAGGCATCTTCTGGAACAATGTTCAGAGAATTCAATTTAAAAAACACGTTAAGTTAGATCCTAGATCATATATGTATCAGATAACTCCTCGCTACGTTAAAATCGGCAGCACTTTGAAGAGAACAACCGCCAGGATCGCCACCCGTCCGCCGTAAACGAACACGAGATGGCAGCACAGTCGCTAATGCAATTCAAATGGGTATTATGACGTGATTCCTTATGTAACAACTAGATGGCAGCGTAGTAAACGTGACAAAAGTTGTTAACCTCAAAGCCTATAACCCCGACATATCTGTTACATATATGATCTAGGGTTAGCTATTGAAGGGGAAGTCTGAAACCAGACTTAATTGCATTTTAGATTTTATATAGTACTATATTTATTATTATTATTATTATTATTATTGTTGTTGTTGTTGTTGTTGTTGTTGTTGTTGTTGTTGTACTTTGAAATATTTGCTTACAGCATTTTAATATTGAATTTTGACTCCTTATGTCTAGGAGTTCTGTATTACACGCGAATTTAATATGGAAGCTATATTTGGAAGCATGTGTAACACGTTGCTTTTGCAATATAAACACTTGCCTCGTAATCTTATCAGCAGGGCTATTCACACTCATTGAAATGATGCTCTCCTCGACAAACGGAAAGATTTGTTTTGCTTGTTCCAGATATCTGTAGCTTTAGGGGCTCGAGAATTGATTTGTAGGCCTTCTATTGTAGGCATGTTTATTTTTCTGTCAGCCATATGACACCATATCTTAGTACTACACGAGTGTGTGTGAATGAAGTAGCCTACATTGTTTTTTAATTCTGTTTTACTTTTCGTGCAGCACATTTTTAATCAGATTAAAGTCGTTAAATACAGCTTTTACGTAAATCGCATTTACAGTATTTTGTACCTGTAATGCTTTTAATGTCTCTGTAATTATTGAGAAAATATTCAGTCTGAATGTATTGTTAGACACATTACGTTACCTAAACAGTTGTGCAGCTGGTGGCTGCAATACGTTATTGAAATTTTGCAGAATTTAAAATTACGCTTGTTTAATATTACAGTTGTGATTTATGTAGTTCCTTAAGAAACGATTTATTAAAATAATTTTACGTTACAATTAAATGTGACTTTTTGTTATAACTAGAGCCCGGAATTTTAGGTGCTAAAAGTTAAGAATGACACTGAATGTAGATGAATAGACATGGTGCCCGTGAGGATATTTTTAAGGTTAGTTCACAAGAGTCCGATATGTAATAATAGACAACAGAGTCAGAAGGACTGAGCAATGGATCTTGTAAACCATACGCTAATTTGTAAGTGGGGTTAAGAGGATTAAAGACCTTTAACAATACAAAAGGGAAAATACTGAATGACAAGAATGGCATTTCAAAGAAGTGGAGGTATG
This sequence comes from Periplaneta americana, assembly GCA_025594305.2. Classification (NCBI taxonomy): domain Eukaryota; kingdom Metazoa; phylum Arthropoda; class Insecta; order Blattodea; family Blattidae; genus Periplaneta; species Periplaneta americana. The sequence goes on along the minus strand of JAJSOF020000025.1, from coordinate 25,918,143 downwards.
GCAATGATCTTGTAAATCGTGCGCTAGTTTGTAAGTGGTGGTTAAGAGGATTAGAGACCTTTAGCGGTACCGAAGGAAAAATACTGAATGACCTCTCAAAGAAGTGGGGACATGGCTTTTATATTTATACGGTCTTACTAATAAACCGTGTATACTTTTTATACTAGACTTATTCTGAGTTGAGACAGAAAACTTTACTAATAAACCATGCAGAAGCGATGGACGTATAAACAGCCTGTAACTATACAATGGGAATTGCTTTGCAGTAGATATATACACGAAACCCCTTGTTTAAGCGTTGTATATAGAGAAAAAATGGCCGCCCTTCTTACAGCTGTTCGTATCGACTGTCAATTTATGATGATGGTTGCCTAGTAACCAAAGAAGAACAAACCAAAGAGCACAGAATAATTAGAATAATACTGCTGTAGCTTGTAACCAAAATATATTAATCGATTAGAGCCAGTTGTACTATCGATAATTAACACGCCACACTAGAGCGCTCTACCGGATGGAAAAAGAACCTCAGATATTCTATTATCTTTCGTAAAAGAATGACGGACGTAGGAACAGTTATACTGTTATACACGACGTATGTAGTGATTATTAGTAAGGAATTTATAACTCATTGTATAAGTATAAGACAGTTAAACGTCTGTATATAGAGTTTTTATTAGCAAGACTGATAAACTATAGCGAGGAACAATATTAACTTTTAGCACCTAAAATTCCGGGCTCTAGTTATAACCACGTTTTACAAAAATAATTTAAACTACTGTAAAAACCAAAAAGCATTATGAAAGATGGGTGGAGCGGAGAAAAATTCTCTCCTGCACCGGGACTCGAACCCGGGTTTTCAGCTCTACGTCCTGAAGTTCTAACCACTAAGCCACACCGGATTCCAGTTCCGATACCGGATTGAATCCTCTCACCTCTTATTTTCGCTTTAGTGGCCAACCCTCATGCAATGTTGTGTCAACAATATGTGACAGAGGTGCACTCATTATGAGTGAATAAGTGGCCGGGATCGTGTTCCTAGGGCATATGCACTTAGGACGAAGATGGGACGGAATAAGGTTAACACGGGATAAGGGAAAACCCCAATTGGGCACCGGCGCGGCGTAGGTTAGTCAGATAAGGATCTTGCCTGCCGATCCAGAGTTGCACTCGGGCGCAGGTTCGATTCTCGCTTGGGCTGATTACGTGGTTGGGTTTTTTCCGAGGTTTTCCCCAACATTAAGGCGAATTTCAGGTAATATATGGCGAATTTTCGGCCTCATCTCGCCAAACACCATCTCGGTATCACTGATACCATCGACGCTAAATAACCATCTAAAAAATCCCAATTTTGGCCTTTTGAATGAACTTTTCAGTGACCGGGAGTCGAATTCGGACCGCCTACCTCACAGACTGATGCTCTAGCCATACAACCACCGTACGAGTTAATAAGTACTATTGAGACATTCTGTATGTCCCTTAAATTACAGGTGAATTCAAACAAAAAGGGTTAACTGTGAGACTTTAGTTTCTGTTCATATGAGTAATTTCACACGAAACTATTATTTTATAATGTAGCGTCTACGAGTACTTTAGTGCTTGGAAACGACAGAAAATGTCGACCGATTTTCCGATGTTTTATGACTGGCACCGTGACCTTTGGTTGTGTGATGTTGAGTTAGACTGTCACCTTTTTCGAGACCAAATATTATAACGGCCTTGTCTAAATAATCTGAGGCAAAGGTTATGTCAGCACGTCAGTTCTCATATTATATACTGTTTGCTTTTCATATGAGGTTATAGGTGGCACCTCTTACCTGACCTCTGACATACAAAAACGTTACTGGGGAGATATTTTGAAAACGAAAAAATAGTTCAGGGACCGCAACCAGGTTATTTCTGTGTCACTTAAACGATTATTATTATTATTATTATTATTATTATTATTATTATTATTATTATTATATCAGAATTAGCACTATCATCATTCTGAAAAATAGAAATAGAAATAAAGAGTTACCAAAAATGAAAAACATTCTTAGGGTTACAATAGGAACAGTTACAATACAAGTGTTAAAATTGGAATTTTATTTTCGCCGCAGGCTGAATATAACAAATGTGTTAGAAAAATAAATCATTTTAAAGTCGTGTATCTTACATTATTTTTCATTTCGTCCGTGCTTGTATAGAAACGATTTTTCCGATTTCTTCACTGCTGAATTCCTCCTCATTATAATGGTGACACTTTATCACGTTAACCCTTAGTTGCCTGATGGTGCTTGGCAGTATCGTGATTTATTTTGCTTACTGGAAGAATAACAAACCGCCAGAAATTACGTGCAACCTGATAAATAAAATCCATCAAGGAGACTGATGATACTCAGAAGTACCACCTTTGCAAAAAACAAATTTGAAATAAAATTCTGAAAAACAAAATTGTATGTTCAGAATTCATATTCAAACAGCATTCAGTAAAGAAAACGGATTTATTTTAATTTTTTTTTAAATCTGGAAACTAATTTAAATTATTCGTTATATCTTAGTGGTAGAGCGTTCAAATGATATCATTCAAACCAGAGTGTCCTATAATTTTTTAATTATTAAAATTAATTTATTATTGTTTCCGTTATAAATTTACTTTCTTACAGTCATTTTTAAAAGTAGACATGCCATTGTTTGAACAGCTTTATTGATTGCCTGCAATTGCTGCTGTATGACATCTGACGGGAAATAATTGACAATCGGCGTAAACAATTTAAAGAGTTAACATATTTTCGACCAGTGTTAAAATGTAGTAATTTTGGCATGCATCCTTAATGGACCCAATTTTAAGAGGCTTGCGTAGCGTTAAAATATATACTTTTAGGAATATCTGCCTAAAAACAACATCACTGTGCACTTCCATCGTCTTGCAAATGGAGTGAGGCGTGTGAAATTATTATTGTCTTTAATATGCAATGCAAAAGACAACTAGCGCGAGATTAGATAATTTAAACTCAATCGAAAAATAGACATGGACAAATTATTAGCAAAATTTAAGATTTTTATTATATATTTTTACAAAATATGATTCTTCAATTTAGACTACAGTTGACATTTTTGTGTAATCAAATTATTAGCAAAATTGAAGATTTGTATTGTATATTTTTCAAAATTTAACTCCTCAATTTGGACTACAGTTGATATTTTTGCATATTTACAAATTATTAGCAAACTGAAGGTTTTTGTTGTATATTTTTAACAACTCGCGTCTTCAATTTGTACTACAGTTGACATTTTGGATATTTCGCAAATTATTAGCAAAACTGAAGATTTTTGTTTTATATTTTTACAAAATTTGACTCTTCAATGCAGTGACAATTTTGCAATTTACAAATTATTAGCAAAATTGAAGACTTTGCGTTATATAAAAAACTTGACTTTCAATTTAAACTATTGGCATTTTTGCAAATCTGTCACTGTAATGATGGAAATGTCCAGAATTGTCTTGCAAAATTGAAAAGTCAAATTTTGTAAACTGAAATATCATAAAAATCGTTTTTTAATAATTTGTCCACTCTGAATATATACTTTTTAACATTAAGTGTTGGTCTTAACATTTAGAAAATATTTTTTGATTTCCGATGTGAAACGGATACTTAAGTATAGAAACAAATTAAATTAATATTCAATTCAACGGAATGAAATGAAGTTTCACTAGCATGGTCTGGAAATGGCGAGGAGTGGTGTTTTTTTTTTTTTCGAAGATTTTCCCCAACTGTGTGGCGAAGGTCATGTAATCGAGGAGCGAATTCTCTATCTAATCTCGTCAAAATACCATTTGGCTATCACCAATTACATCGATGCTGAATAACCAGAAAGTTGACACTGTCTTGTTACATCCACTTTAAAAAGTACGTAAAAATGACAAATATTGATCATTGTTATGTCTTTCTCTTTTCTGCGGTTACTATGGTTAGTACCAACAATTAGAGCTTCCAATTAAAAAAAATGGAAAATTTTGGCTGTTCTTTGAAATGTTCAAGCCTTTTTTTACTAGAATTTAATGAAAATATTAAATTTACAGCAGGCCTACTTCTCTTATCACTAGAACTCGGAAAATTAATTATGAAATAGGCCTATCGTCTTTTTTTTTTTTAGACATCAAGGCATCACAGACAATGCAGTATGGAATACAAACCTGTTTCCTTCAACACGAACTAATAGGCCTATAGCCTACTTTCATTCTGCACTTTTTTACGATCTTTTGTTGTCTATTGGTCATTTGTAAGGAAATATTCTACTTTTTGTTGAACTTTTGCACTTTTCTGCTTATGGATGGACTTTTTTTACGGTGCAGTCGTCTATATTCGAGAACCTACTGCACATTGCATCTTACAAGGATTTTCCTTATGGTTGCATTAGCCTTGACTCCTGATCACGTGTGTTACGTGCTTCTCCTCGTTACAACACAACAGAAATACTGCAGCCGCAGTGCCCACAGTCAGAATATTATATCACACAAGTGAAGACGTAACATTGATCATTTTTCTGTGATTTTTAGATCACCAAGTTCCGAGCTCTACTTACATTGGAACTCATTTATATACTTGTTAGGGAAGGTTGCAGACTGAAAGGGCCAAAAATTACATTTTTCAACTTTAATTTAATTAAATTGCTTCTTTTTTCTAAATCAGAACGTTTATACTTTGTTAAAGTTACCATTTATGCCCTCCAAATGGCATATTTGGAAGCATGTTAGATTACAAGCCCCAAACAATACAATTTATTTGTACCGTTGTTTCTCTCAAAACGACGACGTTTTCCAATCTTCAGTGTTCCTTCCCTCAGAAACTACAAGCCCAATTTGATTCAAATTTTGCACAGATGCTAATTATACTGTATCACACCAAGTAACGAACAATCATATTCATACGTCTTAAGATTCATCCATATCGAATGTTAATCTGAAAACATATTTTTTTCAATTGAAAATATTTAACATTACAAATAATTTTATATGGTTGTAATGAAGTTATAAGATTCTCTGTTCCTCATATTGTAGAATATGGCTTCTAACATGTGTGAAGAAAATATTCACACTTCTGCTTATGATAGTTCTTTAGAAAATGTACATTAAAAACCAATGTTTTTGAGTTACCGAAAAAAAAACGTAATTTCAAAGAACTCATCAATGTAGGTGAACAATTCAACCAATCAAAATGAAATTAATGTAGAATATGCAAGACACGTATACAGATTTTTGGAAAGTTTGGTCAATATTTGTTGAGTAGTTTCCAAGATAACAGTCAAATGGTAAGCTGAGAGTTTTGGTCACGTTACCCTCCTCTGAAGTCGGCGAGAAAATCCATCTTACCGTTGCAGCGTCACTGTCGGCAGTGTTTACTCTTCAAGATGTTGAAAAGATGCTAATGGCATCCCTTTTGTAAACGCCAGTGACCTTTTCTACCGGAGAGTCTCTTTACTCCATAGCCGAATTTCTTCAAACAATACGCCGTCAGAAGACAGGAATTTAGCATGACAAGCAGCATTACTGGAAGTAACTGAATGTGAAATTGACCATGATATTTTTTATACAAGATGTTAGAAATAAGATCTAATGTTTTGAATGAAGGCAGTATTCATCAAAACAAGCAAAAAGATCTAATAAAAATGGGTCCTAAATCTAGTATTTTTGAAGAAACAGGTACTGTGAAGTTGTTATTGTAACATCAACATATCTTCTCATGGGAACTCTTTTTCGTTTCATGCCCAAAAATAAACGAGTCAAGAGCTCACATTAGGACATAATAGGGTAAGGTTGCCTATGTCGCACCACTTTAGCATTTATAATTTTTATTGAACAATACAGTTTTTATTTTCTGCATTACTTTACAGAGATGCATTCCCAGAACATTTACCTTTGATGTAAAAAAGAATCCTTGAATTTGATTTAATATTTTTTAATTAAAATGACATTTTCGAAACACTTGTCAGTGGTGCCATTTAGGCAACTAGTTTCCTAAATAGCACCTGCGGTTTCTTAAATCGCACTCTTTATCTGCAGGGAACAGGATGAAGGAAAACTTGTAATATTGAACATATTGAAGAGTATTTGAATGAATAATGTAATAAATGGAAATTACAAGTTTATTGAAATTAATGAAAGAGAGTAACGCATCTTCAAATGAAATTGAAAAAATAGAGAGTAAATTACGTAACATTTCAACTTTCTGAATGCGTTTTTTATTGTTATACATTTGCCATGTCCTTCACCAGGCAGTTCAGACTGTAAACTGCGTCACCTTTTCTCCACGATTATTTAAGCCACCTAAGTACTGCTTCATGGTATAGCTGTCTGAAATGATTTGAAGATAGAAACATCTAAAGGTTGGGCCTATGAGTATTATGACGAGGAAGCTGAAACAGGAGCATAACATTTTCCCGAGATAATCTAGCTTCTAAATTTTTGGAATGGGTCGTGTAGGTGGACATACAGAAGCAGCACTTTTTTCTATGGCAGGTTTGAGTGGCAAATTAAAATGTTTGAGCTATTCGACAAATGGTTCACTGTTGATGTAACCTGACTCAGAGCAAATAAATAACGATCCTGGAGGAGCACCAGCTGATAATGAAGGATGCACTGTTTGACGTTTAAAAATTATCACAGTTGGCACAAAATACCTGATGCGCTTGTACAACACACACTTGTTGTATTAACGCTCTTTTCACCACTTGATATTGCACCCACGAGATGCATTCCTAGTTCAGTTAAAATTTTTGGGGCCTTCTTTTGTACGGTTGGAATTGCTACAGTTTCTCATATCGCACCGGTGCGAATTAGGCACCTACAAAGTGGTGCGAATTGAGAAACTACGTCATAAGTTATTATTTCTTTCATTCTAGCCTATAATCGCCACATGTTTGAATATCCTACTAAGTTAAATGTTCTTTAATACCTCTTTAAACGAATAACATCTTAAGATTATGGATTCCTTTGCATACAAATCCGTTATTTAGTTACAAAATGTTAGCTAAATATACATCCACCTGAGCGATTATATTAGATACACTATCACCACGCTGCTGACACAAAGAAGTGGCATAAATCAAGTGACATGGTGGAAGTTCATATGGTAGATTGTAACAATACCACTAGATGCCACACTACTATAGTAATTTGTTTTAAACTAGCAATGGTGCGATTTAGGAAGCAGTGCGATTTATGCTACTCTACCCTATGCTGTTGCTAAAATGCCAATTTCACATTGCTTGTTTCTTCAAAGATATTAAATTCAGTACTCATGTTTATTATACATATTTTTGTCTACTAATTTTCAAAATATTAGAACCATTTTTTAACATACTGTATGATAACAGTAATTAAAAGCATTAAAGTTTTGTGAAAGTTTCATTTAGCATTTGCTTTTATTCATCCATATTTTTCTGCCAAGGGCAGGTGTTTCACTGCAAACACAACCTTCTACAACCTTCCCTCATTTTCCGCCTTCCTCTTAATCTCCGCATACGATCCATGTGTCTTAATGTTATCTATCATCCGATATCTTCTTGTGCCCCGAACTTTTTTTCCCGTTCACCATTTATTCTAGGCAGTCTTCTCTTAACCAATGATCCTGCCAATTTCTTTTCCTCTTCCTGATTATTTTCAGCATCATTCGTTCTTCATTCACTCTTTCAAGCATAGCTTCACTTGTTAATCCGTCTGTCAATTTCGCACGCTACATTCTTGTCCATATCCACATTTCAAACGCGTCTAGTTGTTTCTCTTCACTTCGTCGTAATGTCCATGTTTTGTCCCATACAATGCCACAGTCCACACAAGCCACTTGTGTAGTCTCCTTCTTAGTTCATATTCCAGAGGTCCTCAGAAAATGTTCCTTTTCCTATTTGAAGCTGTCCACTTGTTCTACTGCCTAATGTAGAAATCCCACGTTTGCCTTCTTTACTTTTCTTTTCGTCTTGTTTGCACTCATCTTCATCTCATACTGCTCACAGCTGTCATTTAGCTGCAGTAGCGTATCCCTTTGTTTAAGAATAAGGTGCTTAGGAAAATATTTGGGGCTAAGAGGGATAAAGTTACAGGACAATGAAAAAATTACAACGCAGAACTTTATCTCATACTGCTTGAGAATAAGGTGCACAGCTGTCATTTAGCTGCTGTAGCATATCCCTTTGTTTGAGAATAAGGTGCTTAGAAAAATATTTGGGGCTAAGGAGGATAAAGTTACAGGACAATGAAAAAAATTACAACGCAGAACTTTATCTCATACTGCTCACAGCTGTCATTTAGCTGCAGTAGCATATCCCTTTGTTTGAGAATAAGGTGCTTAGAAAAATATTTGGGGCTAAGGAGGATAAAGTTACAGGACAATGAAAAAAAATTACAACGCAGAACTTTATCTCATACTGCTCATAGCTGTCATTTAGCTGCAGTAGCATATCCCTTTGCTGTCAGGACAATGAAAAAAATTACAACGCAGAACTTTATCTCATTTAGCTGCAGTAGCATATCCCTTTGTTTGGGAATAAAGTGGTTAGGAAAATATTTGTGGCTAAGAGGGATAAAGTTACAAGACAATGAAAAAATTACAACGCAGAACTTTATCTCATACTGCTCACAGCTGTCATTTAGCTGCAGTAGCATATCCCTTTGTTTGAGAATAAGGTGCTTAGAAAATATTTGGGGCTAAGGAGGATAAAGTTACAGGACAATGAAAAAAATTACAACGCAGAACTTTATCTCATACTGCTCACAGCTGTCATTTAGCTGCAGTAGCATATCCCTTTGTTTGAGAATAAGGTGCTTAGGAAAATACAGTATTTGGGGCTAAGAGGGATAAAGTTACAGGACAATGAAAAAGTTACAACGCAGAACTGCACGCATTTTATTTTTCACTTGACATAATTAGGAACATTAAATCCAGACATTTGAGATGGACAGGGCATGTAGTACGTATGGATGAATCCAGAAATGCATATAGGGTGTTAGTTGGAAGGTGGGAGGGGAAAAGACCTTTGGGAAGAAGCCGAGACTAAGATGGGAGGATAATATTAAAATGGATTTTATGGAGGTGGGATATGATGGTAGGGACTGGATTAATCTTGCTCAGGATAGGGACCAATGGCGTGCTTCTGTGAGGGCGGCAGTGAACTTCCGGGTTCTTTAAAAAGTTGTAATCTCTCTCTACCCTCATTTATGATGGTCTAAACGACAAGCATATCCCTTTCAGTATCGTCTCCTCGTCCAAATACACCATCATCAAATCTTACATAAAATGTACTTTATTCTTATTCCTCCTTTTGCAAGTGCGATCACCCCTCCCATTCGGTTCTTTCCTGAAAACAATGCTTCCGCAAAATCCTTCAAGTGTATATCTGTCGCTGAACAAGGTAGGTGATAAACGGCATCCTTTTCGTACTTCTCTCTTTACTCCACTTCCCAGTGAAACGCATCTCCGACATTTCTTCTCCTATATTGATTGTGACTTGAATTTCATATAAAGATTACAGTTCACACCAATTTTGTTCAGGATCCCCATAATTTCATTCCAATCCACTTTATCAAAAGCGTATTATTATCTACCTTCATTTCATTCATACGTAAAATAACCTGAGCAATAAAAAATAAAAAAAAGCACAAACTCACTTCACTATTCACAAAATACTACTACCTAATGAACTCAAACAACCCCGACACGCCACTGAGAAATCCATTAATTGGGTTTGCAAAAGTGTGAAGGGAGAAGGGAGGAGAAGGGAATTCCTTTTTTGACTCTACAAATACTATAATTATACACTTTTTTCCCCTAAGCCTCTCGTGCATTTGTTTTATCGTTCGTCAATTCAGATGAATAATGCAACACGTAATGAAACATTTAATCACTCTACAGCTTTGAATAATAAATAATAAAACTGACGTTTAAGGCGTTAATACTGAACAAAGTTCTGATTGATGTCTGTTTATCATTTTGTTACTTCAGGTTTTTGTTCCTTGTGTTATCTTTGGAATGTTCTTGACATAGCAGTTCTTTCTCACAGGGTATTTAATGTTTTTATGTTTGACACTTCGGTTGGGAACGAGGTGGTGTGATTAATTGCAACGATTTTCAGAAGTTTGTTGCTCAACAAGTACTTGGCAGAACGCGTACATTTTTTGCTTTGCATCGAAAAGTTTGCGACTGTTCGTCTTTTTTTTTTCTCTCTCCACATACGATAAGTAGGAGGAAAACAGTGAAGAACCTCGTTGAACGAGAAGTAAGTTATTGTTTCCAAGTTGTTCGTTCCGCAAAGTCTCAGGATTAATATTACTGTTTCACATAGCTTGGGAGTCTCACCACCACACTATCGAAAGAAAAAGGAGAACTAGTTCTATAAACTGTAAAAAGGCTGAAATATTCAACCGAGACGCACAGAATGAGCCGTGAGTAATATCATTAATTTCAGGGGTTTTGTTTGAATTATTTCAAATAATGAAGTTTAGCAATTTTGCTCGTTTTTGCTTCCTTTTCGAGAAAAAATTGCTGTATATGAAACATTTCATAGCGTGTTTTGGGAAAGCCATTCATTGAATTCCCGATATATTCAGTCAATTTATGAGAGCAATATAATTATGACTATTACACTTTTAGATGAATATAGGTTAAATAGGTCCATCTTCTTGCTTATCAAGTAATGTGTAGTCTAAATTATTAACTATGTCACATTTATTGATTGGATTAACGTTTTCGGCAATTATTTGCCATCATCACATTAACATAAGTGTCTTATTATACATACTGAATACTGGTTACGAAAATTAAGTAGAATAAAGTAGTGTTCGGACAAGCAAACATGGTTCTTACTAGACAAAATAGATGTTACATTATAATTAGTCGTGCACTGACTCAACTGTTTACATAACGTTCATATTAGACACAGATAAAATTATAACTTGCACTAATTATATTATTAAATTTTCACGTAGAAGTATTGTGTGTAGTGCGTAAATTAACATGCTCAGACTTTACTTGCTTTCAACTCATGTCACATGGGACATAATATTGTCCACATGAAGTGTCAACAGCATACTGTCAATTTGGTTTCAAGTTTCATTCCGTGCTCAAACTTCAACATTTATGAAAATAAGAAATACCATAGGGTGATATCTTGATGTACCTTTCAGAAGTAGAATCTTCAAACATAGTAATTATATAACATTAAGCATATTCATAACCTGCTAGTTTAATTTACGTACCTATATTCATCTAATTTAATTGCTTATCGGTTTATACCTTTTCGAAATGAAAATATGTTACACTTTTGCTACGTCATACTACTTTTGACCAATAAAACGATACGAAAGGACGTTTTTCAACCAAACATGGCTGCTTATCGGACAATTTTATCGCTTCCCTAGCATTTGTTTAATTTTATCGCTTCCTAGCATTTGTTTCTTTTTATCACTACCCTAGCATTTGTTTCTTTGTTTGCCAACATTTCAAACTGCAAATTCTTTACGGTACTATAAAACATGCTTTGCGATCGTAACTTGTTTCCCGCACAGATAGTTGACTGAAAATGGTGGCTCCGTTCAAACATTTTGGCGAAGGTAACATTAGTGAAATAGAATTTTAGTAAGTCAATTAATGTCTATTATAGTTGTATTAGAGTACTTTATTTCTTCTAATCTTTATATAGCCTACTTTCTCCTGTTTTTATCACCTCACTAGCATTTGTTTCTTTGTTTACCAACATTTCAAACTGCAAATTCTTTACGGTACTATAAAACAATGCTTTGTGTTCGTCATTTGTTTATAGCAAAGACAACTGAAAATGGCGGTTCCTTTGAAACGTTTTGGTGAAGCTAACAATAGTGAAATAGAATTTCAGTAAGTCAATTAATATTTTATTGTATTAGAGTACTTTATTTCTTCTAATCTTTATATACTTTCCTCTAATCGTGTAATAGTCTATTAAATCCCACTCGAGTTTTGATTTTCTCTAGATAAATCAAAACCTTTAGTGAGATTAGTATTGATAATAAATGAGTGAAAGAATTTCAATTTTGTCCTTCCAATTAGTAGAAATTTGATTCGGATAAATGTAACATTGTAAACGTCCTTTGCAGAACAAAAAGTTGCATTTGTTCGGTTCAAATTTCTGCACATTTAAAGGACAAAACTAAAATTATGTAAATAATTTTTTGTCTCTTGTAAATTGACTGGGCATATTGGGAATTCAAATCAATGACTTTCCCAAATTGTTTCATATGAAACAATTTTTATCTCGAAAAGTAAGCAAAAATGAGGAATTCATATTAAACTTTTTTGTGTGAAATATCTCAAAGAATAACCACCTGAAATTAATGACGTTACTTACATTTAATTCTCTTTGATGTCCGAACCTTTTGTACATGAGATTTGTTGGATACTCGAAATTTTTATTTAAATAAATTTTAATTATTATTTTATTAAGTTGATTGAGGGGGAACAGAAGACATTTTGTTATACCTTCCTAACCTATTATTCCATATTGAATAACAGAATAGATAACATCACATTGCATGTCAGAACTGATATAGTTGGTAAAATTTATATAGGCCTACCAATTTTCTTAATTTTGGAAGTTTTTTAATATAGCTACGAACAACATTTTTGCGAAAACTTATGCAGAATTAGTTGCTAAACATACTTGTTGAATACAATTTATATGAAACGCAAATAACTTCTAGGAGATTATGAAGAATGCTTTTTTGTTTGAAATCGAGAAAACGAAAATATATTTTGCTATATTTTTAAATGTTATTTAACGACATTTTATCAACTATTAGATTATTTAGCGTCGTTGAAATTGGCGATAGTAAGATGATCTTCGGCGAGATGAGGCCATAGATTACCTGACATTCGTCTTACGGTTGTAGAAACTGTCGGAAAAAGCCCAATCAGGTAATCACTCCAAGCGAGAATCGAACCCACACCCGAGCGCAGGTCCGGATTAGTAGAGTACATATTAATTTATATCAGTTATCATTATCGATATCATCAACCACAGGATTGGACCTCATATCGTTTCAACTTCAAGTTCATTTAATCTAAATTGATCTCGTCTCTGTATTTCAGGACGTCCATCGTAACTGCAGTGACCATGTGCAGTATAATCCAATACAACTCATGGAAGTCTATCTTCCGCCATCAGAAGACATGTTCATGTTACTGACGTTGATAGTTCCGATTTCTCTCAACGAGATTGAACATTTTTAGGTGGACTTTTATCTCTGTGTTGGAGATTCTATCTTGTAGGCTCCTTTTAAAAGATAGTTGAAGTAATGTTTAAAAAAGTAATACCATTCGCAACTCGGTAAAGGACTGAATTGCTACAATACGCATAAAGTGTAGGCCTATAATAACTAGAATCCTGCGTTTGGTTACCTAAAGCACCCAACGTCCTTTTTTTTTTTTTTTTTTTTTTTTTTAATCTTATTTTTACACCGAAATCTTAGATTCACGAAATTAGCCGAGTTTGCCCTACAATTCAATACGTTATAGGGAGAGGGTATAGGCCTACCTTTGTTCCTGCAATAGCCCGTTACACACTTGAAGAGATCTCGCTAGCGAGAAATGAGTTGCGAGAAAGAGGCGAAGAGCCTTCCTCCACACACTTAGCGAGTTCTCCTATCACAGGTCACACCTCGGTATGATCATCTATGCACTGCCTTCATGCAGAGAATAATTTTCTGATTATAGTAATCACTCGTTGGGGGAAATAGTACAGGTTATGTATTTACGTATGTTATCATACTTAAATATACAGGGTTAGTTAAAAGTCCCGCACCACCTAAATAACTTTTGAAGCATGTGGTTCAGTGACATGAAACTTGTTATGTGAGGATAACCATATACTAAGAACTCAATACTGGTATTACCGAGTTTTTCTACTTCCGGTTTAACCGGAAGTAACTCCAACTCTCTTATTTTAAATGGAACACTCAATATGTATATTTTTTTATTTTTGAATAAAGCTCATTAAGAGCTTTTCAAAAGTACCCACACTTGATACTTCTGTACAAATTCAGTATTGCTAAGTCTAAGAAAACAGAAAAGTATATCGAATATTAAAATAATAAATGCACCACCTAAATAACTTTTGAAGCATACGGTTCAGTGATATGAAACTTGGTATGTGGGGATAACCATATGCTAAGAACTCAATAATGGTATTACCGAGTTTTTTCTACTTCCGGTTTAACCGGAAGTTACTCAAACTCTCTTATTTTAAATGGAACACCCATATATTTTTTATTTTTGAATAAAGCTCATTAAGAGCTTTTCAAAAATTACCCACACTTGATACTTCTGTACAAATTCAGTATTGCTAAGTCTAAGAAAACAGAAAAGTATATCGAATATTAAAATAATAAATGCACCACTTAATTAACTTTTGAAGCATACGGTTCAGTGATATGAAACTTGGTATGTGGGGATAACCATATGCTATGAACTCAATAATGGTATTACCGAGTTTTTTCTACTTCCGGTTTAACTGGAAGGAATTCCAACTCTCTTATTTTAAATGAAACACCTAATATATATATATATATATATATATATATATATATATATTTTTTTTTTGAATAAAGCTCATTAAGAGCTTTTCAAAAATACCCACACTTGATACTTCTGTACAAATTCAGTGTTGCTAAATAAAAATGGAAGTGATGCAAGATATTCCTAAAGCCTGGTTAAATCATTCCTTAAATGATTTCTATGATCGAGTGACACATTGTAAAGCAGCTGAGGGCTACCAATTTGAACACATAATTTAGAAGGTGAGCTAGCTTTGTTTTGTTTTTGTTAAGGAAGGAGTATTTTATTATTTTAATATTCAATACACTTTTCTGTTTTCAACACTTAATTTGTACAGAAGTATCGAGTGTGGGTACGTTTTGAAAAGCTCTTAATGAGTACTATTCAAAAATAAAATATATATATATTGGGTGTTCCATTTAAAATAAGAGAGTTCGAGTTACTTCCGGTTAAACCGGAAGTAGAAAAACTCGGTTAAACCTTAGTATATGGTTATCCTCATATACCTAGTTTCTTGTTACTGAACACTATGCTTCAAAAGTTATTTAGGTAGTGCGGGACTTTTAACTAACCCTGTATAACCTGTAAGTATATTGTACTTTACAAAATATGTTCGAATGCTACTATGTTGAATCTGAATCTTCAGATGATGATGAAATGGAGTTATATGAACATATTTTGTTAATGAAAAGAAAAAGTAGGCCCAAAAGTAAAGCCAGAAATATCTGGAAATCACATTGTATATCACGAACATAAGGGCGAGTTTCGGTCACTGATTTCGATTTGGATGTTGATACGTTTAGACGATATTTCAGGTTGAATAGTCCTCAGTTTCTTGCCATTCATGATATGATAGAGGATTCTTTGCTATGTTCTGATTAAAATTATGTAAACTGTTAAGATATATAGATACATTATTTCAATTGTTATAATTAATACTATTAAATCTCATCAAAATATAATATAGCCCTATTTATTTTCAGATCATCTGATATTTATCTCCAGATTGCTTCTTTAAGATTCGTGCTTTTATAGTTTTCATCCCGTGTATCATATAAATAGGCCTACGGGTGACATCGTAGAAGTTCGATAAGTTTCTGACTGCAATTATCAGCCATCTTTTCTCATTGTCAATAAAAACAGTACCCGGCTCCGGAACAATTTTTCCTCGAAATTATTCAAATCAACTTTACAGGGAGTTATACCTGAAATCTTGATTTGCATAATACACGTCACTGTTCGTTAACAGAAAACCACAATTTAAGTCACACGGAGTTAGTGTGCACTCGAAGTTGGTTGCTTGACGGTTGTCAGCCCACTTTGAGGTCTGTGGATATAGAGGGAAAAATTGGATCGGTGGCGGTTAGAGTTCCCGGTTAGCTCAGTGGTAGAGCGTTGGTACGTTAAACCAAAGGTCCCGGGTTCGATACCCGGCTCCGGAACAATTTTTCCCTCGAAATTATTCAAATCAACTTTACAGGGAGTTATACCTGAAATCTTGATTTGCATAATACACGTCACTGTTCGTTAACAGAAAACCACAATTTAAGTCACACGGAGTTAGTGTGCACTCGAAGTTGGTTGCTTGACGGTTGTCAGCCCACTTTGAGGTCTGTGGATATAGAGGAAAAATTGGATCGGTGTCGGTTAGAGTTCCCGGTTAGCTCAGTGGTAGAGCGTTGGTACGTTAAACCAAAGGTCCCGGGTTCGATACCCGGCTCCGGAACAATTTTTCCCTCGAAATTATTCAAATCAACTTTACAAGGAGTTATACCTGAAATCTTGATTTGCATAATACACGTCACTGTTCGTTAACAGAAAACCACAATTTAAGTCACACGGAGTTAGTGTGCACTCGAAGTTGGTTGCTTGACGGTTGTCAGCCCACTTTGAGGTCTGTGGATATAGAGGGAAAAATTGGATCGGTGTCGGTTAGAGTTCCCGGTAGCTCAGTGGTAGAGCGTTGGTACGTTAAACCAAAGGTCCCGGGTTCGATACCCGGCTCCGGAACAATTTTTCCCTCGAAATTATTCAAATCAACTTTACAGGAGTTATACCTGAAATCTTGATTTGCATAATACACGTCACTGTTCGTTAACAGAAAACCACAATTTAAGTCACACGGAGTTAGTGTGCACTCGAAGTTGGTTGCTTGACGGTTGTCAGCCCACTTTGAGGTCTGTGGATATAGAGGGAAAATTGGATCGGTGGCGGTTAGAGTTCCCGGTTAGCTCAGTGGTAGAGCGTTGGTACGTTAAACCAAAGGTCCCGGGTTCGATACCCGGCTCCGGAACAATTTTTCCCTCGAAATTATTCAAATCAACTTTACAGGGAGTTATACCTGAAATCTTGATTTGCATAATACACGTCACTGTTCGTTAACAGAAAACCACAATTTAAGTCACACGGAGTTAGTGTGCACTCGAAGTTGGTTGCTTGACGGTTGTCAGCCCACTTTGAGGTCTGTGGATATAGAGGGGAAAAATTGGATCGGTGGCGGTTAGAGTTCCCGGGTAGCTCAGTGGTAGAGCGTTGGTACGTTAAACCAAAGGTCCCGGGTTCGATACCCGGCTCCGGAACAATTTTTCCCTCGAAATTATTCAAATCAACTTTACAGGGAGTTATACCTGAAATCTTGATTTGCATAATACACGTCACTGTTCGTTAACAGAAAACCACAATTTAAGTCACACGGAGTTAGTGTGCACTCGAAGTTGGTTGCTTGACGGTTGTCAGCCCACTTTGAGGTCTGTGGATATAGAGGGAAAAATTGGATCGGTGTCGGTTAGAGTTCCCGGTTAGCTCAGTGGTAGAGCGTTGGTACGTTAAACCAAAGGTCCCGGGTTCGATACCCGGCTCCGGAACAATTTTTCCCTCGAAATTATTCAAATCAACTTTACAGGGAGTTATACCTGAAATCTTGATTTGCATAATACACGTCACTGTTCGTTAACAGAAAACCACAATTTAAGTCACACGGAGTTAGTGTGCACTCGAAGTTGGTTGCTTGACGGTTGTCAGCCCACTTTGAGGTCTGTGGATATAGAGGGAAAAATTGGATCGGTGTCGGTTAGAGTTCCCGGGTAGCTCAGTGGTAGAGCGTTGGTACGTTAAACCAAAGGTCCCGGGTTCGATACCCGGCTCCGGAACAATTTTTCCCTCGAAATTATTCAAATCAACTTTACAGGGAGTTATACCTGAAATCTTGATTTGCATAATACACGTCACTGTTCGTTAACAGAAAACCACAATTTAAGTCACACGGAGTTAGTGTGCACTCGAAGTTGGTTGCTTGACGGTTGTCAGCCCACTTTGAGGTCTGTGGATATAGAGGGAAAAATTGGATCCGTGTCGGTTAGAGTTCCCGGTTAGCTCAGTGGTAGAGCGTTGGTACGTTAAACCAAAGGTCCCGGGTTCGATACCCGGCTCCGGAACAATTTTTCCCTCGAAATTATTCAAATCAACTTTACAGGGAGTTATACCTGAAATCTTGATTTGCATAATACACGTCACTGTTCGTTAACAGAAAACCACAATTTAAGTCACACGGAGTTAGTGTGCACTCGAAGTTGGTTGCTTGACGGTTGTCAGCCCACTTTGAGGTCTGTGGATATAGAGGGAAAAATTGGATCGGTGTCGGTTAGAGTTCCCGGTTAGCTCAGTGGTAGAGCGTTGGTACGTTAAACCAAATGTCCCGGGTTCGATACCCGGCTGCGGAACAATTTTTCCCTCGAAATTAAATTCAATTCAACTTTACAGGGAGTTATACCTGAAATCTTGATTTGCAAAAACAGTACAATTCATCGCCACCTGTGTTATTACTTCTTCATCTTTTTCTACATTCAGTCGTCATAAAGAATATAAATGTCAAACATCTTTGATAAATGTGTCAAGAAATTTCGCTGAGCTACCGATTTCAGCGAGAAACTTGCTCGAGGTTTTCGCCTCGAACGAGAATCTCTTCCAGTGTGTGGATGTCCATTTGAATCCATGTTATCAATCTTTGAATTTTCTCGCAACACATTTCTCGCTAGCGAGATCTCTTCAAGTGTGTAACGGGCCTTAGACATTCACACATTGCGGGCCTCACTAACTGTGTGTTCAGCATAGTTCAGAGTCTCCGTGAAGACAACACAGCACACGACAAAGGACAACACTCAGTTCCGTGGACGGAAGGTAAATTTAAAAAATAGCTACAGTATTAATAATTACAATATCTAGGTTAGTTGTGTTGTCATTGCGCTCCTTGAGCAAGGATTACAGTCTGATAGAGACTCACCTCGAACGGTTAATTGTTAGCAGTCTGGTTTTATGAAGCGGACGATCATAAAATTTACGACATCGTAAACATCTTTAGGGTATTACCACCGGATCAAATTGAATACAATTAGTCATTGGCCTGCGTTGTTACGTCTCAGACACATGTTCCTATGTGAAGCAGCTGGATTTCCTATGAAATGGGTCTCTTCCCATTAAAAGGGTTCGTTCTGAACCTAGCTCGCCCGTTAGTAATGAATGGCCTCTCCCATTGTTGCGTCACTAGGCAAACCTACGGCAAACGACGATTTATATTAGACTTTATCACCATTGTTCCATGCATGAACGTTTTAGCGTCAGTGTGATCTCCAGGGATTCTGAATGTTTCTTGTTCTTTGGAACGATAGCGGTAGGAATCTTGTGAAAGAAAATACAGTAATAATACGGGGCACTAGTTCCCTGTTGCTTTCATAGTTAGTGTTTAGATTAATGCTTTACAGTTTGTTCCTCGCTGGATCTTCTATAGTCCCGTCGCTCTAATTTCCGGCAGCCAATCGCGTTGCAGATCGGCTACATTTAAACGTGTACGTCTTGTGATTCGCTGATGAAGACGTTATTCATTTCTTAAGGCTCGATAAATACTTAATATAATCGCCCGCCATTTTGGCTCTTTCTTTGGCGTTCGCAGAAAGCACACGAAAACGTTATTTGCCGCTCAATTATTTGCTGAATTACAGTGCGTTTGATTTATTATCACAGAAGCTACGAAATGATAATGTTTAACGGTGTGGCCAATAGATTCCTCGTATGGTAGCTCGGCAACGAAAGAACAAAAATGGCGAACGATACTACCTACCTAGACTTTACAGAGCCTTCACTTCCTAAGACGTAAGCAAAGAGGAGGAGTCACGCCGGGAATAACAGCGTCTCGACTATAACTTAAAACACAGAATTTCTATTTATATATTGTCCAAATCGATTGAGATTATCAGTGTAAGAAAATATTTTTGCAAGTTTCTTATTGTGTATTGGTCAATTTCCTCCATTTTTTTTTATCACGTCTATACTTAAAATCTGTCTTCTGTTTCTTACAAGATCACACTCCGTTAGAATGAGTCGCCGTCTCTCCGTCTGTACTACAAATGAAGGGTTTAGAGCCATAGTGGGCCAAGCGCCATTTATTAAAAACGAAGAAAGCAAGGATTAAATTTAAGTGAATACCATAATTTAATGAAGATTGACATCATTTCTTCCTCGCTGGATCTTCTAACTTAAAACACAGAATTTCTATTTATATATTGTCCAAATCGATTGAGATTATCAGTCTAAGAAAATATTTCTTTGCAAGTTTCTTATTGTGTATTGGTCAATTTCCTCCATTTTTTTATCACGTCTATACATAAAATCTGCCTTCTGTTTCTTACAAGATCACGCTCCCTTAGAATGAGTCGCTGTCTCTTCGTCTGTACTACAAATAAAGGGTTCAGAGCTATAGTGGGCCAAGCGCCATTTATTAAAAACCAAGAAAGCAAGGATTAATTTTAAGTAAATACCATAGTTTAATGAAGATTGACATCATTTAATTTTAATGTGTATACTTTATATTACGAGGGTAATCCAGAAACTAAAGACCGTTTGGCTTTAATTAATTAAAAAATTATATTTTATTAACAAAAAACATGTCACTTACAAATTTGAAGCTTACTTTATTTCTCCACATAATCACCTCCGTTATTGAAGCATTTGTCACATCTGTCCACGAGCTTTAAAATTCCCGTGTTATAGACATCTGCCGCCAGTCCCTTAAGCCAGTTGTTCACTGCATTCTTCAACTCGTCATCGCTTGCAGAACGTTTCCCGCCCAGAAAATCCAAATTCAAAATCGTAGGCGTGGAATGCTTTCCTGCGGTATTGTGCTTCTTCACGACAATGCCCGCCCTTACACTGCTGCTGCAACCAAAGATTTACTGGAACAATTTCGATGGGAACTTTTTGATCACCCACTCTATAGTTCGGACCTTGCTCCTAGTGATTTTCACCTTTTCACGAAGCTTAAAGAGTTCCTGGGCGGGAAACGTTCTGGAAGTGATGACGAGTTGAAGAATGCAGTGAACAACTGGCTTAAAGGACCAGCGGCAGATGACTATAACACGGGAATTTTAAAGCTCGTGGACAGATGTGACAAATGCTTCAATAACGGAGGTGATTATGTGGAGAAATAAAGTAAGCTTCAAATTTGTAAGTGACATGTTTTTGGTTAATAAAATATTGTTTTTTTAATCAAAGCCAAACGGTCGTTACTTCCTGGATTGCCCTCGTACTTGCTGTATGTTTCCATTGAATTATGTTCCTCTCTGGATCTTCTAACTTAAAACACAGAATTTCTATTTATATATTGTCCAAATCGATTGAGATTATCAGTCTAAGAAAATATTTCTTTGCAAGTTTCTTATTGTGTATTGGTCAATTTTCTGCATTTTTTTATCACGTCTATACGTAAAATCAGTCTTCTGTTTCTTAAAAGTTCACGCTCTCTTAGAATGAATCGCCGTCTCTCCGTCTGTATTACAAATGAAGGGTTCAGAGCCATAGTGGGCCAAGTGAATACCATAGTTTAATGAAGATTGACATCATTTAGTTTTAATGTGTATACTTTATATTACTTGCTGTATGTTTCCATTGAATTATGGTAATAACTTCACTTTAACCCACGTTTTCTACGGTTTTAGTAAATGGCGCTTGGCCCACTGTGGTTCGTTCTGAACCCTTCAAATTAAATACAGTTAACATTTTATACTATATTTTTAAATCTACATAAATATTCTTTTAATTTACCGTGATCTATTAAAATGTAGTTATTTTTCGACTGAATTTCAACTTTCAGAGATCACTTTTACACTAGCTAAGAACGTATGTACAGGGTGTCCCACTCGAAGGTAGCCCCGATAACATTAATTTCCTGTTATAAATATTTCAAGAAATTCAACCTTCAGAAACATGCGACATCGTGTTCAGTTGTGTGTTAGCGCACAGGGAGATTTTCAGCATCTACTGTGACAATCTCATGGTACTTTTGTACTTTTTTGTACTTGCACTTCCTTTAAACTAATGGGGCTACCTTCGATTGGACAAACTATATATATATATATATATATATATATATATATACATACATACATACATACATACATATATAGGGTGTTTCAAAATACTGGGCATAATTTCAGGTATGTATTTCCCACATGTAGACAATCAAAATAGTTCATTACAACATGTGTCCGGAAATGCTTTATTTCCGAGTTATGGCCTTCACAACATTGAAATTCACCGGAACGTTTTTCTTTCCGCAGGTCGTTGCCGTCAAAGGAGACATTAAGAGGGCACTCTGACAGTTCATTCTGAGGCGAAGGTTACATTCAGTGTTGTGTAGGCGTTAGACTGTGCGACATGTATTCAAATCAAGAGCTGGCAGAGATAGATACACTTCATGTACGGTAAGGCGGACGGCAATGCTGCGCTGGCTCGTCGTTTGTACCAGGAGAGGTACCCACACAGCGACAATGTCCAGATCGGAAGACATTTGTACGTCTCCATTACTGTCTGTGCGAGTATGGAAAATTTAACTCTCCTGGTTTGGGAAGGGGACGACCAAGATCTACAACTCCAGAAGTACAGGAGGAGATTCTGGAGGCTGTGAATATGACTCCTTCTATCAGCACACGAAGGGTAGCGTTGCAAGTCAATGTTCCTCATACGACTGTCTGGAGACTGTTGAAAGAGTATCAATTGTATACTTATCATTTGCAACGTGTACAGGCCCTGTCACCAGCAGATTACCCTGCACGAGTTAGGTTCTGTCAGTGGTTCCTTGCAGCAGTGTGGTGTAAATCCGAACTTTCCTGCCTTAGTATTATTTACAGATGAAGCGCAGTTCACACGAGATGGCATAACAAATTTCCACAATCAGCATGTATGGGCGTATGAAAACCCACGTGCAACTGTTCCATCTCATCACCAGGTGCTGGTATCATGTGGGCCGGTATCATTGGTGATCGATTAGTTGGACCCCATGTACTTGTAAACAGTCTTACTGGGCAGGCGTACACAAACTTCCTGGAAAACACCATACCTCATATTTTAGAAGACACTCCACTGATCAATCGTCGACACATTCACTTCTTGCATGATGGCGCTCCTGCACACTTCAGTCGTACGGCTCGCCGGTACTTGGATCGAAGGTTTCCTGATCGATGGATAGGTAGAGGTGGCCCAATTGCTTGGCCTCCACGGTCACCTGATCTGAACCCTCTCGATTTCTACTTGTGGGGCCATTTAAAATCATTGGTTTATTCGTGTCCGGTGCCTGATTTGGAATCCCTTAGGAATCGAATTGTGGCATGTTCTGAGGACATACGCAATACTCCTGGAGTTTGGGATCTTGTTCGTAGGTCAATGAGACATCGATGTGAGGTCTGTATTCAAGCAGGAGGTGGATATTTTGGACATCTTCTGTAATGACAACGACCTGCGGAAAGAAAAACGTTCCGGTGAATTTCAATGTTGTGAAGGCCATAACTCGCAAATGAAGCATTTCCGGACACATGTTGTAATGAACTATTTTGATTGTCTACATGTGGAAATACAAACCTGAAATTATGCCCCGTATTTTTTAAACACCCTGTGTGTATATATATATATATATATATATATATATGTATGCATGTATGTATGTATGTATGTATGTATGTATGTATGTATGTATGTATGTATGTGGATGAGGGTTGACGGAAGTTATGCTTGAAGATCGTTAAGGAGATATAGGCCTCGCCACCGTTTTTGGCGTGTGAAATAAGTAATGTAAACCTTGAGTGCGAGTGTCTTATCTTTGTAGCAGTCTATGGTCGATAGAGCAGAGAATTGTGATTGGCAGATTGTTGATGTGACGTGTATTTAGGAGGAGGTGACGTTCTCAGCTTCAGTGGCAACAGAAACTCACTGACTGGACATTTTACTCAAGGATACACTGCAGGAAAGTTAAGCGCGAGTATCTTACTTTTGCCACAGTCTGGGCAGCAAGACTGACAACTGTGGTTTTCAGATTGCCGACGTGACGTGTATAGGAGGTGGTACCATTCTCAGCCACTATCAACAGATGCTCGCAGACTGTGCATTGTACACAAGGACACGCGCCAGAAACGCTGGCGTCAGCAATACATATGATTTGTAAAACTTGTACAATTTTCATCCACAATTTGTGAAATTTAAACTCATAAACAGGCCTAAAATACTATCATCTGTATAAAAATTTGGGGTCATTAGGGCTAATAGCTTTGAAATTATATTTTTTTAAATATGTTTTATTTTGACGTCACTAAAAGACTCTTACGACAAAGTTTTCAACATTTTTAGTCCATATTTTCTCAGAAGCTTGAAAATAGTCATGGGAATAAAATTAATTAGCTTTTTGAGGTCAGTCTAAACAGGGAATCATAATAAAATTTTAAATTTAATAAATTTACCGTTACAGCATTCATTAATCCAAGTGCATTATTAGTATGCCCCGAAGGAACTAATTAAATTTTATTTATCAACATTTAATTGGCCTCTGTGAGAAGTTTCAGGTCAATCTTACAATAACCGTTGTTATAGGAGCTTTTCCTATTTACTAAACGCCTTAAGTTGCGAAAACAGTATTAAAAAGAAACATTTCTCTCAACTGATACATTTGATTTTATGGTTAGATAATGTAAAATGGTCTCAAATATAATAATTACGATCATAAAAACAAAAAATTCGATTTTCTTAATTTTTCAGCATTACTTCACCTTACTTTCCTTTTAAAGTAGATTGCTAATGCGTGTAACACGGGTTGGCGTTCATTTTCGGAGATAGCACAGAGATGACTCAGGTTCTTAAATCGACGGTCCCTAGGAAGAATTTGAGTTTTAATCGTAGACCTGAAGGTTTCACAACAGTCCATCTGTGGAATAAACATGATTAAAATCGGCTGGATATTTGGGCAGTAATCGCGCATTATTGAAATATTGTAACCAACATTCATATATTTTTACGTAGAATAGTTTTGTATCTCACTTAAGAATTTGACGACTGCCTCCTTTCGCAATAATGTCCCATTACAACTATTTTAAGTGACACAGTTACCATAGTCTTCTCTGAATGAATAATTGAATCAGTGTATGTAATTTAAAAGTATTGTATCTGCATTTTGCAACAACATCCAGACCTATAATAATCCGAGGCACGACAGCCCATTAAGGACCATGATCAACGAGACCAGCCGGCTGCTGGCCTCACGTCCACATGCCGAAGGAGATGTGGACGATCATCCAACCAGAATGCAGGTATCGTGTGGTTAACACGATGATCCCCCGAGACGTTATAGCTGGCTTTCATAACCAGACTTCGCTACCTATCGTAGCTCTCAAAGTGCATCACGATGCTGAGTGGGCACCGGTTCCATACACTGGCCGAAATTTCATGAGAAAATTCTTCCCCCATGAGGACTCGAACCAGCACGCATTCCGTAACGTGAGCCCTAGCATCCTGTCATTTTGTATCACAGATTGACCTACACCAAATGGAAATTGCACCAAAGCAAGATTCTTCTGATGATAACGATAAGGGACTTCTACAACACATTGTATTTGACAATAGTATTATAATATATGTCTGTTCAGAATAAATTCCCGAAAAAAGATCACACGTGGAATAAAGCAGATTCAATCCATCCTTTAAATGAACGAAGAAAAAAAGGACGAAGAGTATTCACTCTGAACAATGGATAGTGCTAGTGAAAATGGCTAAAGCAAGTGGAAACCCTATGAGGTAACTTAAATAGCACAAATCGATTTTAAAAACTTGAAGTCTCTAATCGCCAACGAAAAGGACAACTGAAATTTGACAGAAGAAAATGAAAAGGTGTTTCGATGAAAGTGAACAAAATTCAAATTGTTCCTGAATTAAGCAAGAAAATATTCATAAAATACAATCATATTGATGAACAAGAACATACAGTAGCATTGCCATACAACGAAAAGTCAAACTCAGTACTTGGAAGGATATAAATCTAAAATATGATTACATTGCTCCACTACCCATCTCCCAAAGTAAAGTATTCATCGATCTGCTATCAGTGTGACGAAATACACCCCATATTCCTGGCATTTATCACGGCAGTGATGAATAACATTAAATTCAGTGGCATTGTAAAACAAATTACTATACTTTTTGTAAATATTTATGTACATTATTGTTTGTAGTTATGTAGTTACAATTCTGTTAAGTGTAAACTGTGGCATTATTGCTCCTTCTTTCACAAGTAATACTATTGTATGTCACATACAATGTTCTTACCGAGAATTTATGTTAACTTTCTAATATTGTAAGTAACAATATGCATATAAGGAATGATTTCAGAGAATGTGTTATCACTACAATGGAGTAAGGCATCAATTTCAATAATGATAATGCAAAGAAAAAAGACCTAATGAAAAATCCTGATTTTTTTACAGCCATCCAAAGTTGTTTTTAATTCTACTGCAAAAGTTAATTTTGTCAGTTACAATGTTCTTCCTAGGGACCGTCGAAATGTGACTAGATGAAGTTAAATTGCTTCATACCTATGTAACATTACACTACAAAGAATGGTTTGTAAATATTATTTCATAAGATTGGTATCGTAAGTTTCGATCCTTATTAAATTCCCAAAATGTCAACATTTAGAATTTCATTGTTATGATTTTCACACGTGAATATTTGTTCCAGAAGTGCGTTAATATTGTCGTATTCATTCAAATTTATGTTTCATCGAGCTTTACGTTTGCTTGATTCATAATACAGGATATGAGCGCACCGCTGTGCTCTCATATTTTACAAAGCTGAAAATAAATAGTGGTATCGTATATACCATGCAGTAGCTGTGAATTGTTTTCTGAATTCACTGTGTTTTGATATTCTAGATTCCATATGCATGATATGATACCATTACGTCATTATAGGGATTATGTTCCCGTTGTTTGGATAACTTATGCATGTGTGTATGCGCAAACCTACTTAAAATAATCGCAGAATGTTTGTGGGGATTTAAGAGCGAAGAATAACAAATTTATACATTTTTTTCCACGACATCCATTGCATAAAAAATAAACATGTTTATTCCGCCTTAAATTCTGGTCAATAATAATTTCTATGTATTGCACTGGAGTAGATTCTTTTTATATATACTCGACTGTACTTTTGTTGGTTAAGTGGCAGAGAAGACTTTACGGCCTTAACTTTTCAAGCTGAAATACATTATTATTATTATTATTATTATTATTATTATTATTATTATTATTATTATTATTATTATTATTATTATTATTATTTGGAAGTAAATCCCGAAAAGACTAAGTATATGATTATGTCTCGTGACTAGAATATTGTACGAAATGGAACTATAAAAATTGGAGATTTATCCTTCGAAGAGGTGGAAAAATTCAAATATCTTGGAGCAACAGTAACAAATATAAATGACACTCGGAAGGAAATTAAACACCACGCAGAATAAATATGGGAAATGCCTGTTATTATTCGGTTGGAAGCTTTTGTCATCTAGTCTTCTGTCAAACAATCTGAAAGTCACAATTTATAAAACAGTTATATTACCGGTTGTTCTGTATGGTTGTGAAACTTGGACTCTCACTTTGAGAGAGGAACAGAGATTATGGGTGTTTGAGAATAAGGTGCTTAGGAAAAATTTGGGCTAAGAGGGATGAAGTTACAGAAGAATGGAGAAAGTTACACAACGCAGAGCTGCACGCATTGTATACTTCACCTGACATAATTAGGAACATAAAATCCAGACGTTTGAGATGGGCAGGACATGTAGCACGTATGAGCGAATCCAGAAATGCATATAGAGTGTTAGTTGGGAGGCCGGAGGGAAAAAGACGTTTGGGGAGGCCGAGACGTAGATTGGAAGATAATATTAAAATGGATTTGAGGGAGGTAGGATATGACGGTAGAGACTGGATTAATCTTGCTCAGGATAGGGGCCAATGGCGGGCTTATGTGAGGGCGGCAATGAACCTCCGGGTTCCTTAAAAGCCAGGTAAGTAAGTATTATTATTATTATTATTATTATTATTATTATTATGAATTGATTTTTGTTTCTGCAAGAATGACATCAAGTATTACAAATTATTCAGCAATTAGGAAACGTCGCACAAAGTGGCATGTATCCAAAATTACTGAATTTGAAGCAGCGGTAAAATAACTTATGTTGCAGATATAGAGAATGTAGCTACTGGGCTAATGTCTTCGGTATGATGTCATCGGTTGAAAGTGCTGTTGGATGTATGGTGATTCGGGTGACATTCCACATCTCCTTGATTACTTACGTACTTACTTACTGGCTTTTAAGGAACCCGAAGGTTCATTGCCGCCCTCACATAAGCCCGCCATTGGTCCCTATCCTGAGGAAGATTAATGTAGTCTCCATCATCGTATCCCACCTCCCTCAAATCCATTTTAATATTATCTTCCCATCTAAGTCTCGTCCTACCCAAAGGTCTTTTTCCCTCCAGTCTCCCAACTAACACTCTATATGCATTTCTGGATTCGCCCATACGTGCTACATGCCCTGCCCATCTCAAACGTCTGGATTTAATGTTCCTAATTATGTCAGGTGAAGAATACAAAGCATGCAGTTCTGTGTTGTGTAACTTTCTCCATTCTCCTGTAATTTCATCCCTCTTAGCCCCCAAATACTTTCCTAAGCACCTTATTCTCAAACAACCTTAACCTATGTTTCTCTCTCAAAGTGAGACTCCAAGTTTCACAACCATAAAGAACAACCGGTAATATAACTGTTTTATAAATTCTAACGTTCAGAATTTTTGACAGCAGACTGGATGATAAAAGCTTCTCAACCGAATAATAACACGCATTTCCCATATTTATTCTGTGTTTAATTTCCTCCCGAGTATCATTTAGTATTTAGTATCTCCTTGATTACTGAAGCTAATTTCATGTAGGCCTATTTGGTGATTTTTTTTGTGCATACGTGTGTTGTAGGTTCATTCATTCATTCATTCATTCATTCATTCATTCATTGATTACCCCAGAGCAGGTCTTTCACTGCAAACCCAGCTTTCTCCAATCTTTCCTATTTTCTGCCTTCCTCTTTGTCTCCGCATGATCCATATATCTTAATGTCATCTATCGTCTGATATCTTCTTCTGCCCCTTCTCTCGTTCACCATTCTTTACAGTGCATCCTTCAGTAGACAGTTTCGTTTCAGCCAGTGACTGCAACAAATTCATTTTCCTTTTCCTGATCAATTTCAGCATCATTCTTTCTTCACTCACTCTTTCCAACACACCTTCATTTCTTATTCACAATTTCCATTCTTCTCCATATCCACATTTCAAATATTTCTATTCACTTCTCTTCACTTTGTCGTAATGTCTATGGTTCTGCACCATAATGCCACAATCCATAAAAAGCACTTCACTAGTCTCTTGCTTAGTTCCTTTTCCAGAAGTCCGCAGAAGATGCTCCTTTTTCTGTTAAATGCTTCTTGGGCCATTAAATTAGCTCACAAATTAAGTTACTACTTTACCTTATAGGTAAAAGGTAAAAAAAGATAAAGGTATCCCCGTAACATGCTATGAAGGCACTTGGGGGGCATGGAGGTAGATCCCCATGCTTTCCATGACCTCGGCACTAGAATGAGGTAGTGTGGTCGGCACCACGCTCTGACCGCCTTTTACCCCCGGGAAAGACCCGGTACTCAATTTTATAGGAGGTTGAGTGAACCTCGGGGCCGTTCTGAAAGTTTGGCAACGAGAAAAAAATCCCGTCACCACCTGGGATCGAACCCCGGACCACCCAGTCCGTAGCCAGCTGCTCTACCAACTGAGCTACCCGGC
The DNA here is from genome assembly GCA_025594305.2 of Periplaneta americana. Taxonomy (NCBI): domain Eukaryota; kingdom Metazoa; phylum Arthropoda; class Insecta; order Blattodea; family Blattidae; genus Periplaneta; species Periplaneta americana. Next base: position 25,888,394 of record JAJSOF020000025.1, on the reverse strand, counting down.
CACCCTGTTTACCTTATAGGTTTATCTAAATTTAAATAAATATGTAATCTACTAGTCGTTAACTTAACTGAAGAATATTGCTGGAGAACCTTTTAAGTGTAATGTAAATATATGTAATTTAAATATATATTGTATTGATTAAGGATGGTTGAGTGGCAGAGAAGGCCTTATGGCCTTAACTCTGCCAGCGAAAATAAAACATTATTATTATTATTATTATTATTATTATTATTATTATTATTATTATTATTATTATTATTATTGCTGTCCTCCTTTTGACTTCCTGGCAGCAGCTCATGTATTGAAACTTCTTTATTCTTATTAAAAAGGAGTTTGTCTCACCTGTTAGCTTGAATCTTTTTATCCTTCCGGATTTCTTTGTCGCAGTATATTTTAAAATTGTATTATTATTATTATTATTATTATTATTATTATTATTATTATTATTATTATTATTATTATTATTATTTTGAGATATCTGTTCGTACTTAATAGTCTAACGGTTATCATACTAATCGTGGAATCCAACACCGCAGGTTCAAATCCGGACGGGGATGATGTATTTTAAAGAATGGTAACTTTAACCCGGCTTCCTCAGAAAGGTTACCGGTACCAGTGTTTGTCGGTCATTTCTAGTCCATATTGAATTTCGACGCTAAATGACCCCTATAGTTGAAAACGCCGTTAAATAAATTATTACTAATACTGTACTTTAAAATTTGGAATAACCTCAGAAAAGTCACAGTCTGGTAACGAACTTGAGTTGGACTCGAACCCATGCCCGAGTAATTTGGGAGGCACGAGTCCCTAGCTTGCCACTACACCACATCGTTAGTCATTCATGTTGTTATAATCCGTGCATGAAAATAATTCTGTACGTCAGGCGTACAAAGTAAATGGAAGCACTTGGCATTGTGGGCTTGCAATCAATACGCACAGCTTTGCGAGAAGCTGCGATAGCTGGAGGCAGGAAATGCTCACGTGCATCATTTTCGCCTCATTTTTTGTGTTGAGTCGCTCGTTGTTTTTCTACCCGTTCCGTAGGCGTTGAAAAGTTTTCTCAGCTGTTGAAGCGTGTAATCGCAGGCACGTGTTATTGCACTATGTCATAACCAAGCTTCTTCCAGAACTAGATGGCGCTTGCAGGAGATTACAGTTCATTACCTCCAAGCAAACAGCTTTCTTCGTTATTGTAGTCTATATTATGTGGTGGTTGGTTTTAGCAACTTAAAATTAAAAATTTCGAACTATGAAAATAAAATTTAGTATTTTAAAGCACTTATAATACAGACGTGGACAAATTATTAGCAAAATTGAAGATTTTTTTATATATATATTTTTACAAAATATGATTCTTCAATTTAGACTACAGTTGACATTTTTGCGTATTTCCAAATTATTAGCAAAATTGAAGATTTTATTGTATATTTTTAGAAAATTTAACTTCAATTTGGACTACATTTGATATTTTTTCGTATTTACAAATTATTAGCAAAACTGAAGATTTGTATTATATATTTTTACAAAATTCGATTCTTCAATTTGGAATACAGTTGACATTTTGGATATTTCCAAATTATTAGCAAAACTGAAGATTTTTATTTTATAGTTTTACAAAATTAGACTCTTCAATTTAGACTGTAGTTGACATTTTTGCTAATTTACAAATTATTAGCAAAATTGAAGATTTTTATTATATATTTTTACAAAATTTAACTCTTTAATTTGAACTACAGTTAACATTTTGCATATTTCTGTATACTGTAATGATAGAAATATGCAAAATTGTCAACTGTACGGTAGTAGAATTTGAAAAGTCAAATTTTGTAAACAGAATTATCATAAAAATCGTCAATTTTGTTAATAATTTGTCCACGTCTGTATAATTGATTAAATGGCGATCTTACTCGTGTTAATTATGTAAGCATGTGCGGCTTACAGCTGTTTCGGTGCTATTCGACACCATCCTCAGAGCTTACTAGATCTCGGCGCTATCTCAACTTCGCTGACTGTTGTGTGGGTGCGTTCGTATGATGAAGAGTTGCGTCAAATATTGTGTGTGTTCTGAAATTGATCTGTGTGTTGAGAATTTGACTGGGGTGTGTTTTAGTGTGTCTGTATATTTCTTATTGTTCTAGTGTGTTGAGTTTTTGGTTTTTGGGTTGTATGTGTAGGATTTCCATGTCTGTATTTATGTTATTGTATGTGTGGTTAGCATTAGTTATGTGTTCGGCATATGTAGATGTATTGTGTCCTCTGGTTATTGCTTTAATGTGTTCTTTGTATCGAGTTTGGAATGATCTGCCTGTCTGTCCAATGTAGAGACTGTCTCAACTATTGCATGTGAGTTTGTATACGCCTGTGTGGTTGTATTTATTTGTTTGTGTTGTTTGTGTGTTGAGATGTCTTTGTAGTGTGTTTATGTTCTGTGTGCTATGTTGTATTTCTGTTTTCTGAATGAGGATGCGATCTTGTGTGTGTTTTTGTTTTCGTATGTTAGTGTGATGTATTTCTTGTGTTCTTGTGTTTGTGTTGTGTTTTGTGTGTTTTGTCTTCCTTATGATCAGGGAACGGATTTATATGGACTAAAAATATATGAAATATGTAAATATATATGTAGTTATTTTTGCCAAAATATGGAATTAAATATGGATTTTTACCAAAATATGGAATTAAATATGGACTTAAAATTATAAAAATGACTATGTACGTTAAATATTGGTACATTTTAATCAAACTAAACAAAAATATAATGGACGTACCTTATCTTCCAATGTAGTTTCAACAAAACACAATTTTTATTGTCTGTTACCATAACAATAGGTTACAAACATTTCTTTCAAGTGCTGAAAAGTGAATCTTCTTCTATTGTCTCTGAGGATAGATTTATACTGACTAAAAGAGCGTTCGACGTCACAAGAAGTAACTGGTACATAATTCAATTTCACAATGTCTGCTGGGGATAAGTCCAAGTTAATCTTCGCTGTTGATTCACCACTCATCACAGCAACAACCTTTTGTAGTTCTTCATATCCAGGGTTTTTGAAAGTACAGTGTCCACCTTAGCTCTTACTGCATCTGCAACTTTACCTCTACCACGATTCAGTTGTTCCACAGTACTATTTATAATTTCAAAACTTTCAGATAGTGAAAGGTGCCTATTTTGGAGACTTTTGAGCGTTTTTATGATGCATGAAAATGTATGCTGAATGTGAGCTAAGTCATTCTTCACACTTATGTCACAGGTAACTGTTTTCGCAGTATCAATTGAGACTGCATCTTCAGAGTCCAATGCAAGGAGAACATTGTTAATAGAGTCTATATGTTCGGCATAATATTCAACTGCTTCTAGCCATGTACCCCATCTAGTTAAAATTGGCTTTGGTGGCAATGGAATTTCAGGGTACATTTCTTTCAACACGTTAACTCTACTGGGAGCTTTGAGAAATACTTTTTCACTGATGAAATCAACAAATCTACTTTAGGAAATTGTCTCTGACCACTTCTGCCACACGATGAAATGCATGCGCCACACAAGTAAAATGAGTCAATTTAGGATATACAACAGATAATGCTTGTCCAGCTTTGACCATATAAGGGGCAGCATCGCTAATAAAGAATAACACATTATCGTACATAATACCCTTTGGCCACAGGATACCCATAGCTTCGTTGAACAGTTTAACTATAGTTTTGTTATTGCACTTTTCTAGAACATCACAATGTAAAAGAATTCGTTCAGAATATTGTTCACTTAACAAACCGATAACTACATTACCAACAAGTCTACCTTCTTTGTCGGGAGTCTCATCAATGGAAACCCAAATTGAACTATCTTTAATTTCATCTCTTATCTTCTGTATTGTCTCATCGTAGATGGATGGAGCATACGTCTTCCTAAGTGTTGACTCATCCGGGATTGTATGTTGAGTATATTTTTCAAGGAATTCCCTGAAGACCTTATTCTTTAGTTTGTAGAGAGGAATATCAGCAGAGATGAGAGAACGGCACAGGTCGATGTTAAACTCAGATCTTACATTCGATGTTGTTGGTTGTGTTAAAAACAATTGTCTCTGCTTGGAATTTAGTTGTTTGTTGGCCTGATGTTTACTAGTTGTAATGTGTTGTTGCACCAGGAACTTTTGTGTAGATGATACTGCACACTGACACAAATTACAAAATAATATTTTATTGTCAGTTGATAAACCATCTTCTTTAAATTCTGAAATGTAACTTGTTAGTTTTGATTTTAAATTGACTGAATGACGTACTTTTGGCATATTTACCGTCTTTATAGTATGATTTACAAAACTGAACCTATGTGTACTCTGACTGGCATTTAACTGTTGAGCTGCACAACTGAAGTCTGTTAAAAATTTTAAATTAAATTAATACAGTTTTGTAACTTACTTTCCCATTGTTGATAGGACTGCTAATTTTCAAATAACTCTGATGTTAAAGGGATTACTGAACATGTGTTTAAATCTCTATTGTTGAAATGTATTTTTAAAAGTTAATGGAATTTTGTTTTGTTTTATTGTTAAACCTAATATAATATGGACTGTTTTATATGAAATATGGAAAATATATGGAAATTAACGAAAATATGTACTAAACTCTAAAATATGGAAAAATATGGAAAATAAAAGTAGGATTTTTCAACCCTACACATTGTGAAACATAAAGATAATGCAAAATATAAATTATATTAGCTTTATAAGTAAATATGTATTTACATATAAATCCTTTCCCTGCTTATGATGTTGTCTATTATGTTTGGGTTGTAACCATTTTCTTGTGCTATGTATTTGATTGTGTTCACTTCTTCATTGTAGTGTTGTTGGCTCATGGGTATGTTGAGTAATCTGTGCACCATTGTCCTGAATGCAGCATGTTTGTGTTGTGTGGGGTGATTAGATGTGTTGTGTATGTGTGGTGGTGGTGGTGGTGGTGGTTGGTTTTCTGTATATTTTGAAGGTGTGTTTGTTGTCAACTTTTGTTATGGTGATGTCTAGGAAATTTATGGAGTTATTGTTTTCAAGTTCCAGTGTGTATTGGAGTTTTGGGTGTATTTTGTTTATGTATTGGTGTAGTTTGTGCATTTCTGTTTCCTTTGTATAGTATGAGTTTTTGGTTTTGGGTTGTATGTGTAGGATTTCCATGTCTGTATTTATGTCATTGTATGTGTGGTTAGCATTAGTTATGTGTTCGGCATATGTAGATGTATTGTGTCCTCTGGTTATTACTTTAATGTGTTCTTTGTATCGAGTTTGGAATGATCTGCCTGTCTGTCCAATGTAGAAACTGTCGCAACTATTGCATGTGAGTTTGTGTACGCCTGTGTGGTTGTATTTATTTGTTTGTGTTGTTTGTGTGTTGAGATGTCTTTGTAGTGTGTTTTCTGTTCTGTATGCTATGTTGTATTTCTTTTTTCTGAATGAGGATGCGATTTTGTGTGTGTTTTTGTTTTCGTATGTTAGTGTGATGTATTTCTTGTGTTCTTGTGTTTGTGTTATGTTTTGTGTGGTTTTGTTTTGTCTTCCTTATGATGTTGTCTATTATGTTTGGGTTGTAACCATTTTCTTGTGCTATGTATTTTATTGTGTTCACTTCTTCATTGTAGTGTTGTTGGCTCATGGGTATGTTGAATAATCTGTGCACCATTGTCCTGAATGCAGCATGTTTGTGTTGTGTGGGGTGATTAGATGTGTTGTATATGCGTATGGTGGTGGTGGTTGGTTTTCTGTATATTTTGAAGGTGTGTTTGTTGTCAACTTTTGTTATGGTGATGTCTAGGAAATTTATGGAGTTATTGTTTTCAAGTTCTAGTGTGTATTGGAGTTTTGGGTGTATTTTGTTTATGTATTGGTGTAGTTTGTGTATTTGTCGTTTGTTTCCTTTGTATAGTATGAGTATGTTTAAAGTTGGAATTTAGCATTTTGTAGCGTTACTGACTTTACAGAACTTCAGTTTATTTTTCTGTAAATTGTATTCACATATTTCAGTTATTAACAGATCTTTTGTGCTATTTCGGAACATATAATTAAATTCTTTATAGTCGTATGCAGTGTGCTGTGGTCCAAAAATTTAATACTAGCTGTCCTAATATAATTTCCATTACATGTAACCATGTTGCCGCACTTTAAACTCTAATGTGTGAAATATTATTTCGAAGCACATTCCAGTCTTTCCATGTTTGGACTGCAACATGTTTTTTTAATTAGTGGCATTAAGTTCATTACAAGTTCTTCTTGTGCATGCTTTTGTATTCCGTACCGCTACGCTACGCTGAAAATGCCGCGTCTGAGCGCCGTGGCGTAGCGCTGCTCTGTGACGTCATGCATTGACACCCAGCAGCACAGCCACTGATATTGCGGACTCCATGGACACAAAGAGCCGACTTCACCACACTTATTTGACTTTAATTGTTACTTAAAGGCTTTTTAATTAACACTTAAAGTGACGGTGCTTTTCATAAACACATTTAAGTTAATTGATCATTTAAGTAATTAATTCTGCATTAACGACAATAATTTTCATCATGGCGAGCACAAGACACGTTACAAAGAACATATTACAGCCATAAATAAACTACACAACAATTCAGAACACATCAGAAACTGCAACCACAGCTATAGTACCGGTAACATAAACAACGACATGAAAATACTATACATCCAGCCAAAAAACCAGAAACCTTATACTCTAGAACAGCGCATTTTTCTGACCTTGACGTCGTGCGCGGGCATCAAGCGCTAAGTATGGAAAGAGGAAGGGTTGTGTGTATGAATACGCAGCCTGTTGGATTAAGAAAACAGTGGTGCACAAGCTTCAAACGGAACGTGAAATTTTATGTCGTTATTTTTATATGGCTTGTTTCTGTTTGATAGTATCTATATTGTCTGTAAAACAAAAGTACTAATACCAATTTCTTAATATTACAGTTGTGTTTTAAATGTTAATAATACAATAAAGAGTTAAGGAGGAATATTCACTTAAATTCCATAGTAGTACAACTATACTGTACTAAATGGATGAAACATATCATTCATAAAGAAAGTGATATCTCAAAAAAAAAAAAAAAAAATTGAGTATGACATGATAAGTTGGAATTAATATTGATAGCACCTTCAGCCTTATAAAAGTAATCAATAAACTAATCAAAACAATATTATAGTACAAAGCAAAGTTACCTAGGTGCTGTATATGTTTTAAGTGTAACTAATATTCCATTGCAAAACTCTTATCGCATTATGCTTTTAAAGTGATATTGGTGAGCAACTTCCTATCATCAGAATATTAAATTATTTTCTCGAAATGTGCTGAAGCTATAGAGCTGACATTTTTACAACACATGGGCACGTATCTTTTGCTTATTATGTAACAGTAGTTGCTTTGTTACTTCATTCCCTTACAAACAATTTCCATGCGAATATTTTCAAAATTTTCAATACACTATCTTCAGTAATACTTATATACGGTATATTAGATTTACCAAAACATTCTGTAAGGCTACTAAATAAATAGGCCTATATTTGAAAATTTCTATAAAAAAGTTGAGAAAATATTTCTTTTGAATAAAAAGATCAGTCTTGTGAAAAATGAACATTAAAATTAAAACTTACATTCTTATAATGCACTTATACTTCTCATACAAATCTAAAAATTAACATGGTTACAGTTTTAATAAGTTCTCTTCTCTTTTTCTATTGAATCAGTGCTGGTCATCCCTGTATATAGCTCGACCAAGCGGCATATACTACCTCTTTCGTCTGTCTCTTTCCTTTCCGCTGTAAGCGCTTTACAGCGGAAAGGAAAGAGACAGGCTTTCAAGAGCCCTAAAGCGCTTGCTTGCTCCTATGGGCATCAATTGACATGACTGCTCTAAAACAATATGTAATTTATAAACATAGTAGAACACACCCGCACCACAGTCTGAACACTCAACTCAATTTCAAAACAAACACCCTTTTCGACACAATCATGAACACACCCAACCACAACAGAAAACCAAAAGATAGCGCGGGATCTCCACTAGGCTTTGGACAATGAAGCACAAGACTTCGGAACGAATCAAGCAAGGTAAATACTAAATATTAACATGATGAAGAAGTTTACAGTTTAATCTTTGTTGTGTTATGTGGTTCCGAAATGTTAAATCGCTCCTGGTACTTAAACACCTTCTCCTCTGTTGTGAGAACCATTTTAGCAAATCTTCACTATATTTTATCAACAATACAACAATGTGTTCAGATGAACATACTTCACCATGGATATGATACGTACTGCAAATGCGCAGTATCAGTGCGAGATTTTCAGTATTGTTTGTTTTGGTGCAAACCGTAATAATGATGATGATCGGAGACCGGAACTTTGGCAGAATGCTTTTAAATGTGCTAAATCTATCTTCATTTTGAAAGTAAATCTGTACGAATTATACCTTTGTGATTGAAACGTCACAGTTTTATGTTGCCCTTTTCTGCCTTTTTTAATATAAATGACTAATTTACAAAATAAATCCTTTTTTTTTGCCTTTATTTGATTATTGATCTATTACTTATTAATTTATTATTAAAAAGTACCTACAGGTATATTTTAATTTATTTCTATAACTGCTACAATGAAAGTGATTTCACCGAATGTATATTATTGTTTTTCAGTCAGTTCATATTCTGTTGCAACAATGAGTGCTGCCGTGCAAAAATGTATAACAGTAAGCGTTTTAATTATCGCTTGTGTTTATTTGACAAGGCAACAATGAGTGCCGGTCTTTCAGTTTTCATTGTGACGTTGTTGTAGCTAGCTAAATACTTCATATCGCAACATATCAGTACAACCAAACACAAAAATGCACTTTCCAAGGCTACTGGGAAGAAGATTTCTTTGCTTCCAACAGTAATTGCAACATCGAGTCGAAAATCTCAATTTGCATTCGACTTGTGTAAAGCTTTTCTTGCTGCCGAAATTCCTTTGTGGAAAGTGCAAGGTTGTGGGTCTAGTGCAAGGTTTTTGTAATTTCCTTTTATTGCGTATTTTAGCTATTTATAATGCCTTTTTGCCTGCCTATTTTATCTATTTATGATGACTTTTTGCCTGCCTATTTTAATGATTCATAATGCCCAAAACTTCCGGTCTCTGATGATGATGATGATGATAAAATAATAATAATAATAATAATAATAATAATAATAATAATAATAATAATAATAATAATAATAATAATAATAATAATGATAATTTCTGACATTCTTCTGTATTTCGAAACTTACGGAAACGTATCCAAGTAGGGTTCAGGTTTAATAAATACCGTCGGTACGCTTCCTTATGAAGGTCAGGTTTCGAATCGCTCATGTGTATACTCGTAATTTCCGATTTGTATTGCATATACGATACTGAAGCACATCATAGTTATGGCTGTATGAACCTGTACACTTTCTCTATTTATAAAAAGTACAGTGGCATGACGATTGGCTCGTTTGCAAAGGAATATGCAGTGGACAATCAACAGAAATCACGCTTTGTTACCCTCAGAAACAGTAAAGCTCACAGTTAATATGCAATGAATGAAGTCTACTGTATTCTATTGACGATTAGACTGGAATATAATTAACCTGTTACAAAGGCTTCAGAGACCGCAAAGGTTGAAAGGGGAACAATGGAACTGAAATGAAAAGTGTGCATAGCTCTACAATGTTAAGTGCCCACAATTGAAACTTTTCCGTAAAGGATTGGTGTTTAGGGGTAGAATGGAATGAGATCTGTTTACAATGAAGTAGTGTTTTCTCTTAACATTTCTACTCATATTTTTAATGTGTAATGTTTTTTTTTTAACTTTTTGATAAATCATATGAAAGAAAGTGACAGAAGATTCATAGGATCAATGTAATTACGTAAAACTTTTATTTGATCGTGATTGTTATTGTTAGCCATGGTTAAAAATGCAAGAATGTTTGGGATTTCAAATACAAAAATATATTTCTTTTCAGTTCTGTCTTATATACTGCTTGAGGAAATAAATTAAATACCGATATATTAATATTGCAATATATTGCAAACTTAATTTCGATAATCGATATATATTGCAAGAAATATATCGATATATCGAACGATGATCGATATATCGCTATTGCGTAAACAAATTGCATTTTCAGGTGTACATTTACTGTACGAGTATTACAACAAAATTATTAAATTTTGATATACCTTTTTACCATTGAAATCAACATCGTCACAGTCAAAAGCATAAATGTAAAATTGTAACAATAAACAATACATTTTCAATACCATATGATGTAGGTCCTAACCTAAATCAAAATTATGGTGGAGGTAAGGTGAGCTTAAATGTTATAGTGGGAAAGAGTTAAGTGAACTCTACATGATTATTTGATATTGGAATAGGATTCAATTATTCTAATTTTGTATAGGATTTAATCCAGAACAAGATACAATGCACCTTTCTATCTAACAACGTAATCACCTTTAAATGTAAGTAAACAGAACTTGTAATATTATTTTTTAAATGTAGGCCTAAGTAAACCGTATTTTGAATGTTACAAGTTTTAACATACTTCAGGGTAGATTTGATACAATCCTTCTATAGTAAATTCCCATTGCAAGTTATTGTTACACTCCTACATTCCAAACAGTTATGTTCGGACCGATATGAGTAGACAGGAAGGCAAGCATTGCTGAGTGACGGATTGTATAAGGCATGTAACATAGCTTTCGTTTTCACTAGTCGCCTAAAATCCACCACTGAAGCACTATTAGTTTCATAATAAGTAGCAAATATTACATAATAATTATTAATCTATTAAGCAAAAATGTACGTAATTTTGTTGCAAATGAAGCCATTCCCAGATAACCCCTTACATCACTCGAGAGTTTCAATTTCTAGCAACTAAGACTGTAAATCTGTACGATGAATATAAAGAAGTCTTGTGGCAGGGTATAATGAACAAGTTGTTGTGATGAAACCTGGTAGGCTATTTAGCTAATAATGTGAGGGTATATTTTGAAAACGGGAATCCAAGTAGATTGGGGTAACGGTGCGCAGAATTTGAAATAAGAGATTAAGAGAATGCAGGGCTTATCGATCGCTTAGGCTTTAGGCCCATTCACAATGAAAATTAAACATAACCCTAACATAAACACAGAAGTTTGCGGCCAGGTTATCAAATGGGATCATTCACAATGATTCACATAAACACTGACATCAACATTGCCGTTAGACGTTAACATGAAAGTTTGCGAACTCCAAACTTTCATGTTTATGCTTACATGATTTGCAAACAGTACACGAGCATGGTGAATAGAATTTTTATGAACTAAAAAGATGTAATAAGAAAACAATGTCAGTACTAGGTTGTGCATAGAAATCATAGCCGCAAACAAATGTCACATCGGTATTAAATCCTTATTTCTCTTTTCATCTCAGAATATAGAAATAAGTTTTGATACCCGTTTTAAGGTCAGACAGTTCCCTTTCAGCGTGGGAGTTGCTCCTGTCTTGGAGAACATTAATAACAATATTAAAACAGTAGTAGATAAACCCAGGGCTATAGCCCTGAGATAAACCTCCCGTATGTCTCACGTTCGCACACGCTGCATTTTGAATTTGGTGCTGCATATTAAACAGTTTCAATTCGAATTCCAGTCCAGGCAATTAGAACAAGGTATTGAGTGAGGTTGCACAATTATCTAACTATCCACCTTCTCTTGGGAATTTTCATAGTTGTCTAATGTGAATTTTGTTGTTGTTGATAGTGATAATAATTCCACAAAAAAAAACGATAATTTTTTTAGAAAACCGATATATTATACGATATATTGAATCAAAATTTCGATATCAATATATCATTATATCGAAACGAAAATATCGGTATTTCGTAAAAACCGATATATCGTTCCCATCTATAGTCTTATACTGGGTGTTCATTTCAAAGTGTGTCATGACGTCACTGTTGGTGAGTCAGCGATTTGAAGCGAGTTTCAGCTTTTATGTCAGAGAAGTTGCCTATTAATCAAGGCGTTCAATCTGAACTTAAGAACGTGTGCGGTATAACTTGAACGTCGTAGCAACAGAAGGCGATCTGTACGGTCTGTGTGCTACCGTAACCTCTTTCGAACTGTGTTTTGCGCGGGCAAGTCGTACCCAGGGTATTTGTTATCTTCGGTTGCGTACGGCAACATTCCACAATACATATCAAATGCTCCGTGTCCATGTTGACCGTCGAAGTTAATGTCAACAAATACTGTACGTAAGTAATCTCTTAATCCTCTCCCCATATCCCGACAGTAAGAAAAAACTCACCTCAGTACGTGTTTCCAAACAGTTCACATTCCTGCCACTGCAGGCGTTATCGTACGTATCGGTAAGTACTCTTCAGAATGAACGCCGTACTTGGTAGGCAACTTCTCTTGCATATAGGTATTACGCCTTTGCGGAGATGTAGGAAGATTGAATTCTCTAGGCTCATCGGCTAGCCACATGACGATATACAGCGAGCCATGACACACTTTGAACTGAACACCCAGTACTCCCCGCATTTAAGACTATCAAAGCAGAGCCTTCTCGTTAATTGTTCCCTCATTCCATGAGGCCTAGTCTCGACGCAACATTGCAACTTCAATTCAGTACATCAAAGAAGAACTAAAATAAAACAACATCTCAAATCAAGCTTAAATAAGCCTTAATTATTCTGTAGGCCTACCCAACAAGCACACACACATTAAAGCTTGATGCTATATGCAGTTTGACTATGTAAAATTATAACCTAAAACCTGTTAATAAAATGCAACCCAGAAATAATTCAAATAAAAGCTTCTCCTGTAAAATTCGGTTTTGTAGACTTGAGCTGTTGTTTTATTTGGTACCTCAATTATCACACGCTCGTATTACATCTAAAATCGTAATATTGTTTCTTGACTTGGTTGGCTGAGTTACAAGAAACCCTGTAGCAAGTTAAAAAGTACATTTCTTCCATTCTGTTTCTTACTCTAGAAAGAGAGAGTCGTGTAACTTGGGACGTTCGTCTTTTAACGCTATCTCATATCGGGCAAGAACGCAATGTCTGCTAAATGTCCAGTTGGAGAAATAGCCGCCATGTGGTCTCACGGATACAGCCAAGCCCAGACCAGCGCTTTGTAGAACAGATTGCTGCTTTCTGCACTTTTTTTTTGCTAGAAGACTGGGTGTGAAATAAACACTGCTAATCCGTTTGTGGGAGTTTTTGTAACTGTCATTAATCGTATGTCTGAAGCTTAATGTGATGCGATGCAGACGGCTGTGATGTGCACATGTTTAAGGCTCATCTTTTAATACTCCGCGGAGATCATGACAGTGAACTTGGTATTCCTTCTGAATGATGTTCTTTTGTCGTCAGTTTGATGTTCTATATTATCTGTAGTAATGTCACGAGAGGTCTGAGATTTATCTGGGAAATCTCAGACCTCGCGTGGCATTTATTATGACTATTTCGTGAATAAAATAAAAATGTAAATAATATATCCCTAAAATTCGATCACAAAATGTTAATAATTGTTTATTAACGAATACTTAACCTATTCAGGCATTGTGAAGTTGAAATACTCGTAGATGAATATCGATTACTGCAATAAAGAAATTCGATATTATTCAGTAATGCCAATTGCGAAATACAGGTTTAACAATGTTAATTACATGTAGGCCTACTGCACTTTTCTCTTATCATTATAACATAAATACATTTTCATTATCTGCTGAAATCATAATTTAATTTAACAGTAACAGTGGGGACAGCTATATACCAATGCTTATGTATTCACAGCGACACATGTTGCTACACAGTGAAGCCATCTCTGTATAGATAGGCCTAATTAAGACCCGAATTTTATTACGCCATACGGAAGGCAGTTTGATGAAAAGACCTTATTATTACTATGCAAGGTCATTGTGTTTGATATGCGATGATGTTACATAAATTTGAACATCTGACTTTCTATGAATTGTTTCATTTCATCCACAAAATACAAATTTTATAGGCTACTTATAGGTTATGTTACCTGTGGGAGCAGGACCAATGTCAGCTATGTCTTATTTCGACCGTTACAATCGGTGCTACACGAAAGCATTTTTTATAGCTCGACAAACGCATTCTCGCTGTAGTGTGTAACGGAACTAAAGCTGCATCTACACAGTTCAATATTCCAATCTCGTATGCGTGCAATCTCGGAAGAATATTGAAAGAATCAAGTTTAAAAGGTACGTTCAATTAAGATGCATGAAGATTTTGTGTCTACATGGTGCGCCGTTTTGAACGTCGTCTTCACTGCGTAAATATATTAATTAATATTAAATATCAATCTTGCAGTAATTGATTTAAAGTTGAAGGAAAAGTTTAACCGTGTAGTTGCATCTTAATGTATTCATGATCATCAATTCACGGGGAAACAGTTGGCGACAACGACTAAACAAAAGAACAACCATGCGATAAATTGATAGCGATAAATCTAGCTGCAAAAATTATCGCAAAGTGTGACTGTGATTGGTTCGAATTCAAAATTGCATTACACTTCATTGGTCGAAAATGGAATGACGTCATATAAACGAAATAGTCTACAATAGCTGTGTGGACGTTACAGTTGCCCCACTGTATCATCGTGTTTTCTCGTCTTTCCATACTCCGTCTTGGTTAAGACTAAAGGCTCATTCGCAATGAAAATTAAACATAACGTAGGCGTTAACTTAAGAATGCAAACGTTACGGTAAACTCACATCATTCATGATGGAAACATAAATATAACCGCAAAGATACTTGGTTACCATGGAAACATAACGACACCATTTCCTCATATTCTGTTGTATACTTCAGCGCTCCATGATTGTGTACTGTTTGCAGATCACGTAAGCATAAGCATGAAACAAAAAAGATCTTTTGAATTCAATACTTTCTAATGTTAATAGAACTCCGCCTATGTCGCGAACGTTCTTCCCCGGAACTATAGTTTCACATCGCCCTGTGAAATCTCAGCTGATTATAATAATTTAGGGCTAGGATTTTGATGAAATTGCCCCTTTTTTCCAGTAGGCCAGAAACATAGCTGCTTTAGTATTTATATGTTATGTGATAAACTGAGTGTTTAAAAACATATTTTTATGGCATTTTTTTTGCCTCTTACATCTCATAAGAGCATTTTTTGTTTTATTCGGTCATTTTTGGGATATTTTAATTTAATTTTGGCCACAAATCCCCATTATTAATGTAAAATATTATTTATTTCCTGTGATATTTTCTCTACATATTTTGTCAATTAATATCCATTATTTTGTATATTATTTTAATCGTTTTTCTACACAAATATTGTCATTTTAACGTAGTACACCCCCATGTAATGGATCAGTCCGACCACTCCTTTAATATAGACTTCTCTATACCTGCTAGTTCGGAATAAGAGTGGCCTTGTGGTGGACTACATGGAACTACATCAGGTAAAATAATTAATTAAAGTGTACTACTTAGAAAAATTATGTAAAATTAAATAAACTTGAATGTTAGTACTAGAATTTAATTTAATTACTAGTCTAAATATTAATATTCCTACTAAGCCTATTATGTAATATCAATTTTATGGCATTTGTAGGACATTTTTGAAAGATTTTTAGGTCATAAGTGCATTGTTTTTAGAACATTTTTTCATGATTTATAGGTCATCAAAATCCTAACCCCAATAATAATAATAATAATAATAATAATAATAATAATAATAATAATAGATACAATTTTAAATATCGACAATGTAAATTGTAAACAATTTTAATAATGACCCTTTTGATAAAATTCTGCGTACGTCACTACCTGGAATTAAGATGTATTTGCAGAAGATTCGGAAAGACTATTTTTATAGGGATAAAGTGAAATTTCATTTTGTTCATTCCTTTTGACATACGAGAGTGCTGTTCAACACTATCGACATAGAGAAGAACTTTCATTACTGCACCAAGGTCATAAATATTCGAGAAAGTGTTTATATTAGAACTGCCTGCTTTCTATAAGAGATGTAGGGGAGAAGTGAGTACAGTGAGACAGGGAGAACATTGAGACATTTTTTATTAGATGGTAAATTTTGATGTTGAAATGTTTGTAACAGTGGAGTTGTATGTTGCATGAGTAAAGTAACAATATTTTCACACTCGATTTGATTGTAGTTATAAAGGTGAGTAATGAAAAAGTAATTCGTATTTTTTCACTCTAGAAGTAAAATTTTGGCTTTTGTTTAATGAAGGTTATATTGGATATACAAATTAAATAGAAATATGAATGTTTTGTTACCTAATACTATGATATTTGACGTTATGTTTTGCAAAGTTTCGTCTTTCTTGTTTTAATTTTGAAGTGGTGGCGCCATTTTTAAACGAACTATGCGTAAAGGGAACAGTGAGACATGCCATTGAAGGGTACACTGAGACGTCTCACTGTTTCCATTTACCAATGATTTGCAAAAACAAACTGTAATTATATTTCATTTACCGGTAACTAACATTAAAAATGAACATACTAGTAACCAATTTAGGAACTGTAGCCTAAAATAATGGATGCATTACATTTTAATGGTTTCTTAAATAAAAATTATTCACAAAATTTAAAAAAATATATTAAAAAATAATAAAGAATTAAATTAAATTCTTATAATTATAAGCTTTGTTGTCACCAAAAATTCATTTTATTTTTTCGCAAAAGTTTGAAAAGTCATGGAAAATTCACTTTTCCAAATGTTCCAGATGTTTCAATAGTTTCGAAGTCAGACATCAAAATGATTCTAAATAAGTCTACAGAACATGGCAAGATAAAGAGACAGCAAGCTTTCTTTTCTTTTGAAATAAATGTAAATCATTTCAGTGTCCGTTAATAGACATTTGCATTTTTTTGACAAACACGCATTGTATATTATGTCCTTTATCTATTAACATTTCTGTTTATGTATTATTGTACTCCATATTTTAATGTTTATTTCTATTGCACTTGATTTTAAAAATACTTGAAATTCCACTTGCATACATATGTCTTAATATTTTGTGTCTCACTATACCCACTACTCCCCTACTTGATAAGTGCAAGAGGAGTGAGCTACTTGGGTTTATTTTATTTTATTTATTATCCTCCATTCTCAGCGCCGTCGCGCCCTTAACATTTTACGAGCATCATTCAGGACGTCCGCAATTGACCGTCTATATGCCTTGTTACAAGTTCGAAGATGCTTGACGACTTGCAGCGCAGACTACAGAGGAAATACTTTTTGTGTTTATAGTTTTTGTGCCCAAATCGCGATGCTTCGGAGCGTGACGTAACAATATCTTTACAGAATATTTCTGAAGAGCGTTCCTAGTCCAGCATCTCCCCTGACCCGTACGCAGTGGCGGTGCGTCAATAAGAACACAAGAGGACGTGAACACCTTGTTTCCATTAATGCACGACTAGTTTATTATTTAATACCGTATTGGCGTAGTGGGGATGTACAATATCAGGATCGAGTATTTTAAACTTCCCGTATCTTGCATAAACTTCTTATGTAAACTTGGCAACATCCGATTACGTACAAGCCGTGCTCTTTTCAAGAAGTTACAGAAATTTCACGCATGCGCGGGAGAAAATTGTCTTTCGCCGGCCGTTTATGACTCGTCAAGAGCACAAAGCATTAAGTGAATAGAGAATCTATCCTACAGATGTCAGGTGCATCGATGCCTATCGTTTACGTGCTATTTCTCGAGGAGAAAATTTAATAAGTCTGTATTTTAGCCTGCAGGTGTCAGCATCTCACTGTCGGAACGTTTACTTTATGTGGATGTATGTACAGTGCTGCTACGAGAGTGTAGTTTGTGAATTACTATACTTCAGTGTCGACATATAGCATAGTTTGGCTTTCAAAGACGTGCTTGCTGAATGAGATGATGTGAATTTAAATATCTGTATGGGGGTGTACATTATTTAAGAATAATATTTACTGGCATGCATTTATAGGAATCAATCTATGCGAATGGGATTACAGTACTGGTATAGGCTATAGTGTATCAGTGTGTTGTGAATCAAAATATATTACTGAACACACGCTTTTGTAAATTGTAAACAGTGAACTCTGTTCAAGTAATTTTGAAGAGTAAAGAACTGGGTAAGCTGGCTTTCCAGGAAAAATTGGAAATAAAAAGACTAGGTTTTATTATTATTATTATTATTATTATTATTATTATTCCGGCGGGAAAAAGACCTTTGGGGAGGCCGAGACGTAGATGGGAAGATAATATTAAAATGGATTTGAGGAGATGGGATATGATGGTAGAGATTGGATTAATCTTGCTCAGGATAGGGACCAATGGCGGGCTTATGTGAGGGTGGCAATGAACCTCCGGGTTCCTTAAAAGCCAGTAAGTGAGTATTATTATTATTATTATTATTATTATTTATTATTATTATTATTATTATTTATTATGTGTTGTTTTCAATTCATATACGGTTTTTCCGACAGTGAAACATTGGATTCATGACATTTCCTATTAGGCTAAAAACGTACGATTTCAAATTCTCTTCGATTTTGGAACACAAAATTATGAACACATATTATTTTATCACGAGCCGCCACTGCCCGTACGAGGAAAAGAGTGCAGCCTCTCTTGTTCTTGTACCGTAACGGCGTAATGATTTCCGACATTTCCTCCAAATCAAAAAGTCAACTTTCTGTATTTGTCTCCCTTGTCTGCATATGTTTCCCGCCTTCGTGAAGTTCATAGCTACAGACTGTCATGGGCGAATTGATCTAACTTCTGAATTCTTTGATATTCGTACGGCAAACAAGTTACTTTGACATCACCGTGTTACGCTTCGCTAGTTCCTGTGTACATCGTTATTTCTTATGTTTTTTGTTGATTTGTTGCCTATAATTCTCTCTCTCTTCATGCACTTCTATGTAACTCGACTGATTCACCTTAACTTTCAGGACTGAGAGCGTTCTAGTTTGTTTACATCCGAGAGTAGTCTCGGAATGGACGCTGAGAGGAAAGGAGTGGGTCTCATGTATATTCAAAATCAAAATGTTATTAAATTTGTTACAGTCAGTAACCACGAAACAGATTTATGCTCTTAACCTACTGCCGACAGTATAGTGATTAGTTTTTTTTTTACTTTGGCACGGAACATTACAACAACAATAATAATAATAATAATAATAATAATAATAATAATAATAATAATTGTTATTACTATTTTACTTCAACTGATTCGGTGAAATTTGAAAATATTTAACGAAAATTTAGTTCCTTATGTGCTTTTCGATTTATACCAAATTTCTCTGACTTTAATTATGAGATTACCTGTAAATATTTTAACTGTTGTTGCCTTTATTCTAGATGTCAAAATCTTGATTATCATTTTTTTTGCAAAGTTATCAAGGGTGATATTGATTGTGAGTCTATCTTAACAATATCAGCCTTCGTATTCCTACAAAGGGTTTAAGATTGAAAAAAAAAAAAAAATACAACAGAAATTCTAAATCTCTTTCTCCAGTCTATAGATGCATAAAATATGCCAATTTGCATGGGAATAATTTAGATTCTTTTAAAGTATAGTTTTGTTTATTAGAATTTACTGTCCTTGTTCTCAGTTTTATTTATGTATGTTTTGCTTGATTTAAGATATTATTTTATTTATTATTGTACCTTTGTATCTTCTGTTTATGTATTGTGCTGAACTATAATTGGCCTCTGGCTGTTGTTCAGCACACAAATATAAATAAATAAATAAATAAATAAGTAAATAAGCAAATAAATAAATAAGCAAATAAATAAATAACAGCTTTATTTCTTCATGACTGTTTCAAACACAATACCGTGCATAGGCTTATTGCTAATTCAGGCTGTGCATGAATGTATGACATTACATAGCGAAAAATAAAAATAATCACGAAATTACTACCACATTTTTAACTGTAAGTACGATATTTCATTAATTTTTCACGAAAAATAAAATAATATATATCAGCAAAAAAACGTGACCCTGATTATAGAATAAGTTTAATGATAAAATCATCTAGGTAGACGGAGTGGCCGCAGATGGGTTATAGAGCCATCTGGAGATGGAGTTCTCCCGTGCACGGAATATATTTTATCACCACAGGTGTCCGGAGCAGTTTCTTTGAGCGAATTACGTGTACAGACTGGCTTGCACAAATTGAAAGACCATATAAACTGTGCTTTACACGCAGCGTTAGAGATGTGTCTTTGCTTTGCGTAGGCAGCAGCCAGTGTAATATGGAAATTACATCACTATGGTTTGCAACTGCACATGTTTGATATTATTGCATCCCTCATCCTATAAATTGCATCGAGTTTTATCTCAGAAATGGAATGAATCACGCATGACTATAATCTTGTAAGTTATAACCAGGCTTCGAGACTTTGGACCCGATACATGCATGCACTATAGGTTGCTGACTCGCTGCAGGTAGATAGAGATGTGTTGAGGTAACAACGTTGCTATTTAGAGTAGAGTACGGTAGTATGGAGAAACACATATGTACATTCTGAAAGTAAATATACATTACACAATGATAATGTCAAAAGAATGTGAAAAGCATTTATTCTCCTGTATTTTATAAGCATTTCTGTTTAATTATACACGGTGTTAATGGTGGAAATAAACATGTAGCAATTTTAATTTTTTTCATTTATCCTACTGGTCGTCTTTAGGAAGTGCAGTTACAGTACCGAAGTGCAATGAACTACAAGATACATTCTCAGTGTCTCAAACGTAAATCTTTTTCGGTTATCTGCCAAAATTTGTACTGTAGAAAGCTGGGCTCAACGTCGCATGACATGATAGGAGCAAAACGAAAAAACCTAACATCATTGCAGTCTCTAAGGGTGCTATTCATAGACATTTCGCTAGCCCGCGCTACGAGCGTGCTAAACAGGATTCATATCATATCATATCGCTAACACTGGTTTATGAATACGAAAAATGTTAGTTCGCTGATCATCCACCGAAAGCCCGCGCTAAGAATGTCTATGAATAGGGTCCTTAGAGATAGTCCTTTATTCTCGGGTGACTCTGTATCCACTAATTTGCTGTTTATGTTACAAAATGTTCCATATCCGTTATTTTTTACAGAAAATTCATTTCCACTTCTGTTTTACTCGTTCAGTAACCGGTGTACTTGATGTCTCATTAATTCTCTGCATTATTTTGTAAATTAATTTGAGGGCTTCCGGCATCTCTTGCTCTGACTTTTCTAACCGTGTAATAGTTTCAGACACAGTTTGTATAAAAACCAAATTATTCGTCAGAACCTTCAAATCCAGAGCGTTTTCCTTTGCGTATTTGTTGGCATCCACTCTACAGTACCCCAACCCACTGTACACTTTACCACTATACTCAGTACGCCGTTATGC
Source organism: Periplaneta americana (assembly GCA_025594305.2). Taxonomy (NCBI): domain Eukaryota; kingdom Metazoa; phylum Arthropoda; class Insecta; order Blattodea; family Blattidae; genus Periplaneta; species Periplaneta americana. Next base: position 25,866,979 of record JAJSOF020000025.1, on the reverse strand, counting down.
GGATTTGCCACTGAACTGCTCTATTGGGTCCGAAGTCTCGAAGTCTGCATAACTTGTGTCAGGTGAAATATGAAATTTCATATTGTAAGACATCCCTGTTGTCGTAAAAACATGTCCTCTTGTTTCAATTTGTTAATCACTTAATAACGCCAATATTTCTGTACAGTTTACCTTGCCTTATTTTATTCTACAGCCCAATATAGAATATTACGATGGGATGGCTAAAACTAACCTTAATCCACTAGATTTATTATAGAGAAGAATAATTTAAAAATGCGTGAAAAAAACCTATTAATTATCCTACCGAAAAATCGTTTTTACAGTTTAAAGTGAAAGTACATCAAATTTATATCAATGTATTATTAAATTTCATACATAAAAAACACACACATTTCCGGTCATATATTCACAAACACAACACGGTATGGATGCAATACGTTTGTTTGAACCCAAGTGTTAGACTTCATAAAATATTGATAAGGAAATACCCACATCTACATATTTACCTCCATCACTTTTAAATTTAAGAATGTAGGCTATGTAAGCAATTTCTATGAGTAATATTATTAATTTTTAGATGTTATTTTATTTTAATTTATGCAGGTAAATTTATTATGTATCGAATCCTTCTCTGAGCGCGAGAACACTTTCAGGGAATTGTGCAAATTTACAATTTCTTTGTATTGTATTTTTCTGACAATAAAGAATAATATGCTGTCCTTGGTCCGTCTCAAAGAGCGAAGAACTATTCACTCTCTCACGTTACTCTTCAATATTCTTCAAAACTCTAACCCTAGCTACTTGGCTTCTCGTTTTCAACATTTGTCCTCATATCACGAAATAGATGCTCGCTCACAACACCATATCACACTCTCCAATCCTAAACACAGAACATCCTTCTACTCTTCATCTTTCACCGTCTCTGCAGCTCATCTCTGAAACTCTCTATCACAATATGTCACAGACTATCGGACAGTATCTATTTTCAAAAATAAACTAAAACTGCACTTTTTCAATTCAGATTCCTCTCAATTATAAGTCCTTTTCTCTGCGATAGTTTTGTAAAAAAATATTTCTTTTCCTACCTTTCCCCCACTTTTTTTTGTTTTCTTGATCACCAGATGAATTTATTATCATACTCTTTTTATTGTGGATTTTATTTAATTTTAGTATTTTATTATTATTTTATTACATTCCATTGTATTCTTCCTTACGTTTTCCCTATTAACTTTTTATACTGAGTTGTTTTTATTACATTCCAATCTTTAGATCTGTGTTTTACTTTCTTTTTTTCTATTATGGTATTATTATGTTGTTTAGTGTCGATTTTGTGATGCTTATGTTTTTTGTAATATGTTAGTATTCTGCTCTTTAACTTTTTGTTAAATTTTCACTGCTTGTATACTTTATGGCCTGGTAGAGTGTAAGGGAAAGCCCTATGGCCTTAAATCTTCCAGTATAAATAAATAATAATAGTTATTGATTAAATGGCGATCTTACTCGTGTTGATTGTGTAAGCATGTGCGGCTTACAGCTGTTTCGGTGCTTCTTCACACCATCCCCAGAGCCTACTAGATCTCGGCGTCATCTCGAACTTCGCTGCCTGTTGTGTGAGTGCGTTCGATTGTTGAAAGGTGTTGAAACAAACAAATAAATACAACCACACAGGCGTATACAAACTCACATGCAATAGTTGTGACAGTTTCTACATTGCACAGACAGGCAGATCATTCCAAACTCGATACAAAGAACACATTAAAGCAATAACCAGAGGACACAATACATCTACATATACCGAACACATAACTAATGCTAACCACACATACAATAACATAAATACAGACATAGAAATCCTACACATACAACCCAAAACCAAAAACTCAACACACTAGAACAATATGAAATATACAGACACACTAAAACACACCCGGATCAAATTCTCAACACACAGATCAATTTCAGAACACACACACTATTTGACACCACATTTCAACACCTTTCAACAACCGAACGCACCCACACAACAGGCAGCGAAGTTCGAGATGACGCCGAGATCTAGTAGGCTCTGAGGATTGTGTCGAATAGCACCGAAATAGCTGTAAGCCGCACATGCTTACATAATTAACACGAGTAAGATCGCCATTTAATCAATTATTTATATTCAAGTGTTAAAAGTAGTGTACAGATTCAACATGGATAACAGTTATTATGTTATTATTATTATATTATTATTATTATTATTATTATTATTATTATTATTATTATTATTATTATTATTATTATTATTATTAAAACTTTACGTAAAATACGACGAAGAATGACAAATTTATAAATTGTTTTACGTAATCTGCTGTATAGGTGATAAATATGATACCATTTCAGGTGCTGACCAATGACGATTCCCAGATAGTTTAAAGCTGCATTTCATACTTTTATATCTTGCGGAAATAAGTTAAAAGTTTTAGCAAATTTTCTTCGTAATGCGACTGAATCAATTCAACACGGAAAACAGGACGGAGAAAGCGATTTCTGTTGAAGTTCAACGCACAATAAAACTTTAATCTTCTAGTAAACTGAAGTCTGTGTATTAATAGGAGCGATCAGAAGGTGCGACCGTTGTCAAGGCAGCCACGGATCGGTGAGGAGGTGGGGGCGGCGGACCGTAATTAGGACGGCGAATGAGGGGAAAGCAGCGGGCATGCGAAGCTTAATTTGCATGCGAATATTCAATTTAAGCCGTAATTAATTCGTGTATCGAGCGATAGAGTGCTGGTCCACGGAGGAATGCTGTGAGGGGAAGCGAAAGAAGTCCTGAACAGTACGACTGTGGCTCGGAGACTTCAGCTGAATGAATGTGTGAAGGCAGATGCGTCCTCGACAAACGAAAACAAGTTACAATATTTATGATTTTATTTTCAGAAAAGAGGAAGTGATAACTCGTTAGTACAAGGTTTTATTAGAAAGTAGCTGGTGTAAGATATACAGGGTTGGGCAGATAAAACCGGCCCGTGTTATGACATTGATAGGTACTAATGATTTGAAACAAACTTCAAATGGAATGAAAATAAAATGCATTTACCTTCATAATAAATATTGGAAGTGCCCTCCATCTGCATCTAGACACTTCTGTGCACGTTTTAACAGGTTCATGAAAACACGTGTCAATTCCTCATGGGTGATACTGCGTATGCAATTCCTGATATTATCCTTGAGATCATCAATGGTATGGGGATTCTGTTCGTACAATTTTCCCTTCAAGTACCCCCATAAATAAAAATCACATGTTGACAAATCTGGTGACCGCGGTGGCCGTAAGTTTTTGCTCACAGTCCTTTCTTCAGTGAACATCTGATGAATACGGGCAAGTGACCTCTCAGATGTGTGACATGTTGCCCCATCTTGTTGAAAGAAGCAGTAATTATTCTCCTCTTGAATTTTAATTTCAAACACTTCAACACACGTCCGCAAGTTCTCCTACTCACATGAACCTGTTGAGCCAATCTCGTGGTAGACTTTCGAGGACTCCTAGTCATAAATTCATTAATTCGCGCCGTAAGTTGAGGAGTCCGGACAGAAGGAGTTCTGTTCCTTGTTAATTTTGTATGGATCCAGTCGTACGCCATTTTCGCACCAAATCTAGAATGCTGCTTTTCGCTGGTACTGAGCGAAGCGGATATTAATTGTCTCTGAATAATTGTTGTGTTCCTTAATAGAGCTGGTCTGTACGTACGCCTCCACAATGAATATTCGCTCTGGTATTGAATAAGTCATGCTTATTTAAAGAACAACTCTTTACATGTGTTTAGAACGTCTGACTTTTAAACAGCATCCAGGAGAGGTTATAAGCAACAATGGCGCAACAACAATGACACAAAACACGCGGAAGATACAGTATAGCCAACATAATTACATTTTCAAGAAAAAAGAAAGAAAAGAAATCAATACCCTACACAATTTATTTTCCAAATCATATGACATGAGATGGGGCCGGTTTTATCTGCCCAACCCTGTACATAATGTTTAAAAAAAAGTATCCAATATTTTAGGAGGTGATAGTATGCATCAAAAGAAGAAAAAATGTCTAATAAACATGAGTCCTACAACATATTTGTACTGAGCATCATGTTGCACGTGTCGTTAGACCCGCACAACTAAATGATGATGATGATGATGATATAGATGGTTCCTCAGATTTCATTTCAACGCATTTCCTGTGCGATGTACTGTTGCAATGTTTCTCTATAGCCTGAGTTGTTCTGGTTCTTATTTCAATTTTACATACATTACACACGATGTTGTCTTCGTTAATACATAAAATGTCACTGTCATACTTCTTAATTGCATTTCTTATCTCTGAGCGAATTTAACATTTTGCTATTATGAATGGGTCAGCACAACATATTCACTAAATACTTGAGCAGGATAACACAACTGCACACATTGCTGCAATGTTACTATGAACTTCGTTTTGTACGCTGCTGTACTCGCCAGGTACACAAAAGACGGACGGCGCAGCACGTGCCATATACTCCGGTACGAAACAACTTCACTTTTCCTTAAGTCATCCCGCAATCACTGTCTAGTAATCAGCATGTGTGGGCTGATGAAAATCCCCATGCAGTTGAAGAAACAATGCATCAGCACCGATTCTCAATCAACGTATGGACAGGCGTTCTTGGCGATAGATTAAGGGCCATACGTGCCACCACAGAGATTAACTGGGGCTCGTTATCAGGACTTTCTTATTAACGTATTGCCGACCTTGCTAGAGTATATGCCTTGTCAGCAAAGACTACAGATGTGGCATTATGACACACCAGCACATTTTTTCCGCAATGAGCGTGAACACCTGACGCTGACATTTCAGGACCGCTGGATTGATTGGGGAGGCCCCACACCTTGGCCTGTTCGTTCCTCAAATCTAAATCCCCTAGACTTCTGGTTATCAAGAACAACCAAGTCCATTTCAAAGAGTTGCGTGATTCCTTACGCCGAAGGGCAGAGGAATGCATTGCCATGAATGGATATCTCATTGAGCACGTCCTATGAACAAGTGTTCGGATCTCAGAAAGTATGTGTTGTAGGACCCATGTTTATTATATATTTTTTTCTTGTTTTGATGCATATTAGCATCTCCTAAAATATTGAATACTTTTTTAACACCCTGTATAGGGACCGTATTTTTTGGTAGAAAGGACACGCGCGAAATATCCACAATTACTTTCCTTTCTCACTTTAATCTTTAATTTTTTTTATGTACATATTGTGATGGCGGTGGTGCTGTTGCTGCTACTGATGATGATGATGATTATGATTATTATTATTATTATTATTATTATTATTATTATTATTATTATAAACTCGCTGTTTTGTAGAGGAAATGTGCACACCGCCGAGTAGCCAGCCATACTCTACTTATGCAGACGAGTCTCTCAACTGCCTCGTAAACTAGAGAAGGTATCGGAATGCACTAGTTTATAGATAATCATGGTCTTGGAAAAGCTATTACCGGAAACTCAGTCCGTTCTAGTGTTCTTTATAGCCCTTCACTTCTTGAATTCACTCAACACGTTGAATAAATATCGGTATCACATTCATTGGAGCGTCGACCTGGTTGGCGAGTTGGTATAGCGCTGGCCTTCTATGCCCAAGGTTGCAGGTTCGATCCCGCCTGGTCGATGGCATTTAAGTGTGCTTAAATGCGACAGGCTCATGTCAGTAGATTTACTGCCATGTAAAAGAACTCCTGCGAGACAAAATTCCTGCACATCCGGCGACGCTGATATAACCTCTGCAGTTGCGAGTGTCATTAAATAAAACATTATTCATTTGTTTATTTATTTCATTGGAGCTTTGTTTATATTATAGATACCTAAAATTTGAGTTGAACTCGGTGGTGTTCATGATTTTTTAAATTAAAATAAAGTACTGTTTCTTTTTGAAGGGGTTATTTCCATGGGTCAATTCAAAAGTGAAACAACTAAAAATGCGAAGTATTGAGTTAACTGTATTTTAAAGTTCTATATTGCAGTGAAAAATTCAATTAACATCATTCTAATTGGAACTTACAGTAGAGTAAAGGTTGCTAATACTGTGATACCAGTAATATTGTGATAGTTCATTTTGAGAATTTACTACAATTTTATTGAGCGAGAGGAAGATCGGTTTTTTTGCGTCAACGTATTAAAGAAATGTTCTTGGACAAGTTTCTGTACAAAACCGGTCCTTCTCTCGCTTAGTAAAATTTTAATAGATTCTCAAAAATAATTATCACAATATTACTCGTATCACAGTATTACTAACCTTTACCCTATATACGAGTAAGAAACATCATTAACAGAATTTGGAGTAATTTCAATAATACTTGGACATTTCACAGCAACATGAAACTTTAAAATGCAGTTATCTGAAAACTTTCCATTTTGAGTCAGTTTCCCTTTTGAACTGATCCGTGGATTTTGCGAACCTTTAAAAAAATAGAAAAAAAAAACTAAATATGTGAAGAAAAAATTATTTCTTCTTCTTGCAGTGTAGCCGTTGAGCTAGGCCTTGTTAATAATATGAATTTACCTTTAAGACAAAAGAAGAATGATTAAAATATATTCACAATCTTGTGAAAATTTTGAAGTATTCACAATTCCAAAACCATTTTATGTAGGAAAATGTTTTTATTCTTAGATTGAAGAGAAAATTGCACGTAAAATGTCATCAAAATAGGGATTAAAGATATAGAAGAATAAAATTGATAAAATATATAAATTTTTAATGGTGGAAGGAGTATGTAACTCCTTAATGAGAGCATTTACAACGAATTACATAACCGTAAACTTACATTTAAAGACTTTAACACTAAAGTTTACAAACTCCAAGCTTTCAATTAGGCCTATTATGGATCCGTTATTTTTAAACAGTACACAATCATAGAGCGCTGAAATATACAACATAATATCACAGTCTAGTATATACAGTCACGAAACTCAATACATAGGGAATATGCATCCATAGATAGTTGCTAACCACTAGGATCGCTACTATCGCCTCATAACAGACAATGCGAAATAGTACCAGCACAGTCTATTGTCCCTAGTACCCTCAACAACTCAAGCTTCGTGACTGTATATACTAGACTGTGATAATATGATGAAATGACGTCGTTGTTATGTTTCCATGGTTACTGAGTATTTTTGCTGTTATGTTTACATTCCCATCGTGAGTAGTCCTACCTATGTCCTCTTGGTTTTACGGTAACGTTCACATTTTTAAGTTAGGCCTTGCATTTTCATTGTGAATAGTGCATTAGTGGCGTCATTTTTGGATAAAGAGGTTGCATTGTAAGGTGCAGCTCTCACCTATTCCAGCTGTTGTCAGCAAATAGTGGGCTTGCCCAATATCTCACCTTGACCCGAGGTCGGGCGTGACTGAAATGAAAATCAGATTTAGCTTTCTAGCAGAGATAACTGTTCAATTAGGAATCCAGAGAAAGTGTGTAATAGGCTTACACCGGGTCTCCGACGTGGGATTTTAAATTTTAATTGAGAGTGGGGTAGCAACTGTAAACTCTGTGAACGAAACTTGACCGTTACAATTTGTTTTAATATGTCATCATTAAAATGCTTTCACTTGCAAAGCAACGACGATTTTGCTTGTTAGACGTCCTTGTCAGGATTGAGATGGAAAACTGTGCTACACATATTTTTTTAAAATTAATTGATGAATTTCATATAAAAAGTTTCATAAAACGTTACATGAAAGAGCGAAGCTCGTGTTCGGGTACAATCCCCTTTTGATAAAGATAACAGAAGTATTACAAAAATTATACATAATTCACAAATATATCTATTTTGTTTCTAAACTGGAATATAAAATTGTAATAGTAAGGTCAGATTTTTCATAAGAGTGGAAAGATAATAAGTAGGAAGCTTCATAATTCACAAATATATATTTACACTTCAGACCAGACATCGGCAAAAATGCAATCGTGATCACTAGCAACAGTGACGTCGCAGGGAAGCGAAGTAATCTGCCTTTGCTTCACCCCCTCTCTTCCATTCAAATCCCCTACGACTCCAGTACGCAAGCATCCATCAGTGGCGGGTTACCTGCTTAGATTTAGACTTCAGTCCTCCACAATAGTTCGCAAAAAATATGAAGCCTGCTTCAACAGAGATCAACCATCTAGATTAACCATTTACTGCATTTATGACAAGTGCGTCGAAACAGGCTCAATTGCTGACAATTACAAAGTGAACAGCAGTCGATCACATACAGACCCTTGAGAATATTGTTCCAAGCAAATGAAAGTGCAGAATCTGGTCTCTCCAGGTATGGAAAATCTTGAGGAAGAATCTTGGGATGCTGCCATATCATATGCTACGACGAAATACCTATATCCATGCCGCAATTTGTACAATGTAACCTTAGTATAATAATTTTAAATTCCAGTTTAGAAACAAAAAAGATATATTTGTGAATTATGTATAATTTCTGTAATAGTTCTGTTATCTTTATCGAAAGAGAACTGTCCCCGAAGATGGATTCGTAGAGGAGGATTAATGCAATGGCTGCACGTTCGCCGGATCTTACTGCCCAGGATTTTTTGTTGTGGGGAATGCTGAAAATCGTGTACGAGTATATGCAGTCAAACCAAATAATTTTGACGATATGCGAGAGAATAACTGATGTAATTTGAGCAATTACACAAGAAATGTGCATCCAAGTTTTGCATACCACAAGGGAAAGGTTCCTTACCTGTGTTGAACACGATGGTGAACAAATGGATACATTTTTAAGTTAGCGTTTAGGCCTATGTAAGTGTGAATGAACCCCTGCGGTGGCTGAGTGGTCAGACCTTCAAGCTTGTAACACAGGCAGTCCGGATTCGAGTCTGAGTCAGGCCTGAGATTCTTCATTGGAAAATCCATAGTGACATTTGTAGAGGACAAGGTCGCAGTTGTGGTTTTTCACGGGGTTCTCCGTTTTCTTCATACCAGGCATCTACATCATTCCGTCAACATTCCATAGTAATTCCCCAAACATCGCCTGGCGACGGCTGGTCTGGGAAGAGAGTTCTTCCAGGGTACGCAGTTAAAATCCAGCCGGTATGACATTTGGTTAGAATAGGTACAAGGTCGCTTAGTGGCTGGGGTTTTCATTGCCGCCCTCACATAAGCCCGCCATTGGTCTCTATCCTGTGCAAGATTAATCCAGTCTCTATCATCATACCCCACCTCCCTCACATCCATTTTAATATTATCCCCCATCTACGTCTCGGCCTCCCTAAACTCCTCCGGCTCCCAACTAACGCATTTCTGGATTCTGCCCACGCAGGCCCATCTCAAACGTCTGGATTTAATGTTCCTAATTATGTCAGGTGAAGAATACAATGCGTGCAGTTCTGTGTTGTGTAACTTTCTCCATTCTCCTGTAACTTCATCCCGCTTAGCCCCAAATATTTTCTTATTCTCAAACACCCTGAACCTATGTTCTCTCTCAGAGTGAAACCAGGAAGAACCGGTACTGCAGTTAACTTTCAGATTTTTGGACAGTCAGCTGGATGATAAGGTTTTTCCCATATTTATTCTGCGTTTAATTTCCTCCCGAGTGTCATTTATATTTGTTACTGTTGCTCCAAGATATTTGAATTTTTCCACCTCTTCGAAGGATAAATCTCCATCCATTTCGTACTGGTCACGAGACATAATCATATACTTTGTCTTTTCGGATTTATAAACCGGTTCAAGGTTTTGAAAAGTCGCAGTGCTGGATCATAAACCCTGTCCCCTTTTCCTAATGGCAATTTTAATAATAATAATAATAATAATAATAAATAATAATAATAATAATAATAATAATAATAATAATAATTTATAAACTACTTACTACAACCAGCTAATGATGACATTCAACAATGCAGAGAAGACATCAAGAAACTAAATAAAATTGTACATCTCCAATGGATACCTTCTCACTGCGGTATTGCCGGGAATGAAGCAGCAGACTTTCTGGCAAAGAAAGGAACAACTATCCCCCTTTCATAGTCTAACATGCTGCCATTCCATAGAGCATCTACAAATATAAGCAGTCGAGTGAGACAACGTTTCCATAAGAGTTTGGAGGACCAAATTAAAGATAAACACTGGAAGGACGCACTGAACTCCGCTCTCCCCGAATGGCCCAGAAGAGAAGCTGTTGCGACGTTCATGACTGCCTGGCTAATCATCTCCACCGCCTGGGTGTATTATCCAGCACCCACTGCATGCTCTGTGGATGTTCCGAAATCATGGACTCAAACCACATTAAGACTTGTCCAGCACTTTCATCTGCCAGCTTTGTGGATAGATACTGGGAGGCCAGAGACAGAATGCAGCAGTGCTGACATCCACTCCTTCATAGTTTCCTTGGACATTGTTCACTTTATTTCGTTTTCTTTCCTTTTAGTTTTTATCGCCATTGTACGGCCAATGACTCTAGTCAAGTGCCACTGCATTGAATAATAATAATAAAATAATAATAATTTATTTATACTGGCAGAGTTAAGGCCATAGGGCCTCCTCTTACACTCTACCAGGTCACAAAGTATACAAGGCGTGAAAATTTAACAAAAAGTTAAAGAACAGGATACTAACATATTACAAAAAATAATAACATAACAAAATCGACACTAAAACAATGTATGAAAATAATACAATAATAGAAAAAAGAAAGTAAAATACAGATCTAAAAATTGGAATATAATAAAAACAACTCAATTTGTACAGATAGTTAACAGGGAAAAACGTAAGGAAGGATACAACAAATGGAATGTAATAAAATAGTAAAAAATTACGAAATTTAAATAGAATCAATAATAAAAAGGGTACGATAATAAATTCATCTGCTGGCGATCAAAAAAAAAAAAAAAAAAGGAAGAAAAACAAACATATATTTTTAGAAAACTATCTCGGAGAAAAGGGCTTATAAGTGAAAGGAATCTGAATTGAAAAAGTGCAACTTTAGTTTGTTTTTGAAACTAGGTAGATAATGTCCGACAGTCTATGGTAGAGAGTTCCAGAGATGAGCTGCAGAGACGATGAAAGATGAAGAGTAGGAGGATGTTCTGTGTTTAGGAATGGAGAGTGTGATATGGTGTTTTCATTTCATTCTAAGTGTGAATCACTACCTGTATATGTTAACCAGTAGCGGCCGGTGATCGAAATCCTCGGTGAGGCCAGATGCAACTAGTTTAAGTGCCTCCGATAGGAAATGTTTGTTTATGATATTAATTATTATTGTTATTATATTATTAATATCATTATCACTGTATTATTATTATTATTATTATTATTATTATTATTATTAGTTAATTATCAATGAAAAATAATAATTTCACTCACCAAATAAGCTGTTATGCTCTGAGTTTCAGTGATTGTTTCAGTGTGATGGAGCAACCCATGTTATGTGTTGAAATTCCCCTTTCTTTCTTTTCTTTTTTTTTTTTTCTTTGACAGCGACAAACAAGGCCAAGAGAAGTTTATTTTGCATCACATTACCACATAACCATTTATGTTGCCCATACCAGGATGCAATAGAAACTCTCGTTTTAAGATTATGTGTGAGAAAAATTATCAGCGATGTCGTAGGTATCTCGGTAGTCTCTCTTTTTATTTAAAACTTCCTTTCTTTCAGTATTATTTCTTCTCAAAAAAGGACACTCTAACAATGAATTAACTGCACCAGCATTACTTCTCTCATTTGTTTCTGTTTATATTTTCCCAAAATACATAACAACATTGGCCCACATTCAGTACTGTACTACACCCTCGCTTATATGTCATAAACTGAGACATAAGGGAGAATGGTGTGGGTCTCTGCCTGCCAAAGAGCTGGAATTTTGTTATTTATGGCCTAGTTAGGAAGACAAGTCACCACTGCTATTCCCACCCCACTCTACCCTTGAGGCCGGCCCATGGATGGGACGAGTGAAATCTGACCAGGCCAGCCGAAATGTGCCTCAGCTACAACGTTTTAAGCGCAAACTCAAAGCCCGCGAAAGGACATGAAATGCATTAAGCGAGACCAGGCACGAACGATTCTGGCCTCAGGAACAAATTTTACTGCAAAACAGGTCTATATACTTCACAAGCCAGACCCGGAGCGTCCCGGCATCAGGAACAAATTTTACTGCAAAACAGGTCTATATACGTCAAATTTTTCAAATGCTTCTACAGCGATATATGCTTTCTTTCAAATAACTAATACATTATATGAAAACACAAAATTTGATTTCAGTTAAGCCAAGTGACTGAGGCCCGGCCTCACTTGCCTCAGTCAATCAGCCGCCACTGGTGTTAACACTTTTTGGAGACGCGCTGTATGTACGACATTATTTATATGACTCGATGTGTTGCTCTTCATAGAACTCCGCCTGCTCTTTCCTCCCTTCCGGACAGTTCCCCATTATTACATAAAACTGTGGTGGATAGCAAACGCTGTGTCTTCATTGAACGACTGCTTGTAGCGTGGAAGCGTCCGTCCTATTGTAGGGTTCCCGACACGAGTACTCTTTTATTGAATGAGTTAATTCCCATATGCAAATGCCAGTCCGGGTTTATGTTGTTGGTGAACCCAACTGTTTTCCCCTGTCTTGACTGAAATGTTCATCGGTTCCAGTGAAAGCAAATAATTCGTTTCAATTTTCCGTTCTTAATCACGACATCAATCACAGGAGCGCGGCCATTGATGTCACATTACAACTTTGAAATCACAGGCACATCGACTGGTGTTTGTGCTGTTTGACCGGGTCTGTCGGGCGCAGCCATTATTGATTTTCAAATGTTAAACTGTAATCCCCGTTGGCTTTGTTGAAACATTTTTTGGGGACAAATTTTCCCTTGCAATAAATAGCCATCTCACTCATTTGTGATTTTGTTTACAGCAGAGGTCTGAGCTGCCAAGGCACAATCTGTCGAGGACCTTCGGGGATACAATTCTCTTCCGGTTACTGCCTTTGTCCGCGCTCGGGTCACAGGAAATCAATAACAATGTTAAACTGAAAACTAATAACATTCGATCTTACGTAGGGCCAGAACTTCGGTTTTATTAAAGCCATTTTTTTCCAACCGCCATACCCGGAGCGCACGCGATTTTCTCTTCAGAATCTCTGTGGTCATTTATTTCCTTTCTTCTCCTTCAAAAGCAACGTTTAGGCTCGCTGGGCTATTTCCGGTATCAGAGCAAGAATCGCATATCCAGTCTGTCTTCGGTCCGACGACAATTCTTGTATTGTATTGTATTTACATTCTATGGTATTCGTACATCGCTTCACAGCTAGAATATGGAACATGTCAAACGGAGAAAAAAAAAATGTTAATAGCACTACAAAATCTTAATTATAGTTACAGTCTAGTTGAAATATACAGTATACAAAAGAGTTTTACGAAACAAAATATTCATGAAGCTTTGTTGAATATCATGAATTCACTTACAGAATAGAAGGCGTGAGAAATTAGGTACTTCTTTAATTTGGCCCTAAATAATCTTATGTTTTGAGTTTGATTTTTTACATCCGTAGGGGAGGCTATTAAAAATTTGTACTGCCATATAACGCACTCCTTTTTGATAGCACGATAGGTCCACACCTGTGGAGTAACGGTCAGCGCGTCTGGCTGCGAAACCAGGTGGTCCGGGTTCGATTCCCGGTCGAGGCAAGTTACCTGGTTGAGGTTTTTCCGGGGTTTTCCCTCAAGCTAATATGAACAAATGCTGGGTAACTTTCGGTGCTGGACCCCGGACTCATTTCACCGGCATTATCACCTTCGTCTCATTCAGACGCTAAATAACCTAAGATGTTGATAAAGCGTCGTAAAATAACCTACTTAAAAAAATAGCTCGATAGACTTGCCGATGGAGTATGAAAGTCATTTTTGACGCGTATTTATGCTATGAACTGTTGAATTAGTTACAAAGTTTTCACGATTACATACAAGGAAAATTATTACTGAAAAAATATAGTGACAAGCCATGGGCGTTATTTATAGTTTTTTGGAAATGGTCCTATAAGATTCCCTAGATTTGGCACCTATTATTATTCTAATTACTCCTTTTTGTAGTAGGAATATACTGTTACTATCTGTGGAATTTCCCCAAAACTCATTACCGAGTGAAAGTATGCAAAATATATTGTTTTCAATGCATTGATATTTACTATCTCTTGCATAGATTTAATAGCAAAACATGCAGAATTTAGCTTAGGGGTAATTTCTGTAATATGATTTTTCCAATTTAATATATTATCAGTTTGTACCTCAGCAACAACTGGAACATAAATCCAGTTATTGGTTCGAATCCATCAGAGGGAAAGATATATTGTCTGTTGTCAACGTGCCATTTGTATTAGGCCTATGCTGGGTGGAGACATGATCTAATTCCACAGTTCGTGCTTTGCGTCATGTCATATGTTATTTTAGTAGAACATTTTCGCTTCTGCACTGAGTATCGAACCCAGGTCTTCAGCTCTACACAATGAATGCTCTTACGAATTGTGCTATGCCGTAGCGAACGTTTTTCTCTAAAATAACTTAAGGTAAGGTAACAGATAAAAATCTGTAGGAATAAAAGTATGACTAATAAATCATTCAGTCTTGCGGCATTATAAACTGCTAACCAGTGCGTAAACTGTTGGAATACTCCAGCCATCGAAGTCATTTAAGGGGACTCGTATGAATTTTAAAACTTCCACAGTTATCAGTATAATTTATAGCGTCAAATAATTTATAGCGTCAATGAAATGTGTTCTATAGTGTCAGTGAAATGTGTTACAGAGTGTCAGTGAAATGTGCTAAAGTGTCAGTGAAATGCGTCATAGTGCCACTACAGGGAATGAGATGAGAGTAAAGTGAAAGACTATTGAAACTTATGTAGGACCTATACATAATTATGTAGGTTGTGTTGTAAAATTAGGTGTTTTATTTTATGTTTTATTATTATTGTGTTAAATTGTATTGTGTATTCTTATTGTATTGTGTATAAAATTGTATATGTGTTGTAAATTGTATTATGTATTGTAAATTTTATTGTGTATTGCTGATCATTTTAACTGTGTATTGTTAATATTGTATATACCACTGCCACCGGGTGCTTGCCCACTTGCAGTGTAAATAAATACATACATACATACATACATACATACATACATACATACATACATACATACATACATACATACATCATCCAAAATTTGTGAAATTTAAACTACATAAACAGGCCTACGATACTAGCATATATACAAAATTTGGTGCCATTAGGGCTAATAGTTTTGAAATTCATTTTTTAAATATAGACAGCGGACAAAAAAAAAGGCATAAAATTTGAATGGTTATATTCCAGTAGCTAATGATTTCACTTTAAAGTTTATTTCAAAGGCAAATTTCACAGTCCTTGTAGACCGGGAAAGTACTGTAATATTTAATTTTTTACCATTTATTAAACATTAATTTTTATTTTTGTAAGGCAGTGCAAAATCGATCGTTTATGCCGAACCAAGCATTGTCTTACGCGTTCAGCAGGCCAAGTCATTTGTTGTGCTATCATCATTTGTTTCCACCGTTTTGAATTCTCATTTTGTGAATAATGGATCGCTTAACGAACGAAGACAAGGTTTTCATTAAACATTTGCACCAATATGATAATTTATCTGCCCGTCAAATTGTAAGGAACTACGCTCAGCGAGAATGGTCTGTTTCAAGTGTACAACGCTTGATTAGCATTATATCCCTCCTGAGAGATTATTGCGTGAAAGATCGCATTTAATAATAAATAATAATAATAATAATAATAATTAATTTAATAATAATTTATTTAATCTGACAGGATTAAGGCCATAAGGCCTTCTCTTCCATCCTACCAGATAGCACATATAAATACAAAAAGAAATACAAACACTGATGAAAATGATACAAATTAAGTTAAAGCCCTATAGAGGGTCAACAGAGTCAAAAGTACATTATAGAGCTCTCATCGAGCTAATACAACGAAAAGAAAGAAAACAGAAATAGCAATGATGATATTGATAACTGACAATAATAATAATAATAATAATAATAATAATAATAATAATTAATAATAATATTTATTTAATCTGACAGGATTAAGGCCATAAGGCCTTCTCTTCCATCCTACAAGATAGCACATATAAATACAAAAAGAAATACAAACACTGATGAAAATGATACAAATTAAGTTAAAGCCCTATAGAGGGTCAACAGAGTCAAAAGTACATTATAGTGCTCTCATCGAGCTAATACAACGAAAAGAAAGAAAACAGAGATAGCAATGATGATATTGATAACTGACAATAATAATATAATAATAATAATAAAATAATTAATAATATTAATTTTCAATTTTACAACAGCATAGTTACAATATTTACTATATGTCATGGGTTAAGGTGAAGTTGCGCAACCTGACATGTGTTCAACAAACAATTTCACGAACTAGAGTGTGATTTTTTAATTTAAATTTGAATTTTGATATTGTCCGACAGTCTCTGACGTGGTCAGGGATTTATCAGATTCTCTGATAATTTCCGCTGGAGTTTCAAACGAGATCTTAACCCTATGGACTATTTTGCATGGAGTCAACTACAAAAAGCAGTTTACTACAAAATAATTCGTAATATCGAACATTTAAGACAACGCCTTCTTGAATGTTGGACCGGCTTGATCAAAGACAGATATCCAGTGCTATTGGACATTGGAGAAGACGCCGACAAATGGTTGTGCGGGCAAATGGCGATTACATATAGAGCATCATTTTTAATTTTGATTATTTGAAAGACCATTAATCATTATTAATTTTACCAACATTAAGTTTCTGCATTTTGAAGTACCTAATAAATTGTCTTCAAAAACAACATTTTTCGCATCATTGTGTATTGATCTCCATAAGATTTTTAATTGAGCCTAAAAAATAATACCTAAAAAGTCCTGCTTATCTTTAAAGTCTACTCTTTCCAACAGTGCATTCATTATAAATTAAGGTTATGTATTTCCGAAAATAGAGTATTTCTAATTTTGTACCGTTTTTTTGCCTACTGTGTATTTTATATTGACGTCACAAAAAAGGCTCCTTGCGTCAAAGTTTTCAACATTTTTAGTAGTTCATATGTGTTTCAAAAGCTTGAATAAAAATTAATTAGCTTTTTGAGCTCAGTCTAAATAGAAACTCAGAATAAATTTTTGAACGTGATGAATTTACCATTACAGCATATTTAAATCTAAGTGCAGTATATCCCCCGAAGAAACTTAATATTAGCATTTCATATAAATGCTTATTAAATTTCATTTATCGACATCTATTTGACCTCTGTTTCAGACCAATCTGACAATAACTGTTGTGCAATGAGCTTTTTTATTGAGTAAACTGCTTACAATTTCAAAGTCGAAAAATCAGCATTAAAAAAAAACAAATCAACATTTCTCTCAACTAACTCAAGTCCCGTATGTTTGGCCATTTTATTATGTGGTTAGATCATTCAAATTAGTTTCAGATATAATTACGTTCATAAAAACAAAAAAAGTGGATTTTCTTAATTTTTCAGCACTATTTCACCACATTCTCCCCTTAATATATAGGCTAAATACGCTCCTGTGTAGTGACGTCTAAAGACGTGTTATGACATAAAGTCACAAAAACATGGAATAAGACCTAAGAGGAACAAATGAGAGTACGAGATGGTAGTGTGGTCTGTTCCCTGCACAGTTCAGTAACTTGCGCCTACCAGGATTTGACCCCGTGTCCGCGTCAGACAGTCTCGGACTTATACCACCAAATAGCCTACGATGTTGAAATTGCTGATTTTATTGACGCTACATATCCTTGCAGTCGATTCAGCGTCTTTAAATTCATTTAATGAAAACGGTATAAAGATCATGCCTTTCCTGAAAATTCTATTCTTGGTGACATGCTGACAGCAGCTTATTTGCTGAACGCACAAATGCTTACACGCTTTTACATTTAAGTGGGAAAGTAAATACATTTCACACAAACTCGTATGAACACTTTCTTGCGTGAATTTTAATATTAGTTCCAGTTAGTTCAAATATTTACTTTTGTGGGAATTCAAGTGGGATTGAAAAGGCCGTCGATTGCGCTACATTTGTGTAGGCCTATAGAGAAACGGGACGGCTTTTGTTAAACATCATCTCGCGTAAGTTTCCCACTGGGAAGAAACAATCTTAATCACTCATTTCGAGATTGGAGACAGGTGCTTTATTTATTTATTTATTTATTTATTATTATTATTATTATTATTATTATTATTATTATTATTAAGTACTATTCTTAATTGTGTTTATTATTAATTGTCATTATTGAGTGTAATTAGTTACCACTGCCACCGGGTATTTACCCATTTGCAGGATGAATAAATAAATAAATACATACGTACATACATACATACATACATACATACATACATACGTACATACATACATACATCGACCTGGTTGGCAAGTTAGTATAGCGCTGGCCTTCTATGCCCAAGGTCGCGGGTTCGATCCCGGGCCAGGTCGATGATATTTAAGTGTGCTTAAATGCGACAGGCTCATGTCAGTAGATTTACTGGCATGTAAAAGAACTCTTGCGGGAAAAAATTCCGGCACATCCGGCGACGCTGATATAACCTCTGCAGTTGCGAGCGTCGTTAAATAAAACATAACATTTTTTACATACATACATACATACATACACCGGCGTGGCTCAGTCGGTTAAGGCGCTTGCCTGCCGGTCTGAAGTTGCGTTCGGGCGCGGGTTCGATCCCCGCTTGGGCTGATTACCTGGTTGGGTTTTTTCCGAGGTTTTCCCCAACCGTAATGTGAATACAAGGTAATGTCTGGCGAATCCTCGGCCTCATCTCGCCAAATATCATCTTGCTATCACCAATCTCATCGACGCTAAATAACCTAGTAGTTGATACAGCGTCGTTAAATAACCGACTAAAGAAATACATACATACATACATACATACATACATACATACATACATACATACATACATACATACATACATGCATATATGCATACATACTATGCACCGCAAGAAGTAATGGCATTGGGTTCTAAATGGCGATAAAATCGTTAGCATGACTTTCTCCGGGAAGTAAGTAAAGCTATGTGCCACATGTCGTAGTTCTACGGTGTAAAAAGAATTCTGTCCCTGTCAGCTCCAGGCGAAATTTGTTGGCAATTTCACGCCCATGTTGAATTTGCATCTTGCATAAACTCTGCAAATGAAAGAATGGTTGAATAAAATACTA
Organism: Periplaneta americana; assembly: GCA_025594305.2. Taxonomy (NCBI): domain Eukaryota; kingdom Metazoa; phylum Arthropoda; class Insecta; order Blattodea; family Blattidae; genus Periplaneta; species Periplaneta americana. The sequence continues at coordinate 25,847,684 of JAJSOF020000025.1, read as the reverse complement.
CTTATAGTACAGGCAGAATAAATAGGCGGGTTTTTGGTTTGGTACGGAAACAACTCACTCCACACTTTCTCCAGCGGTTTATGACCTGAACAAAGAGACCTTTCTGTCGCTCCGTTTGAATGTTAGTTATTGACAAGTGCTCGTCTGTGATACTACTGTGCTAAAGTTTGTTGGTAAATACAATACTGTATATTTCATAATAAACAGTATTTTTAAACAGCTAGTACTGCTACTACTGTTGCTGCAACACCTACAAATGCTGCTGTTAATATTACTGCTACTACAAACCTACTGCTGCTGCTGCTGCTATTAATGATGTTGCAACTGCTACAAATGGTGCTACTACTACTACTACTACTACTACTACTACAGCTGCTACTACTATTGGTTTAACTGCTTTTACAACTACAACTGCTACTACTGCTACAGGTACTACTACTATTCTACTACCTCCACCACAACGAAAACTGCATTTAAAAGTTTTGTTCAGTATGCATGTAAATGGTTCTACAAATCCATTTCTGTTCTCTTTCAATACTGTACATAGATCGAATGTTATCATATCCATCCACACCTCTTGTATCACGATAGCTGTGTGTCCCGATCCTTTTTACAGTGCTATACGTATATGTGGTGAAATTTGAATTAACTTCACTGATGTATACAAGTATTGGTCACTGCTTGAAGACTGCGGTTCGCGTTGTGGATTTAAGTCTACTACTAGGCAGGCATAGAAATGCGATAAGCGAGGCAGTAGCAACAACGTCGATAGAGCTGGAAAGATGGCCAACTTCTCTGGGTTCTCTTATTCGTCTGTAGGGATTGGGCACTGCAGAACTTTGGGGTAGCAGGTGTCGCGGTATAAATTGGTAATGCATGCTTCTCCAGCACAAAGTTGGACGTTACCGCAGGGGCAGTCTATTCGAAAATACAGGCTCGTTGTCGATTTAGTGAGAAGAATTGGAAGATCTGAGGAATACTTGGCTTTACTGTGCACGTGTAGCTGGAGTCTGGCCTGGCCTCGTGTTTACGAACGAGGTAACGGGAACGTTTGTGGTTCTAATTGTCAACACAAATCTTGGAATACAGAAACAGATACCCGTTAACGAAAATAAACTGATTTCTAACCGCAGTGACTTGCGTGTCTGTAAAGCCACTGAATATAGGAGTAAAGACAGAAATACATTATGGTATAATGAACGGTGCAGTAAGGAATGAACTTGTGACAATGAAAAATTCGATGAATATGTTTGTGTATTGAATTAGGGAAAGTACGGAGAAGGTATTAAGAAATCTAGATAAGGGGGTGGGAAAAGGAATATGGATATAAGAGAAGTGATTAGGAGCATGGAAAAGATAGAAAGGAGTACAACAAATCCAGAAGGGCTCAGATTAAGGAGTGTAAGTAGTGATGAGTTTTTAATGTGTAATCAGTAAAATAATTAAAAGTAAGGGAGATGGAATTAGCGAGGAAGAAGAGTGCTAAAAAGTGAGTGCAAGAAAAACAAAGCGATAGAACAAGAATAGAGAAGAGAGTGTCAGTGTCAGAAGAAAGTGTAATGAGTAGACTTCGTTGAATTGCCACACGCAGCATGCAATCACGTTGCCGATGTACGGTAGTATAGAGGAGTTGGGCGACCTCCCGGTCTCGTAGTATAAGCAGTTCATGTTAAGAGATGTGACCGGTTCAAATAGATAGAGCAGCTACAGCTAATGTATAACTATATAAGCACTTGTTTTTGCATTACTGTGGTTGGAATAGTCAAAGCTTAACATTTGTTCAGTGCAGACAAGAATTAAATCACACATGCTACAATGAGAGAGTTGCTGTTCCAAACAATTGCCCCGGAATACCCTTACCCCGCAGCCAATCTCGACCCGTTGGGAAACGTGGTTGGATGCTGTTAATTATTATGCTGAACATTACGGCAAAATAATGGAGGTAATTGTTGCATTGGATAGCACAGACAGTTCCGGTATTGCAGCTGTAAAATCATTGCTTTCTGAACAGCTATTGGAAGATATTCTGTTCATTGATTCTGATTTTAAAATCGTCTCCAAAAGCATCACCCTGTTGGAATCGTCGAAACTACAACTCTGAGAAGCCTTTAATATAGTGGATAAAGTATCACAAACCGTTATCCAAAATAACAATTCACTAATTTCAGAAAAAGTGAAATGTAAGTTGAGAAACATTATTGCTAAAACTTCTGCCTCTTCACAACTTCGTATTATAAATCAGGTCACGACAAGACGTCTGAAGTTGGCGTACTAAAAAAGAGTGACTTTCCGTTCTTCAAGAATGCACCTATTACATCGTGTGATGTTGAACGTACATTTATCCAATATAAAAACTGTTTAAGTGACCATCGCAGGAGATTCACTTTGCAGTCACTCAAAATGTACGTAACTCTTTACTGCAATGCACATATTCAAGGATGATGTGAGTATATTACATTAAATTTTAAGAGTTAATATATCTCACTAAAAATAATTGTGTATTTACATGGTTATACATTTCCTACTTCAATGACCATTTCTTGAATGCAAGATACAGGTTTTATTGTAACCGCAGTATACTGCTCAGTGTTTACATTAGAGGCATACTCCATCCTTTGCACATCCCCTTCTCATACTGTCTATACGGCGTACGCAGTAAACCTTACGATTCTCGTGGCAATTCCACGAAGTCTAGTAATGAGTGTAGTAAGACAGACATAGAAGCAATAAATTATAGTGAATGAATAATAGACTCAAATGAGAGGTAAAGAGAGAAACCAGTAGCGAAATTAAGTGAATTGGGGCCACCGGCGTGGCTCAGTCGGTTAAGGCGCTTGCCTGCCGGTCTGAAGTTGCGAACGGGCGCGGGTTCGATGCCCGCTTGGGCTCATTACCATGGTTATACATTTCCTACTTCAATGACCATTTCTTGAATGCAAGATACAGGTTTTATTGTAACCGCAGTATACTGCTCAGTGTTTACAGTAGATGCATACTCCATCCTTTGCACATCCCCTTCTCATACTGTCTATACGGCGTACGCAGTAAACCTTACGATTCTCGTGGCAATTCCACGAAGTCTAGTAATGAGTGTAGTAAGACAGACATAGAAGCAATAAATTATAGTGAATGAATAATAGACTCAAATGAGAGGTAAAAGAGAGAAACCAGTAGCGAAATTAAGTGAATTGGGGCCACCGGCGTGGCTCAGTCGGTTAAGGCGCTTGCCTGCCGGTCTGAAGTTGCGAACGGGCGCGGGTTCGATGCCCGCTTGGGCTCATTACCATGGTTATACATTTCCTACTTCAATGACCATTTCTTGAATGCAAGATACAGGTTTTATTGTAACCGCAGTATACTGCTCAGTGTTTACAGTAGATGCATACTCCATCCTTTGCACATCCCCTTCTCATACTGTCTATACGGCGTACGCAGTAAACCTTACGATTCTCGTGGCAATTCCACGAAGTCTAGTAATGAGTGTAGTAAGACAGACATAGAAGCAATAAATTATAGTGAATGAATAATAGACTCAAATGAGAGGTAAAAGAGAGAAACCAGTAGCGAAATTAAGTGAATTGGGGCCACCGGCGTGGCTCAGTCGGTTAAGGCGCTTGCCTGCCGTCTGAAGTTGCGAACGGGCGCGGGTTCGATGCCCGCTTGGGCTCATTACCTGGTTGGATTTTTCCGAGGTTTTCCCCAACCTTAAGGTGAATTCCAGGTAATGTATGGCGAATCCACGGCCTCATCTCGCCAAATACCATCTCGCTATCACCAATCTCATCGACGCTAAATAACCTAGTAGTTGATACAGCGTCGTTAAATAACCAACAAAAAAAAAGTGAATTGGATACTAATATGAAGCAGTGTTGTGGAGTTGGAAGTAATAGCAGTGGTATTCTGGATATAAGTATACGGAAAGAAACAATGAAAGAGGGATTATGAAGTAGAAACGAAAAGAAAACGATAAATATGTAAATAAATATATAAGAGATTAGTAAGGGAATGCTATAGGATGGAAGTGTTGTGAAACAGAGAAAATGTAAATGTATACAAGAATTAGGAAAACGGCTAAGAAAGACGAAATAAGAGTAGGGTGAATTTGAGAATAGAGAAATAATAATAATAATAATAATAATAATAATAATAATAATAATAATGATAAAATAATAAAAATAATTAATGAAAGGAATATGTAGTAGGAAAGAGCATAAAGCAAGGGAGACAGTCTTGTTAGGTAAAGAGAATAGAAGAGAATATACAGGGAAGGATAGATAACAATGTATTTAGAACGGTAGGATATGAATTAAACGGGAAATACATAATAAATGAATATTTATTACAAAACAGACTATAAGAATTGGACAAGATAATGGCGAAGAAAAGAGATAAAATGTAAATGTTAATAATAATAATAATAATAATAATAATACATGAACAGGGATGATGTGTGGATAGATATTTAAGTGATGCTGTATCTAAAAGCAGAAATGTAAAGGTCCACCATAACTATGAATTTTAAAGTTCGTTGACGAATAAATATCATCATCGTAAGGCCACTGTTATCACAGTCTAGTATATACAGCCACGAAGCTCAATACGTAGGGAATATGCATCCATAGATAGTTGCTAACCACTAGGATCGCTACTATCGCCTCATCACAGACTATACGAAATAGTGACGGCACAGTCTATTGTTCCTAGTACTCTCATCACCTCAAGCTTCGTGACTGTATATACTACTGGGTATTCATTTCAAAGTGTGTCATTACGTCACTGTTGTGAGTCAGCGATTTGAAGCGAGTTTCAGCTTTTATGTCAGAGAAGTTGCCTATTAATCAAGGCGTTCAATCTGAACTTGAGAACGTGTACGGTATAACTTGAACGTCGTACAAACAGATGGCGGTCTGTACTGTCTGTGTACTACCATACCCTCTTTCGAACTGTGTTTTGCGCAGGCAAGTCGTACGCAGGGTATTTGTTATCATCGGTTGCATACGGCAACTTTCCACAACACAAATCAAATGCTCCGTGTCCATGTTGACCGTCGAAGTTAATGTCAACAAATACGTAAGTAATCGTCTTAACCCTGTCCCCATATCCCGACAGTAGGAAAAAACCCACCTCAGTACATGTTTCCAAACAGTTCACATTCCTGCCACTACCGGCGTTACCATACGTATCGGTAAGTACTCTTCAGAATGAATGCCGTACTTGGTAGGCAACTTCTCTGACATATAGGTAATACACCTCTGCGGAAGTGTAGGAAGATTGAATTCTCTAGGCTCATCGACTAGCCACATGACGGCATACAGCGAGCCATGACACACTTTGAACTGAACACCCAGTAGACTGTGCTGTTATTAAATCGTATACCGGGTGTTTCAACATTTTCCTTATATCGTTAATGAACGAATGTCTTTTATAAGTGATTTGAAACGATGGTAACCATAGAATAACGAACAGCATACGTCTGCTTGGAATGACTCGTGAATAGGTCGAAACAGATTTTACTCGAAAATTCAGGAAAGCAGTCCCAGCAAGCATTCTATCAGAGATGTAGTGAACAAATTAAAAAAAAAAAAAGGCAGTGTTCGGATAACAAACATTCGGAGATGCCGCCTACAACACCATAAATAATGCAAGCCATCGTCACTATATTATTCTGTCGTAACATGTTTTTGTAATAACGGTATTTTATTTATATTACCTCAAACAAAGTTATTATGAAATTCAAAGTTTATCATAAATAGCTGACTGGCTGGCGTGTGCATTTCAGTACTCATTATGGCCGGCAGAGTGCTATAGTTGTCACCCGAATGTCGATCATAATACACAGCCTCTGAACGTTCGTTAGAAGTTCAACGTATGGACGACAGCAACGTAACATAACTCAAACGAACGTCGATCGTAATGTTTTGAAATAAAAGCCCTGCATGGGTATTATACTCTTGGAAGACGCACGAATAAAGAATATTTACATTATTGCTGTACCCTTTTTAATTCGAAATTATGAAAAATTAGAATACATTTTTTTGCTTGGCCATTTAACGATGCTGTATCAACTACTGGGTTATTTAGCGTCGATGGAATTTTCAAAATGAGGCCGAGGACTCGCCACAGGTTACCTGACATTCGCCTTGCTGTTGGGGAAAACTTAGGGAAAAAACCCAACCAGCGGAAATCGAAGCCACACCAAGCTCAACTCCGGATGAGCAGAAAAACGCTACCGCGTGAGCTACGTCGATGGCCTAAATCACAATACTGAGAATTTATTTAACCCCTTCAGGCCTGGTGTACATTATAGTGTACATTGTCTCTTTTTTTTTTTTTGGAATGTCTTGAATACGTTTAAAAATTCTGAAAAATTCAGTGTGATAGAAATGGAGTATATTATTTTTAAACATTTCTACACCTGAATTAAAAATAAGATTTAAAATTTTTGGGCCCCGCGGGTCAAAATTGTCCCCAAATTTTGATTTTCTGTGAAGAATTGATTTGGGAATTTTGGATCCCCAGAATATTGAGAGACCATTTTTTTTTTCTTTTTCGAATTTTTTAAAAATATAAATTCAGGTCTCAAGGGGTTAAATGAAGTGGTTCCTTGATTTTCCGTATGGAATGTCTTCGATACTTTTAAATATTTTGAAAAATTCACTGTGATAGAAATGGAGTATATTATTTTTTAAACATTTCTATACGTGAATTAATAATAAAATTTAAAATTTTGGGGCCCCACGGGTCAAAATTGTCCACAAATTTTGATTTTCTGTGAAGACTTGATTTAGGAATTTTGGATCCCCAGAATATTATGCGACCAGTTTTTTTCTTTTTCAAATGTTTTAAAAATATAAATGCAGTCTGAAGGGGTTAAATGAAATGGTTCCTTGATTTTCCGTATGGAATGTCTTCGATACTTTTAAATGTTTTGAAAAACTCAGTGTGATAGAAATGGAGTATATTATTTTTGAAACATTTCTATACGTGAATTAAAAATAAAATTTAAAATTTTGGGGCCCCACGGGTCAAAATTGTCCCCAAATTTTGATTTTCTGTGTAGAATTGATTTGAGAATTTTGGATCCCCAGAATATTATGTGACCAGTTTTTTTCTTTTTCAAATGTTTTAAAAATATAAATTCAGGTCTAAAGGGGTTAAATGAAATGGTTCCTTGATTTTCCGTATGGAATGTCTTCGATACTTTTAAATATTTTGAAAAATTCAGTGTGATAGAAATGGAGTATATTAATTATTTTTGAAACATTGCTATACCTGAATTAAAAATAAAATTTAAAATTTTGGGGCCCCACGGTCAAAATTGTCCCCAAATTTTGATTTTCTGTATAGAATTTATTTGGGAATTTTGGATCCCCAGAATATTATGTGACCATTTTTTTTTTTTTCAAATTTAAAAAAAATATAAATTCAGGTCTGAAGGGGTTGAATGAAATGGTTCCTTGATTATCCGTATGGAATGTCTTCGATACTTTTAAATATTTTGAAAAATTCAGTGTGATAGGAATGAAGTGTATTATACAAATCTAGTCTTTCCGGTAAAGCTCCCTGTAATTCGAAGTATATTATTTTTTAAACATTTCTATACGTGAATTAAAAATAAAATTTAAAATTTTGGGGCTCCACGGGTCAAAATTGTCCCCAAATTTTGATTCTCTGTGTAGAATTTATTTGGGAATTTTGGATCCCCAGAATATTATGTGACCAGTTTTTTTTTTTTTTTTAATTTTTTAAAAATATAAATTCAGATCAGAAGGGATTAAATGAAATGGTTCCTTGATTTTCCGCAGAGTGTGGCATGTCACCATTTTTATTCATTCTATGTAATTTAAGAGATGAGTTTCCTTTAATATCATCTCGTATAAGCAGGCTCTGTGCCTGTCAGAAGCAGATGGCTAGATTTTTATCAGCCACTTCATATAATTACGCCCCTCACGTCAGCACATGCAAGTCGTCTCTGAGAACGAGCACATCTAGATGGCCGTGTCCATTATGTCGGTGTCAGCTGGTTCTTCCATACGTGTTTCCGCTGTCCTGCGTGCTAGAAAGTAACGCCACAGACCTGCATAGATTTATTACTGACAATTGCTGTCTCAGCTTGCATTTTGTTTATCTACCGATAGATTCTATCCCGTCAAAAGTAGTTATTTCATGTCAACTCATGCCTTCCTCTGCGACTTAAACGACAGCAGTAAGGTTATTAAACCAGTGGACTCGAATTCGATCTCCTACAGGGGAATGATAATTCAAATCTCTCTCTTTGGGACTAGATAAGGGCTATTCCATCTCAAATCGACCGAAATATAGAGAAAATTGACCTTGCAATTTTTAAATACAATGAAGCTTTTTCTGTCCGCAGACAACTATGATACAATGCTTGGTGCAAAGTTTGAGGCATCAGAACTTCATAGTGTTTAAATTATAGTAATATACGTTACAAGAGCGGTATGTTGACGTTTTCATGTTCGAGGAAAAGATTGAAAAAGCGAAACGTAGTTGAGCTTTTTTAATTTCCGAGAACATGAAAACAAATATACCGCTCGTGTATCGTACATTATTTTGTGCGAAGATCGTTTATTACATACCTGAAAGAGGAATTTCTAATTAGTTGCAATGAAATCTCCATCTTGGTTTCTGTTCAATGACGGCAACTTTGGAAAACAAATATATCTATCTTCAGCATTGTTCCTATAAAATGTTTTCTGTGTTTACTATACTGCAGCAGGCCGTGATATACGTCTGTCTTTTTTTCCCCCAGTCTATGATGAGTCTGGAATCTTGTTGATTTTTTCACGGCTTCCTTAATGTTATTTGCATTACAAATGCAGTAACTTTTGTGGTGTTGTAGAGTTTACTTAATTTTTGCAAATATTTAAAAACAATAATTAACAATGCAATTTAGGTGAAATTGCAGTGGTAAGTTTCCAATTTATAATTGTTACTATATTGAACGTCTTTAAAAATAATATGTTAAAAGCCTAAAGCAGTAAAATGAATATGACGCTTAAGCGGTAAGAATAGGGAAATTGTTATGTGTGTTAGGTTCGGAATACTGAATGTGGTATTTCACACTTACCGCGTATTGGTTTTGTGCGGAAAGCAAGCAAATACGCACGATATTTTTATTGGGTTATTTTACGACGCTGTATCAACATCTAGGTTATTTAGCGTCTGAATGATATGAAGGTGATAATGCCGGTGAAATGAGTCCGGGGTCCTACACCGAAAGTTACACAGCATTTGCTCGTATTGGGTTGAGGGAAAACCCCGGAAAAAACCTCAACCAGATAACTTGCCCCGACCGGGATTCGAACCCGGGCCACCTGGTTTCGCGGCCAGACGCGCTAACCGTTACTCCACAGGTGTGGACGTAATACGCACGATCTCGCACAAAAAATATATTTTAATTTATCGTATTTTCATAAAATTAGCAACTTTAAACTGCTGTGGCTCCGAAACCTTTTCACTTAATGATCAAAATCATGGTTTATTTTGATGCTGAAATGTTAAAGTTTATATTGACATGTTAACAGTTTTTCTTACTTTTTATGGAAATGGAGAAATTTAGATTTTTCTTAATTAAGACACCTTTGCCTACGAAAAAATATTTTTAAAATATATGGTTAGATTCCGCATTGAAAGTACAAATAAACACGTATTTTTTACTGATGCAACGTTAATAAGGAAGTATTGAAAAATCAAATAAAGAAAATAAATAGTGCGCGCGTGAAGTAACCAGCTGACTGTGAGGCGGGAACTAGCCTAGGCAAGCAAGGCCAGGAGACATAAACATGTGATGTTTCGTCTAGTAGCGCATAGCTGGCCTAGCTTTATCACAGGTTTTCATAAACACAAGAGTAAAATGACGCCCAACGCTCGCTAATCTTCATCTCTCGGCCAGTGCGTGCTGTGTTACGCATTTCAAGTCTAGGCGTGTGAAATAATTTATTTAATACCCTCGAAACTTATTGCCGTGACACTAAGCAAACAATGCCGAATCCCTCTTAATAATGCAAGGTTTTTTTCTCAATTTTTTTTTTTTTACATTTTTACAAATGGGCAAAAACTAAAAGTAAGTAAAATTAGGTTATCTGTTTCTCTGTATACAATAAAAATAAGGGTTACTTCTTATCATAACCTACCAAATGTCAGCTTCAAAATGAGCTCTCGTTCAATGTTCTGCAGTAAATGGTTCCAGAGTTCTGAGCGCTGAAAGAGGCTTGTTTTTCTAAAATACGCTAAATTTGTCGCTCAACAATACGAAAACTGTTTGACTTTCGATAGTATATTTTTGCAAATGCACTCTCCTCAGCACCTTGTATAAATAGGGAAAAAATTAGAGTATAAAAAAATGCGACTTTTTTACTGATCGATTTCATATGGAATAGCCCATATGTATCCACGCGCCATGCCAGCCAAGTGATTAGAATAACCTTCTACATAAATCTGAATATCTACTGTTGGTTAAGAATAATATTTTTAGCAGGCATAGTCAGTAAATTAAGCTCTAAAGCAATGATCAACAAAGATGACGTCATATAAAATGCAACCCGCAAAGCACAGCAAGGGGAAAGATATGAGGAGGAAGGTATAAGAGAAGAAGGCGGCTAACACCTTCACTATTGCACATGAACATTGCGTACAGTAGAGGAGGCAAGACCTTTTCTGTGCTTTATCTTGTGCAGTGACTATATCGTCAATGGGTGTGGGGAGGGAAAATATTTTTAGTCTGATATGAACATTTCATAGCATGGTTTGGGAAAGCCATTGATTTCAAGTCCCGATATGCTCAGTCAATTTAAGAGAGCAGTGTATTATGATAATAAATTATTCAAAGAATTTTAGTTTTGATCTTTAAACATGCAGAAATTTGGTCCGCACAAATGTAACTTTCCGTTCTGCAAGGGAATTTCAAAATGTTTAATTTGTTCCGATCAAATTTCTGCACATTTAAAGGACAAACCTAAATTCTTTCAGTTATTTATTATCATAATACACTGCTCTCTTAAGGGGTTAGATACAGCTTACAGCAGTAATTTTTTTTAAATATTCAACGGTTTTTTTCCCTCCATTACTGTATCTTGTACAATAATGAAAATTGGTATGTGTAAAACACTTTGCTTCTACCATATGAAAAAAAATATTTTTAGAATTAAAAATTATTTTTATTTAATTTACTTATTTATTTATTTATTTATTTATTTATTTATTTATTTATTTATTTATCTGTCTATCTATTTATCTATTTATTTATTTATGCATGTATGTATGTATGTTTATTGTATTTATTTGTATTTGTATGTATGTATGTATGTATGTATGTATGTATGTATGTATGTGTGTATGTATGTATGTATTTATGTATGTATGTATGTATATACGTAAAAAATTTTATGTTTTATTCAACGACGCTCGCAACTGCAGAGGTTATATCAGCGTCGTCGAATGTGCCGGAATTTTGTCCCGCAGGAATTCTTTTACATGCCAGTAAATCTACTGACATGAGCCTGTCGCATTTAAGCACACTGTCGCATTTAAGCACACTTAAATGCCATCGACCTGGTCCGGGATCGAACCCGCAACCTTGGGCATAGAAGGCCAGCGCTATACCAACTCGCCAACCAAGTCGACGTATGTATGTATGTATGTATGTATGTATGTATGTATGTATGTATGTATGTATGTATGTATGTATGTATGTATGTATCTGTCTGTTCTGATCCAAAACGGTGGCAGTTCACTGTGCAGTGATGAAGCATTACCCTCATAACTCATAAACTTGTTGACTTTTTCATGTTCTCTGTATTTTATTTTATTGCTGAAACACATGTTTACAATACCATGCTCTTTCAACTACATTCCTTAATAAATGATATTTTTGATTTTGTGTTAGAAGAAAATATTGGTATTTGACTATTTTATTAAATTAATTTATTTTTTATCAGACAACCTGTGAAAGGTAGAGAGGTGATTTTGCATCATATTGTAGATACGACATGCATAAATAAACAAAAAAATTCATTACAGAATGTTGGATAGTTTTTGAGTTATGAGAGAAACGCCTCATCACTCCACAGTGATTTTGAATTTTGAAAAAAAAAATATATATATACATTTTTTTAATCGTAAAAATATTTTTATCATATAGCAGAAGGACAGTGTTTTACACATACTAATTTTCATTATTGTACAAGATACAGTAATGGAGGAAAATAATTTTGAATATTTCCAAAATTTTACTGCTGTAAGCTGTACCTAACCCCTTAAATTGACTGAGCATATTGGGAATTCAATCAATGGCTTTCCCAAAATACGCTATGAAATGTTTGATATAAATCAATTTTTAATCCCTAAATGAAAGCAAAAACGAGAAAAATTGTATTAAACTTTTTTATTCGAAATGTCTCAAAGAATAACTCCCTGAATGCTGGGTAACTTTCGGTGCTGGACCCCGGACTCATTTCACCAGCATTATCACCTTCATTTCATTCAGACGCTAAATAACCTAGATGTTGTTACAGCGTCGTAAAATAACCCAATAAAATAAAAAATAAATAGCTCCCTGAAATTAATGATATTGTTTACGTTTCATTTTGTATATGTCGCTTTATAATTCGTAAGAAATGAAAAAATAATCTGAATTTCAGAGCCGTTTTACAATAATTTGCCATTTTTATTTCTTACCAAATAAATATTTATTAATTGTTTCAGTTAAAGTGGTTTATTTCATGCCTATCATTTCCGGATGAATTTACTCGTGCTGCTGAATATAAGTAAATTTTGTATCCTAAATTCAGAGATTTCGGTGTACAGAGGCATATCAAAAGCGGCTTTGTTTATGAAACGAATGGTGAAAATGGGTATGGTCCCGAAGATCTCGAATTAGACTCTTTTTATCAACACATTAACTTGTCTTTATACTTCATATAATGGGAGAGAAAAGGGTAAAATTGTTTGTGTACATAGAGTCGTTCAAACGTACAGAAAACAGACAGAATTCCCATACTTTCGTGACTTCAGCACTAGAAAGGGTGTGGTTGCAACACGCTAAGGTTACTTGCCTTTTACCTCCAGAAGAGATCCGGTATTGAACACGGCAGTAGGATAAATGTGAGGCGGAAAGCGAAAAGGGACCTCTTGTCGAAAATTTAAGATGTAGATTTTATGTTATTTTCAAATTCAGCATTAAATTCTGAAAAATTTGATATACCAAATTTAGATTTCTTACTAATAAATTGAGTGAGTTATGGCAGTTTGAATATTTGTTACGGAAATTAGATGTTTTGAGAAAACAAGCTTTAAAGTTTTACATTGCCACCATCAGTATAATTTTACTTTTACATCGATACGATCTTGAACAGGACAAACTAAGCTGTAATAATCGACAAGATACCAAATTCGATATTTTCGACCCTAACCATCCATTTTGTTTGTACTGAAGATTTTATTTCTTCGACAAGAGGTTACCCAGCATTTGCTCTTAATGAGTTGAGAGAAAAAGGTGTCCACATCTGTGGAGTAACGGTCACCGCGTCTGGCCGCGAAACCAGGTGGCCCGGGTTCAATTCCTGGTCGGGGAAAGTTACCTGGTTGAGGTTTTTCCCGGGGTTTTCCCCTCAACCCAATACGAACAAATGCTGGGTAACTTTCGGTGCTGGACCCCGGACTCATTTCACCGGCATTATCACCTTCATCTCATCCAGACGCTAAATAACCTAATATGTTGATAAAGCGTCGTAAAATAACCTACCAAAAGAGAGAGAGAGAGAGAGAGAGAGAGAGAGAAAAGTTCAACCAAGCAACTTGTCCAACCAGGATTTGAACCCAGGCCTGCTCGTTTCGCGGTCAGGCATGGTAATCGTTATTCCACAGCGGTGGACCAACAGATCATGTTACTACTTATGCTGTCCATTTGTTCTACCATCTCATTTCGAATTTGCACGTTTACCTTCTTTACTTTTCTTACGATAACTTTGTTTTCGTCTTGTTTGCATTTATCTTCATCCCATACTGCTCATAACTGTCATTTAGCTTAGTAGATGTCCCATATTTATTTATTTATTATTTTTATTTATTTATTATTTTGCTAATAATTGTAACATAAAATATAATATATACAGAAAAACTTTAGCTCGCCCCTGAAAGAGTAGAACTCGTGCTCAGGGGCGGATTCCTGAATTGAAATTAATAATTATAAAATACAATTTGTCTTATGTCTACTATGCAATTGTAGTACGTATATAAATTTAAATTTACAATTTTTAAATTTTTATAAAATCCATACATAACTTTTTTAATTTAATACTAGAACTATTAGAATTGACAAGATTAGGATATTTAAATATAAATTTGTTATATATTCTTGGGCCTAAATTACTACTATGATTAAATACTGTAACAGTGTTGCATTTTGGTTCAAACAATCTTAAAGAATTCTTAAAGACCTCCTCCTTCGCCAACAACGTCATATTAGCTAATCTTATGAACTTTATTCTTCTTCCTCCTACTATCACCCCTTCCCTATTCTAAAACAGTTATTTACTAAATCCTCAAGTAATTGTTGAATAGAGTAAGTGATATAGAACAGCCTTGTCGTACCCCTCTCCCCATTGCTATTGATTCTCCCCATTAGTGTTATTGGGATTGGTAGTGGAGGAAGTGCTGATAATTTCTCCTTGTCAGTTTTCTTTATATATAATGGATTTCTTAAATTAATTTGGTCTATTTCAATGTACATATTTCCATTTTTTTTTCCACATTGACTAATTGAACAATTATTTCTTGTTTACTTTCAGGTAGGTTTCAACAGGCTGAACCCTATAGGCCTAGCTGTGTCTCAGAAAGTGAAACTGGTACGTTGAAAGTTACGTAGTAGAATATGGAATATAAGAGTGAATATTCTTAAGTTATTACAGATAGGCGTACAATCCGCTAAGTTACATACGAGTATTTGGCACTATGGAACTTCAGACTGTTTCCTACGATACTGTACAGTGGAGCGTTTCCTACAAAAACTGAACAGGAAATAACAATGATTTATTGACAAAAGTGCACTGTGATGCTAAAAATTACCGCGAGGCTCGTTTTTTTTTTTTTTACCTAGTTTCACTCATTTGAATCACAAAATGATTACGTTTCTTCTGTTTAACCCGATAGGATCAGATTATATTTTTCGTGTACAATAAGTCTAGTTTTTGATTCGGCTTTATACATATATGAATAAGGAAATTATAAAAGACTTGTTAATTTTGTAAAAAGAATACACCATGTGTCTGAGGTAACTCCCACTTTAATAATAAACCACAGCCATTCAATTACCATTTTACCTTAGGCAATGTTGGATGACACGTATGATGCACAAGGTTCCCAAACCGTGTTTCATTACAGTTACTCGATGTGAGCGCCATATTCATTCATTCATAGTGTTCTGCCCAAGGGCAGGTCTTTCACTGCAAACCCAGCATTCTCCAGTCTTTCTTATTTTCCGCCTTTCTCTTTGTCTCCGCATACGATCCATGTATCTTAATATCGTCTATCATCTGATATCTTCTTCTGCTCCGAAATCTTCTCCCATTCACTATTCCTTCCAGTGCATCCTTCAGTACGCAGTTTCTTCTCAACCAGTGACCCATCCAGTTCCTTTTCTATTCCTTATCAGTTTCAGTATCATTCCTTCTTCATGTACTCTTTCCAACAAAGCTTCGTTTCTTACTCTATCCATTTCACATGCAGTTTTTCTTGGGAAAGATAAATGCGGTAGCTTACCGTTGCTTTCCGCACACCACTCTCTCTTTCGTATCTTAAAATATCCCAGGGGGCCTCAGCATGGAGGTGAGGGGAGTGGACTTGACTAATTAGGCCCTCCGGACTTCACCGAAATTCATCTCAAGGGTTAAATATCAGTTCTATCGATATATAATAATAATAATAATAATAATAATAATAATAATAATAATAATAATAATTTATTTATTTAATCTGGCAGAGCTAAGGCCAGTAGGCCTTCTCTTCCGCCAGCCAGACTCTAATTCTAATTGAATACAATTGCTTACATAGTTTTTACATTAATATCTAGACCATAAAACAACATGAAAGTAAATAATAAAAGTTGGATAAGTAATGTTAGTGTGACAATAATAAACATTGGTAAGAAATAATAATAATAATAATAATAATAATAATAATAATAATAATGATAATGAAATAATTTATTTATCTGTGATATATATAACCATTAAACATTGAGAAACCTGAAACAGCTATTATTGTTAACAAGAATTGTTAGAAAAATATTTCGTTAGCCTATTCTTAAATTGGTTTGATGTCCGACAGTCCCTGACATTACTCGGTAGGGAATTCCAAAGCCGAGGAACAGCCACAGTGAAAGAAGATGAAATTGAGGATATTCGGTGGGAGGAAAGGATAATATTGAGGAGTGTTGTGATCGTGTGTCTAGGTTATGATCGGTGGATAAATTTTGAAAACGAGACGCAAGATAGACAGGAGTGGAGAATACAATATGTGAAAGAGAAGGGAAAGATAGTGGATTTTCCTACGATCTTCTAGACGGAGCCAGGACAACATTTCGAGGGATGGTGTTACGTGATCAGCCCGGCGAATATTGCAGACGAAACGGACGCACATATTATGAACACGTTGTAGTCTCTGCGCCGAAGTAACTCTTAGATCAGTAAGCAGAATATCACAGTAATCGAAGTGGTGCATCACGAGTGTTTGCACTAACATTTTTTTTCATGGAAAAGGGTAGAAAATTCTTCAATCGCCTAAACGAGTGGATTAATGAGAATACTTTTTGCAGGTTTCTGCAACTTGAATGTTCAATTTAAACTTTTATTCATATCCTAGATTCTTTACTGATTCACTGAACGGAATTTCGGTGCCGTATATTTTAATCGGGGACAAATTTGGTATGGTAATAGTGCTTAACAAACGTGAATGGCCCACAATGATTGACTGTGATGTCGTATATGACGCGATAATCCAACTTCTGCCAGATTCTGGACAAAATGTCAGGTGTCACCGTGGCTGTGGTTTAATACAGTTTATCAATGATCACATCAAATACATAAAAAAATTCACTAGTTTGAATCCTCTCTTTATTATTATTATTATTATTATTATTATTATTATTATTATTATTATTATTATTATTATTGTGAATTTTATTAGTAACAACAATGTAATTTATTCGTCACAACAATAATTCCTTTCTACAATTCACCTTAAACGCTCTCGTCAACAATTGGATCTTCACTCAACACAGTATTCGTTATAGCACTCCACCGACGACAATGACAATTTACTTGGACTATTACGCACAACAATGAACTGTTAATCTTAACTAATATTTACAAAGCACTATTTACAAATCAGAACTACCAGTTCTCAGTTCACAGTTCTTCTATCTCAGTCACTCGAGTTCACAGTATCTCGAACCACAGACCTTCAGAGACAGTTCACTGTACTCGAACTCGGGTCCCTCCAACTGCGGTCCACTGCACTCGAACTCAGGTCCCTCCAACTGCGGTCCACTGCACTCGAACTCAGGCCTTCGGCTGCTGACGCAGTTGCGGACGCACACTCGAGTCGAACTCCGGTACACAAGACTGGCTTCCTTGCTCTGGCTTTCTCACTGACTGAATAACTGAAAAACTCTCGAGTTCGCTGGCGCTTCTTCTTTTATAGCAAAATCATAGTTGCGAGAAATTTCTACAGGTGTGTAGAGAATTATCTGGATATCTCCACTTCGACGGACTTCTCGAAGAGTCTGGAAGGTCCGTTCCCCATTCACTGCGTACGCAGCAGTTGCGCGCGCACTCTCGCTCCACTCTCGCCGCGTTGGCCCTTTCCCCTCTCCGCCGCGCGCCATTCCTCCGTGCTCCGCGCGATCTGCTTTCTTGCGGACGCTGGTCGTGAGTTCGAATCTCACGTCGCTGTTACATTATTATTATTATTATTATTATTATTATTATTATTATTATTATTATTATTATTATTATTATTATTATTTTATTATTATTATTATTATTATTTTATTTTTTAGGTATGGAATATGGAAATCAGTAGAGTAAGTGATAGCGATAGAGATGTTTAAGTTTATATTTTTTGCTTAATCTGACTTCGCTTTCCCCGAGATTCCTATCTCAGTACGTTCTGTACAGCAACTTCTACTTCCTGTTTAATTTTTGTACGCTTTTACCGAATCGCTATGTGTCTGCCAAGATTGTTCATGGATCATATTTATCAAGTTACAGTCCTGTAGCAGGCATTATTACTTATGTATGAGGGTGTCAGAAGCAAAGGGGTACAAGTGACATTTCTAAGAACATGAGTTAAATGCATCCAGGACAAACTAAAGCGTCTAAAATTTTAGTGGCAAATGGCTATGCCTTTTAACAACATCAGACACTGTAATTAAAATAAAAAATTCACGGAATTTACGAAAGTTTAAAGTACTTTCATCCACATTTTCTAAAAAATAACTTAGCTACACTTCTACCCCTTTGCTTCTGATCCCCTCATATGCAAGTATACGTGTAGCGTAGTATGCCAGTATTCTGTTAAGATAAAAATGAAATATGTCTTCATCTCATGCTTGTGTAATGTGCATAATATGCATTCTATATCGCGAGGAAAAAACTAATATACAAGTGTGGAAAAATGTAAATAGAATGTAATGAAAAAATGACTTTCCATACGTATCGCTACAGCTGTGTCGGCGACAATTAAAATGTAACTATGATATACGGAATTGAGGTCAGGTTTATTTAACAGACCTATAATGGCGTATATTGTGCTATGTTGCACGGCCCGTTTAACATAATCCCCGCTCCAATGTAGTCTTTTTATGCAGGCATATTGAAAAATTGTTAAAATTCACATTCTCCCTACTCGGAACAAGTATTTCGGGCTCTGTATAATCTCGTAGGCTACACTTGAGAGTACAGAAGCGTTCATTTGTATTCCCGAGAAAATTGTATGTATATCGTTTTCCGAGGACTTTAGAAAACATGGCGGGATACAGAGGTCTTCTGCTGAAATTAAAATCTTAATGGAATTCGCCTGACATTTTCACTTGATTATTTTAATTTAGTTTATTTTAAATTATTTATACAGTTTCATTTTATAACATTAATTGAAATAATAGGCTACGCTGAAATATAATATAACATAATATAATCTATATATATAATTTGAACTGGTAATGGAAATTACGGGAAAACGGCTGAACGGATTTTAATGAGTGACCCCTCATTTTCATGCCTGGCATCCAAAGTTTTTCGGAAAAGTAGTAGTTTTCAGTGAAATGTCAATTTTCCTACATAATTTTCCTATTTTCCAAAATCCATCTGTTGTCAGTTTTGAGAACTAACTTTATTCAATCACGGCCGACTTGATTGAATTTCAGAAGAAAACACACACTACAATAAACAATAGGCTATTACACGAAGGCCATGACCTGCAGGATTGCCGACATATTTAGAACTCAATTCAATTTGTTATTAAAAACTGATTCTGGAGTGTATCATTTTCTGAGTACAGCTGTGTATTGAATATTCAAATCTACGAAACTTGAGGTGGTTTGATGACATTATTACCATTAGAAATTAAATATTATTATAGTTAGTATCATGATGCGTCTATTCTTCATTAATTGTACATAATATTGATGCTATATTGATGACATGAAAGTGAAAAGTTTTGAGGTTATATGAGTAAATGTAGAGAATATCTCAATTTAGATCTTCATTTCTATAATTTACTGAGTGACTGCTATATATACAAAACTTAGGTAAGATAATAATATTGTTATTAAAAATAAAATATTTTTATACTTATTAACCCAGTGGGGTTGGGTCTTTTTCATATACTTAATGGCAGTGTAGTGTAGATATTAATATGTGTCATTGTCTTCAGTATTGGTTCGAGAGACCGCAAAAATTACAGTTCCTAAGGAAAGATCAAAAGGTATTACTTACTGATAAAATAAGAGGCCTAGAAAATTTTAGTCTCCAGATCATTTCAGCAAGATCTCTTAGTAGGATAAAATGATTTTACGCTCTACATTTCAAGTTCTACATGCAGCAGCTATACGAAAATGCTATTGTTCGAAAGCTTAGCAAACCTGGCATTTTTTAACTTTTTCCTACAATCCACAATGACCTGAAATAGCTACTGCTATCGTCCTGACATTGATATTTGCGTTTTCGCGTTGAAACTCAAAAACTAAAGTTGGATAGGTTCAAGAAAAAGTATTTGGCCTAAAAGAATCCATTCAGAGGGAGTATGTTTCATTATTATGGAAGCAAATAACTATCAAAAAGACAAGTATTCTTCCTTGAAAATAAATCTGAAAAATTTTTATTTGAACGTCTAACGAACTTAGTTTGCAGCAGTATTTGCTGCACAAGCCACTAGCATAATATAATATAATATAATACAGTATAATATAATATAATATAATATAATATAATATATAATATAATATAATATAATATAATATAATATAATATAATATAATATAATATAATATAATATAATATAAGTATATTTATTTTATATGTTAAGTATGCTACTATCGATATGTATTGTTGTTATAATCGACATATAATATGTTGCCAACTTCTAAATTAACAGTCAGTTTTATATTGTTGACTTGTAGCCTACTTCAAAATGGAAATAACGGCAGTAATAGTAAAACATATTTTCCCTGGACCAAAAATATAATACGAAGTGACAAAATCACATCAGTAGTAACAAACTTTAAACTCTTTTATTTTTTTTAATTTGGTGGCATTTAATGCTTATCGAATATCGAATACAAACGCTAATCGAACCATTACTTCCGCTGACCTTTTTTGCGTATAATTTGTGATGGGTGGCCCCTATAATGCATCTGTTCCGATTAAAAGATTTAATGCTAACGTTTTCGCCTATTTGGCATCTTCAGGCTTATATTCAGACTATCTCGTGTAGTACATTAATTTTACTGTGATTGGAGAAACCATTAAATATAAAAAAATCTTAAAATAAACATATTAAAACCATATATACAAATTAAATAAATAATAAACAGCAGTTGAGCTAATTATTGTTTGATTGTGTGATGGTTAAAACCAAATTAATATTCATATGTACTTGAATTTATAACAATAAATTAAAACAACTACTGACGCAGAAAAAAAAATTAAAAATTATGGACATTAAAACAGGTTCAAATTATATAAAAGTTACCCTGTGTTTAAGATTAATTATTTCTGAATGTATCTTATTAATGTATTGCACATGATATCAGCCGTCAAGCATATAGGCCTATGTATTTTACAAATTAATGGTTTGGGTCGTTATGTTATATCAAGCTTTTATTTTGATCTAAGTGAGGGGTTGGAAAGCAATGGTGAATCATTAATGTTTAGGTGAGGGGTTTGGACTTTTTCCATTGCTGGTTGTCACAATAAAAAAATTAAGACACAACGTTTCGAAGGGTGGTTCTCCCTTCGTCTTCATGTGGAAGGAAGGAGAGAAAGGAAAAAACCTACTGTTGGGATCGTTACGTACAGCTATTCTGTATGACTGATCGATCAGTGACAACCAGCAATGGAAAAAGTCCAAACCCCTCACCTAAACAAGCTTTTATTTGTTAAAATTACAACTGTAGCGAAGTGATAAAATCTTGTAGTTCATGTTATTTCCAATATCAAACTTAATTTATTAGGAGACTTCGAAATGTTTCAAATGGATCCTTCAATTTAAGTTGCAAACAAGATTATAGGTATAACTTATTGTTAACAGTAAGTTGAGCCAGTCATGAAGCATTGTTTAGATTCAAGCTAACTACTGTAGTTGTTTGTAGAATTATGGGTTGAACAGGCCTTATGTTTTAAACATTGAATCGTCCAGTGATCATTTAGATCAGCCGCACCGAAAATGCGACTCACGATGCAGTGATCAATTTAGATTTTAATAAGTCTTTGCGAGTGGCGTATCGTCGCAATATTTCTCGAAACTTATCTATAAAAACGAATTTCTATGGGAGGGTGCATTCTTTTTCTGAATGATGAGAATATTAAATGTATGATTTGTTCTTTACTAAGATAACATAAACTTAAAACTAGTTAATGAAACATTAAAAGGTTAAGCACTTTCAAATCTAAATCCTGTACGATTCTTTTACTTTAATTTAGATTTTCATCTCACAGTTTCATTTTTAAATGGAACTAGATAATAAGATATAACTTTTCAAATCTTTGGAAAAAAATAAATATTTGAAGCTTTGTTCTTTCGCTTGCTCTGTTGAAGCCATGTTCGCTGTAACTTACGTTTGTGAAAAATTATTTTCAACAATGAAAATAGTAAAAATCAAATTTAGATCACGACTGACAGACAAATACCTTCGTGATCAACTACAATTGGCATTTTAATTCCTGATTTTGAAACTTTGTCGCAGAGACAAAGACAGTTAATTTTAGGTTGTGATAATGTGTTCATTTCTTTCTTCGTTACACGTCCAACATTGATCGTATTTTCGCCACGGCTGATTTATTTTAATAAGTCTTTGGAAGATGGCTTATCCGAAACCCCGCAATTTTCTAACAACATTAAAATCTAAATTTTAATTTAAATGTATACTTATTATTATCCACAGTATTTTATAACATTAATAATAATATAAAATAGTGCTTTATATGCTATCTCTCATTTTGTTAGAAGCAGTGTTGCCAACAGTTGTTCGTATAATCCCGCTAGATGGCTTTCTAAAACCCGCGATTTTCTAACATATGTCTCTAGATTTTAATGTATACTTATTATTCAGTAATAATAATAATAATAATAATAATAATAATGGTCATGATAGAGCATCCATCCGCCAATTTATCGACATCCGCCGCCAGTGTAACGAATATTGCACACTTTATCATGCCCAAAGTGGCTCTATAAAGCAATTTTGAACACTTTTATCACAGACACAACATATTTAAATTCTTATTGCACTATATATGCTACCGTTGAAATCCAAAATCCTACAAAACCAGTTTCACTAGTAAAAACTAGTTTTAAAAAATATGTAGATAGAAAGCGAATTTTAGTAAGATCTAGAATCAATGACAGGTCAGGTTTGGTTTGTGTAGGTTTTTTTTAGGCTTTTACCAAACAAAAACCTAAACAAACCAAACCTAACCTGACATTGATTCTAGATCATACGAAAACTCACTTTCTATCTATCTTTATTTACTTAAACTAGTTTTTACTAGTTGAAACTGGTTTTGACGGATTTCGGGTTTTGACGGTAACTGGAATTATCACTACATTAACTCATCCATTATTTCACAAAACACACACTGAACGAATTAAATTTAATTATGAAAGCCGCTTATAATACTAATATGAATTTCATTTCAGAAACTTTAAAGATTAAAAACCGCTAGTATTCCCGCTAAGCGGGATAATATAATTTCACCCGCGAGACGGCTATCCAAAAAATGCTAGATTTAGCGGAAAAACCGCTGAATTGGCAACACTGGTCAGAAGCTTTAATAAACAAGACAATAATCAGCATTCGTTACTATAGCAATGTCACAAAGCTGACCAATTAGAAGTTATCATAATAATAATAATAATAATAATAATAATAATAATAATAATAATAATAATAATAATGATTTATTTAACCTGGCAGAGTTAAGGCCATACGGCCTTCTCTTACACTCAACCAGGAGTAAAATCTGCCTTACAAAAACACTACAAATTTACAAAGTACACTACAATTTTACACAAAAACTGAACATGATAATAATGATAATAATAATAATAATAATAATAATAATAAAATGTAAACAAGTAAGAAGAAATCAGACATAATATATAACATAGAAAAGAAAGAAAAAAAAACATAATAAAATGTGAACAGCAGGTCAAAAATACATGCGGCATATAAAGTATAAAAATAAGACAATTATTGATAATAATAATAATAATAATAATAATAATAATAATAATAGTAATAATAATAATGATAACAATAATAATAACAGGCCTAATAGTAATAATAATACTAATAGTAGTAATAAAATAGTGCAGTACAAAGCATACAATGAATACAATAGTTTTAAGTACACACAGTAAGGAAAATTATGATTATATACAGCTCAACTTATCACATTAGATATATACCGTTATCGGAAAATATGAAAACAAAAATATAAAATAAGTTAAATATCACTAGAACATTAAAAAAAATGTGAATACGTGGAAACATGCAATAAAACACTTGTCATAATAGTAAGTTAGTTTGACAACTCGTCATAAGATAATTTTCTAACTTGGATTTGAAAGATTTCAATGTTCGGCAGCCCTTGACTTCAGGCGGCAGAGAGTTCCTGTGACGAGAGGTAGCAACAGTGAAAGATGAGGAATACAGAGATGATGTGTGAAGTGGAATTTCTAGCGTGTTATCGCGTTGTGATCGAGTATTAATATTATGATAGCGAGAAAGAGTATGAAAACGAGCGAATAAATAATAGGGGGATGAAGTGTGCATAATTCGATATAGGAGAGAAAGTGAGTGCAGATTTCTCCTCTCATGTAACCTAAGCCATGATAACTTCTCGAAAGAAGATGAGATATGATCATAGTATCGAACATTACAAATGAAGCGGACGCACGGCCTTCCATAATTGAAGATATCTTATTTCAGATAATTACTGTGAATTCAGGCCATGAATCTTTAAAATCCTTATCCATAGATGAAATAATTTATGTTTCAATGTATATATTTACCAATGTTCATCATCACAGCTTCAATAAACGATAACCTATACAATTTATTAAAAGTGTTCCCCTAATTGTTTTGAGCAGAGTATAATATGCGTGATGGTCATAATGCAATGACCTTGTTTCATGACATATATACGAGGAGTAGTTTTGACATTCTCCTGTAATATGACAATTAACACTCGGGGATAGTGCGGGAGCATTAACCCTGCCAGTCAAGGCTCTGCCTCGAGGAAGCGAGTAAGTCCCAGAATTAATGTGAGGTCCGCAGGCGATGAGCGCCGTACTCCCGGACGACTGCTCGTATGCTCAAGGCTGTTATATCCTCTTGGCTGCATGCTAATTAATGCTGTCTACACTCCATGTCCTTTGCATGGAAATTATTTCATTCGTCTTCCAATTACAGCCCCATCATCTTCATGCGTTCACATAAGGTCTTTCATGTGTTCTCCTCCATCTTCCTGCAGAAAATGAAACACGTCTGGCTGGAATTCTGGCCATAATCATAATAATGAATTGCTGGTTATTGTATACACTTACTTACTTACAAATGGCTTTTAAGGAACCCGGAGGTTCATCGCCGCCCTCATATAAGCCCGCCATCGGTCCCTATCCTGTGCAAGATTAATCCAGTCTCTATCATCATATCCAACCTCCTCAAATCCATTTTAATATTATCCTCCCATCTACGTCTCGCCACCCCAAAGGTCTTTTCCTCCGGTCTCCCAACTAACACTCTATATGCATTTCTGGATTCCCCATACGTGCTACATGCCCTACCCATCTTAAACGTCTGGATTTAATGTTCCTAATTATGTCAGGTGAAGAATACAGTGCGTGCAGTTCTGCGTTGTGTAACTTTCTCCATTCTCCTGTAACTTCATCCCGCTTAGCCCCAAATATTTTCCTAAGCAACTTATTCTCAAACACCTTAATCTATGTTCCTCTCTCAGAGTGAGAGTCCAAGTTTCACAACCATAAAGAACAACCGGTAATATAACTGTTTTATAAATTCTAACTTTCTGATTTTTTTACAGCAGACTAGATGATAAAAGCTTCTCAACCGAATAATGACACGCATTTCCCATATTTATTATGTGTTTAATTTCCTCCCGAGTGTCATTTATATTTGTTACTGTTGCTCCAAGATATTTGAATTTTTCCACCCCTTCGAAGGATAAATCTCCAATTTTTATATTACCATTTCGTACAATATTCTGGTCACGAGACATAATCATATACTTTGTCTTTTCGGGATTTACTTCCAAACCGATCGCTTTACTTGCTTCAAGTAAAATTTCCGTGTTTTCCTAATCGTTTGTGGATTTTCTCCTAACATATTCACGTCATCCGCATAGACAAGAAGCTGATGTAACCCGTTCAGTTCCAAACCCTGCCTTTTATCCTGAACTTTCCTAATGGCATATGTATACACTACTGTTATAATTGAGACACGGAATCCAAGAGGAGCCCAAGTCCATTTCATCAAACTTGGGAAATTGAAATAGTAATATGCGTTACAAGAGCGTTATGTTGAAGTTTTCATGTTCGAGGAAAAGTTTGAAAAAGCGAAACGTAGTTGAGCTTTTTAATTTCCGACAATTGAAAGAAAACGTACCGCTCGTGTATCGTACATTATTTTGTGCGAAGATCGTTTGTTACATACCTGAAAGAGGAATTTCTAATTAGTTGCAATGAAATCTCCATCTTGGTTTCTGTTCAATGACGGCAAATTTGCAAAACAAAAATATCTATCTTCAACATTGTTGCTTTAAAATGTTTTCTGTGTTTACTATACTCCAGCAGGCCGTGATATACGTCTGTCTTTTTTTTCCCCAGTCTATGATGAGTCTGGAATCTTGTTGATTTTTTCACGGTTTCCTTAATGTTACTTGCATCACGAATGCAGTAACTTTAGTGGAGTTATAGAGTTTACTTAATTTTTTAAATATTTAAAAACAATAATTAACAATGCAATTTAGGTGAAATTGCAGTGGTAAGTTTCAATTTATAATTATTACTATATTGAACGTCTCTAAAAATAATATGTTAAAAGCCTAAAGCAGTAAAATGAATATGACGCTTAAGCGGTAAGAAGAGGGAAATTGTTGTGTGTGTTAGGTTGGGAATACTGAATGTGGAATTTTAGACTTTACGCGGGTTGGTTTTGTGCGGAAACAAAGCAAATACGTACGATCTCGCAAAAGAAATGTTTGCTGTTGCTACAAAATACCTCTGACTAATTATGTTTTGTTTCGTAAGTACATCTCCATTACATCTTTTCATATATCCATGGCAACAAGCTTCTACTATTATTTTGCATGAGAAATAAATGTTGAAGTGATTAAATATTGGGCCCCTCTTGGATTCCGAGTCTCAATTGTATTCTGTCAAATGTGTCCAGCAGCAAAAGATTGGTGATAATTAGAGCGCGGATATTTGGCAGAATGCCTTTTTTACTGGTTGGAAGTAAATCATTATTTGCATAATCTATACTAATAATAAATCAGTAGCCGAAATTTTTCTCCTAATTTTCGACTTTCCAAAAATAATTGGTCCTAACATATACAATTAACCACCCTGAAACCAAAATCGGAAATTTTTGTTGTCTGTCTGTCTGTATGTTTGTTACCTTTTCACGCGATAATGGCTGAACGGATTTCGATGAAAATTGGATTATAAATTAAGTTCGTTGTAACTTAGATTTTAGGCTATATGGGATTCAAAATACATTATTTAAAAGGTGGGTTATAAGGGGGCCTGAATTAAATAAATCGAAATATCTCGCTTATTATTGATTTCTGTGAAAAATGTTACATAACAAACGTTTCCTTAAAAACAATTTCCGATAATTTTATTCCTTGAAACATTTTGATAGGACTGATATTTAATGAGATAAATGAGTTTTAAAATTAAAATAACTGCCATCTAAGGCCGTGTAATGAATTAAAAAACAAATGACTTCGTCTATAAGGGGCCTTGGACAGCAACAATCGAAAGCTATGAAACATAGCCTACAGATAATGTTTCTGTGTCTGTATGAAGTAATATCAGAAGCTGAATTAACCGATTTGTATAATTAATTATTAATTCACCATTGGAAAGTGTAGTTTCTTTAGATGGACATAATGTTATAATATTATTACAGTAAGTTCTGAGTGAATCGAGGACAGTTAAGATTAAAATAGCTTCTTATGCACAGAAAACTTGATAGGCTATTCTGTACATTCGTTTCCTGTATTTGCTAAAATAATTTTTATGACCAAATGAGTGGTCTCTGGATCAAAATGATCTCATTTTAATTATGCAAATACAATTTAAATTAAGTAACATAATAAACGATTTATCCTTCTATCAAACACGAATGTTCCCTGGATCAAATGTCCTATTTTAATTATGTAATTACTTTATATTTATTTCTAACGGGTGCAGCGGAGCGCACGGTTACGGCTAGTATATTATATAAAAATGTGATTTGGAGTAAATCAAAGTGATAGGGCCAATTTTTATTTTGCCCTTTTAAGGTGTTTCTTACTAATAAATGCCCTTTTTGCTATTTTCATAAACAATATTTCTTGATTATACATCTTGATTACACAACTTTTAACACTGTATCACTTCGGAATATGTATGATAAGTTTTTCTTGTGTTAAATTTTAACGTATCTTGTTAACATGTTTCGACCTATTTTGGGTTATCTTCGGAACTGGTCGTTGTTCGTCTTGGCGCCTCTTGTTTCCTATGTGGGTGCGTTCGTAGTGTAGAGTCAAAGAATGTATGTGTTTTGAAATTGAGTTGTGTGTTGAGAATATCGTTGGGGTGTGTTTTCGTGTGTCTGTATATTTCATATTGTTCTAGTGTGTTGAGTTTCTCGCTTTTTGGTTAGATGTGAAGTATTTCCATGTCTGTATTGATGTCTCTGTAGGTGTGGTTGGCATTTGTGATGTGTTCTGCATATGTTTATTTCCATTTTCCAATTTTCTAATTAATTGCAATGTAATGTGTATGAAATTTAAATATTTGAAACAATGACTAACTTTACTAGCAAGTCCACACCTGTGGAGTAACGATTAGCGCGTCTGGCCGTGAAACCAAGTGGCCCAAGTTCGATTCCCGGTCGGGGCAAGTTACCTGGTTGAGGTTTTTTCCGGGGTTTTCCCTCAACCCATTATGAGCAAATGCTGGGTAACTTTCGGTGCTGGACCCCGGACTTATTTCACCGGCATTATCACTTTCATCTCATTCAGACGCTAAATAACCTAAGATGTTGATAAAGCGTCGTAAAATAATCTACTAAAAATAAAAAATAAATTTAGTAGCAATTAAATGAGAGTAATTTATTTCGGTGCTTAATCTGCTTTAAAACTATTGGTGTAATATGAATAATGATCGAAATCCAGAGTTAAATATAATATTGTCATGTCTTCACGGTACCAACAATTAACTTTATAATTTTAAATATTAAGCTCGTTCTCATAGAAGTTCTCACCTAGCATTTCCAATTGTTTGCTTTACAACTTTCAAATCTTACTGTTACAATTTTGTGCTACACGTGTTTATTATTATAGGAAAAAGAAATTTGACTGAGGAACAGTCAGTTAATTGTCGGGTGACAGAAGGTATAAGATCGGTTAGATAGAATGCCTAACTTCAGTAAACCAATGAAAAGTAAATTTCATGCTTACGTTAGTGAATTTGGTGCCCATGTGTTTTCAACCGATGAAACATTTTTGTTATGTAAGGTTTGTGAAAAGACAGTTAATCACAAAAAGTCTTTTATAAGTCAACATGTGTCACCTACGAAGTAAATATGTGAGTTATGTTGATACAATTTAAATTTATTGATAAAATATATTATCCGTTTTTTGAGTTTATAATGCCTTTTTCTTCTAACATTTTAACATTTGGCAACGAAGGAGTGATTGTAGGGGGAAGAAGAATAAAGTGCATAAAATTTTCTGATGATATGGCGTTGTTAGCAGAAGAGGAGACGATACTAAAGAATATGCTACTGGAGCTAAATGACAGCTGTGAGCAGTATGGAATGAAGATAAATGCAAACAAGATGAAGACATGGTCATAGGAAGAAAAGTAAAGAAGATAAACTTGCAAATTCTAAATGAGGCAGTAGAGCAAGTGGACAGCTTCAAATACTTTGGGTGTACTATAAGCAGTAACATGAGCTGCTGCCAAGAAGTCAAAAGGAGGATAGCAATGGCAAAGGAAACTTTTAATAGAAAAAGGAACATCTTCTGGGGACCTTTGGGAAAATAACTAAGGAAGAGACTAGTGAAGTGCTTTGTATGGAGTGTAGTATTGCATGGGGCAGAAACATGGACATTACGACTAAAGGCTGGTTCACAATAAGCCGGGAACGGAAACGGCAACGAGAACGAGAACGGAAATAATGTTAAAATAAATGTATTCAGATGTGAGCATTCACAATTAACTGTTGTGAATGTTCACATTTAAATACATTTATTTTAACATTATTT
Organism: Periplaneta americana; assembly: GCA_025594305.2. Lineage (NCBI taxonomy): Eukaryota > Metazoa > Arthropoda > Insecta > Blattodea > Blattidae > Periplaneta > Periplaneta americana. The sequence goes on along the minus strand of JAJSOF020000025.1, from coordinate 25,817,382 downwards.
CCGTTCTCGTTCTCGTTGTCGTTCCTGTTCCCGGTTTATTGTGAACCAGCCCTAAGTGAAGAGAAACGACTTATAGTCTAGAAGCACTTGAAATGTGAATTTGGAAAAGAAAGGAGCGTGTTAAATGGACAAACAGAATAAGAAACGAAGCTGTGTTGTAAAGAGTGGGTGAAGAAAGAATAAAGCTGAATCTGATCAGGAAGAGAAGAAACTGGTTGAGAAGAAACTGCCTACTTAAGGATGCACTAGAAGGGATAATGAACGGGAGAAGAGTTCGGGGCATAAGGAGATATCAGATGATACACGACATTAAGATATATGGATCATATGCGGGGATTAAGAGGAAAGCAGAAAATAGGAAAGGCTGGAGAATGCTGGGTTTGGAACAGTGGTTGGCAAAATGAACGCAACTCACAAGACAGTGGCAACTACATACAGTGGAAGGGGTTGCACTCTACAGTGCAGTGACAGATCTACAGACAGTTGCGCCACTGCACTCCTACCTACCATATGTAATTAGAATAGACCATTCACGTGATATTTAATTAATCATTTTTCAAAGCAATTTCTTCGAAATTTGGATTTATATCTGTGCATGCTATTTTCAGTTGCACAAGGAGATGAGCATCGCTTAAGGGGGATCTGTGGCTGGACTTTATAAATTTCATTTTAGAAAACAGCTGTTCTCACTGGTATGTTGATGAATACACACCGTCATTTCCCATAACTGTGGTCCTGGAACACAACTATGGTCCACGATACAACCATTCAAAGATCACTGCAGAAGTAATATAGACCGTTTTTAGATAGCTGCAGTGACTTGAATTCAAACTACAGTACAGCAAAAATATAGATAAACGAGGTACTACGTTATGGAGTACAAAATTTGAATAGTTTTATCGTGGACAACAGTTATGTTCCAGGACCATAGTTATGGGAAATGACGGTACTAATTATTTTTGAAGGAAACTGTCTAAGCAGTGGCTTTCAAGAAGCCATCATTCTGCAAATCCAGTACCTCTAACAGCAATTCTGGGATAACATTTTCAATTTAAACATGTAAAGGAGTGGCAAAAATATTGAAATCTTTCTCCATCCTTTGAAAATCACTGAATCTGTGTTCTTTGAACTCGTATAGCCTAACAGGTGATCTATTTTAAGAATGTACATATTAAGTTTGCGTCCTGAATATTTGTAACTGATCCTAAACATGAGAAATGAAAGAACCGCCTTTCTTGTAAGTGTGATATCCTCTCGATTCATATAATTCTGCGAAAGACATTGTATCACTAATGAAGCTCCGAAGTACAGCAATCCAGTATAATCCGCCACGTACACGCGCAGTATTTTCATGGAGTGGGGGAAGGGGAAAGTAGGGGGTAAGTTTGATCCTTCGCTGAGGTCTGACATCACTGCGGAAATGCCACAGGAATGCCCGCCATTGGTTTGGAGTGAAAAACTGCCCCTTTGCGGGACGCTATGAATCAATGATAGTCGCTTTAGAATAGTTTGTCGAAATTCGTCAGAACTAACTATCAGACCTTGTACTCGATGGTAGGTTACGTTTCACAGACCATGGTTTAAAGCAGGGATGTCGAACAGCGCTCTCGAGCTGTGAACTGCAGAGCCTTCACTCCTCCCTTACCGTGCAACGGTTGAACACAGGCAGCAGACGGTCCGGCCGAATGATCGTAAACAAAAGCGAAACTAAAGCGGCGGCTGGTATTTTGATAACTTTTATACATCTTACTAATTGATTAGGAGCTCATTTTAGATTTGCACTTGATGAACTCGAACAAAGAATGTAGGCCTACATGAGGATGGATGATGATAATAATAATAATAATAATAATAATAATAATAATAATATCATGTTTAAAGTATTAACTTAGTGTGTATGTGTAGTGGCGCTGCAACTTCAAGTTCAGAACATAGAAATCTTAATCGAGATCCCTTATGAATATAGCTAGCTGCGCCGTATCTTTGCGCTAGTGAGTAACAAGAAAAAATTCTCATTCTTGCTATCAGTTGTCCCTCCAAGTTACCTCCCATTTCTGATATGCGCTCTGCAACAATAATACGAGACAAACTTACAGTTTTAAAATTATTAACGTATTCCGGACATATCTCTTTGGAACAGCTATGAGACAGTCTTTCACAAATTCTCCGTCGGTTAATAACTTTGAATTTTTGCAATAATTTCACAATTTTGCAACTAGCATGAACCAAGCTTGTTATACTAACACCGGATGATGATGGAAGGTTTTCTGAATTAAATCTTGATTTTAATTCCTCTACATCCTTTTCACGAACGGAACCGGATACCTTTTCTGGTCCGTAAGTTTCTGCGTGTGTTAAATTAAAATGCCTTTTAATATTATTATGGTTTATGCAAATCAAGATTTCAGGTATAACTCCCTGTAAAGTTGATTTTCCCTCGAAATTATTCAAATCAACTTTACAGGGAGTTATACCTGAAATCTTGATTTGCATAATACACGTCACTGTTCGTTAACAGAAAACCACAATTTAAGTCACACGGAGTTAGTGTGCACTCGAAGTTGGTTGCTTGACGGTTGTCAGCCCAATTTGAGGTCTGTGGATATAGAGGGAAAAATTGGATCGGTGTCGGTTAGAGTTCCCGGGTAGCTCAGTGGTAGAGCGTTGGTACGTTAAACCAAAGGTCCCGGGTTCGATACCCGGCTCCGGAACAATTTTTCCCTCGAAATTATTATTATGGTTTAGTTATCCCAAGTTCCTTTGTACATATTAAGCAATGTGCCTTTCCGTTCTGATTAAATAAATATTTATCTATCCATTCACTATTGAATCATCGTTCCATATCCATACCAGCCGCCAGAGTTGATAAACACATTGCGTACAGAACACTGCTACAGCGAGCTCAGATGGACCTTACTGACTGTCGTTTCAGCTCAGCTATATACGGTAGGAAACAGTATTAATCGTTTCACAGTTTGAGAGCGCTGTTCGACATCCCTGGTTTAAAGAATCGCCTGTAAGAATTAATGCAGCCTTTATCCCAAACTACGTCACGTGTCTCGTGTACACAGATTCGCGTCAACACGGTGACATGGTGCTCCGAAGTTTCCTGGGCGGGGAATATTACAGGTGTTGGCTTATCAGTGCATGTCTGGGGTCTCGCCCGTGAACAAGCAAGTCTCCGCCTTAATGCTGCGTGCGGCATCCATCCAGTCAGCCAAAACTCAGAATTTATTCCGCGAAGGAACTTCCTTCGCACGCCGGCTGCTGAAATATTGATGTGTTAAAGGAATAAGGACCGCGAGATTTGCTGAGAATTCTGATGGAAATAATGCCTCTCTCGCTGCATAAAAACTCCCTTGGGCCTTCACTGACAGATTTCAAACAACCTGTAAAATACTTTTTTCAGAATTTTCGTGTTGTGTGAAAGGATGATAGACGGGGTGGACACGGCTATTGCTACATGTCATCTGTGGAATTCGATTATTGTTTTCGTAGATACTTCTGATATAATATGCTCGACCATGCCGAAATGTAATAATTATACATCTGGTAGCAGTCCTTTAATGCATGTCATTAAAGTACACCTACTCATTAAAGTACAGGTGTTTTCAGCCAATGACAACTCAGCTTACAGGTGTTCAGCCAATGACAAGTCAGCTTTGTACCGTTATAAAACCGCAAGTATCGATTATTCTCGGATATGCAATCGAAAGAGAATTGGCGAAAAGTCACGGAGGCTGGAAATCTAATACTGTCGCAGAAGGTTATGTTCTGTTACTATAATAATTAGTGTTAATTGTAAATAATATTCAAATAAATTCAATTTTCATCTCGTTTTTCAATGTCGAATTCAATAATCAAGGTTATACCAAGTTTAACGGGATTACACAAGGTCAATGACATTATTGTTCCTCGGAAAAACTCAATACTTTCGTGTCTGCGCACATCTCACAATTCACGACCTAGAACAAGGTCACTTCCGATCTTGTCAGATACAAATAAAATGTATACATCTGAATAATTTCAAGTTAGAAATATGGTCGAGCATAAAAAGTCGTATGAAACTCGCCTATAATTGTAATTAAGAAGCTCGTATGAAAATTATGAAACTCGCTTGCGCTCGTTTCATAAATATCCATACTCGCTTCTTAATTACTATCATTATAGGCTCGTTGCGTAATGTACTATTATGCTCGCCCATTCCAAAATGTAGTAATTATACACCTGGTAGCAGCCCTTTAATGGACCTCATTAATGTACACCTATTCATTAAAGTTCAGGTGTTCCACCAATCAAAAATACCATTGTAGCAATATGAAAGCGCAAGTATCGATTATTCTCGGATATGCAATCGAAAGACAACAATAAATCACCTATATTTGAAATCAAGTCAGTTCTGTTACTATAATAATTCAATTTCAAGATTATATCAAGATTAATGTTTATTTTGCTCTCTAGATTATATCAAGGTCAATGTCGATATTTGTTCCTCGGAAAAAATCCATACTTTCGCGTCTGCGCACATCTCACAATTTACGAGGTATTGCACAAGGCCAGTTCCGCTCCTCAGTTAGATAAGAATGACATGAATACTTATGAATCATTTCAAGTTAGAAATATGGTCGATCATAAAAAGTCGTATGAAACTTGATTATAATGGTATTTAAGACGCTCGTATGAAAATTGAGAAACTCGCTTGCGCTCGTTTCATAAACATACTCGCGTCTTCATTACTACCATTATAGGCTGTTGCATAATGCACTATTTCAATTCATGGCAGCAATGGTTAAGGTATACATCGTTTCTAGAAATGCCAGAATTCTTAAAAATTTTGGTAAATAATGTTTTGCTTCATCTGGAAGCTTATTTCCCCTGGTTTAAAAAATGCGTAACTTGTACCAATCATCTCAATAATTTCATAATTGTTTGGACATTTATAATATAAGGGCACTATACTTTCTATACGTTACGCCATCTTCAGCGACTGTTTCCTCCTATTTCACATTTTCCGACATTTATTATCCTTCCGACGCGACGGACTAAAAGTAGATTTTCAATTGGGCAAAAGACTTCATTGAGGTACCAAATTAAATCTTAAACATGTGGCTATGTTGTAAACTAAAATATTAGTTTCAATCTATTATAATTCTTTTATCCCAAAAATATACAAATACAGAGTGTTTCAAAAATACGGGGCATAATTTCAGGTATGCATTTCTCACATGTAGACACTAAAAATAGTTCATTACAACATGTGTCCGGAAATGCTTCATTTTCGAGTTATGGCCTTCACAACATTGAAATTCACCGGAACGTTTTTCCGGACACATGTTGTAATGAACTATTTTGATTGTCTACATGTGGGAAATACATACCTGAAATTATGCCCCGTATTTTTAAACACCCTGTATACATTTTTTTCTAAAGTCTCGTGGCATATCTTCTGAATGGTTCAAGATAAATAATTTCAGTATGTAACTTTGTCCATACGTAGGGGATCAATTTGGCGAAAGAAGTTTTACCCTAGGTCAATTTCTAATGGAGTTAGGTCGGTCCAAAATTGTATTAATTTTTTCCAATACCTTGGGCAGCCAAATTCGATTTTCAAGGTTGAATCACAGTCTAGTATATACAGTCACGAAGCTTGAGTTGTGAGGATACTAGGAACAACAGACTGTGCCGGTACTATTTCGCATTGTCTGTAATGAGGCGATATTAGCGATCCTAGTGGTTAGTAACTATCTATGGATGCATATTTACTACGTATTGAGCTTCGTGACTGTATATAGTAGACTATGGTTGAATTATGTAAATTGCTTATATTACTCTCACGAATCATGTCACCAAAGTTTGAAAGACATTAAGGAAAAAAATGTGGATTTTTACCTAAAATGCATAGGCCTACCTTAAGCTGCAGGAAATGCCTCTTCTCGGTGAAATTTTGTCACTGATTTTACAAAAAAGTGATATAGGATTCGTCGAATCCGTATAATTGCGTGAAACGTTTATTCTGTTTTTAATTATTATTATTATTATTGTGAGCATGATTTTATTGTGAAGATGTTTGAGTCTTGAAATAAAATTTTGATATTTTTTTTTTCTTTCTGTCTTTATACTCCCTGCATATAATTTAACAAGGCTAGATCCACACCTGTGGAGTAACGGTAAGCGTGTCTGGCCGCGAAACCAGGTAGCCCGGGTTCGAATCCCGGTCGGGGCAAGTTACCTGGTTGAGGTTTTTTCCGGGGTTTTCCCTCAAACCAATACGAGCAAATGCTGGGTAACTTTCGGTGCTGGACCCCGGACTCATTTCACCGGCATTATCACCTTCATTTCATTCAGACGCTAAATAACCTAGATGTTGATACAGCGTCGTAAAATAACCCAATTTAAAAAAAAACAAGGCTAGCCTTGTTGTTAACTAATCCATAATCGCTTCCTCATTCCATGAGGTCCACACCTGTGGAGTAACGGTCAGCGCGTCTGGCTGCGAAACCAGGCGGCCCGGGTTCGAATCCCGGTCGGGGCAAGTTACCTGGTTGAGGTTTTTTCCGGGTTTTCCCTCAACCCAATACGAGCAAATGCTGGGTAATTTCTGGGATGTAGATACAGCGTCGTAAAATAACCCAAGAAAATAAATAAATCATTCCATGAGGCTTAGTTTCGAGACAACAAACGCATGTAAAAATCTCCTCTGATTGAGATTCTAGCTGATACGTGCTTATCAGACAGTACATCTCACTTGACGATATGTGTCTGAGGAAGAACAATGTTTGTATGCATCTGAAGTCTCACTAGTGTAATATGTAGCTAGTCGGTGATGTATGTAGTGGAGGGGAAAGGAACTGGCCACCCTACCCCAGTATCTCCTGGCCTAGTTGCCTCATGAGTGATGTTGTGTTGGTGTCACTTATGGGGTCCAGACCTGTCTTCGGATAATTGACTATGCAACAACGACATGTAAAAAAAAAATGATTTTGCAGTTTGTTACAAAAGTATCGATCGCGCGTTTAATGGTTAAAGTTGTTAGGGGTTGTTAGTATGCATTGTTGTTTTGGTTTGTGTAGAAGTCTTCAATTTGTTGTGCTTTGAATTAACATTGGCAAAAGAATATTGTGTGGTGGTTTACAAAATAATTGCAAAAATGCCGTACTGTTTTGCTCCGGGTTGTAGATCGGGATACGGTAGAAATAGTGACAAAAGGCGTTATTACGTAACAAAGCAGTTAAGAAGTCTGAAGAAACTTGTATATAAAATAAAAAATTGTTCTTTGTGAAGAAATACATGGTCAAGGCTGGGAAAGTGCTGTGCCCGAGTTAGTAAATACCACTCCTTCCGTGTTGATTGGCAGATTTTTAGTGTATCATGTGGCAGGTTAAGTCGTAAATCATTCCTCTAAGTTTATTGCGTGTATCCTCTGTGTCCATTCCCTTCGACAGAAAAGTAATGTGTCTAAACATTGTGCAGCTCTCACCCAAATCAAGGACTACGGATCTGGTAGGAACGTCAGTTTTTTAACCCATCTCTCCCTAGCTGTGCACGACGCACTTCTTCAAACAGAAATGAAAATTAAAGAAAAGATTAGCTCAGCGACTGTAATGTGGGGTGATATCTTCTATGACTGTCTTGACACTATTGACGCTCTTACGATCCAGTCTTCGGGAGCAGGTTGTTGCAGAGAACACATCATGGATATTATTCCTAAATTGGTTTACCACTACTTAAAGTGCCGATTCTTCTTCAGGACATAGGAAATCTGAAGAGAATTACAAGCTCGTAAATCCGCCAAGTCATCTCGCAAACTCTCGAAGGTAGCAGGCAACTAATCATTCATATGGTGAGTAATTTAATTAATTTATAAGCACGTAAAATATCTTTCAACTCTGGTTTTATTTAACATTTTGTAGAGTTTTCGGTCAATGTAGAGTATCCAACGCCCACTGAACGAATATTTCACTTTTATCGTTGCCAATGTTGCGCTATAAGTTAATCTTATATGCAAGGTAGGCTATAACAAAAACCTAAACTAACCAAACTTAACCTGTCAAAGAAGCAACAAGTTATACTAAATATGTGTAAAATTTCCCTATGTCTCTATAGTGGGCGGGAATTAAGTATTTTCTGTCCTTGAATTCGCAACTTGTTAAATACTGAACTTATCGCTTTCATAGCGTTTCAGATCCCTTTGTATTTTCTGTTACGAACGTTCATATTAGTATTAACTGAGAGAAGGCTATTAATTATGAATAAGAGACTATGCAGGTATTCCTAAAGCTACGAATAGACGGGTTAAATGGTAGAAATTTGCTTTTAAAAACGACTACGTTCTGCGTAACAAGAACTGTGAACTTCTTCCAAGTCACGACCCTAGCGATAGAAGCGCCGCTTTGCGGCGGACCCGTGTAAACTCGCTGAGTGCGTATACTATTCCTTCTATTCGTCCTGATTCAAGTGATAAGGATAGGATTTGTTAACACACTCATAAATAACATAGAGAAGAAAGCGTGAAAAACGTTAAAAATTGCACAAGATACCAATACAATCAAATCTTCCTGCATAAATTGCTTTCGCTTCTCCTTGCAATTTGAAATTTTAATTATCTTTAACAATAAACTTGTTTTGGATTCTAAGAAGTGTTTATGAATCTAGAAATATTGTCTGAATACTATACCAAATTTTGGCACAAAATTACTTCAGGATGTGTAGAAATTAAATTTTATATATATATATATATATATATATATATATATATATATATATATATATATATATGTATTAGCGAAAGACGTGCATACCCTTAAAATATAAAAACAAATAGAGAATGAATCCGTAATAATCATAGCTTGCTCATTCCATTTCATTAGTGTTGTATTAGAAGCATAACTGGATCATGAACGAACAAAATGAAGCTACTTAACTAATTGATGCATTGCGGGCGGCATCGACGCAAGTCATGCAGAAGGGCAATGCTGTAATCTTTGTTACAAATTTTTCGGTAGGGTTCGAACCTTCTAACCTCTGATCAAACAAGTAGCATGATCAACGAGGACGTCTATTTTGATAAGATGATAGATAAAAATGTCGGATAGCAAAGTTTACGAGTCATTTCGATTTGAGCTAGAGCCTGATTTGCATGTTCTACTCGTATAATGGATAATACAGTGTAATAGCCCCACGTTGATGAAATATTTGTATCCAGAGTAAGTTCAGAGCGTTGTTTGTGGTGCTGTTTTAGATTCTCTTCATGCGCCGGTTTTATTCGCTCTCTCGCTCGGGTGGAGTCGAATTGTTTATTCCTTATTTCGAATTCAGCTTCCTCAGGAGTGGCAAATTGTCCTAGGCGTTGCCGTGTGCCGAGGAGATGTGGAATATATATTAGGAAGGCTAAGAGAAGTGACACAGAAACCCACATATTCCTTCTCCTAGACAAATTCGTGGGCTAAATTATTGTTGCTTGACCGTCACTCTATTCAATTTGGTGTACGGTTACATTCATCGAATTCTATTGTTTAAAGAACAGCTATTTTTTTTAAAACGTTGCGTTGGCATGATTGAAAGGCCAGACTTATTTCACGGAACTCAGTGTAACATACAAGATTCTTTTCTCATCTCATTACATTATACAAAACATTAAAGAGAAAGTATTCTTATTGATTCCGACATTTTAAGGCTGATCCACAATAAACCGGGAACGAGAACGGGAAGCGGAGGACGTAACGTGAAGATTTTTAATTCACGATAAACCGAGAACGAAAACGACTATGCATATCGATATGTATGACCGTTACGACAAATTGACAATGATGATAATATGTGAAGTCGATATTACACATTCTGATGTTATTTGTGTTTAATTGACCAATGGTGTTCTCTCACGAGTACAAGCCAGCCAACATAAACACAGGTTAACCAACTTTAAAATTTATGACACAGAATATACAGGGTGATTCACGAGGAAAGGTAAAAATTTAGGATCCGATATCTTAGGCCATTTCGAGTGAAAAAGTTCATATGAACATAGGTCCGTTTTCGAACGATGGCGGAGCTAGATGCATTTTTTTTTGGTAAAACGTCTCGCCCCAATGTGAATCAGACGTTATCATAAGGTGCTGACTTGAGACAAGGTCACCGATGAATGATGTAACATTGGAATCTGCATTGTGAGCGATGTAGATAAGAGAAGAGAAACAAACCGGGTGGTGGGGCATTACAAATGTCACAACAAATACGCTATCACTTATCGGTTCACAGCAGTTCAGTCAGCTACCTACAGTACAGTAGTTATACAGGTACAGTTATCGGAAGTGTTAAGTTGTGTTTTTCAAGATCCCTTATAAGTTTTCGATTGCAGAATACGCCGATATTGTGTATGTTTATGGTTTGTGCGATGGAAGTTCTTTGCGTGCCGTCGTTGAATATGAACGACGCTTTCCGAACAGAAGGGTACCATATGGAAGAGTATTTACTGTCTATGGGGTTGGATGAAAGATCTGATATAGCAAAGGAACGGGGAAACGAAAGAGGCGCCAATCGACCGTATTTTGGATGCGACATTAAGACAGCCACGTGCAACTCTCCCAAGCGATGAGCGCGATTCACGCCCGAACGCAACAGTGAATTGAAGCAGAAGGAGATACCTTTGAAAATGTGCGAAAACATCGATCCCGACTTCTAGAATATTAGATATGTATGCATACGCGAATATAAACTTAAAATTTGTCCGTTATCTGTCTCTAAATGCGAGTTAGTACAATGGAATCTCAGAAGTTTTTGTGAAATCAAAGAACCATATCTCCGTAACCGTTCGAAAACGGACCTATATTCATATGAACTTTTTCACTCAGAATGACTTCAGAATTCATATCCTAAAATTTTTACCTTTCCTCGTGAATCACCCTGTATTTAAGAATTCAGTTCACGTAGCATATATTGAAAGTAATTTTACTGAATTTCTGGGTTAGTTACAAGCAATGAATGAACAAGATATTATGTCACGGCCAAATAACTTTTTGTTGACAACAGAATGAATCTAGTAGGCTGTGATCGGAAATGAGAACGGTAAAGTTAAAACTTCGCCAACTCTCCCTTCCCGTTCCCGGACTCCGGCAAGCTTCTCGTTAATTGTGAATGCTCACATTTAAATACATTTATTAAAAAATTCGTTCTCGCTCTCGTTTCCGTTCCCGGCATATTGTGAACCAGCCTTTAGTTAGCAACGATGCATGAAAAGAAATGTCACGGCCTCCTTTCTACAAAATATGCGTCTTAATAGCTTTGTAATAACAGAAAACATCTAGAAGGCTGTGATCGGAAACTAGAACGACAAAGTGAAAACTTGGCCTACTTTCACGTTTCCGTTCCCGGGCTCCGGAAACCTCCTCGTTAATTGTGAATGCTCACATTTAAATACATTTATTTAAAAAATTCGTTCTCGTTGTCGTTTTCATTCCCGGCTTATTGTGAACCAGCCTTTAGTTAGCAACAATGCATGAAAAGAAATGTCACGGCCTTCTTGCCACAAAATATACGACTTAATAGTTTTATAATAACAGAAAAAAATAGAAGGCTGTGATCGGAAACTGGAACGGCAAAGTGAAAACTTGGTCTACTTTCACATTCCCGTTCCCGGGCTCCGGCAAGCTTCTCGTTAGTTGTGAATGCTCATATTTAAATACATTTATTAAACAATTCGTTCTCGTTGTCGTTTTCAATGCTGCAAAAGAAATGTCATTTAAATACATTTGTTTTAATAACAAAAAATTTTGATCGGAAACTAGAACGACAAAGTGAAAACTTGGCTTTCACGTTTCCGTTGATAACTTTTGTTAATAATGCTTTTAAATACATTTATTAAAACTACGTTCTCGTTGTCGTTTTCATTCCCGGCTTATTGTGAACTTTAGTTAGCAAAATGCTGAAAAGAAATGTCCTCCTTCTTGCATTCAAATCACGACTTAATAGTTTTATAATAACAGAAAAAATTGCGATCGGAAACTGGAACGGCAAAGTGAAAACTTGGTCTACTTTCACGATCCGTTCCCGTCCGTCAAGCTTCTCGTTAGTTGTGAATGCTCAATTTAAATACATTTGTTTTAACAATTTTGGTGGTGCTGTCTCTTTTGTTAAAATGTTATCACTTCAAAACTAGGGAACCTTCATTCATATCATTTTGTTGGAAAATTGCGACAAAGACTGAATTGTGTCAAATGGAAGTCATTCTTAAAATGTTTGGTTTCATTCATTCATTCATTCATTCATTCTATTCCATAGATCTTACATGAGCAATGAAGCTTTAAGATGTGGAACAAGTCAAATATTTTACAATATTACAATTACAATTTTGTGCTATTTTTTTACAATATTTTGGCGAGATGTAGTGAGATGAGGTGAGGTCCGAGGATTCGCCAAAATATTACCCGGCATTTGCCTTTTGATTGGAGAAAACCTCGGAAAAACCCAACCAGGTAATGAAATCAAAGGGGTGTAATCAAATCAAAGGACTCGCCATAGACCATCTGGCTTCAGTCCCACGGCTGTGGAAAACCTCGGAAGAAACCAAAGACCAAAGGAGAATCCAACCCAAGCCCGAACGCAGCTCCGGATCAGCAGCCCAGCGAGTCTGCCGACTGAGCTACATCGATGGCTCTACTAAAAGTATACAATACATAGCCAATCAGATTATTAAATTTACAAACGCAAACGATCATTCATAAGTTGAGCTATATGTATAGGTAATACAAAACAAGTAAGTTAATTAAATTTAAGGCATAAACAATTCAACCAGTTGTGATGTACAGAAATTGATAATACATATCATGCAAACTACTTCAAATTACAAACACAAACAATTTAGACGAATGTAATCTTCATCTTACGATGTTTTGGTGACGTATACACGTCCGTTGATGTGACATATTAATGAATTTAGATATTATTATAGTCACAATCATGCCATGGTATGAAAGAAAAATTCCACAACCTCGAGCGGGAATCGAACCTGCGACTTCCTGTTCTCCGGTCAGGCGCTCTACCACTGAGCCAAAGTCGCAGGTTCGATTCCCGCTCGAGGTTGTGGAATTTTTCTTTCATACCATGGCATGATTGTTTCTATAATAGTATTTAAATTCATTAATTTAGACGAGTATAACATAATTCGAGGCTTGTTCACAGAACATTATTAAAGTTTAAAGAGTACTTGCAAACATTAACTGAAATCTATATGCATTTTGGACAGAGAGCAAGAAGTGTTGTTAGTTGATTAAACTCACATCACTTACTGTGTTTACAAAATTGATGACGTTTCAGCGTTGTACATGGAGTAAGTTTTTACGTATCCCAATTACATGCAGCTTTTTACGAGTTAAGTGTACTGTACATTACGCAGACCTTTGGGAATTTATTCAGGCGGAATTTATCCAACAATCTCGTCTAGAATAGTTTCGTACTGAACTTTTATATGTCGAATTCAATTATAAGCAACTCTTCCACGAATTTCTCTTAGGAATTGGTTGTAAACAATAGGAAATTACTTGAATATGTAGAACAATGGCTTATGGAGGAAACCTTTGAATGAAATCACCCTTTTCAATTTCAACAACTTATTCGCTGTTGCATGAAATCTCTACTCACTCAGTGCTGCCAATTTTGAGTGCATTGAATTTTATATCCATCATCGTCATAATCATCATCATAATCGTCATCATCATTATCCTTCACGATTCTACACCGTCTTCCCTTTCGGTACACAGAATCAAAATGTAAGATGTTTTTAAGGTTCTTTTCCTTCTGTTCGGTAATTAAAAATTTATAGAGAAATTCTCCTCTCATCCGTTCTTAGTATACGTTGTATATAATTTTGCTTGTAATACTTATTATTAGACATTGGTAACGATTGTGCAAGGAGATTTTTTACCTGCCTGAGGACACAAGGTTCTGTTCTATGACATAGAGTTAGTAAGATGCCCTACCTTCAAGACAAGTATTAGTTATGATTGAAAGTCACGTTTAACATTTTTGCATACGTACGTACGTACGTACATACATACATACATACATACATACATACATACATTGTATTGTATTTATTAACATTCCATGGTATTTATTACATTGCTTCACAGCTAGAATATGAAACAAGTCAAAAAACTTAATTAAAGTCTTAATTTATAGTCACAGTCTAGTTGAAATACATACAGAAGAGGTACACAATATAGTCTACTAGTATAACACAAAGTTGTAGTATCAGTTTCATGAAGCGTTGTTGAATGTCATGAATTCATCTACAGAATAGAAGGCGTGAGAAATTAGGCATTTCTTTAATTTGGCCCTAAATAATCTTATGTTTTGAGTTTCATTTTTTATATCAATAGGGAGGTCATAAAAAATTTTTGCTGCCATATAACGCACTCATTTTTGAAATCACGATAGACTTGCCGATGGAGTATGAAAGTCATTTTTTGACGTATATTTATGCTATGAACTGTTGAATTAGTTACAAAGTTTTCACGATTACATACGAGGAAGATTATTAATGAAAAAAATATACTGACAAAAGCATGGGTATTATTTGTAGTTTTTTGAAAATAGTCCTACACGATTCCCTGGATTTGGCACCTACTATTACTCTAATTACTCTTGTTTGTACTAGGAATATACTGTCACTGTCTGTGGAATTTCCCTAGAATATTATTCCAAAACTCATTACCGAGTGGAAGTATGCAGAGTATATTGTTTTTAAGTTATTGATATTTACTATCTTTTGCATAGATCTAATAGCAAAACATGCTGAATTTAGTCTGGGGGTAATTTATGTAATATGATTTTTCCAATTTAACACATTATCGATTTTTAAGCCAAGAAATTAGGTTGTTGTTGTTTCTATTAGGGACCTATTGTTAATTATTGCGCTTGAAATTTACAAGGTTGAATTTGGACAGGATTTAAATTGAATTATGTTAGTTTTGTTACAATTTAATACCAATTTATTGACTGAGAACCAGTCACATATTTTGAAGAGAATTTCCTCTGTTGAAGATTGGAATGTGAATTGTATTAGTTACGGAGTCATTTTTTAATGCAGAAGTATGCCTAACCCAATGAAGAGACGTAAGCAACGAAAGGAGAAACAGGATATAATAAGGAAAAAGAAGATTAAAGGAGAAGCACACTCCAGCCACAGCAGAGTATTTTTTTCTTAAAACAACTATTGTTCACAGTTGCCTGCATTTATACATTTATTTCTATGAGGCAATACTGGATGTTCAGTTCAAAATGTGTCATGGCTCGCTGTATGCCGTCATGTGTCTAGCCGATGAGCCTAGAGAATTCAATCTTCCTACACTTCCGTAGAGGCGTATTACCTATGTGCCATAGAAGCAAGTACGGCGTTCATTCTGAAGAGTACTTACCGATACGTACGTTAACGCCGGTAGTGGCAGGAATGTGAACTGTTTGGAAACATGTACTGAGGTGAGTTTTTTTCTTACTGTCGGGATATGGGGAGAGGGTTAAGACGATTACTTACGTATTTGTTGACATTAACTTCGACGGACATTAACACAGTTCGAAAGAGGTTATGGTAGCACACAGACCGTACAGACTGCCATCTGTTGCTACGACATTCAAGTTATACCGTACACGTTCTCAAGTTCAGATTGAACGCCTTTATTAATAAGCAACTTCTCTGACATAAAAGCTGAAACTCGTTTCAAATCGCTGACTCACAACAGTGACGTCATGACACACTTTGAAATGAACACCCAGTATAAGTTATAATGTACTTCAGTTTTCCCAAGTTTCTACAACACCTTAAGAAATGGCATGATGAATTTCATACTTGAAGTGTCAACAGCACCCATGCCAGACAGCTTTTTGTTTCCATTGAAAATTTGATGTTTTTGGATTATGATTTTTTTTTTTTTTTCTCTCCAGAAAACCCTTCAGTTGTATTTTCTACACTTGCGGATTTCAAAAGAAAGATAGAAAACCTATCTTTCGTTAAGTTGGCACCATTGTTATCTCAGTGCACCTGATAGAACTGAAGAATATGCGCCACGAAGAGCACGATTCTGCATGCAAGACGCTTTCGAGCACCTCTATTGTTACCAGCAGCAGTCAGTCGTCGGCATTTGTGGTTATGAATCAATAACCTTCCCCTGCTGACAACGGCGACCCCGCAGTACAGTATATCGCTGTATGTAACATTTGGTTAGAGTTTAACACGTACACGCAGACTCTGTAGATCCGCCATTGTTCACGGGCAGGAAAGTTTGTGACGCGTTGCTAGGAGACGTGATTAGAACGTAAAATCATGGTCATTACAGACCTAACCACAGTTTGGCTACGAGAATTCCAGCAGTGTCTATGGAAACAAATGGAACCTTATTGACGGTGTATCAATATGAGGCGAAATTTCATATAACGATTGTTCCATATAATCTATTTATCTGGTGTCCACACGTTGGTTTTCTGCGGATGTTAATAAATACATGTTTGTATGGAGTATCACATCGATAGTGATTCTGCCCCTGGTTTTTATTTATTGTAGCCACTTATGCAATAGTGTCATCGGCGATTGTATTGTGAGCAATAATCGGGTCACGTGATCATTGTGGGACTGTTTTAACTGCATCTATTCAGGCTCCAGTGTTTTGATTCCGATTCAAGGGTGACAAAGAGCTGTGGTGGAGAGCTGTGTACACAGAGCTCTTTCTGCCGCCGCATGTGCCATTCACTGCGGATTTGGTGTAACTGCTCATGCAGTGGGAGAAGGAAGCTAATCTATTTCATTTGTTGCTACTCGACTGTTTGGAGGCAGTGCGTCGTCGGTGATGATATTGCGACCAACATTTGATTACTGACTGGCGTTGTTATACCTTGACCATGGCAGCGAAGTGAGTAAACAACACGTTCTGCTCGACGGTTTCATAAAACCGCAATATACAGGGTGTAAGTAATGTGATTGTACAGATTTTAAGAACTCATGTCTTAGATTGCTTAGATTATTTTCTAGAAATTATAACATTTTACTTGCAAATTAATAATTTTCTCAGAAAAAAAAAACAATTTTTCCTTTAAATATACTACTTAGACTATGATTTTTCTTAAAATATAATTTTTCAAATATATAATTTTTAATATACCGTCGAAACCGGTTAAACGACTCCGAAGGGACCGCCAGTTTACGGTCGTTATAGCCGATAGTCGCACAAACTAAGTTTTTTTGTTTATTTATTTATTTACTTATTTCATACATACTTATTTACTTACCTTTTTGCTTATTTATTTACTTATTTAATTATTTGCTTATTTACTTACTTATTTATTTACTTATTTGCTTCATTATTTACTTATTTACTTACTTATTTATTTATTTACTTATTTATTTACTTATTTATTTAATTATTTATTTATTTACTTACTTATTTACTTATTTATTTACTTACTTATTTCCTTTACTTACTTATTTATTTACTTATTTATTTATTTACTTATTTACTTACTTATTTACTTATTTCCATACTTATTTATTTACTTACTTATTTACTTATTTATTTGTTTATTTATTCATTCATTCATTCATTCAGTCATTCATTCATTTATTCATTTATTTGTTTATTTATTGCTAAAAATGTCATATCTGTAAATTTTAGGCTGCACACTTACACGGTTAATGAACAGAACAGAGTTAAACCTTCAAAAACTTATTTATTTGTTTATTTACTTATTTATTTATTATTTATTTAATTGTTTGTTTACTACTTATTTACTTGTTTCCTTACTTTTATTTATTTATTTTTACTTATTTATTTACTTATTTATTTATTTATTTACTTATTTACTTACTTATTTACTTATTTATTTACTTATTTCCTTACTTATTTATTTCTTTACTTATATATTTCCTTACTTATTTACTTATTTATTTACTTATTTATTTACTTACTTATTTACTTATTTATTATTTATTTAATTATTTATTTGTTTACTACTTATTTACTTATTTCTTACTTATTTATTTACTTATTTGTTTATGTATTTATTTATTTACTTATTTATTTATTACTTATTTACTTACTTATTTACTTATTTATTTACTTATTTATTTACTTATTTATTTACTTATTTATTCATTCATTTATTCATTTATTTGTTTATTTATTGCTAAAAATGTCATATCTGTAAATTTAGACTGCACACTTACACGGTTAATGAACAGAACAGAGTTAAACCTTCAAAAAACTTATTTATTTATTTTATTTATTTATTTACGTATTTATTTATTTATTCATATATTTATTCATTTATTTATTTATTGCTAAAAATGTCATATCTGTAAATTTTAGGCTGCACACTTACACGGTTAATGAACAGAACAGAGTTAAAACTTCAAAAAACGTAATAGAGATACAGTACATAGCCTACAGTATTTGTGGAGAGAGACTAAAAGGATTTTTTCTAATGTTTATACAGTACATACAGCAATAATATGCCAGCAAAATAATTATAAAAACCTTTAATAAGTGAGAAAAGAAATAGCAACAAAGTAAATTGCTCAATAATGTAGTACATACGCGGTCTTGGCTAATGAATGAGATAAAATGTTTAGCATGTTTTTAAACTTACTGTAAGTGCTGTATAGTACAATAGTCATGACTTATGAGACACCTAGGCCAGGAGATAATGGGTTAGGGTGGCCAGTTCCTTTCCCCTTCCATTGCACACATCGTCCATTATCTACATATTGCACTTGTCAGACTTCAGATGCATTCTTCCTCTGACACATATCGTCAAGTGAGATGTACAGATGTACAGTCTTAGAAAAAAGTTTTGTGGCACAGATTCTTTGTAACTCCCAGAAAGCAGGCAGTGCCCATGACCAGAGGACGAGCGACATGGTTCACAAGAGAACGACTACCGGCAGTTGAAGTATTAAAATTAGTTTTGTTTCGTTGTAGCCTATGCCAGATCATGCGCACTGCCTCCTTTCTGGAAACAAAGCAAATGCCTTACTATAATAATACCGGACAGCTGTATACTAGTAGCATTGGCAAGAGTGCGAAATATCGCGGACCTGACATCTAGCGGAGCGGGATAGAATTACGTCCACATCTACAAATATTAACATTTAAAACCTGAGTTACTAATGTGGAATTATATATGAAACACTTAAGAAATGTTGAATAGTATTTAATGTAAAATTATTACCTTATATCAGAGCTGCATATTATGAGAATATTGCATACTTCATATTACTTTCCGTAATTATTAATTGTTACATATTTCTTTCTTTGCTTTAGTGCTGGCCTTCTATGCCCAAGGTTGCGGGTTCGATCCCGGGCCAGATCGATGGCATTTAAGTGTGCTTAAATGCGGCAGGCTGATGTCAGTAGATTTACTGGCAAGTGAAAGAACTCCTGCGGGACAAAATTCCGGCACATCCGGCGACGCTGATATAACCTCTGCAGTTGCGAGCGTCGTTAAATAAAAACATAACATTAACATCTTTGCTTTAGTGAGACAAAATCAGTCCTGACATTAATAATAATAATAATGTTTTATTTTCGCTGGCAGAGTTAAGGCCATAAGGCCTTCTCTTCCACTCAACCAGCCTTAATCAATACAATACATAAATTTAAATTACAAATATTTTCATTACACTTAAAAGGTTCTCCAGCAATAATCTTCACTACACATTTATTTAAATTTAGATAAATCTATAAGGTAAAGTAGTAACTTAATTTATGAGCTAATTTAATTCAATGAATTATAATTAGTTTAATATTTGAGATAGCTAGTAAAATGATGAAAATTAATTTAATATAAGCTTACTAGGACTATGTTACAGGGAGAATATATATATTTCTATTTCTATAATGAGAATATTAATGTAATTGCCATTAGAGGTTTTGTAAATCTATTTAGAGAAATTAAAGGAATGAATTTACAATAATGCTTTATATACCCATTGCTGACAACTGCAAAAATAAAAATGGTAGTATTCTGATGCTTGTAATAATTATTAGTAAAAGCATGTAGACAACAATAAAACTAAATTTGCTAAAACCTTAAAATTTCCAATATATTTTAACTTCTATTCATTTATTAGACCTAAATAAAAAAGCTAATTTTTATTGTTCTGTCAACACGGAGACAAAGGCATTAGGCCTAATAACGAATTTTGTTGACTTACGTTTTATGAACTGTCGGAAATCGAAAATACGATTTGGAGCAATTTGTAATGCTGCAATTGTCACAATTATAAACAGCACATATACACCCCGACATTTTAACACTAGTACTAATTCATAAAACTATTAACAAATTAACTAGCCCAGCAACAATATACATTGCAGTTGATTACAGCTTGTTTCGCGAGTATCTCCATCCCGGCAGGTAGGTAGCAGCACCATCGTCGTTCGCACGTAAAACTGCTAGCTGTCCGGTATTATTATAGTAAGGTATTTGAACAAAGTATCTGTACTAAAAATTTTTTTCTAAGATTGTACATATCACCTAGAACCTCAATCAGAGAAATGTTTTATGGTTATACTGAAATAATGATGAATTTGACTAAGTTTTAGAATAATATTGACGTAGGCCTAGGCCCTATTTATAAATTTTCCTGACAATTTTTTCTTACTAAGCAACTTTTCTTTTTCAGTGTTGATTTTGTTAAGTTTTATAATTGTGTTGAGGGTTGCAAAGGGTAGTGAAGTGCATTCCATAACCTCTCCTACTCAAATCCCATCCTCACCTTCCCGTGGTGCAACCTGTTTTTAACAGACGAGGCTCTGGGGACCGAGTCACAGCGGTATAACTGTTCCATCAAAAATGGAGGAAATGCCATTTCAGCATGCTGGCGTGTGTTGGCATGCATAAGCGTTCCTAAGTGGCGAAGAGGGGATACTGTCGGTGGAGTTCTCTGACAATCCACCTGGCTAGTTCGTATGGACTAGCTAACCAACGACAGGTATGTCCTCCAAAGTGTTACGTGTACGCAATATAACCACCATAACTAGGGACCGGGTTTTTAGATTTTTGCGAAGTCCATTGTAGGTTATTGGAATAGGTGAAATAAGTTTTAGTTGATTTTTTCAAGCTGTGAAAGAGGTCGCAAAAATTGCAATTGTTAAAAATGAACTCTTACAGTCAATTTTAAATAATATAACTTTTCCCTCGGTGGTAAAGATGGAATCATTTCCAATTCACTGTCGTAATAAATATGATTTCACTTGTTTTGGCATACTTACTTACTTAACTGGCTTTTAAGAAACCCGGAGGTTCATTGCCGCCCTCACATAAGCCCGCCATTGAGCCCTATCGTGAGCAAGATTAATCCATTCTCTATCATCATATCCCACCTTCCTCAAATCCATTTTAATATTATCTTCCCATCTACGTCTCGGCCTCCCTAAAGGTCTTTTCCCCTCCGGCCTCCCAACTAACACTCTATATGCATTTCTGGATTCGCCCATACGTGCTACATGCCCTGCCCATCTCAAACGTCTTGATTTAATGTTCCTAATTATGTCAAGTGACGAATACAATGCTTGCAGTTCTGTGTTGTGTAACTTTCTCCATTCTCCTGTAACTTCATCCCTCTTAGCCCCAAATATTTTCCTAAGCACCTTATTCTCAAACACCCTTAACCTATGTTCCTCTCTCAAAGTGAGAGTCCAAGTTTCACAACCATAAAAAACAACCGGTAATATAACTGTTTTATAAATTCTAACTTTCAGATTTTTTGACAGCAGACTGGATGATAAAAGCTTCTCAACCGAATAATAACACGCATTTCCCATATTTATTCTGTGTTTAATTTCCTCCCGAGTATCATTTATATTTGTTACTGTTGCTCCAAGATATTTGAACTTCTCCACCTCTTCAAAAGATACATTTCCAATTTTTATATTTCCATTTCGTACAATATTCTGGTCACGAGACATACTCATATACTTTGTCTTTTCGGGATTTACTTCCAAACACATCTCTTTACTTGCTTCCAGTAAAATTCCCGTGTTTTCCCTAATCGTATGTGGATTTTCTCCTAACATATTCACGTCATCCGCATAGACAAGCAGCTGATGTAACCTGTTCAATTCCAAACCCTCTCCGTTATCCCGGACTTTCCTAATGGCATACTCTAGAGCAAAGTTAAAAATTAAAGGTGATAGTGCATCTCCTTGCTTTAGCCCACAGTGAATTGGAAACGCATCTGACAGAAACTGACCTATACGAAATCTGCTGTACGTTTCACTGAGATACATTTTAATTAATCGAACTAGTTTCTTGGGAATACCAAATTCAATAAGAATATCATATAAAACTTTTTCTCTTAACCGTTTTTTATGAAAAATAATCCTGTTCCTAATTGGTGATTATCGTTTCCTTCCCCATAATACAACAAATAATCTCCAATTTGTGTTATGCCGTTCCCATCTAACCTAACCGCCTGTACTCCCACAAAGTCTATTCTATATCTAGCTAGTTCATTCCAAGTATTAAATCTCAAAACCTTATTCCTTTGCTGTGGCCGTGCCAGAGAATCAGTCCCATTCCGAGGCTTATTTGAAGGATTCGTAACAAGCTGTTTTTTATGGTGATGGGTTGTTAGCCCTTCGCCCAACCCCCAAGCTGGAGGACTACCCCTCATCGGCTGTCCGCGACTGCTTATTGAATATATTTACGGCTATCCTACTTGTTTTGGCATAGCTTAACAAAACACAATATAAAAATTCAATGTCAACACCAGAAGCACCAGAATAAGATAGACTGCACAGAGACCTCCGAAAAGTTCACAGCTTGTACCCGCACACACAAGTTTTCTATCAGGGAACATGCCCGAAAACTTCTCGAATTTCAACAAAGCGATTTGTGTGAAATTTACATCATTTGTGCAATAACCAAACAATATCTTGAGTATCTCACTGAGTTAACCTGATTAATAAGTTTGTCATATTTCTTTCTTCCTAAATTTGGAAACTTAATTTTCAACAAGTTACGAGGTAAAACAATAACGACTGTGAATGTTACGGTATTGTTTTGCTTCGCCTTGACCTTAAAACAATATGACTCTTACAACCTTGAAGCAGTTGCACGAATGAAAATAAGTCACAAAGGTGACCTCGACGTAATAATAAGCTTTCATAAGATGGGCTCGCCACATATTTGGCGATATCGCATGCCAATGTTGGTTGTGGTTTGTATGTTAGTCACTCTATCCTTGTAGAAAGGTCACCGCCAGTTTCAGTAAAATAATTCTGATCGTCATAATCATCATTATTATGTGCATTCCATATATTTTCGACCAGATGACTAGACAGATAGGAAAGCAGCCCTCTTCTTTCAGATATTAATTATCGATAGTTCAAAACTACTTTTGTTATGCGTCAGTAATTCTTCATGGAAGCCACTAATCTTGCAGAGATTTGAATAGCAACATTTCTAAATAATGAAGGATCTATGAGTTTCTAGACTTTCACAGTGACTGATTACCCAAAAGCCTAATTATAAAAAAGGAACATGAAATGGACAATTCGCGAAACTTATCAAGGACAAAATTAAGATAAACAATTTGGTTTTTAGTGTAGAAGAGTGTCTAATAACGTAAAGGATCCGTTTGTAGGCTCAGAAGAAAGAGAAAGCAAAACGTGCAATAATAAGGTAAGTATGAATGTATTTCATAACTACTTACCCCATTATTGCACGTCAGTTATATGCTCAGTTATATGCTACTACTACTACCACCACCACCACCACCACCACCACCACCACCACCACCACTACTACACTACTACCGCTGCTACCGCCACCGCCACCACTACCACTACCACCACCACTACTACTACTACTACTACTACTACTACTATACCTGGTAAGGTTTATCTTGTCTCAGTAGCAATAAAACCAAGTCCCTTCAAATGAGGATGGAGATTATAGGAGGGTTGTAAATTTTCAGGATTCCTTTCCTTATTGTACAGGCTACCGGAACTCAGTTTCTTGAAAGACAAGCTCAGTGACGGAACTATACAGTACGAAGAGAGATATTTTGTTACTTTATTTTGCGCTACAGAATGTATCAACTAGTCCCTTCCGCCACTGGCATCGCTTCACTCCCCCCATCGCAATAACAATACAGACGAGGTAAGACATATCTCCTTTCTCTCTCTTTTCACAGTGAGACAAGATTCATCATACAGACTTTACTACTACTACTACTACTACTACTACTACTACACTACTACCGCTACCGCCACCGCCACCATTACCACCACCACCACCACCACTACTACTACTACTACCACTACCATCACCACCACTACACTACCACTACACTACTACTGCTGCTACCGCTACCGCCACCACTACCACCACCACTACTACTACTACTACTACTACTACTACTACCACTACTTACTCACCACCACCACCTACCACTACACTACTACTGCTGCCACACTACTACCACTCACCACCACTACTACTACTACTACTACACTACTACTACCACTATACTACCACTACACTACCTGCTGCACCACTACCATCACCACTACTACTACCTACTACTACTACTACTACTACTACCACCACCACCACCACCATACACTACACTACTACCACCATACCACTACCACTACTACTACTACTACTACTACTACTACTACTACTACTACTACTACTACTACTACTACTACTACTCTTACTCTGTGGCGCCACAGCCCTTGAAGGGTCCAGACAGACCAACCGGCTGTTGGACTCACGTTGACATTTCGATAATTATGCATTACTGTAACAAAAAAAAAAAACTGAAACCGTGTTTGGTCATGTTTTACCCAAGTTACAAGCTTGGAGGTAAAGATTGTTTACTACAGTTAGGGCCTACTTTCATTCTATATCTTACGGTATAATAAATAGTTTTGCAACGTGTAGAGACTGGGAAAACAATTTAATAAAATGATCCGTATTATACTCATTCATTTTATAGGCAATGTTCCAGGTCGCATTTAAAAAAAGCCTAAGAATATCAACATTTTCTTCAGTATATTTGCTAGCACTTCTTGTCATACGGACATGACAATTTTCCTTAGGTTATTCTTTTAAGCTTTCCTTCTTGGAATAGCTCAAGTGTTTTAAATTTAGCGTACATAATATGTTCTTTATTTTAGATTAAGTTAGTAGAACGTATTTGACGAAACACTAGGTTTTTCCACTTTAGTTTAACTGGTTTATGCAAACGAAATTTCGACAGCGTGACGATTCCAACCTTACTTATCACCATGTCCGTTCTGTTTTGGGCGCTTAAGCTAATGGCGGACGGTCGTTCAATTTTCTTCAAACATGGCGGCGCAACTCGTTGGATCATACAAGCAAAAAGCCATGTTGGATTCGCTTCTCATTGGCTACAGAAGAACTGGTCCTAATTTGAAACCAAGCCATAGTGGAGTTGTCTACATTTTGGTTCTAAAGCACACAATTAAGTGCTATTTTCGCTCTGTTCTATCCGTTTTTGAACTTAAACAGTTCCAGAATCGCATTCAGCATACAAAATTCTGTATATCGAAATCGGGGGGAGGGGGGGGGAAATGGAGTTGTCTAACTTATGATACTATGCTCGTCATATATATTTTTTCCCCCCAGTAATCGAATTATCTTACCTTTTCCATTCCACTTCTATTCCTGGGTCTTCATATTACATTGCCATTGTCTCTGAATAGTTTCTGCAGTTAAAAGAACGTTAAGTAGAGATTGCAATTATTGTAATAGTGGTGATATCTCCGGATCTGAACGTTTTCTAGTGAAGTACTATAACTCTTACCGGCTTCCAAATAAACGTCTGAAGTAAACGCCGTAGACGGGAATGATCTGTCGCTGTTTGTTCTTGCAGAAGTAAATTGAGGGTATTCGGGGGATCTATGGAAGAATGCGAGTTCAGCGGAGTGAGTACCCTTGCGTCGTAAATACGATTGTAATGGGATGGTTGCGTCGTGTTCCTCATCTCAGCCGCCATTACTCCGCGATATCCCGCCACCAAGAACCTCCATTTGCAGGATCTCCTGCTGGATTTGGCGTCCTGCCCTTCAAACTTTAAATGAGCCGGCAAGATAACTCCAACCGTTGTATCCGCGCTCAAGAATATGCACTTCCAACGACCCTGTAATAGTATGTAGAGCGTGAAATAACATCGCCTTATCAAATTTTGTTGTCCCCCACTACTTTCTGCGGGATTTCCTTTTTAATACGGCAGCAGTTGCTTTTGAAAAGATAATTTGTAACATACATTGATTATGATTGGATTGCATGTAATAATATAAATAAATTTAGCTTCCCTTATGAAAAGGTTGCCAGATGTGACAAAGCGTATTACATATAATTTGGAAAAACACCTAAAAGGTAAAATGATATACATTTGAAACGGTTAGGGAATCGAATATGCAAAATGTCAGACAAATTTACACTTAAGTAGCGTTTGTGCTCATTTACAGTTAAGAAAGGGGGAAAGAATATCATCAGATAGGTTAGAATGATTTGAATGCCATAAAAATAATAGTAGGGATTGATTGGCATTGATATCTAAACCAATCAACAGCAACCGGTTAAGATTGAAATTTCCATTATCACTCCCATACAAATGATTTCTCAATACCTGAACCGATCCTTTGAGGGCACTAATGGCTATTTCCTTCACAATGCTGTGTGTTAGACCCAGGTTTTTACATTTGTTGGCAAAGAAGGAGGGTATGGTACCTCGTGCTCCCACCATCAGACCTATTACATCAATGTGGGACAGGCTATATTTATCTTTATAGAACGGGATTGTTGGTTCATAGATCCGTTTCTTTTCACTGTCCACCTCATGCGGTTGATCTACATGTGTCTCAAATCTGATGGTGGGATCGAGAATGTATGCCGAGTTCTTAATGGCAATGATATCAATTCGCCGAACACTTCCTTGTGTGGCTAGTCCCTGCACCTCTTGATGGACCGTAAACTCTACTTCCTTCAGTAGTTCTCCCTGGTGGCACATCGCTCGTCATGGCATCAGTTGCCCATTAGACGTTTTTTTATTTTGATGAATACTATCCCTTTCTCAGAACATTGAATGCTTTTTTTTAATGGAAATTACATTGAACAACAACTCCTGTGATCTTGAACAAATACTCTTATCCCAGAAGATATTAATTTTTGGGCCCATGTTTAGAACTTAATTTTCTTGTTTTGATGAATACTTCCAACTCTCAAAATATTGAATGTTTTTTAAATGAAATCACATCAAACATCTCCTATGATTTGAATTTTGAATTCATTTTTGTATTTTGTTCCAAAATGTCCTATAATGATAATACAAACATGTGATGTTTTTGATATTTCAGTCTTAGACTTATTTATAGCAGAATATATCCACAAAGTTATTTTTTGCTAATACATCTTAGTTAACGTTTTCGCCCCTTAATGTGGGCATCATGAGACTAATGTAAGGATATATATATATATATATATATAAATGGATTTGTTACCATATATTGTTACTTCTTTCTTTAGACATCATCCTGATAGTGCTGTATTTTCAAAATTGTCTCATAATAATCTCTTTCTATTATCTAATATTATTTGAAATATATTAACATTCTATGTATTTTAGCTTAATTCTGCTACACAGTTTATTTCAGTGTCTAATTAATACTGGGTGTTCATTTCAAAGTGTGTCATGACGTCACTGTTGTTGGGTCACCGATTTGAAGCGAGTTTCAGCTTATATGTTAGAGAAGTTGCCTATTATTTAAGGCGTTCTTCAATCTGAACTTGAGAACGTGTACGGTATAACTTGAACGTCGTAGCAACAGATGGCGGTCTGTACGGTCTGTGTGCTACCATAACCTCTTTCGAACTGTGTTTTGCGCCGGCAAGTCGTACGCAGGGTATTCGTTATCATCGGTTGCGTACGGTAACATTCCACAATACAAATCAAATGCTCCGTGTCCATGTTGACCGTCGAAGTTAAGGTCAATAAATACGTAAGTAATCGTCTTAACCCTCTCCCGATATCCCAACAGTACGTATTTCAAAACAGTTCACATTCCTGCCACTACCGGCGTTACCGTACGTATCGGCACGTACTCTTCAGAATGAACGCCGTACTCGCTAGGCAACTTCTCTGCCTCATAGGTTATACACCTCTGCGGAAGTGTAGGAAGATTGAATTGTCATCGGCTAGCCACATGACGGCATACAGCGAGCCATGACACACTTTGAACTGAACACCCAGTAGTTCATAGTATTTTATTGTTTAATTCGTATATAACTCTTGTATACATGTAACTCTCACTTAATCAAATTGTTGAATTTTTTGTAAGTTCATGCATATGTATATACACTTTTTGCTGGTTGAGTGGAAGAGAAGGCCTTACGGCCTTAACTCTGCCAGCTAAAATAAATCATTATTATTATTATTATTATTATTATTATTATTATTATTATTATGCCCGCAATAAGGGGCGAAAACGTTAACTAAGATGTATTGGCAAAAAATAACTTTGTGGATATATTTTGCTATAAATAAGTCTAAGACTGAAATATGAAAAACATCACATGTTTGTATTATCTCCTATGAAGTTCATGAACATGTATGTCTACTTATATCTAGAAAGATATCAATTTTGTAGTCGATGCTTAGTAACTTTATTTTCTTTATCTTCTAATGCGGTAAAGATGTCATGCAAACTTTCTGCAGTACGGTCAGTCCCAGTAAGAGCATTCAACACAACCCGTTGCCGCCACCCAGGCTGTGACGAGACTGAAACACTTGGCCATGTGTTGGGTTTCTGCGGAAAGACTGGGTTACTGTGGAACAACCGCCATCACAGGGTAAGGACAATGCTTGCTGACATCCTAAGACAACAAGTATTAGAAGTCCATGAAGAAGTGCGTTGTATCCCAAAAGATGATTTAACAAGACGAGCAGATATTGTTGTCACTGATAGAAAAAAGAACACAGGAACTATCAGGTTTCAAAGAGATCCACAACAGTCAACACTTAACCTTGCATTCCTTATTTTAGAAAAGATAACATCATGGCTAGTCGTTAGCCAGTACCTTTCTTGCAATTTTTAAATATTTTAATATTGTGATACAATATTGCAGTTTTTTTTGAGAATTTAACATCATGAGACTCGGTTTTTGCGTTATATTAAGGGAATCGTGATCAAGTAACTGCACAAAACCGGTCCTTCTTCAGTAAAATTGTAATAAATTCTCAAAAAGGTATCAACCTTTATAATCTTTTAAAATCAAAGGGATTCACATTTTACAATGTTGAGAAAATCCTTGGAGAAATTTTTAAAGGACTCAATAAATTTTGCAGTTTCATCTCTATTTCAAGTAATATGATTCACTTTTAATTTTCTTTTGAAATTTATTGTATATATTTTCATTGTTTCATTGTAAATTTTTGTATATGTTTTGTATTTTTGAAGAGATGGTTTTATTTTATAAATCCGATATATATTTTTATTTAGTATGGTATTTTAAATATATTAGACTGATTGGCGTGACAAAGAAACACAACAAAAGTGAAACTGGATACAGAAGTTTTCAACATACAGCGTGAACAAGTATTCACCGAAGATCTTTAATTGTGTTCGGGTGATTTCAAGTTACCTTGCACAAAACCGGTTCTATCGGCGGAAGAAAACTGACCAATCTACGCTTCGCTGATGATGTGGTTCTGTTTGCCAAAGGAAACGATTGGAAGAGATGCTGAACGAATTCTCAAAAAGCAATATAAAAATCAACACCAGCAAAACCAAAGTACTGACAAATGACGCAGAAGGGCAGATGATCGTCAACAATGCGAACATCGAATTTGTCACGCAATACATTTACCTTGGCCAGACTATATCATTTCAGAACAGCATTTGATAAAATAGCATCGGCATGGAGAAAGTTTTGGAGTCTGTCCTTCATCCTTGGAAAAGCCAGAAATTGCAGAACAAGAAGATCTTCAACAGCTGCATTGCACCTGACTCAATTGGTCATTCAAAGAAACAGGCATTTTAGCAAAGTGGAAAGGAAAATTCTAAGCCTGAAAGACAGAATCAGAAACGAAGAAGTATTTCACACTCGCTAAAATGAAATTGGGGAGGACACTTTGCAACCTACCAGATTTTCCAAGAATTTGGAGAAATCGTGGACGACCGAGGACCAGATGGGAGGACGAGTTCAAGTTGCAGCTAGGAGGACTGTGGATAGGACGCCAAAGAACACGGTGGAAGGACGCAGTCAACCAACTTTGAGCAGCAACAACCAGTTTCATTGTAAATTTTTGTATCATGTATTTGATTTTTGAAGGGCCTTGCCCCACTGATTTACGGTTTATTATTTTATTAATTATTATTATTATTATTATTTTTTATTTTATTATGGTATTTTACGACGCTTCATCAACATCTAGGTTATTTAGCATCTGAATGAGATGAAGGTGATAATGCCGGTGAAATGAGTCCGGGGTCCAACACCGAAAGTTACCCAGCATTTCCTCATATTGGGTTGAGGGAAAACCCCCGGAAAAAACCTCAACCAGGTAACTTGCCCCGACCGGGAATCGAACCCGGGCCACCTGGTTTTGTGGCCAGACGCGCTAACCGTTACTCCACAGATGTGGACAAATCCGATATATCCAACTCTTAAAATATTTAATTTTTTAAAATGAAAATCACATTGAGCAGCTCCTGTGATATTAATGAAGAAGTACTTATATCTCGGAAGATATAAATATTATGGCCGATGTTTAACTTAGTTTTCTTGTTTTGATGAATACTACTACCAGTCAAAATATTGAATGTTTTTTTTATGGAGATCACATTGAGAAATCCCTACGATATTGATAAACAAATACTAATATCTCGGAATATATCAATTTTATGACCAATGTTTATTAACTTTGTTTTCTTGTTTTGACGAATACTACCATCTCTTAAAATGATGAAAGAGTAATGGAACGGAGAAAAATTCTCTCGGGCACCGGGATTTGAACCCGGGTTTTCAGCTGTACTTGCTGATGCTTTATCCACTAAGCCACACCGGATACCCACCCCGGGGTCGGACAGAATCGTCTCAGTTTAAGTTCCAACTCTTGGGTTCCCTCTAGTGGCCGCCCTCTGCACTACGTCATAGATGTCTATGAACGTAGGACTGAAGTCCACACATGTGCTGAGGTGCACTCGTAGAGTAGAGCTGAAAACCCGGGTTCAAATCCCGGCGCCGGAGAGAATTTTTCTCCGTTCCATTACTCTTTCATCGTATGATGACGCAGAATATCTGCATGGAAATATCATATGTACTTCGGTACATTAAAATAATATATCTCTTAAAATATTAAATGTTTTTTTAAATTAAATCTCATTGAACATCTATGAAGTTGATGAACAACTTATGTCTCGGATGATCTTAAATTTAAGATTCATGTTTATTACACTTTTTTTGTTTTATTTTGATGAATACTATCATCTCTCCACACATTGATGGCCTATTTTTTTTGAACACCTAACACTTTGTATCCCTGACGATTACAGAAAATACAGTTCCTACCCATACTAAGTAAACTTGTAGTTGTTACAACGTCGTTGAATCACCGGTTAAGCAAAAAGAGTGGCTGTTTCTATCTCTTTCTACAAGTGCGAGGGACCAGATTCCAGCCATGGACAGTAGGTCTACATGCAAAAGGACGCAAGCACACACACACATACACACACACACACACACACACACAAAGAAGTTCCGCAGTTACAAAATGTTTCTCCCTCCGACCGTTTCAAATTTTATGCCAGGAACTGTATAAAATCCTAAGATATTTACTTTATCTGCGCATAAAACGGGCATTACAAATCTCTTGTTTCATAGCCAAGAGAGAGTTTCCGACTAGCCTTTAATAATTAATCCCTTTAATGCGACTAATAGGACTGCCCCAGTTGATTTTATCCGCAGACTGGACAACAGAATGCTGTGCATCATAAATGGGGCTAATCTGGTTAACTCTAGACAAACGAGGTAATTTTGGTGGATAGTACTTGCACTCTATCCCCCTTCTCAACCTAATCAGTTAACTCATCATAACGAAACCCAAAATGAAGGAATTACGTTCAACTAATGAACAAGCTTCAGGGCTGCTACAATCGAAATACAAAACTGAATAATCTAGCTTGTACTGAAATTAGGAGCTTACATCCGAGGACAATGCAGCGCCTCTCTTTATTAATATGTGTGACTTATACAGGACGGCTGTTTTGTGTAGTGTTAGGTTTTCTGAGTTCAGTTCTCAGCTACAGTTATGATATTTTTTAAGGTTGTAGTTTCCGGAATTGATTTCACTGAGCCTCATAATGGAAAAATTGTGGAGACAGAATAGGTGACGACCTCCGGTTAAAGAAATTGAGTTTTTGTTTCTGTTTCGTGTCATTTGTTTTTCTGTTTTGCGTCATTTGTATCTGTGTTATGTCATTGTTTTTGCTTTTCATCATTTGTTTATGTTTTGTGTCAATTGTGTTCTGAATCATTTGTTTTTTTTTTGCGTCATTTATTTCTGATTAGTGTCATTTGTTTCTGTTTGCATCATTTGTTACAGTTTAGCGTTTTTTGTTTTTGCTTTCCGTCATTCGTTTCTCTGCTTTACGTCATTTGTTTTTGTTTTGCGTCTTTTTTTCTATTTTGCGGTATTTGTTTTTCTGTTTTGCATCATTTGTTTCTCTGTTATGCCATTGTTTTTATTTTTCATCATTTGTTTCTGTTTTGTGTCATTAGTTTGTGTTTTAAGTTATACATTTCTGTTTCACGTCATTTGCTTCTGTTTTTCGTGATTTGCTTTCTGTTTCGCGTCATTTGTTATTCTGTTTTGCGTCATTTGTTTTCCTGTTTTGCGTCATTTGTTTTTCTGTTTTGCGTCGTTTGTTTTTCTGTTTTGAGGTATTTGTTTTTCTGTTTGCGTCATTTGTTTTTTTTTTGTTTTGCATCATTTGTGTTTGTGTTACGTCATTTTTTTGTTTTTCATCATTTGTTTCTGTTTTGTGTTAATTGTTTGTGTTTTAAATTATTTTTTTCCTGTTTCACATCATTTGTTTCTGTTGTGTGTCAATTGTTTGTTTTAAATGATTTGTTTCTGTTTTACGTCATCTGTTTCTGTTTTGTGTTAATTGTTTGTGTTTTAAATGATTTGTTTCTGTTTCACATCATCTGTTTCTGTTTTGTGTTAATTGTTTGTGTTTTAAATGATTTGTTTCTGTTTCACATCATTTGTTTCTGTTTTGTGTTAATTGTTTGTGTTTTAAATGATTTGTTTCTGTTTCACATCATCTGTTTCTGTTTTGTGTCAATTTTTTGTGTTTTAAATTATTTGTTTCTGTTTCACATCATCTGTTTCTGTTTTGTGTTAATTTTTTGTGTTTTAAATGATTTGTTTCTGTTTCACAACATTGTTTCTGTTTTGTGTTAATTGTTTGTGTTTTAAATGATTTGTTTCTGTTTCACATCATCTGTTTCTGTTTTGTGTCAATTGTTTGTGTTTTAAATGATTTGTTTCTGTTTCACATCATTTGTTTCTGTTTTGTGTCAATTGTTTGTGTTTTAAATGATTTGTTTCTGTTTCACATCATTTGTTTCTGTTTTGTGTCAATTTTTGTGTTTTAAATGATTTGTTTCTGTTTCACATCATTTGTTTCTGTTTTGTGTCAATTGTTTGTGTTTTAAATGATTTGTTTCTGTTTCACATTATCTGTTTCTGTTTTGTGTCAGTTTTTGTGTTTTAAATTATTTGTTTCTGTTTCACATCATTTGTTTCTGTTTTGTGTCAATTGTTTGTGTTTTAAATGATTTGTTTCTGTTTCACATTTTTTGTTTCTGTTTTGCGATATTTGTTTATATCTTAGACGTATGTCATTTGTTTTTCTGCTTAGCGTTATTTGTGCCTTTGTCACGTAATTTCTTTCTGTTTGCGTCAGTTGTTTTTCTGCTTTGTGTATGTGTCTTCATTTCTATGTTTTGTGTGTTTATTTTTTTCTTTCGAAGGCTGTCTTAAGTATATACAGGGTGATTCAGACCACTCGTAACAGTCATTTATTTCGGAAATTAGTGCATTAAAATTTTCGAGACAAAAATACTTATAACTAAACCACATGTGAACTTTCACTTGAGCTTCATTTCCTCAAATAGGCCTAACATGAAGTTAGGGTCAGTGGCGTATCACTTTAAAATTTCAAATAGGAGTCGGGGTCAAATAGGGTACCATTTTTTAGAGCTCTTCAAAACAAACAACTTTCATAGGAAACGTTTTTATTGATTCCTACTCTTTCAAGGAAAAAACGTACGAAAAGACAATGGGTGATTTGGACCACTGGTAAGTCAGTTATTTCGGAAATTAGTGCATTAAAATTTTCGAGACAAAAATATTTATAACTAGGGCACACGTGAACTTTCACTTGAGCTTAATTTCATCCAGTCTTTCAGTAACATGTCAACATTAATTGTCTTGTTTACATTTCTAATATTGATGGCATTGTCTTTTTGTATGTTTTCTAATTGAATGAGTAGGAAGGTTGTTTGTTTCGAATAGCTCTATCAAATGGTGTCGACCTGGTTGGCAAGTTGGTATAGCGCTGGCCTTCTATGCTCGAGGTTGCAGGTTCGATCCCGGGCCAAGTCGATGGTTTTTAAGTGTGCTTAAATGTGACAGGCTCATGTCAGTAGATTTACTGGCATGTAAAAGAACTCCTGCGGAACAAAATTCCGGCACATCCGGCGACGCTGATATAACCTCTGCGGTTGCGAGCGTCGTTAAATAAAACATAACATTATAAAACATAACATTTATCAAAAGGTACCCTATTTGACCCGACTCTCATTTGAAATTTTAAAGTGATACGCCACTGACCCTACTTACTATTAGGGCTCATGGATGAAATCAAGCTCAAGTGAAAGTTCACATGTGCCTCAGTTATAAATATTTTTGTCTCGAAAATTTTAATGCACTAGTTCCTGAAAGAAATGACTTACAGGTGGTCCGAATCATCCATTGCCTTTTCGTACGTTTTCTCATTGAAAAAGTGGGAATCGATAGAAACGTTTCCTATGAAAGTTGTTTGTTTTGAAAAGCTCTATCAAATGGTATCCTATTTGACCTCGACTCCCATTTGAAATTTTAAAGTGATACGCCACTGACCCTACTTACTGTTAAGGCTGATTGATGAAATCAAGCTCAAGTGAAAATTCACATGTGGTTTAGTTTTAAATAGACTTCGTGGAATTGCCACGAGAATCTCAAGGTTTACTGCGCACGCGGTATAGACTGTATGAGAAGGGAGCGTGCAACGAATGAAGTATGCCTCTGATGTAAACACTGAGCAGTATACTGCGGTTACAATAAAACCTGTATCCTGCATTCAAGAAATATAATGAATGATCATTGAAGTAGAAAATGTCTAAACATGTAAATACACAATTATTTTATAGTGAGATATATTAACTCTTAAAATTTAATGTAAGATACTCACATCAACCTTGAATATGTGCATTGCAGTGAAGAGTTACGTACATTTTGAGCGACTGCAAAGTAACCTCCTCCGATGGTCACTTAAACAGTTTTTATTTTGGGAAAATGTACGTTCAACATCACACGATGCAAATACGTACATATTTGAAGAACGGAAAATCACTACTAGGGGGAACCATATTTAATAGAATGTTTCAATACTTTGCTTTTGCTGATGATGTAGCTGTATTTGCACGGAATGTGTCATCCTTAGATGATGTCCTCAAACAGATACATAATGAGACAAATGCTTCAAATTTAAATATTAACAGAACAAAGACAAAGTATATGAATAACATAACCACGAGAGACAATACTGTAAAAACTGTTGTCTTAAATGAGGTTACTTTTGAGAAAGTGTCAAGGTTCCGATATCTCGGCTCGATAGTCACCGAGGATAACAACATATTAACTGAGATCAAGGATAAAATAGCCATTGGCAATCGAAGCCTCAGAGCATTAGATAAAATTATAAGAACCAGATATATCTCCAAAAAAATGAAGGTGAGGATTTATAAAACAATTATTAAACCTATAGTGACTTTTGGAAGCGAAACCTGGACTCTACCTGAACGAGCAATAACCATCTTAAATACGTGGGAAAGGAAAATTTTAAGAAAAATTTATGGCCCTATTTATGATAAGGGAGAGTGGAGAATTAGGACCAATTCTGAACTACAAAAACTATATAAAGATTCAAGTATTGTCACTGATATAAAAATTAGACGGCTGGAGTGGCTGGGCCACATTATCAGAATGGACAATAATAATATTCCTAAAAGATTACTAGATGCCACGCTAAGTGGTAAAAGAAGAGCAGGAAGACCTAAACTACGATGGTTGGATGATGTTCAGGATGATCTAGTTAAAGCAGGAATTAAGAGATGGAGACGGAGAGCCCTAGAGAGGGAAGATTGGGCGGCAATTCTTAAGGAGGTCAAGGCTAAACTAAAAGGGCTGTATGACCACAGATGATGATGATGATGAAAATCACTACTTTTTAGTACACCGACTTCAGATGTCTTGTCGTGACCTGATAGTACATCATTTATAGTACGAAGTTGTGAATAGGCAGAATTTTTAGCAATAATGTTTCTCAACTTACATTTCATTTTTTTCTGAAATTAGTAAATTGTTATTTTGGATAACAGTTTGTGATACTTTCTGCACTATAGTAAGGGCTTCTGAGAGTTGTAGTTTAGACGATTCTAACAGGATGATGCTTTTGGAAACGATTTTAAAATTAGAATCAATGAACAGAATACCTTCCAGTAGCTGTTCAGAAGGCAAAGAATTTACAGATACAATAGCGGAACTGTCTGTGCTATCCAATGCATCAATTCCCTCCATTATTTTGCCGTAATGTTCTGCATAATAATGAACAGCATCCAACCACGTTCTCCAACGGGTCAAGACTGGTTGCGGGGGTAAGGTATTCGAGGGGCAATTACTTGGAACAGCAACACTCTCATTGTAGTATGTTTGATTGAATTCTTGTCTGCACCGAACAAGTGTTAAGCTTTGACTATTCCAACCACAGCAATGCAAAAACAAGTGCTTACTTAGGTATACATTAGCTGTAGCTGCTCTATTTGGACCGGTCACAATTCTTAACATGAACTGCTTATACTACGAGACCGGGCGGTCGCTTACCTCCTCTATACTACCGTACATCGGCAACCTGATAGCATGCTGCGTGTGGCAATTTAACGAAGTCTAGTTATAAATATTTTTGTCTCGAAAATTTAATGCAGTAGTTTCCGAAATAAATTGCTGTTATTGGTGGTCTGAATCACCCTGTATAGTTGCGATGTGTAGGTTGGCACAACTAGGTTACAATGTATTAGTTTATATTCGTTGACTTCAAATGATTTGTTTTTGATCACTCGACCTTGTTGTTGCTAGAAATGCTATCACTACTTTTCCTTGCGTAATGCCGTCTTGATTTGTACTAAACCAGCATGCAAATGAGGCAGGAAGGGAGTTCACTGTTTTCAAACAGATCCCACGTAGCCGTAACTGACTGACGTGAGGTTTGTTAACATCTGCGACCAGTCTGTATTCGGTGCATTCAGCAACCCACTAACACATTTTTTTAAGCCCACAGTAAAAGAGGCTTGTATACCTATACTTTACAAGCACAATGACATAGCATTACACCGTCCTTGGCAGTTTTCATTCACAATTTCTTATAACGTCACGAAGCTGTTTAGCGGTATAACGTTATACAACAAATTACCAACCTTCCGCAAAATTTAATAATCGTTTACTAAAATAAACAGTGTCATCAAAATAACACATATTATATTATTTTATATTTTATGCATTCCGGAAGTATTTCTCTGTATTTTATTCATAGTGATATTTTATGATCTTAGTAATAAAAACTCTATAAAGAATATTTTGCAATTCATTTTTAAT
Organism: Periplaneta americana; assembly: GCA_025594305.2. NCBI lineage: Eukaryota > Metazoa > Arthropoda > Insecta > Blattodea > Blattidae > Periplaneta > Periplaneta americana. The sequence goes on along the minus strand of JAJSOF020000025.1, from coordinate 25,779,383 downwards.
TTTCAGAGAAGTCTATATTGTATCTTAAAAGTATTTATTTCAGTCACTGACTTCACAGCATATGTTTAAGGTGCTACACCTTTACATTACATATTTAAAAGACGTATGAACGTTTTCGTTGGTCTACGCCATCATCAGATACGAGGTACATTTCAGCAATATCAGTGCTCTCTACATAATATCTCCAAATACAAAACATACTTAGTGGCATGCAAAATGAGACATATTAAAAACCAACATTGCTGTGATACACATTGACATTCTATATGACTGCCTTGATTGTCACTTACTTAAAATACACGTTAGATTACAAAATATTGATATATATATATATATATATATATATATATATATAAATATATAAATGCAAGTCTTCACATATGAGATAATAAAATGACATGATTTAAAAGTGATAAAAATAATAAAATATAAAACTAAGATAAATTATGAATGTGAAGAGTTGCAAAATCACAGTAATTACATTTATTATATTTTATTTCTGTTTCACAATAATATATATATTTCCACCATTCAGAAATGTATGTATGTATTTGAATATTTTTCAGGTGTAGCACCTTAAACATATGCTGTGAAGTCAGTGACTGAAATAAATACTTTTAAGATATCTTATAAAGAAGTTTAACTGCCTTGCATTTATACAGTGAATAGCTCTTTTATAAGTCTTGTGTAAATTACTGACTAATAATCATTACATACTTAGTGTATAACAATACAACTGTTATACAAGCGTCATTTCATAAGTCATGACTATTTTTTTAAGTAGTCTGACCCATTATTTTGGGTTTGCCCTGCAACACAGAATAGCTCACAATAGAATTTAAAATTAAAAATTATATAAACAAGTTTCAGACAAAAGTGAATAAATCATAAGAAAAAAAATAGAACCAAGTGTAATTTAAATTGAATGTACACCATAAAAATGCTGACGAAATATCGCTACAGAAAATGTTATTATGGTGGTGACGATGGCATCTTGAAGATCTCTCTTCAGCTTGTATTTTTCCCTCCACTTTACAAAGGCTTTCGGGATGGTGCCTCTCGCTCCGAAGAGGAGACCGGTAACTGTGATCTTTTCTATGTTGTATTTCGCAGATAGGTACTGAATCGTGGGCTCGTAGATTTTCTTTTTCTCTTCATTCACTTCAGATGGTTGAGTGGCTGAGATTTCAAATCTGATGGCAGGATCAATTATTTCGGCTGTCTGTTTATTCCTATTTATAGCTATGATATCGATCCTACGATTGCTTCCACCATCAGCGATGCAATGAACTTCCTCGTGAACGTCTAGATTTTTGGATCGAAGTGCATCTGCGATCATAGAACGTATGGTCACAGTCTACTATATACAGTCGCGAAGCTTGAGGTGTTTTTTTGCAAATATCGTGATAAAGCGCTCCAAGCTGTTAGCAACTAGAAACAATAGACTGTCCATGGTCGACTTTGGACTGTGTCGTATTTCTATCGAGTGCTAGCTCGTTGCGTATTTCACATTGATGCTTGTGAAATGTTCCTTATTGGTTGTAATGAAAATGTTAATGGCTAAAATATAATAATTGGAATAATAATATGGGACAAGGAGGAGACGTTTGTAGTGCTATAAATTGTAGCAACGGTAAGAGAAAGAGGCCAGAGTTATCCTTTTTCCGATTTCCGAAAGATTCAGAAAGGTTCCTGGGTTTCCACAAGAATGCTGTGCAGAAACAAAACTCTTAATTTTGAAGTTCTTTGTGACTGTTAGAATACATTATTTCCTTAAATTTCACAATGAAATGTTTCAGTCTAACCGAAAGGACATTAGATACCGGTTAAAGTTCTGTCACTTAGGCTGCTAAATTTCCAGAGAAATAAAGGTTAGGTCTACTTTTTTTTTCAGAGGATATATTTTTAATAGTAGCTATTAATTTTGTTATTATTTTTATGTGTTATTTTACTAAAGACGTAGAAAAATTAAGTTCGTTTTAATGAAATTTATTGATCACGTTTTATTTTCAATTCTGGTGGGATTATTATTGCTTAGACCTACTTTTTTTTTTCAAAGGATATGTTTTTAATTATAGCTGTTGATTTTGTTGTTATTTTTATTTATTGCTTTACTAGAGAAGTAGAAAAAGTCTGTTACAATAAAATTTATTGATCAGGTTTTATTTCATCCCACTTTGTTAACTACGTAAGCCTACACTACAAGTACCGGTACACGTAAGTTACTCCATTAATTCATATTTCCATTATTATTGTTGTAAAGGGAAATGCAAATTAATATTTATTGGTTTCATAGTTCATTATCGCTCTAATCTTGAATGAGTGAAGCTATTATAGTAAATTTCAGTTCGTTTTGCACAAACAAAAATTATATTAACTTATTTCTTGCAGGTATCGTCGAGTTTATGTTGGAATTTAATATACTTCATTAAAATAATAAATTAACTTTATGCATTTAATATTTCAATAATGGAAGGAAGATGTTAATTTTTCCAAAAGAACACGACAACGAAAGTAACATATTTTGTCGTCTGCTAGGAGAGAGATCTGCGATGATGAGGCGATAGTAGCGATCCTAGTGGTGGGCAACTACCTATGTTTGCATTTTTACTACACATTGAGCTTCGCGACTGTATATAGTAGACTGTGGTATGGTGGTGTGACGTTTTATTCCGAGTACTTCTCCCTGTGGGCAACTCCCAAACACATGTGGTAAAGTTTCATACTAGGCCAATAAAACTGCAATAATAGAAATTCGCTGTATGCGATTGACGGTCACTGAAATGTGCTTCCCAATACTAGTACCAAATGTTCTGATTTTCTCCACGGTGACACGATCAGTGTGAGGCCACGCGTTATCGTGTTGCAAGATGATCTTCTTTCCAGGGCATTTCCTGCGCAATGCACAACAGAGCTTCAAATCTGTCTGAATGTACCGGACAGCTATTATGGTCTGTCCAGATTCAAGAAATTCAACGAAAATGCATCCCAGAATTCATCAACTCTTTCTTTGTTGCGTTCCGTGGAGGCAGTTCGAGGGCGACCGCTACGAGGCTCATCTTGGAAATGTTTCACCCTTCTCCTAACACTGCTGGCTCCCATGCACACGTCTCCGTATGCACGCTGAAGTCTGAGGTGAATTTCAGCAGCAGATTTTTCTTCTTTAACAAGGAATTTAATGACAGCACGCTATCGAAACGAACCATCGTTGTCGATCGTTTTGCAAACATTGCCTGTGGTCACATCATAGAAGTTAATGGCGCCATAATGTCAATACATAGTGTAAAGTCTGTAATTATGATCTTACAATCGTTTTTGTTATTTTGTTGAAATTGAAATTATAGCAATGTGTTGCAGGGAGATGCACTATCACCTTTACTTTTAACTTCTCTCTAGAATATGCCATTAGGAAAGTTCAGGATAACAGGCAGGGTTTGAATTGAACGGGTTACATCAGCTCCTTGTCTGTGCGGATGATGTGAATATGTTAGGAGAAAATACACAAACGATTAGGGAAAACACGGAAATTTTACTTGAAGCAAGTAAAGATCGGTTTGGAAGTAAATCCTGAAAAGACAAAGTATATGATTATGTCTCGTGAGCAGAATATTGTACGAAATGGAAATATAAAAATTGGAGATTTATCCTTCGAAGAGGTGGAAAAATTCAAATATCTTGGAGCAACAGTAACAAATATAAATGGCACTTGGGAGGAAATTAAACGCAGAATAAATATCGGAAATGCGTGTTATTATTCGGTTGAGAAGCTCTTATCATCCAGTCTGCTGTCCAAAAAATCTGAAAGTTAGAATTTATAAAACAGTTATATTACCGGGTTCTGTATGATGTGAAACTTGGACTCTCACATTGAGAGAGGAACATAGGTTAAGGGTGTTTGAGAATAAGGTGCTTAGGAAAATATTTGGGGCTAAGCGGATGATGTTACAGGAGAATGGAGAAAGTTACACAACACAGAACTGCACGCATTGTATTCTTCACCTAACATAATTAGGAACTTAAAATCCAGACGTTTGAGATGGGCAGGGCATGTAGCATGTATGGACGAATCCAGAAATGCATATAGAGTGTTAGTTAGAGACCAGAGGGAAAAAGACCTTTAGGGAGGCGTAGACGTAGATGGGAGGATAATATTAAAAGGGATTTGAGGGAGGTGGGGTATGATGATAGAGACTGGATTAATCTTGCACAGGATAGGGACCGATGGCTGGCTTATGTGAGGGCGGCAATGAACCTTCGGGTTCCTTAAAAGCCATTTGTAAGTAAGTAAGTTGCTCATGACTTTCAGTACGACACTCTGTATAAATATGACAGCATAGCAATTTCCATGTGTAGCTACACACTGATTATACAGGGTGTTTCGAGGTGGTGTTACAAACTTTCAGGGATGATGGGGAAGGGCACATGTATCAATTTGAGATAAGGAACCCTAGTCCGAAATGACCGAGTCGAAAGTTACAAGCAAAAATAGTTCTATGGAAATGAAATAATTTTATTCCTCTGTAACCTTATTTGTGTGTATTTATCTGTACATCTTACACATACTGTGTTCATCTGACGTTGTTTACGTTGTCTACTTACAGTATTCCATTCGCTGCGCTGTCTGAGGGGTGGGGACAGGAAACTACACTAAAGCAATGCAGATTGCGTAATGTGTAACGGACGTGGTCGGTCCTGATATGCACGTTTGTAGACAGTAGTGTATGTGTACAAGTTGCAGTGTCCAGTCAATGAGTCCTAGTGAAATGGAGGATTACACGAGATCGGAATATGTAGACTTGATTTTCGAATACGGATGAGCCAATGGGAACAGTAGACAAGCTCACAGATGTATCCGGACAAGTACCCACGTAGGAGACATCCGACCCATACCATCTTTCCACGACTGTTCCAAGGGTTAAGGGAAGGAAGGCACATGGTGCCAAATTACAATTTCATTTCCATACAACTATTTTTGCTTATAACTTTCGACTCAGTCATTTCTGGACCAGGGTTCCTTATCTCAAATTGATACATGTGCCCTTCCCCATCATCCATGAAAGTTTGTAACACTAGCCCGGAAACACTCTGTATATCCATCGCTTATGCATGGTTTATTAGTAACGTTTTTTGTCCCATCTATTCATGTCTCACATAAAAATTATACACTGTTTATTCTAAGGCTTCATTTTCTTTAGCAGATATACAACAAAGGTAACATATTATGCATGTTCTTTCCTATTTGATAATGCCGTTTGATCAACATTGAAAGGTTTTTGTTTGTTTGTTTGTTTCTTTCTTTTTTTTTACACATGTAAATTTGTGAAGTAGGGGTAATTTCTGAAGTAATTTTTCAGAGATGGATGCTGTCCGCTTCAGCGGATTATTACCTTTTTTTCCCGCTCGTTGACACCGCGATACAATCGGATTTATCGCAGCACATGTCACGTGACAAACGTTTCATTCAATGCCTGACATCCGGCGACATTTCGCTCTGCAATATTTATTTGCTAGCATTTAGCACGTACGTACAGAGCAGTAAGACGGATAATGCGAATAATGCATTAATCTTACGTCAACATCGAGAAAATCTTGCATAATTTCAGTTAACGTTGACTTCACACAGAATTTTAAACTGTTTTCTGAGTACTGTATCACAGCAACTTCCTACTCTATATTTTACGAATTATAAGAAGTGTGAAGTTATTACGAAGCGGAGAATCGATTTCCAAGTTTTCACAGAAATCCAAGTAGAATCAATTCCCCGATATCGAAAAAAATCGTTCTTTGGCTGACATTGTTAAAAGCAGACATTTTAAAGCTTGACAACCATGTTAAAACAAACTACAGTATTGGGTGTTCAGTTCAAAATGTGTCATGGCTCGTTGTATGTCGTCATGTGGCTACCCGATGAGCCTAGAGAATTCAATCTTCCTACACTTCCGCAGAGGCGTATTACCTAAATGCGAGAGAAGTTGCCTAGCAAGTACGGCGTTCATTCTGAAGATTACTTACCGATACGTACGGTAACGCCAGTAGTGGCAAGAATGTGAACTGTTTGAAAACACGTACTGAAGTGAGTTTTTTTCTTACTGTCGGGATATGGGGAGAGGGTTAAGACGATTACTTACGTACTTGTTAACATTAACTTCGACGGTCAACATGGACACGGAGCATTTGATTTGTGTTGTGGAATGTTGCCGTACGCAATCGATGATAACAAATACCCTGCGTACGACTTGCCCGCGCAAAACACAGTTCGAAAGAGGTTATGGTAGCACACAGACTTTACAGACCGCCATCTGTTGCTACGACATTCAAGTTATACCGTACACGTTCTCAAGTTCAGATTGAACGCCTTGATTAGTAGGCAACTTCTCTGACATAAAAGCTGAAACTCGCTTCTAATCGCTGAGTCACAACAGTGACGTCATGACACACTTTGAAATGAACACCCAGTAGAGCGTCTCGTTTAGGCACAGTGAAAACGTAAACAAAGTGCAGGTAACGTGTGGAGGGAGAATGAGCCGTACGGTAAACTCGAGGGATGCACAAGGTTTTAGTTACAACATTTATGGCGAAGGATTAATTGAAATTATATTTTCAAAAAACACGCACAAAGCAAAAGAACACAAATTGCATAACTTTATCGTATACACATTTTTGACAATCAATTATTGTAACGTTGAAATAATTCAATGTAATAAATCTAATTTTGCTACTTATATGATGTTTTCAAGCAGCATTTTATAGGATCTTGAATTCCATTCTCTGTTGTTGTGGTGTCGTGGTCTAAGGCATCCTGCCTAGGACTCACGCGTTACGGAATGCGCGCTGGTTCGAGCCCTCATTGGGGAAGAAACTTTTTCATGATATTTCGGCCTTTGTATGGGACCGGTGCCCACCCAGCATCGTGATGCACTTGAGGAGCTACGATAGGTAGCGAAATCGGGTTGCGAAAGCCAACTATAAAGCTGGGGGGATCATCGTGCTAACCACACGATACCTTCATTCTGGTTGGATGATCGTCCACCTCTGCTTCGGCATGTGAATGTGAGGCCAGCAGCCAGTCGGTCTGGGTCCTTCAAGGACTGTGGCGCCACGGATTATTATTATTATTATTATTATTATTATTATTATTATTATTATTATTATTATTATTATTAATCAGCATAGTTGCTCTTTGCAGAGCTGTGACTCTTATCTTAGGCACAAAAGTACAGTATTTTAATTTCGATTAACTTGTAGGCCGGTTGATGAACTGTCATAGGGTTGCTAACTTTTTTAAAAGAAAATACGGGAGATTAAGAAATCGACAAAATTTCACATAGAAAATTGCAAAATTATTCAGTTCAATTACTGAAAAGCAATTTAATTCCACACTTCGAAAGCTAGGGTTAAATTAAGAGTATTTTGAGACAGATCTTGACCCGCGTAATAGTTGAAATCTATTACAGTTTGCAGCTCTGATTTGATTAAAAGTGTCGTGCTCATCTCTCGAATATCTCTCCAATTATTGTCCATGATATAAAACATCCTCTTTGGTTGAACATTGCTACTTAGTATGCGTAGAACAAAACTAGCCAGTTTTTCCGAAATTATAATATTAATACTGTTTGATTTTAAACAGGTGAAAAGAAAGGAGGAGGCCGGTGTCAAACAACTAGCGAATTGTTATATTTCCAAACTCTTTGTGGATGTAACTATTTGTTATCACTGTATATTTATGAGCATTAAAACCATATTCGTTTCCGGCAAGAATTGCCCTGTACAAACACTGTACATTTCAATGCATATCTTGAACAATAAAATTCATCATATAAACAGTTATCATTCAAGGCAAAATCAAATGTTTAGAATAATGATTTTTACATTACGCAAAAATGAGATATAAAAATGCTTGAAGAGAAGAAAAATACGACAGCCGGGAGACTGTTAAAAATTAGGGTCAAATACGAGAGGGTTGGCAACCCTAGCTGTTAGTGAGTGTGGTTAATTTTGATTAAGGGTAGACGTCATTACATGTCAGAAAATGTCGCGAAATCTAAATTTTGTTTTCTTTGCGTCGAACTCGAAATCTGATAGTTACTTGTGTAGAAACATGAATTTAATTAACACTTCTTCCAAGTGTTAGAAGAATCCGTCTGTAATTACAGATTTTATTAGCTTTGAATATTATACACTGCGGGCTAAAGCAAGGAGATGCACTATCACCTTTACTTTTAACTTTGCTCTTGAGTACAGTATGCCATTAGGAAAGTCCAGGATAACAGAGAGGGTTTGGAATTAAACGGGTTACATCAGCTGCTTGTCTATGCGGATGACGAGAATATGTTAGGAGAAAATCCACAAACGATTAGGGAAAAGACGGGAATTTTTTTTTGAAGGTTTGGAAGTAAATCCCGAAAAGACAAAGTATATGATTATGTCTCGTGACGCAAATTGTACGAAATGAAAATATAAAATTTGGAAATTTATCCTTTGAAGAGGTGGAAAAATTCAAATACCTGGTAGCAACAGTAACAAATATAAATGATACTCATGAGGAAATTAAACACAGAATAAATATGCGAAATGCCTGTTATTCGGTTAAGAAGCTTTTATCATCCAGTCTGCTGTCAAAAAATCTGAAAGTTAGAATTTATAAAACAGTTATATTACCGGTTGTTCTCTATGGTTGTGAAACTTGAACTCTCAATTTGAGAGAGGAACATAGGTTAAGGGTGTTTGAGAATGAGGTGCTTAGGAAAATATTTGGGGCTAAGAGGGATGAAGTTACAGGAGAATGGAGAAAGTTACACATCACAGAACTGCACGCATTGTATTCTTCACCTGATATAATTAGGAACATTAAATCCAGACGTTTGAGGTGGGCAGGGTATGTAGCACGTATGGGCGAATCCAGAAATGGATATAGAGTGTTAGTTGGGAGGCCTGAGGGAAAAAGACCTTTGGGGAGGCCGAGACGTAGATGGGAAGATAATATTAAAATGGATTTGAGGGAGGTGGGATGTGATGATAGTGACTGGATTAATCTTGCTCAGGATAGGGACCAATGGCAGGCTTATGTGAGGGCGGCAATGAACCTCCGGGTTCCTTAAAAGCCAGTAAGTAAGTATTTGTTTATATATTTCTTTGAAATCTTTGATAGATACCTGTCTAGAAACATGAATTTAATTAACACTTCTTCCAAGTGTTAGAAAAATCTGTCGGTAATTACAGATTTTATTAGCTTTTGAATATTATACAATAATAATGTTGAGAGATGAGCAATGCATCGTATTCATTGCTTGCATTTTTTCTTTCTACGTTGCACTAGACTTCGCAGTCGCAGAGAGATTCGAACCCATGACTGTGTCTCACGATTCGGTAAAGATCATGATCGGTCATTTGGTTAACGGTTAATCAAATATAGGACTAAACAAGTAATGGCTAAAACTTCCTCCGTGCGGGGCGACATGATCCGCCACTGTGCGATACCAGTCTTGAATGACACGCAGAGTTTTAGCCATACGAGCTGCTGCAGTATTCACTTTAAAGCAATATTGACAGGAAGCCACTAATTGGAGGCCAGGGATGGATTTCCATTTGCAACTGTTTGTGAGGTATAGAGTTGCTTTAATTGTTACGATACAATTTATATTGACTGACTGACTGAAAGCGATTTTGATTTGGGATGAAACAACGTTCAAATTATTTTAAGTGTTTTTGTAATTGTACATTTAATGGTTCCAGCCAGTAATATCACTTCCATGTCCTGTATCTACACGCCATCTTTCAATTAATGTGATTTAAAAAATCGTTTAAACTGAGAGTATTGATACAACAGAAAGGCACGATTTTAAAATTGGATTTCTGCACACAGTCCATCTTTTTCTTTCGTCATGTTAATATAGTGAGGATCACGTAAGTGTAGTTCCTAAAAAACTAATTTGGCCGTCTCTTCAGTGTTGCCAACTAATACCAAATATCACCAAAGAGAGTAAAATTACAATATTACGTACTGAAATAATAATAATAATAATAATAATAATAATAATAATAATAATTATTATTATTAATTATTATTATTATTTATTTATTTATTTATTTATTTACTTACTTATATTTAATGTGCTGTACAATAAAATAATACAGTTCAGACAAACAATGTAAAAAACAACAACAATAATAATAATAATAATAATAATAATAATAATAATAATAATAATAATATTTTGACTACATTTCATTTTTTTATGTTGCGAGATTTGTTTCCTAAAAGGTGGTTCAAATAACACTGGTTTGCCAAAAAAAACTTTTGTCTGCTATAGCTGGCTACGGAAAGGTTTCAGATCCCAGGTTCTGTTTTTCTCGTGCCAAATCAGAACGCCCCGATTCCAGCCTCCTATAAAATTGAGTACGCTTTCCCTTAAAAGGCGGTCAGAGCGTGGTGCCGACCACATGTGCCGAGGTCATGGAAAGCATGGGGATTTATCATTTACCTTTTATACGTGACGTTAACAGAAAACCACAATTCCAAGTCACACAGAGTTTTGTGCACTTATGGGACTTTCGTCAGCCCACGCGAGTTATGAGGATATAAAGGGAATCTGAACGGTGTCGGGTGGCTCAAGCAGAGCCTGGTACAAGTTCAAGATGGATGTCCCATTTGAATACATTTTGCAAAGAAATTATTCAAATAATAATTTGAAATAATAATAACTCAAAGCTAACTGTAATTTCTTGATCATTTACTGGATTTCAATTTTATTATCAGATGTTTCCTAAATGGTTCAATAACACTGGTCTACAAAAAAAAAAAAATACTTTCGCCTGCTACTGAGCAAATTTCATGTGTTCTGTACTGAAATCGATGCGCTGATTCCAGATATGTAAGCAGATTTATCATCACATCAGGTTTATGAGTTATGGGACTGTAACATTAATTCTAAATCTTACATTTCAGTATATACCTGTATCATAAAGTCAGAGATATAAATTGAGCTAGTTTATATTTTCTTTGTAAATTGTTATATTATAAATTGGTGATTTATCATTCGAAGAGATGGAAAAATTCAAATATCTTGGAGCAGCATTAACAAATATAAATGACACTCGGGAGGAAATTAAACGCAGAATAAATATGGGAAATGCGTGTTATTATTCGATTCAGAAGCTTTTGTCATCTAGTCTGCTGTCAAAAAATATGAAAGTTGGAATTTATAAAACAGTTATATTACCGGTTATTCTGTGAAACTTGGACGCTCACTTTGAGAGAGAAACAAAGATTAAGGGTGTTTGAGAATAAGGTTCTTAGCAAAATATTTGGGGCTAAGAGGGATGAAGTTACAGGAGAATGGAGAAAGTTTCACAAAGCAGAACTCACGCATTGTATTCTTCGCCTGACATAATTAGGAACATTAAATCCAGACGTTTGAGATGGGCAGGGCATGTAGCACGTATGGGCGAATCCAGAAGTGCATATAGAGTTTTAGTTGGGAGACCAGAGGGAGATAGACCTTTGGGGAGGCCGAGACGTAGATGAGAGGATAATATTAAAATGGATTTGAGGGAGGTGGGATATGATGATAGAGACTGGATTAATCTTGCACAAGATAGGGACCGATAGCGGGCTTATGTGAGGGCGGCAATGAACCTTCGGGTTCCTTACAAGCCATTTGTAAGGAAGTAAGTAAATTGTTATGTTATATTATTTTAAATAAATTTATAAGAAGATATACACTTACAAAATGTAGTAAGCACTAAAAACTCTGTTAAAAGTGTTTGAGACGTTTGCTTTTCCCCTATGTTGGCATTTGATTGATCGCTGTAGGAACCAGCAAATGACTGTTGGTAACTGAAGTTGGACTTGAGGTTGTGAAGTCATGTCTAGCGAATATCTGGAAGTTGAACTTCTGTTATTATTGACTAACTACCAACAACAACGGTGTTGACTTCTTTCCGACCAAGTTTATTACTCCGACAGATAGTGTTTGCTCAAGACGTGAGCCAGAAATCTGTGAATTAGACGTCATTTGCCTGCTTTGATATGCACTTCATTCGGAACTAAAACGCCTATGTAGGCCATGGATTTACGGAAAGGAAGAGTGCATTTGTTGACCGCAGCATTGTCCAAATTTTCATTGTTCTTTTCTCATTGTTTCCCGTTCCATGAACCCCTTAGCCTATACAAAAATGGATAGTAGGCCTAATAATTGCTATACAAAATCAAATTGAACTTATTATTACTCTTCTTTCCAGCCATGAATTCTAGAAGTGGAAAGAACAACAGTGTGTGACAACATTTTGTTTCTTCGTGGACGGTTTCCTTAAAAATATCGTAATAATACAAAAAAAAAATCATTTCAGGAACGAAACTTGTATTTTAGTGATATTTCGTGTACTATGCTGTTTACTCGTAATACTTTAATTTACAATAAGTAGATAATATTCTGCTCATAGAAAGCATAATTTCAGACTAATTCATTGAGTCTACCTGGAATTAAGTAGAAGTGTGCTTACTTACTGGCTTTTAAGGACCCCGGAGGTTCATTGCCGCCCTCACATAAGCCCGCCATTGGTCCCTATCCTGAGCAAGATTAACCAGTCTCTACCATCATATACCATCTCCCTCAAATCCATTTTAATATTATCTTCCCATCCACGTCTCGGCCTCCCCAAAGGTCTTTTCCTCCGGCCTCCCAATTAAGACTCTATATGTATTTCTGGATTCGCCCATACGTGCTACATGCCCTACCCATCTCAAACGTCTGGATTTAATGTTCCTAATTATGTCAGGTGAAGAATACAATGCGTGCAGCTCTGCGATGTGTAACTTTCTCCATTCTCCTGTAACCTCATCCCTCTTATCCCCAAATATTTTTCTAAGAGCCTTATTCTCAAACACACTTAATCTCTGTTCCTCTCTCAAAGTGAGAGTCCAAGTTTCACAGCCATACAGAACAACCGGTAATATAACTGTTTCATAAATTCTAACAGTAGAATTGTATCTGTTGCAATAGGAATTCTTTAGAAGGTTGTAGAAATAATGGAGGAATGAGGATAACAAATTATGCAAGTACTATTAAAATATTTGATGAAATTGTGAAAAAGTAAAATGACTGTGAGAAAACCATTCGTAACAAGATGAGAAAATTTGTTGTAATTGTGATAAAATTAAATGTGTATCTTCTGGAAAAATCTGTTGAAATTGTGACAGGATAAATTATTGTGATGGTTACAAAAATATAATTATTACAATATACCCAAAATATTATAATACTGTATAATATATACCAACTAATAAAGAAGTAGAAGTCAATGAAGTATAAAATAATAAATAAATACTACCCTGAACGATGAATCTTTCTGAAATACAATTGATGAAATACAAATTACTTTCTGAAATACAAATATTGATTAATCTGAAATACAACTGATACTTTCTGAAATACAATTGATGAATCTGAAATACAAATTATGCTTTCTGAAATACAATTGATGAATCTGAAATACAAATGATGCTTTCTGAAATACAATTGATGAATCTGAAATACAAATGATACTGATGATGAATCTTTCTGAAATACAATTGATGAATCTGAAATACAAATGATACTTTCTGAAATACAATTGATGAATCTGAAATACAATGATAAAATACAATTGATGAATCTGAAATACAACTGATGCTTTCTGAAATACAATTGATGAATCTGAAATACAACTGATGCTTTCTGAAATACAATTGATTGATGAATCTGAAATACAACTGATGCTTTCTGAAATACAATTGATGAATCTGAAATACAACTGATGATACTTTCTGAAATACAATTGATGAATCTGAAATACAAATTGATGCTTTCTGAAATACAATTGATGAATCTGAAATACAAATGATGCTTTCTGAAATACAATTGATGAATCTGAAATACAAATGATACTTTCTGAAATACAATTGATGAATCTGAAATACAACTGATGCTTTCTGAAATACAATTGATGAATCTGAAATACAAATGATACTTTCTGAAATACAATTGATGAATCTGAAATACAAATGATGCTTTCTGAAATACAATTGATGAATCTGAAATACAACTGATGCTTTCTGAAATACAATTGATGAATCTGAAATACAAATGATACTTTCTGAAATACAATTGATGAATCTGAAATACAAATGATACTGATACAATTGATGAATCTTACAAATGATACTTTCTGAAATACAATTGATGAATCTGAAATACAAATGATGAAATACAATTGATGAATCTTTCTGAAATACAATTGATGAATCTGAAATACAAATGATGCTTTCTGAAATACAATTGATGAATCTGAAATACAAATGATACTTTCTGAAATACAATTGATGAATCTGAAATACAAATGATACTTTCTGATACAATTGATGAATCTTTCTTTCTGAAATACAATTGATGAATCTGAAATACAAATGATACTGATCTGAAATACAATTGATGAATCTGAAATACAACTGATGCTTTCTGAAATACAATTGATGAATCTGAAATACAACTGATGCTTTCTGAAATACTTGATTGATGAATCTGAAATACAATTGATGAATCTGAAATGATACTTTCTGAAATACAATTGATGAATCTGAAATACAAATGATACTTTCTGAAATACAATTGATGAATTTCTGAAATACAACTGATGCTTTCTGAAATACAATTGATGAATCTGAAATACAAATGATACTTTCTGAAATACAATTGATGAATCTGAAATACAACTGATGATACTTTCTGAAATACAATTGATGAATCTGAAATACAAATGATACTTTCTGAAATACAATTGATCTGAATCTGAAATACAACTGATGCTTTCTGAAATACAATTGATGAATCTGAAATACAACTGATGCTTTCTGAAATACAATTGATGAATCTGAAATACAAATGATACTTTCTGAAATACAATTGATGAATCTGAAATACAATTGATGAATCTGATGATACTTTCTGAAATACAATTGATGAATCTGAAATACAATGATACTTTCTGAAATACAATTGATGAATCTGATAATACAATTGATGAATCTGATACAATTGATACTTTCTGAAATACAATTGATGAATCTGAAATACAACAATGATGAATTTCTGAAATACAATTGATGAATCTGAAATACAACTGATACAATTGATGCTTTCTGAAATACAATTGATGAATCTGAAATACAACTGATGATACTTTCTGAAATACAATTGATGAATCTGAAATACAAATGATGCTTTCTGAAATACAATTGATGAATCTGAAATACAAATGATACTTTCTGAAATACAATTGATGAATCTGAAATACAAATGATACTTTCTGAAATACAATTGATGAATCTGAAATACAAATGATACTTTCTGAAATACAATTGATGAATCTGAAATACAAATGATACTTTCTGAAATACAATTGATGAATCTGAAATACAAATGTTGAATCTGAAATACAAATGATACTTTCTGAAATACTTGATGAATCTGAAATACAAATGATGCTTTCTGAAATACAATTGATGAATCTGAAATACAAATGATGCTTTCTGAAATACAATTGATGAATCTGAAATACAAATGATACTTTCTGAAATACAATTGATGAATCTGAAATACAAATGAAAAATACAATTGATGAATCTGAAATACAAATTATGCTTTCTGAAATACAATTGATGAATCTGAAATACAAATTATGCTTTCTGAAATACAATTGAAATCTGAAATACAAATTGATACAATTGAAATCTGAAATACAAATGATGCTTTCTGAAATACAATTGATGAATCTGAAATACAAATGATACTTTCTGAAATACAATTGATGAATCTGAAATACAAATGATACTTTCTGAAATTTGAATCTGAAATACAAATTGATGAATCTGAAATACAAATGATACAATTGATGAATCTGAAATACAAATTGATGAAATCTGAAATACAAATGATACTTTCTGAAATACAATTGATGAATCTGAAATACAAATTATGCTTTCTGAAATACTATTGATTAATCTGAAATACAAATGATACTTTCTGAAATACAATTGATGAATCTGAAATACAAATTATGCTTTCTGAAATACTATTGATTAATCTGAAATACAAATGATACTTTCTACTATTGAAATACAATTTGATGAATCTGAAATACAAATTATGCTTTCTGAAATACTATTGATTAATCTGAAATACAAATGATACTTTCTGAAATATAATTGATGAATCTGAAATACAAAATGATACTTTCTGAAATACAATTGATGAATCTGAAATAGAAATGAAATACTTTCTGAAATACAAATGATACTTTCTGAATCTGAAATACAATTGATGAATCTGAAATACAAATTTGCTTTCTGAAATACTATTGATTAATCTGAAATACAAATTACAAATGATCTGAAATACAATTGATGAATCTGAAATACAATTGATGAATCTGAAATACAAATGATAAATACAAATTATGCTTTCTGAAATACAATTAATCTGAAATACAAATGATGAAATCTGAAATACAAATGATACTTTCTGAAATACAAATGATACTTTCTGAAATACAATTGATGAATCTGAAATACAAATGATACTTTCTGAAATACAATTAATCTGAAATACAAATGATACTTTCTGAAATACAATTGAATCTGAAATACAAATGATACTTTCTGAAATAATCTGAAATACAAATTACTTTCTGATTAATCTGAAATAAAATGATACTTTCTGAAATACTATTGATTAATCTGAAATAAAAATGATACTTTCTGAAATACAATTGATGAATCTGAAATACAAATGATACTCTGAAATACAATTGATGAATCTGAAATACAAATGATACTTTCTGAAATACAATTCATCTGAAATACAAATGATACTCTGAAATACAAATGATACAAATGATGCTTTCTGAAATACAATTGACGAATCTGAAATTTAACGATGCTTTCTGAAATACAATTGATGAATCTGAAATACAAATGATACTTTCTGAAATACAATTGACGAATCTGAAATACAAATGATACTTTCTGAAATACATCTGGAAAAGGTGTAGAAAAAAAAAGGAACCTGTGGAAAGCGAACACTCTAGTCATTCAGCTGTTTGTCTTCGAATAAATTTGAACCTGTTATATTAATTGTATTGGGGGAAATTGGTTCACAAACAATTAGTAAACTACTACGAAGTTATTACCATTTTGCAATAGGCCGTAATTGTAATTATTGATTTTCGGTTAAAAAAATTGAACAGAATACTATGTGGAATTACTTCAGGGAAAATGCAAGTTCTTCATTTCATCATATCTTTCGAGCCATATCCATGTATATTTTAATAATACATTTTGTTTACTTTCCTATGAATACATAAGTCGCAATCTATGTAATGGAGTTCCCATGTTGTTGTCCCTCTTAATACAAATGAATAATAATAGCCTACCGTTTCGTGTTTCTCAATTACTTACTCACTCCAAATGGTATACTTATGTTACGATGGAACATGAAAAGAAATATGCTAATAGCAGGCGTCTGAGAACTATAAAGTAGAAAGTAAAAACGTTGTACCAGTCTACTTCTTTTCTTATAGTAATTGCCTCAGAGTCTGTATACCTCTCACTCATAAATATATTATTAGGTCGTACAGTTTTCAACTGGTTATATAACACGTGATGCTGTCCAGTTAACCGATTCTCCATGCACGTTTTGTATGTAACGGAGCTTGTCTCTTCTCCACTCCCGTAATCGTCTCTGCAAAAGTATTTAGAGTGTGTAACCGAAGGCTGTTGAAATTCTTATGAAGCTGCACGGAAGTTTGACTGTCTGTTAGTTACATATTTCTTATTCCGGAACTCTCTAGAAATTGAAGACTTCCCCGGATTAAAAGTGTAACCAATAAATCTATAATACATCATTAATTGATGTAAATGAATGCTTCAAAATTACTTTTCCACCTGAGGGCCAAAAGTATTTAACTTTAATTGTCACTTAAAATCTTTTTAATCGATACTTAAAGGGACAATGCATTTCACCAAAACAAGTTGGGCTTTAAGCTCTCATTAACCTACATTTAAGTTAATTGGTCAATATTTGGTCATTAATAGTAAGTACATTATGCAACGAGCCTATAATGGTAGTAATTAAGACGTGAGTATGTTTATGAAACGAGCGCAAGCGAGTTTCATAATTTTCATACGAGCGTCTTAATTACCATTATAGGCAAGCTTCATACGACTTTTTATGCTCGACCATATTTGAACTTGAAATTATTCATAAGTATTCATGTTATTCTTATCTGACTGGGGAGCGGAACTGACCTTGCAATACCTCGTAAATTGTGAGATGTGCACAGACGCGAAAGTATTGATTTTTTTCCGAGAAACCAATGTAATTGACCTTGATATAATCTAGAGAGTAAAATAAACATTAATCTTGATATAACCTTGAAATTGATTTAGACATTGAAAAACGAGATGAGAAATTGAATTTATTTGAATATTATTTACAATTAACGCTAATTATTATAGTAACAGAACGTAACCTTCTGCGACAGTATTGAATTTCCAGCCTCCGTGACGTTTCGCTAGTTGTCTTTCGATTGCATATCCGAGAATAATCGATAGCGCTTTCATATTGCTACAATGGTGTTTTCTGATTGGTGGAACACCTCAACTTTAATGAATAGGTGTACGTTAACGAGGTCCATTAAAGGGCTGCTACCAGATGTATAATTACTACATTTCGGCATGGTCGAGCATAAAATAATTAATTCTACATTAACGACAACAATTTTCATCTTGGCGAGGAGAATGTTGTATACTGATATTTGAAAATGATTATTTCTTACCAAGACGGGCTACGGTAATTTCCAAAAGAGAAGATTGTTTTGATACAAAGGACGAAAAATATTGTAAATGCCATTTAGGCTAAGCAAAACTTCAGCATTGTATACTGTGTGAATCAAAAGTCTGGAACCATATAAATATCTTCCATATGCTTGATTTTCGATTCTATAGGTGTTACCAGTATTTGTAAGACCAAATGCTCTACAAGTGACACATTCGATTCTAGCCCTCAGCTATCTCAAAAGCCGCCGTTTTGAATGCGACTTTGAAATCTTAAATGGAAAGGAGGTCATATACGTACTAAAAATCATGTGCAGTTTTCTTAAAAAAACAATGGTGCAATCTATTTTGAGATACTTCTAATCGTTTTCAAGTTCTTTAAAGATAACTGTCATAATGACACAAACAGTTACTGCATCTACAGATATTATGTAACATGGTACAGTCACAGTCTAGTATATACTGCCACGAAGCTCAATAGTAGTAAATATGCATCCATAGATAGTTGCTAACCACTAGGATCGCTACTATCACCTCATTACAGACAATGCGAAATAGTACCTGCACAGTCTATTGTTCCTAGTACCCTCATAAACTCAAGCTCCGTGACTGTATATACTAGACTGTGGTACAGTACTAAGGAGGCTTTGGAAATCGTATTTTTATGCAGTTCTTCAAATAAATCATAACAATGCATTGAAACTGTCACAGGTTAGCCAAACAGTAAAGCAGGAAAAGTTAATTACCAGAATTGCATAAAAATACCTTTTCCAAAGCCTCCTTAGTACTGTACCATGTTACAAAATATCTGTAGATGCAGTAAGTAATGTTTATGTCATTATGACAGTTATATTTAAATAACTTGAAAACGATTAGAGATATCTCAAAACAGATTGCACAATTGTTTGTTTCAGAAAATTTCACATGATTTTGGGTACCTACATGACCCCCTTTCCATTTAAAATTTCAGAGTTGCATCCAAGATGGCGGTTTTGAGATAGCTGAGGGCTAGAATCTAATATGTCACTGATAGATCATTTGCTCTTACAAATACTGGTAACACCTATAGTATTCGAAAATCAAGCATGTGGAAGATATTTATATTTATTTATTTATTTTGCTAATAATTGTAACATAAAATATAATATATACAGAAAAACTTTAGCTCGTCCCTGAAAGAGTAGAACTCGTGCTCACGAGCGGATTCCTGAATTGAAATTTTGAAGTATATAATACAGTTTGTCTTATGTCTACTATGCAATTACAATATATAAATTTAAATTTACAATTTTTCAATTATTATAAAATCCATACATAACTTTTTAAATTTAATACTAGAACTATTAGAATTGACAAGATTAGGATATTTAAATATAAATTTGTTATATTATTGGGCCTAAATTACTACTATGATTAAATACTGTAGCAGAGTTGCATTTTGATTCAAACAATCTTAAAAAATTCATACCTTTTGTTTCATAACTATGAGAATACAATTCAAAATTATTTCGATTTTTATGTAGGAATTTTATTAATACAATATGATAAATTTGTCTTATGTTAAGAACATTAAAGTCTAAAAACAATTTTTGAGATGGAAAATCAATAGGTTCATGAAGACATTCTTTTCTTCTGTAATAAATAAAGTGGATTAAAATTGGATTTAAATGAGCTAGCCCATCCTATAATTCCGTACATAATTACCGATTGAAATAAAGTTAAGTATATTGTGCGTAATAAACTTATCGACTAGTAATTCCTCAATAAAACAAAATAATATATTATTTTACGTAATTTATTGTGGTTTCAAACTTTTGATTTCCCTCTATTATCGATTTGCAAGCCAAGAAATTTGGTTCCTGTTTCTATTATGGACCCGTCGAGAATTATTGCGCTTGAAATTTGCGAGGTTGAATGTGGGCATGATTTAAATTGGATTATGTTAGTTTTGTTACAATTTAATACTACTTTATTGTGCATTATTCATGGATAAATTGGCATGTAGATTCTGAGTGTGTACAATACCCGCGCAGAAGTTTAGGTGAAATATTTGTACTCAGACAGAATACCCATAACATTTTTTTCAGCCTCACTTACTTAAGGTCCATCCCAGGAATCTGTAGAGAGACTTGACTCATATGAAGGCGGAGTCCATCTGTGCCGGAGTGTACTGCGGACAGCATCAGTTCGAGGCCGCTAAGGGGTAAGCTGCTCGTTGTAGAGTGTTCAGATAGAAAAAAATCTCCTTCCTGCTAGCGATTGGTAGCTTCGTTTAACCAATGCCTCCCCCCAGAGCGGTCATTGGTCCTAGCCCTCCCACATACCACTTGCGCAGCGGTCTTATTTCGTATTTCTACTCTACAAAATGGGGAGCTGTTGGAAGGTTAACCATGATATTCGCGTTGTAGTTGGGAATAACTTCTGAAGAAATGCAATCAGTCCCAGAAAAGCCTCTCAGATGAAGTTCCGTTCGCTACTCTATCTCCAATGACCTCTAGGTGATCCTGATGTATTTGAATGCTGATTTAGTCACCATGCGTATCCAAGCATTTATTTTTTTTTAATCCTGTTAACATCACTCATTTAGTTAATGGACGATAAATTGTATAATTTGGTTTAATAATGTTAACCCATCTCTCTGATGAGTGTTATGCATTAAATATTGCTGGTCAACTGTTTGAAAATACAGCTAATTGTATTGGTTAGTGACGTGCTATCCGTTTAAAACAATTTTGTTTTGCAACTATTTATCTTGCTGTTTCAAGCTACGTATTCAGGGAGTCCAGTTTAGACTGTCAGCAGATAAGTGGTGATATGTTCACGAAAGGATTATTTTAATATGTTATTTATCGACGCTGAGTGAACTGTGGTCTTATCTAACGTATGTGATATTTATGGTACTTGTGAGGTAAGTGTATATTTATTGAGGCGTCAGCCGAGTGCTTAAATTACACGAGCGCAATGAAGATCACGCTCACAAGTACCATACGTAATTTTATCCATGACCATAACAAAAAATTCTGTTTTATAATAGTACATTATGCAACGAGCCTATAATGAAGGTAATTAAGAAGTGAGTATGGATATTTATGAAACGAGCGCAAGCGAGTTTCATAATTTTCATACGAGCTTCTTAATTACCATTATAGGCGAGTTTCATACGACTTTTTATGCTCGACCATATTTCTAACTTGATATTATTAATTTTTTAGCCATGTCCCGTATGTTGTGAGATGTGCGCAGACGCGAAAGTATTGATTTTTTCCGAGGAACAGATGTCCACATTGACCTTGCTAGGCCATAGGAACCTACAGAGATAACATTGAAATTAAATTAGACATTGAAAGACGAGATGACAAATTGAATTTATTTGAATATTATTTACAATTAACGCTAATTATTATAGTAACAGAACATAACCTTCTGCGACAGTATTGGATTTCCAGCCTCCGTGACTTTTTGCTAATTCTCTTTCGATTGCATATCCGAGAATAATCGATACTTGCGGTTTTATAACTGTAGAAAGCTGACCTGTCATTGGCTGAACAGTTGTAGTCGACCTGGTTGGCGATTAATATAGCGCTAGCCTTCTATGAAGGTTGCGGGTTCGATCCTGGGCCAGGTCGATGGCATTTAAGTGTGCTTAAATGCGACAGGCTCATGTCAGTTTTACCGGCATGGAACTAGAAAGCATCCGGCGACGACCTCTGCAGTTGCAAGCGTCGTTAAATAAAGTTGTAACCTGAGTCGTCATTGGCTGAAAGACCTGACCTTTAATGAGTAGGTGTACTTTAATGACATGCATTAAAGGTCTGCTACCAGGTGTGTAATTACTACATTTCGGCATGATCGAGCATAAAAGAAAATATGTTGAAAATAAGTCCTCATATAATCAGATATCATGGCATGGACTTTATAACCGATACGCGTACCAGGTAGGTCATGATATAGGAGGCCATGAATAGTGAAGAGTGGCATCTAACGCGTTGGATAAATAACAAATTATAATTAATTATATAATTTTAGTATCTTTTTTAATTTTAAACATGTATTTTAATGTTTTTCAAGTTTCAGGGATTATTTAGAAGCGTTCACGGGACTAATGTGATTAAAAGAATGTCACATTTTCCTTCTGTAAACTTAAGAGGAATATTAAAACGTAATTAATCATCGTGTCTGTTTAGCTCAGTTGACTAAGGCGTGTTATTAAATCCTACATTAAATCCAATAAATTCAACTTTGCCGGTGCGAGTCTCCTCGCTTCTCAAAAGATAAATTACAAATAAAAAAATATATATTAGATATGGATTCATTCATTCATAGTGTTCTGCCCAAGGAAAGATCTTTCACTGCAAACCCAGCATTCTTCAGTCTTTCCTATTTTCTGCCTTCCTGTTTGTCTCTTTATATGACCCACATATCTTAATGCATATAATCTGATATCTTCTTCTGCCGCGAACTCTTCTCCCGTTCACCATTCCTTCCAGTGCATCCTTCAGAAGGCAGTTTCTTCTCAACTAGTGATCCAGCCATCCTCTTTCTGATCGATTTCAGCATCATTATTTTTCTTCATCCACGCTTTCCAACATAGCTTCGTTTCTTATTCTGTCTTTCCGTGTTTCTGCCCCATACAGTGCTACACTTCACACAAAGCACTTCACTAGTCTCTTCCTTAGTTCTTTCTCCAGAGATCCGCAGAAGATGCTCCTTTTTCTATTAAAAGCTTCCTTGGCCATTGCTGTTCTCCTTTTGACTTCCTGACAGCAGCTCATGTTACTGCTTATAGTACACCCCAAGTATCAGAAGCTATCCACTTGCTCTACTAGATGTGGATGTAATGCACACTTACGACGTAATGATGGTGGTAGTGGTAGTGGCAGCAGCAGCAGCAGCAGCAGCAGTAGTAGTGTACGGAGATATAAGGAATGGTAATAAAAAAGTAGAGGTAGTGACATCTAGTAATTAATATATTTACTTCTTTAGTAATAGTTGAATGGAAAAGTGGTATATCTGCGGTCCCAGCTATTAGGAAAATATTAATGAACTGTGAGATAATAGTACATTATGCAACGAGCCTATAATGAAGGTAATTAAGAAGCGAGTATGGATATTTATGAAACGAGCGCAAGCGAGTTTCATAATTTTCATACGAGCTTCTTAATTACCATTATAGGCGAGTTTCATACGACTTTTTATGCTCGATGATATTTCTAACTTGATATCATTAATTTTCTTTGTATCTGACCTTGGCCAATGTCCCGTATGTTGTGAGATGTGCGCAGACGCGAAAGTATTGATTTTTTTCCGAGGAACAGATGTTCACAATGACCTTGCTAGGCCATAAGAACCTACAGAGATAACATTAAAAATAAATTAGACATTGAAAACGAGATGACAAATTGAATTTATTTTAATATTATTTACAATTAACGCTAATTATTATAGTAACAGAACATAACCTTCTGCGACAGTTGGATTTCCAGCCTCCGTGACTTTTCGCTAATTCTCTTTCGATTGCATATCCGAGAATAATCGATACTTGCGGTTTTATAACGGTACAAAGCTGACCTGTCATTGGCTGAACAGTTGTAACCTGAGTCGTCATTGGCTGAAAGACCTGACCTTTAATGAGTAGGTGTACTTTAATGACATGCATTAAAGGTCTGCTACCAGGTGTATAATTACTACATTTCGGCATGGTCGAGCATAAAGTTTATTTCACTAGTGGAATAAAGTAATGTTGAGTAAAAGCCTACTTTAAAAACGCAAAAGTATTTAGTAAACGCATGCTTTTTATGGTCATGGATAAATAAATAAATTAATTAATGAATTAATATATAAAATAATGAATGAATAAATAAATAATATAATGTCACAAAGAAATTGAAACTAATGTGACTTGAAGGTTTCAGAATGCAGGTTGAAATACTAAAGCGAACTTCAAGTTTACTGTTACTTATCTCACTTATACTGCCTCGTTGAAAGAAAGAAAGAAAGAAAGAAAGAAAGAAAGAAAGAAAGAAAGAAAGAAAGAAAATAGTTTTGAGAGAGAATGAGATGGTGAAATATGTGCTACTTGCAAATAGTAATTTATTTCCTATTTTCTTGCGACATGATCACAGTGAAGTGCTGTGTGGGGTGATGTTTACTTATTAGAAATGGAAATCCCAAGTTCCACGCCGATGTGCTTATTTCGCGACGTAATTCAATTGGCAGTAAGTTCTGTTTGGAGTGCTATTAAGCCGGAGCGCATTTAAGCAGATTTAGCTGGAATTAACAAACCGCGATGGACGCGGACTGCAGCTGGCCCCAACTTTAATGGAGAATAAAGAAGTCACTGTGTGGAAGTGCGAGCGCACAACTTCAGTCAACTTCAATTATAGGCTGTTACACAAGGGCCCTTATGCATTCGGCCGATCAGCTTTACTGACACAATTCCCAGCATAATCAGTCTAATCGCTGTGAACGGTTTAATGTGGTGTTACGTTTCTCCAGAGAATTGCTTCTCCATAGGTCATCTTCACATAACCACTGCTAAACGCAGTCTGGCGAAAATTGCTTCGACAGTCGAGTGAATTTTGAAGAGACACTGCTCCGTCGCTACAGGAGAAATCCAGTGTTTACCTACTTAGATATAAGACGCGGAGTAAGTCCCCTGCAATCGGAAAACATCATGTTTAGGTAGAGCATGAAGATTCAGGAATATTATGGACAGTGAAAAATAGATCATATGGGGTTGGGTTTTTAAGAGTTTTCATTCATTTAAAGTAGTGAATCTGATACAACGTTAATACAAATTAATTATATTTCCTAGAAAATATATATTTATAAAATACAATAATAAATAAATAGATAAATATGTAAATATATAAATAAATGACTGAATGAATAAAAATTACCTAAGTATGTAAGTAAACAAAAAATAAATGAGTAAGAAAGTAAATAAGTAAATAATTAAAAAGTAATAAGTAAGTAAAAAAAGTAAGTTAATATGTAAGTAAATATAAAAGTAAATAAATAAATAACTACACAGTTAAATATGTAAGTAAATAAGTAATTAAATAAATAAGACAGTAAATAAGTAAATAATTCAAAGTTTTAGTAACAAGTAAGTGCAGAAAGTAAGTAAACTTAGAAGTAAATATAAAAGTAAATAAATAAATAAATAAATAAGTTAGAAAATAAATAAGTAAATAAATAAAAGAGTAAGTAACAAGTAAATACGTTAGTAAATATAAAAGTAAATATGTAAATAAATAAGTAAGAAAGTAAATAAGTAAATAAATAAATAAATATGTAAATATATGAATAAATTAGTGAATCAATAAATACGGTAATTAAGTGTAAGTAAATAAATAATTAAATGAGTAAGAAAGTAATTAAGTAAATAATTAAAAAGTAACAAGTAAATAAAACAAGTAAGCATGTAAGTAAATATAAAAGTAAATAAATAAATACATATGTAAGTAAATAACTAAGAAATTAAATAAGCAAATAATTTAAAAACTAAGTAACAAGTAATTAAGTAAATAAATAGCCTAAATACATGAATATTCTCTTAAACTCTCCGTGAATATCCTTAATATTTTCGCCATTTTCAAGGTGCTTAATAATATTTTACTTTATCAGAAATACTCAGACGTGAACGTGTTTGTGACATGATGCCTTACCGGTATGCGGGGGCTTGAATTCTCGTCACAACAACAGACCATGTTACACTGTTTTGCTGCTATCTATTGTTCAAGCGCATTCTACTAAATCGGCAGGTTATCACAAACAATTCGTACGCCGAGCGCATAGATTGTTGCTTTTGCCAGAGACCCGAGTTCCCACGTCTAACGAGTTAAATCTATATATATAATTTGAACTGGTAATGGAAATTACGGGAAAACGGCTGAACGGATTTTAATAAATGGCCCCTCATTTTGAAGCTTGGAACCCAAAGTTTTTCGGAAAAGTAGTAGTTTTCAGTGAAATGTCATTTTTCCTACATAATTTTCCTATTTTCCAAAATCCATCTGTTGTCAGTTTTGAGAACTAATTTTATAGAATCACGGCCGACTTGATTGAGTTTCAGAACAAAACACAAACTACAATAAACAATAGGCTATTACACGAAGGCCATGACCTGCAGGATTGCCGACATATTTAGAGCTCATTTCAATTTGTTATTAAAAACTGATTCTGCAGTGTATAACAAATTTTCTGAGTACAGCTGAGTATTGGATATTCAAATCTACGAAACTTGAGGTGGTTTGATGACATTATTGTCATTAGAAATTAAATATTATTATAGTTAATATCATGATGCATCTATTTTCATTAATTGTACATAATATTGATGCTATATTGATGACATGAAAGTGAAACGTTTTGAGGTTATGTAAGTAAATGTAGAGAATATCTTAATTTAGATCTTCATTTCTATAATTTACTGAGTGGCTGCTATATACAGTATAACTACAAAACTTAAGTAAGATAATAATATTGTTATTAAAAATCAAATATTTTTATACCGGTACTTATTAGCCCAGTGGGGTTTGGTCTTTTCATATACTTGATGGCGGTGTAGTGTAGATATTGATATAGTATTGGCTCGAGAGAGCGCAAAAATTACAGTTCCTAAGGAAAGATCAAAAGGTATTACGTACTGATAAAATAAGAGGCCTAGAAAATTTTGTAGTCTCCAGATCATTTCAGCAAGATCTCTTAGTAGGATAAAATGATTTTACGCTCTACATTTCAAGTTCTACATGCAGCAGCTATAGGAAAATGCTATTGTTCGAAAGCTTAGCAAACCTGACATTTTTTTAACTTTCGCCTACAATCCACAATGACCTGAAATAGCTACTGCTATCGTCCTGACATTGATACTTGCGTTTTCACGTTGAAACTCAAAAACTGAAGTTGGATAGGTTCAAGAGAAAGTATTTGGCCTAAAAAAATCCATTCAGAGGGAGTATGTTTCATTATTATGGAAGCAAATAACTATTAAAAAGACAAGTATTCTTCATTGAAAATAAATCTGAAAAAATTTTTATTTGAACGTATAACGAAATTAGTTTGTAGCAGCATTTGCTGCACAAGCCACTAGTTTTATTATAAAGTGATGTAAAAACAATTCGGGTCGATATTGTCGCGTGACATTTTCCAAGTTACCATAGCAACATGATAATTCATAACTCGCAGCGCCAGTTCTCCAATGTGTCTTCATATGGAACGGCGAAAATCAGAGTGAGACAAGTGGCCAACAAGCCTGGAACTCACATACACATTTCCTCTCAGCCATAATATTTCCCTTGTAAGGACGCTTTTCGCGTACCTTTTAAATGTATCTCCTCCCATTTCATTCCATCAATCCATACGTCCATAAATTCATTCACTTATTCATCTCATCCATCTGTCTATCCGCTCGTTCATTTATTCATTCATTCGTTCATTCATTCGTTCATTCATTCATTCATTCATTCATTCATTCATTCATTCATTCATTCATTCCATCAAATCGGTACATTAATTCATTCCATCAATTCATCCACTCATTCGTCCATTCACCCTTTCACTCATTTATTCATTTATCCATCCCTTCCGTCCATCTGTTCATCCATCCAGTCATTTATTTATTTATTCATTCATTCATTCGTATGTCCGTACATTCATTCGTTCGTCAATCCGTCCATTGATTGATTCATGCTTTCATTAATTCATTCGTTCATATATTCATCCATAAATTCATTCATTTATACATCTGTTCATTCATTCATCCATTCATCCGTCAGTTCATTGATTCATGTTTGCATTCATTCGTCCATACATTCATTCATAAATTCATTCATTTGTTTATCCATCAAATCCATCATTCATCCATTCGTCAATCTGTCCATTCATTCCATCAATTCATCCACTCATTCGTCCATTCACCCTTCCATTCATTTATTCATTTATCCATCCCTTCCGTCCATCTGTTCATCCATCCAGTCATTTATTTATTTATTCATTCATTCGTATGTCCGTACATTCATTCATTCGTCAATCCGCCCATTCATTCATCCATTCATTCATTCGTTCGTCAATCCGTCCATTGATTGATTCATGCTTTCATTAATTCATTCGTTCATATATTCATCCATAAATTCATTCATTTATACATCTGTTCATTCATTCATCCATTCATCCGTCAGTTCATTGATTCGTGTTTGCATTCATTCGTCCATATATTCATTCATAAATTCATTCATTTGTTTATCCATCAAATCCATCATTCATCCATTCGTCAATCTGTCCATTCATTCCATCAATTCATCCACTCATTCGTTGATTCATTCATTCTTTCGTTCATTCATTCATCCGTCAATTCATCCATTGATTGATTCATGCTTTCATTCATTCGTCAATACATTCATAAATTCAATCATTTATTTATCCATCAAATCCATCGTTCATTCATTCATTCATTCATTCGTCAATCCGTCCATGCATTCATTCATTCATTCATTCATTCGTCGTTCGTTCATTCGTTCATTAATCCGTCAATCCGTCCATTGATTGATTCATACTTTCATTCATTCATCGTCCATATATTCATCCATAAATTAATTCATTTATCCATCTGTTCATTCATTCATCCATTCATCCGTCAATTCATTGATTCATGTTTTCATTCATACTTCCAAATATTCATTCATAAATTCAATCATTTGTTTATCCATCAAATCCATCATTCATTCATTCGTCAATTCGTACATTCTTCATTCATTCATTCATTCATTCATTCATTCGTCAATCTGGCCATTCATTCATTCATTCATTCGTCCATATATTCGTCCATATATTCATCTATAAATTCATTCATTTATCCATTTGTTCATTCATTCATCGGTCAATCCGTTCATTAATTGATTCATATACTCATTCATTCGTCCATACATTCATTCAGAAATTGATTCATTTATTTATTCATCCGTCCATTCATTTATTTATTAATTCATTCATCCATAAGTTCTTTCATCCATCCGTTCCTTCATTTATTCATATATTGTTCACTCATTCATTCGTAGGGTGTATATCAATTATTACGGTTAAAATTATGATGTTTCAATATCATAAATCACATTTGACAATTTTTAATATAAATGCGTCCATATCGAAGGGTCTCTATGTCTAAAAAGTAGTTTAATAGAAGATGTATTTAGGTAAGACTGTTCGGAAACGAGTTTCCACTATCAATTTTTCTGTTTCACGATTTAACATGAAGTTAATAGAAGAATGACATGAAATGCAGAGTGTCAGTGGAATAAAATGTATTATGTTGAGGGAAAACCTCATCGACCAATCTCGTCCACCTTAAATACCGCTTCCTTTAGTGCCGGGAGTTGAACCGTCGAGTATGCAGTACCAATCTCAGCATTGTGCGTAATAACAGTTTATTTTGGTAGGCGCGGTTAGCTAATCCGCTCGTGTTGAAGTCCGTGGAGATAATTTCAGACGCTACTTCGCATTTTCTCTCATGTTCCAACTTTGATCATTTTGTCGTAAACAAATTTGATACACTTCGCATCTCTTGACATCTACTGCTTCAATTAATTTCTTAATCTTTGTTCACTTAAAGTCAAATAATGGAGTTCTTATTACGTGGGAGGGGTTCTGTTTTGCGAGCTGGAAAAGCGGAGTTATTCCCCGTGTAGGAATAATAATGAAGTCTTGAAACAGTGGCGGAACGAATGAAAATTTTGTTCTCTTCACTTTCACAGAAGCTACACGTAGTGTGTGCATGATACCATAGTCCAGGTTTTCTTATTTTATGCCCTATGGCTGACACCTACTCATTTTTCACCTATTACTACATATGTATGTATGTATGTATGTATTTACACTTCAAGTGGACAAGCACCCGGTGGCAGTGGTACAAACAATATAAACAATACAGAATAAAATTACAATACACAATACAATACAATAATTAAACATATTACCTTATTAAAAAATAACATAAGCCCTGGTGAAGATGCTATACCCTCCAAAATATTTAAACTGTTCAGTATTTTCTTGGCTAAACCGCTTGTTCATGTATTTAATTTGTGCTTCTTACATGCTAAATTTCCAGATAAATTGAAAAATGCTATAATTGTCCCTATTTTCAAATCAGGAGATAAAAAATGCATGAACAATTACCGACCAATATCTTTACTCTCATGTATATCTAAACTCTTAGAAAAATGCATAAAAAGTCGTCTATTAAATTATTTGGACAAATACAACGTACTTTCGGTTTTAGAAATAAACTTGGCACAGATTACGCTATTTCATGTGTTACAAACAAAATCATATGAGAGTTAGACCGAGGGAATAAATGCTTGGGTATATTTTTGGATATTCGAAAAACATTTGATACCGTTAACCATGATACTTTATTAGAGAAATTAAACTTGTTAGGCATTAATGGTCATGTTCTAAGTTTATTTAAGTCATATTTGAATAACAGACATCAAGTAACTAAAATTGATAATGAATTTAGTTTTACTCAAAACATAAAAGTAGGGGTCCCTCAGGGCACAGTTCTTGGTCCAATTTTATTCTTGATTTATATAAATGATTTGTTATTAACAGATTTACGCAAATATAATGGGGTTATATATTCATCTGCGGATGATACCGTAATTCTTTTTGGTGAACAATCTTGGGAAGGCACTTATATTAATGCGAATAATGGATTACAGGTAATTAAAGAGTGGTTTGATTCAAACGCTCTTTCCTTAAACACATCCAAAACAACTGTTGTTCCATTTTCACTAAGGTCCAATGGTCTTCAATCTCCTCAATCTTCCTTTAGGCTCAAAATTCATCATTGAGATTGTTCTTCTCAAAATTGTGATTGTCCCATATTAACCGAATCCTCAGAAGTGAAGTATTTAGGCATTACGATCGACCAACACTTACGATGGAACAAATATATTACATATTTATGCAATAGATTACGTAAAACAATTTATATCTTTGTTTTACTTCGGTCATATTTACCAATTAATATTTTACGTCTCATTTATTTAGCTTTATTTCAATCCATTCTCCAGTATGGAATTTTAGGGTGGGGAAATGCTTGTAATTCTAATCTCACTCCACTAATACTTATTCAGAAAAGAATCATTAAAATATGCCTTAATAAACCAATTGATTACTCATCTGAGCTTTTGTTTACTGATTTTAATGTTTTGAAAATTAAACAGATTTATTATATTGCCTTATTAATCTTCATACATAAAAACCGTAATAAATTCAAATTGTATCATCATAAATATGGAACTAAAAGATCCGATTTTATACGACTAGAGGAACCAAAGTGTTTCACAAGCACAGCTCTAGCCATGGTACCTACTTTGGTCCAAGGTTATACAATAAAATAATTGATAAATATCCAGATTTGCAAAATTTTAGTATCAGGAATTTAAAAAATAGCGTTAGGAATTTAATTTTTAAAGAATATATATTGATTTAATATGTATATGTATTTGTATGACTTAAATTGTTAAAATTGAAATTGTATTTTTAAATTTAATTTAATCCTGTAATTTTTTTTCTTGACCCAGTTTGTGTCAAAAAATTATCTTTGTGTTTAGATATCTCCCTGAGCACGAGTTTTTTACTCCTTCAGGGAAGAACTAAGATTGTATTTCTGTCAAATTAAAAAAAAAAAAAGATACACAACACAATTAGGCTATATACACAATAGCCTACAATAAGAATACACAATACAGTTATACACAATAATTACAATTAATAATAGGCTATATAAAATAACCTAATTAATAAGTGAACCTAATTTTACTTTACAACTTAGGCCTACATATGTATACGCCTTAGATAAGTTTCACATTGGTATGGATAATAATCTTTCACTTTTCTCTCACTTCACTCACTGCACTAGGACTATGATACATTTCACTAACACTATAGAACACATTTCATTGACACTATAAATTATAACTGATCGAAACTATTCACTACACTGTAAAACCATAACTTCACTGACTCATCACGCTTCACTTATACAACAGTTCAAATAAGACATACAATTACACCCTTATTCATACTTATAAACAGAACTACATTTACTACATATGCTAGTGGATTATAGTGATTTTCTAGTATATTAATTTGTCCTACAGAATAATATCTGTAATATTAATTGACAATTAATATTTGAGGAGAAAAATTCGTACGGCGCCGGGGATCGAACCCGGGACCTTGGTTCTACGTACCAAGCGCTCTGACCACTGAGCTATGCCGAATTCAATCCACAGCGATGGATCGAACCCTCCTCCTTCAACGTTTCCCTTTTGGCCTGACTCCAAGTTAGGCATATATTTTGACGTTTTATATTTCTAGTAGTCAGGTTGAATTTTTTTTGCCAATTTTGTTTCTACTTTCAATATTGACAGATACTATAAGTGATAGTTACTTTCTAACTGTTACGTTGGCAGCATTGCTTGTCTTTAAAGAAGCTGCGTACATTCTTGAAACGAATGTTATTAGCGAGTCTTACTTGAAATTTGAACCCGGTTAATAATTGATATTAAAAATAATGTATTAGTAATTCATAAATTAATAATATACATTTTAAAGTGGCGTTTGACTTTCCGAGTTCGTAATAATCATTTCATGTGATCAAATAATAGTACATTATGCAACGAGCCTATAATGAAGGTAATTAAGAAGTGATTATGGATATTTATGAAACGAGCGCAAGCGATTTTCATAATTTTCATACGAGCTTTTTAATTACCATTATAGGCGAGTTTCATACGACTTTTTATGCTCGACCATATTTCTAACTTGATATTATTAATTTTTTAGCAATGTCCCGTATGTTGTGAGATGTGCGCAGACGCGAAAGTACTGATTTTTTCCGAGGAACAGATGTCCACATTGACCTTGCTAGGCCATAAGAACCTACAGAGGTAACATTGAAATTAAATTAGACATTGAAAGACGAGATGACAAATTGAATTTATTTGAATATTATTTACAATTAACGCTAATTATTATAGTAACAGAACATAACCTTCTACGACAGTATTGGATTTCCAGCCTCCGTGACTTTTCGCTAATTCTCTTTCGATTGTATATCCGAGAATAATCGATACTTGCGGTTTTATAACGGTAGAAAGCTGACCTGTCATTGGCTGAACAGTTGTAACCTGAGCCGTCATTGGCTGAAAGACCTGACCTTTAATGAGTAGGTGTACTTTAATGACATGCATTAAAGGTTTGCTACCAGGTGTATAATTACTACATTTCGGCATGGTCGAGCATAAAATACAATTGTTGGTTAGGTCTCATGAATCATGAACTGTTTAGTCCAGTGGTACTCACTAGAAATTAAAGGAGAGTCAAAGGTGGAAACTAATTTTCCGAGAGCCACGATGCATTTCACAGTATTGAAGTTTAACAAAGTGCGTGGATTTTTAATCACTTCAATTATTTAGTCTTAATATTATTATTATTATTATTATTATTATTATTTTTAAATATGGAGCAGCGGAACTAACACTTACATATTACTGCTATTTAGAAGTTGAAGGGCGGACTTCGTTACTCTTTTACAAAGTCATATCAATACGAGCAGGTTAATTTGTCGTTTTATTTCACCTCTAATCTGTTTTGCATTTGGAAATTTAAAAAGTAAGATGCCATACACAGTAAAAAGGCATTACTTAACAACGTAAATGGCTTAATTTCTGCTGCGCGGTGTAATGCTTTTGTTGTCATTTCTTCGCTTTCGTATACTTTACAGCGTGTGAAGTGAACAGACAGGATAAGAAATGAAGCTGTGTTGAAAAGAGTGGGTGGAGAAAGAATGATGCTGAAACTGATCAGGAAGAGGAAAAGAAACGGCTGGGTAACTGGCTAAGTATAAACTGTCTACTGAAGGATGCTCTGGAAGTATTGGTGAACGGAAGACTGCGGGCAGAAAATTATGATATGATGGACGACAGTAAGATACATGGCTCATATGCGGAGTTAAGAGGAAGGCGAAAAAGAGAGAACATTGGAGAATGATGGGTTTACAGTGAAGGACCTTCTCTTGGGCAGAACACTATAAATGAATTTTTTTTATTTTAGTAGGTTATTTTACGACGCTTTATCAACATCTCAGGTTATTTAGCGTCTGAATGAGATGAAGGTGATAATGCCGGTGAAATGAGTCCGGGGTCCAGCACCTAAAGTTACCCAGCATTTGCTCATATTGGGTTGAGGGAAAACCCCGGAAAAAACCTCAACCAGGTAACTTGCCCCGACCGGGAATCGAACCCGGGCCACCTGGTTTCGCGGCCAGACGCGCTGACCGTTACTCCACAGGTGTGGACTATAAATGAAATGTTTAGATCTATTTTCACGCGCTTGTATTTAACTTAATTTTATAATTTTTAATTAGACTTATATGGGTTATATTTAATAAAATTTAATGTTCTAAAATATTGAAATCCACACCTGTGGAGTAACGTTTAGAGCGTCTGGCCGCGAAACTAGGTGGCCCGGGTTCGATTCCCGGTCGGGGCAAGTTACCTGGTTGAGGGTTTTTCTGGGGTTTTCCCTCAACCCAATATGAGCAAATGCTGGGTAACTATTGGTGTTGAATTCCGGACTCATTTCACCGGCATTATCACCTTCAACTCTTTCAGACGCTAAATAACATGAGATGTTGATAAAGCGTCGTAAAATAACCTACTGAAAATATTGGAAGTATACTGCTAACTATTACAATATACCTTACCGTCGTTGTTCCTGCAATAACTCCTAAATGCAAAATATACAATTTTTCAGTAGGAGGAAAAAACACATTTATTCATTCTATGACAGCCGTACATAGGGGATTTTGAATTCTTACATTTTCGAAAGAAAGAAATATAATTACATATAGGAGATTTTATTATTTGCTGTATCACTATTTAAGTTATTTAATGGAGCAAAAATCTGAAAATCGATAAATATGTCACACAGAAGTTATTGCAGGAACAACGACGTTATGCTAAACGCTAAAATAATAATAATAATAATAATAATAATAATAATAATAATAATAATAATAATAATGTTTTATTTTCGCTGGCAAACGCCATAAGGCCTTCTCTTCCAAACCAGCCTTAATCAATACAAAATAAATTTAAATTACAAATATTTTCACTACACTTAAAAGGTTCTCCAGCAATAAAACACATTTATTTAAATTTAGATAAATCTATAAGGTAAAGTAGTAACTTAATTTATGAGCTAATTTAATTCAATGAATTATAATTAATTTAATATTTGAGATAGCTAGTAAAATATGAAAATTAATTTAATATAAGCTTACTAGGACTATGTTACAGGAGAATATATATACGGAATACAAAATTTGTGTTTTTAAACTCTGTGTATATTGATGAACAAAGATAAAATAAATGATTTTATTTTCATAAATATATACGTATTTGCATATAAATCTGTTCCCTATTATTATTATTATTATTATTATTATTATTATTATTATTATTATTATTATTAATATTATTACTTATTATTGTGATTATTATTATTATTATTATTATTATTATTTATTATTATTATTATTATTATTATTATTATTATTATTTGGTGTATCGGGTATGTTAATAAACGAGAAACTAGACTTGCATTGCATATAACTTAATTTAATAAACCAGGTTATTTTCTGTAGAGAGGGAAATTCTGAAATATCTAGCCAATGGGAACTAAGTAAATAACCAGACAGATTCTGGAGAGAAGAAAAAGAGTCCTGGTTGATTTTACCACGACTTTACGCTAAAGGAAGAAAAACTTTCGCTCAACAAGAAGAATAATATAAATAAGAAAAATGTATTTTCTATCAGCATGAGAGCAGC
Organism: Periplaneta americana; assembly: GCA_025594305.2. Classification (NCBI taxonomy): domain Eukaryota; kingdom Metazoa; phylum Arthropoda; class Insecta; order Blattodea; family Blattidae; genus Periplaneta; species Periplaneta americana. The sequence goes on along the minus strand of JAJSOF020000025.1, from coordinate 25,742,618 downwards.
GGTATTGGTAAAAGTGAAAATATAAAAGAATAAATTCCTTATTCTTGAGTCGCACCGCACTTTTGAGTGCTGAGTTGGACGTGCGCTGTCTTTGAAGATTTCGTTATTTACTGCAGCATAATGTTGAATGTAGAGTGTTTGAAGTTTTGGGTTGGAGATGTTTGTTATGAAAGAAACTTTGTATCCACTTTGCTTCTATAGATTGGACTTTAAAAATTGGAGACGTCTGTAGTCGGAACTCTTTCTCAAAGGTTAGCTTACTTGTTTCAGATGCGCACTAACTCGTAAGAGGCTTATGGGAGACATTCGAAAGCTCTCGCCTCTTGTATAATTTTCTGAGGTTTTTGGTAAGTGTTCCATTTTGTAACTTTAAAGCCCTCTGCGGGTTGTTACGAGACTCCCTTATCGACCGACCGGCATGGCAGGGGCATATTGTACGGACCAGGATCTGCAGCATGCCTTCGCCAGTCCACAGGGAACGGCCTGCTCCGGCTGAGAGCATTAACCTCTGTTTACGAATGTTCGACCTGCTAATTTACTCTGTAATCGAAGACGTGCTTCTCGACTGTTGGCCGATCTCCACAATACTTTCCTTCGAGTTCTAAGAATCCTTTAAATTAACTGGGGCTGTTTTATATAAGGTTCTTTCCAGAGAGCTGCAAAATAGAGCTTAGATTCGACCTGTTAGGGAACATCCGTCAAGGTCGGGCGACAGACCGAATTTTAGATTTTCAACTGGATAGCCCTTATGTTTTGCAGGTACACAGAACACCAGGCGCACTTCATCATACATCTTACTTAAGACTTCACATAGATGGAGTTGGGGGGGGGCACTGCCCCCCCCCAAACTTGGCCGAACTCTTTTTTTTTTTTTTCTATTAACATTAGAAAATCTTGAATCAAAAGATACGAAAGAGTACTCAGTTGTTTACACATCTCATTCATTTGTTTTCGCATCATTTGTTTTCTGTCGTTTTGTTATTGTTGCTAGTCTTTGTTGTGGTGGTGATAGCGGTGCTGTTCCTGATGCTTGTTGTGGTGGTAGTAGCGGTGGTGGTATTGCTAATGCTTGTGGTGGTGATAGCGGTGGTGTTGTTGCTGCTGCTAGTGTTTTTTGTGTTGATGATAGCGGTGTTGTTGTTTCTGCTGGTATTTTTGTGGTGATGATAGCAATGTTGTTGTTCCTTGTGTGTTGTGGTGATAGCGGTGTTGTTGCTGCTGCTGGTTTTTGTTGTGATGATAGCTGTGTTGATGCTTGTGGTGGTGATAGCGGTGATGTTGTTGCTGCTGCTAGTGTTTCTTGTTGTGGTAATAGCGGTGTTGTTGCTGCTGCTGGTTTTTGTTGTGATGATAGCTGTATTGTTGATGCTTGTGGTGGTGATAGCGGTGTTGTTATTGTTTCTCTTAGTGTTTGTGAGATAGCGGTGTTCTTTCTGCTGGTGTATTTGTGATGATGATAGCTATGTTGTTATTGTTTGTGTTTGTTTTTGGTGATAGCGGTGTTGTTATTGTTTCTCTTAGTGTTTGTGATGATAGCGGTGTTCTTTCTGCTGGTGTATTTGTGGTGATGATAGCTATGTTGTTATTGTTTGTGTTTATTTTGATGATGATAGCGGTGTTGTTATTGTTTCTCTTAGTGTTTGTGAGATAGCGGTGTTCTTTCTGCTGGTGTATTTGTGGTGATGATAGCTATGTTGTTATTGTTTTTGTTTGTTTTTGGTGATGATAGCGGTGTTGTTATTGTTTCTCTTAGTGTTTGTGATGATAGCGGTGTTCTTTCTGCTGGTGTATTTGTGGTGATGATAGCTATGTTGTTATTGTTTGTGTTTATTTTGGTGATGATAGCGGTGTTGTTATTGTTTCTCTAGTGTTTGTGAGATAGCGGTGTTCTTTCTGCTGGTGTATTTGTGGTGATGATAGCTATGTTGTTATTATTTGTGTTTCTTTTGGTGATGATAGCGGTGTTGTTATTGTTTCTCTTAGTGTTTGTGATGATAGCGGTGTTGTTGCTGCTGCTGCTGCTGTTTGTTGAGGTGTTGTTCTTGGTGCTGCTGGTGTTTGTTTCAATAGCGGTGTTCTTGTTATTTTCTACTGGTGTTTAGTTGGGCTGATGATAGCGGTGTTGTTGTTGTTGCTGCTTGTTGCGATGTTGTTGATGCTAGTGTTTGTTGCGGTGGTGGTGTTGCTGCTGCTGATGTTTGTTGAGGTATTGTTTTTGCTGCTGCTGATATTTTTTTTAGATATTGTTGTTTTTGCTGCTGCTGATATTAGTTGAGGTATTGTTTTTGCTGCTGCTGATATTTGTTGAGGTGTTGTTGTTTTTGCTGCTGCTGATATTTGTTGAGGTATTGTTGTTTTTGCTGCTGCTGATATTTGTTGAGGTGGTGTTGTTTTTGCTGCTGCTGATATTTGTTGAGGTGTTGTTCTTGCTGGTGTTTGTTTTTTGCGATAGCGGTGTTCTTGTTATTTTTGCTGCTGTTGTTTGTTGGTGTGATGATAGCGGTATTATTGTTGCTGATGTTTTGGTGATGGAGTTGGTGTCGACACTAGCGACATCCAGTGATGGATGGTAACAGTAGTGTTAGTGATAATGACGTAAGAATATTGCGATGATCGTAGTGGTGAAGACAATGATATCGTGATGTCCATCGTCACTATTATACGTTAAACGTAAATTTACAAGTGAAATTTTGCCAAACGCGCCCTTCCAAAAGCGGTTCATAATTGCGAATGTATTGTAGCTGATTAAATGTATGCAAGATTGAATTCACTCTTCCCGCACTGTGAATAATTAAAGGGTATAATTGAGACTGTTTTGTTTTAATAATAGAATTCGTGGCAGGTGAACGCTAATTAACTGAAAGTATAAATTGAATGTGTACATGAGCACTCTTCATCATATCGCTTAAAATCATATTTGATACATTTATGTAGCAGGTGGAGTATTGTTGCTGTTTGTACTGATACTCAATTGGATTGTACAAGTGCATGCAGTGTATTCCTTTGATGAAGTGGTTCCATATTTCTCATCGTGTATACAGCAGTGGTTCCCAAACTTTTTGAAAGCGCAACCCTATTTTAAGCGATACTTCAGTTTGCCACCCCACTGCCGAACTGGTGTGGTTCTTAACCCCATTCGAAAAATCCCTGTAAAATCGAAAACAGTGATAATTTTATCCACAATTGGTGAATAGTACCCAAAGAACAATCAAAATGTAGGAATATACTGCAAAAATGACACAAGATATTACATGAACATCATTTTTTGCTAATATTTTCGAATACTCAACACTTTGATTGCAAACCTTCGTACTACCACTGTTTGACTATTGCGACGTAATACTTACAGACTTGACAACTGAGCTTTCGAACAAGCTGCAACATGTGCACAATATGTGTGTCAGATTCATCAGCAATGCTCACAAATTTGACCACATTACACCCTCGTTCAAATCTTTATCCTGGCTGCAACTTAGTAACCGTAGAACACTTCATTCGCTGTCTCTTCTGTTTCGAGTTCTCCACACTTCTACTCCAAATTATCTTCGTTCCCGGTTTAAATACTTATTCTCCAATCACAATCTAAATACCAGGTCACAGGAGAGCCAAATCCTAGCAATTCCTGCCCGTAGAACATCCCACTATTCATCCTCTTTTACTGTCTCAGTCCCCCGTGAATGGAATTCTCTATCTCAGAAGATTAGGGGCTGCCAGACAATAACCACTTTCAAGAAAAGGCTAAACGATTTCTTACGGGCGCAGTCAAATTGAAGTTATAATTGTGATCGAGTTTAATAATTTAATTTAGGTATGACTATTTTTATTATTATTATTATTATTATTATTATTATTATATAATTATGTTATTGTTGTTATGGAGATAAAAAGAATTGTCATTGTATTTTATTAATTATGTATTATATACGTAAACAATACGACGGTCATAGATGAATACTAAATCATTTTTGACAGTTGCGTTCAGCTGGCTGAAATTATAAAAAAATCATTTAAATAATTACATATCTACTGATGAAATGTTGAAACTAGACTTCTTCGCAGAGTGTAGATCAATTTTGGATTAAGATAATCCATGGATATCTCGAAGATCTTAAATTTTTTATAATATTTCCAACCTCATATTTATGCAAAATATGCTTCCCATATTGCTAACAAGAAAAAAAGACGGGAAATCTCATTGTACTTGAAAATGATATCACTATGTGTGTGTCGAATACAGAATCCAGATTTGAGAACTACTTTCTGAAAATCAGGCACATTTGTCGCATTGATACAATTATTTTTTACTTTAGTGTATAACTACTGAAACTTTTCTTTATTTTTATATTAAATGTTGATTGGATTTCTAAACATACTGTAAGTGTATATTAATAAGGTTTTTTTTTTTAATCATCTCGCGACCCCCAGTTTGGAAACCGCTGCTCTATAGGATTGTTACGCAAAAAGATAACTTGAAACGTTTTAGAGCTTACTGTAAAATAAGTACAACTTTGTGAAGTTAACATAAAGTCGTTACTTAAAGGAAACAACTATTTTTCGTAAGTTATACTTTTTGTGTAGAATAACACGCAAGTTTCGTCCCAGAATAATTTTTTTTCTTGCCACAATTAATTTGAAAGCTAGACAAGGGCATCTACTGCTGTATTCGTAAAAATAATTAAAATCCAATATTTATAAATTGCAGTAAATTTTTTGCAATTAACGTTAACTTTTTCTTACCTATATTGCGCGGTTAGGTACATCTTACAGTAGTAAAATTTTTTAAAATATTCAACATTTTTTCCCTCCATTACTGTATCTTGTACAAAAATTAAAATTGGTAAAACACTGTCCTTGTGCTATATGAAAAAAATATTTTTACGATTTAAAATATATATATATTAATTCAATTCAATTCATTAAATAATGTTTCGGAATCATTGGATGCTGTGGACGAATAAGACGCACGCTGATTGTAGGATGTCATTTTAATTTAATATTTTGACACAAGAAGAATCCACAGAAACTTCTTATGGTCAAGTTATTTAAGCTATTTTATTCATTACTCTTTTGTTCTATTAAAAGGCTTTAGAGCACGAGATATTTCAAACCCCATTAGGTAGCTGACTTCCTTACATTTATTTATCTCACCTTTCTCTTCCTGGCTATGACTTAAGACATGTCAGTTCCTGGTGTTTAACAGTTCGTTGGCACATAATACTGAATCAGTTTTTCTGCAATATCATTATTCAATGAATAACTAATAAATAGTTGTCCCGCGCCGTGGCGTCGTGGTCTAGGGCATCCTGACTAGGACTCGCACCGGTTCGAGTCCTCATGGGGGAAGAAATGTTCTCATGAAATTTCGGCAAGTGTATGGGACCGGTGCCCACCCAGCATCGTGATGCACTTGGGAAGCTACAATAGGTAGCGAAATCCGGTTGCGAAAGCCAGCTATAACGGCTGGGGGGACCATCGTGCTACCCACGCGATGCCTCCATTCTGGTTGGATGATCGTCCGCCTCTGCTTCGGCATGTGGGCGTGAGCCCGGCAGCCGGCTGGTCGGTCTAGGCCCTTCACGGGCTGTAGCGCGTCACGGATTATAAATAAATAGTTACTACCCTCATCTAAAGATTAAGAGGATTAATTGAGATAATACCTAATAATTTTATCCTTCTAGTGAGAAGATCTAAAAATATCAATATTCATGCACGTACAGAAGAAGAGTTATAGAAACACATACTTAGTGGTCAGTAAGAATAATAATAATAATAATAATAATAATAATACATTATTCAGTGTGGCAATTAATGTTTCTATATACACCTAATTGAACTGTTGAGCAAAGTAAATATATTACATTTTGTCCGACAGAACAGTTCTCCTTTTCATTCTTTACGAAACCACCTCTTATTGCTTGTGCGGCCGGGTAGCTCACAAGTAAACCTTCAGGGGGTAAAAAAACAAAGACTTACCTTTATTACCATTCGATTAAGCATTAAAAGCAATGAAAATACGTAAATTTTACAACTCGAACGCAAAGAACAACAGAGATCTCGACCAATCAAGATCAAGTTGACATGGGCTACTTAGATTGCAAACAACTATATCACGCAGCAATGCTAGACGCGAGAGCGAAGACAGTACTGCTGTAGAAGCGCTGTCAGCTAGTTTGTACCTTGCAGTTTATTGTGTAATGTTATGTGCAGTGAGCTGAAGAAGATGAACCCAGTGAATGTAGTGATTAAAATTCTGGATAAACTAAATTAAGAGGGTTATAAAGAGGCAGTGAAATGTCGCGGAAGGAACTGAAATTGTTGATGATATATATGACTTATTAAAGAGTTATGAATCGGAAGCAGTTGAAGAAAGTCATACTCTGGACACTGATGAAAATGAACCATGAAATGATGACAATGCCATGCCTCATGTACGAGAATGGGAGACTGAAAAACAAATACTACGTCAGAAGAGGAATTAAGTACTTCACAAAGTTCGGTTCTCAATACGCTCCGTCCACTCCCAAAACATCCCGAGTCATTGACTTTCAAGAAAAATGTGAAGTAACAGAGTGTTGGATTCTGTCAGGTGTACCGACAAACAAAAAGAAAAAGTTTAACCATAGGTCATGGAGCAGTATGAAACATAAATTCACGTGGTTAACACACGAAAGTCAACTGTCCAAAGATTGCAACTCATAAGTCATATTTGGTGGTATGATTTTGGACAGTTTGGACATGTACAATGATGATCAAGTGTTTAATACAGACGAATGTGGGTTCCATAAGGAAATGCCTTTCGGCACAACATTAGAACGTCAAGGAACCAGTAAAGTGTACGGTGTCGTGCAATCCAAGGGGAAACTACACATTCCTACACTATAACGCAGGTGGTTTCTAATGCTGGAAAACGGATGCCAAAATTGCTACTTCTTCTCCAAGAACAAAAAGGTATAAGTAAAAGATTTACGGAACGCATTTTCCAGAGTGACAACCTTGTAGTAAAATGGACTTCGTCGGGAAACATGACCAAAAAAATATGGATACAATTGTTACGAGAAATATTCCTTCCTAATTCTGTAACTTGCAATCTTTTGCTGTTGGACTCGTATGGTGTCCACTGCGACGAAAATACAATTAAGCAACTGTTAGAAGAAGGGGACTATGGTCTTGAAAAAACTAGTAGTTAAAATCATACCGCCAAATACGACTTATGAGTTGCAATCTTTGGACAGGCACTTTTTCGAATGTGTAGATTTGACACATTTCTCATAATGTAGATTTTGATGATTCATCTGATACATTACAAAAACGCAACAATAATATACTGAAACTACAGTCGCTTGTTTACCAGAAGTTTCTTTTTCCACGATTCCAACAGGCGCATGGGTATGTTTGGGTGTTAGCTGAATTGGGATCCAGAAGTGGACAACGTTTTCAAAACACTACAGAGTACTGTAATCGAAATGTACAAGGAATATGTATGATTTGTGCAAAATCAGCCTGTATAAAGTGCGGGTGGTGTACTGAATATTTGTGTTTCCAATATTTTGCATTAGCTATCACTGTTGTGCGACATATGCTTCTGGATAAAAACAAATCAGATTCTGGAATACAATGCGTTAAGTAACATGATGACCACATCATCGTTTTCCATCTTATGCATTAATCGCTAGTTGAAAATATGTTTTCTTGCTGCTTGAAGCCTCGTGTTCTGCGCTCTGTATCGCACTTGATAATTGCAGTCGAGTTACGAAATTTTAGGATTATTCATATTTTATTATGCTGATTCCAAAAATATAAGTTTAATTTTCATTGTTTTTACCTCAGGTGAAGGTTTACTTGTCAGTTGGTAGAGCAGCTGGCTACGGACTGGAAGGTCCGGGTTCGATCCCAGGTGGTGACAGGATTTTTCTCGTTGCCAAACTTTCAGAACGGCCCCCGAGGTTCACTCAGCCTCCTATAAAATTGAGTACCGGGTCTTTCCCGGGGGTAAAAGGCGGTCAGAGCGTGGTGCCGACCACACCACCTCATTCTAGTGCCGAGGTCATGGAAAGCATGGGGCTCTACCTCCATGCCCCCCAAGTGCCTTCATGGCATGTTACGGGGATACCTTTACCTTTTATTTCAGAGCTCTGGATTTGTCCATGCTCTAGTGACGACACCGATATGAAATATGAAGAACGGTATAACCAAGAAAATAAATAATGGTTTGTTTATGAAATGTTTACAATGAATGCATAATCATGCGAGAAATCTTTCTTCGTGATGCCTCGAGCAGATTGTAATTAAGACCGTTTTAACTGTATGAGTTGTACATGAAGGCCGGCGAGATGGTATTGCTTACTCATTTCCTTTACAACGTGATTGCACAGTACTTCTTTTTTGCAGACGGATCATCTGCCGTGATACCAGTTTTACATTTCCGTATTACTGAATACCTCGTTATATTACGTCAACACTGTCTGTATTGATTTCTTCACCCCTCGTCTTTCCCAGAGAGAACAGACAGTCTTAACGTACTTTTCTTCAGAGTAGACTGTAGTACGCGGAGAACTTAGACCACATGCAAATTCCTTCTCCTTTTAGTCTTTTTGAAGTAAAATGGATTTACTGTGTCACACTTCTTGAAGCATCTCTAAATACTTAACGTTGTCGCTTGTGCCAAGGAATTGTGGGCTATTGAGTTCAAACCTGAACGAGGTTGGAAACAGTCGGAGAGAAAGTTTGAACCTGGGATTTAAATAAATGTAGGGACGCGAATAAACAGTTACAAAGCTATAGAATGGGTTGACATGTTTACGGAAAGGTTCGTCTCCACTATTAAACATTTAACAACAACATGTTGATTGAACATGTTAATGCCAATTTCATTTAACACTTTGTTCACACTGTTAAACATGTTAAACTTGACTTTCTTTGCGTAGTCCACCATAAAGAGTCTATGAGATTTTAATGTAGATAGTGTCTTATTTTCAAACCTTGGACAACGGACTCTGATGATGATTTAGCTTTTGTAATTGCCTCTGTTACTTGTTACAAGGCCTTGAAAAGGAAGAAAATGAGAATGTGGGTGCGGCAATATATTAGTAAAAAACACAATGCAGAACACATTCTAAACGAGCTTAAAGTTGAAGATCGATTTGAATTAAAAAATTTGCTGAGAATGTCAGAACACGATTTTAATATAGCGCTGCAAAAAATACTTCCTGTTACATCAAGGAAAGATATAATTTAAGAGCAGCTATTTCATCTCAATTAAAAAAATTACAGCACGAGCGATTGACTATCATAGGACCTACGACACGATAGATGTTAAAGGAGCGGGTAATATCGTATAATTATTATTTCCGAAGTTTTATGAACCTTAACACACATCACCAAATACAACCATTACTGACGTCAACATAGCATTAACGTTTAGCGTACTACGAAAGTGTGAAAACTCTCTATTGTATTCTCGAGAACAATTAAATAATAATTCCAGTTCTCTAAAACAGTCGCCCTTCTTTGTTTTGTCTCTGTATTCTATTGCAGACATATCCCACAAACAAGGCCTTTCCATCAGTGCATTAATCTTATTCTAACGTATTTTCTTTCGTCCACTCCATTCCTTCGAACAATTTACAGCCAACACCAAGGACCAATGATAGTATAAAAATGATCAAGATACGCGTCACAAAATCGGAAGTTAGTTGTTGCTATGGAAACTGTACGAACTTTGCCGAACTGTACCGATGCTGCACGAGCAAATGAATTGACATGTTTTCCATTGCTGCTGGAAAACACGCCAACATGTTAAAGTGTTAACTTTAACATACTCAGTCAACATGTTATGTCAATTGAGACTTGAAATGTCCATATAATGTTAAATTCAACATGTTATATTTAACATGTTGTTGTTAAATGTTTAATAGTGGAGACGAGCCTTAACAGTCTAGGACAGTGGTTCCCAACCTTTTTTGACTGACGACACATAACCAAGAATGTGTGATTTTTACTCCTAAGAAGACTGATCATGAACAAAGTCAGTTTAATATGTTATGAATTATTGTTGATTTCAAGTTAACATGGGAAAGTCATATTGATCATATTTCTACTAAAGTTTCAAGAACTTTGTTTCTCCTTAAGAGATTGAAAACTGTTGTACCTGAAAACTATATTCATGATGCTTATTTTGTTTACTTTCGAAGTACTCTTACCTATGGAATATTGATATGGGACAACAGTGCCTTTATAAATAGGATTCTATTGCTTCAAAAAAGGGTCATATGAATTATATCAAATGCGGCTTTTAATGAACATTATAAATCATTATTTGTGAAAAACAAAATCATGACTGTAATTAATTTATATATTCTAGAGTTAATTTTGTATGTTAAAGATAATCTTCCAAATTTAACATTAGGAAATGATATTCATTCCTATGACACAAGACAAGGAAATTATTTTAATATAGTAACATGTAGACTTCCTAAATCCCCCCAAAAAACTTCTGTCAAATGTTATTGAAGGTTGCAAACAAATTTCCATCCCATATTTTTAATTTAATCAGAACTGCTCTCAAATTTTACACCTCTAGTTGGTTAATTTTAAATCCATTTTATAATCTTGACAAGTTTTTTGATTGTACAATCTCTTTGTGATTTAACTGACCTTGTCTATACATTTTCTTTTTAGACATCTAATTTAAATTATTAAACTACTTTACTGAACGCCCACGATATCGCGACACACTTATTTGATTTTTTAATAGTATTAATAATAATATAATAATAACTAGTATATTTATTCTGGAGAAAAAGGTGGCGGAACTCTGTGTAGAATATTTTATAGCAGACGGAAGATGATTACTATGATTACTATTCACTCCACGGGAATTTTGTCGTTTTTAATCTCATTTTGTCCAATTAAGACTTTGAAAATCTAAGCGGAATTCAAAGAAAAATTATATTAAAAACACACACATGGTTATTCACACATGTTTCGGTTCCACGATGAAAAATGCATCAAAAAGGTGCCTGAACACCGTTTCAGCGCGTTCCGCCAGAAAAAAGCATTGGTAACAACGTCTATGTAGTGTTGTAGATAGGTCGATGTTAACACGGAATCGCAAATTCTAAAAGAACAAGCAATAACTTGAGTGGAATTAGAGAAAAAAACAACCCATCTATGCTGGATGTCCGATCAAAGATTATCGTTTTTGAAAACTCGCTTATTTAAATTAATGTGAAGTCTGCGCTTGGTGGGTTGCACAGAGTTTCTCTATACGTGGCCTTATGGTTGAAAAACTGAACTGAGCATTGTTGCAGGTGTTCATGTTTCATTGGTAAAGTCTGTCTCAAAATAAAATGTACAATATATCAAAGACTTCGTTGCAAATAAGAAATGCCTTGTAAATAGACTTTCTGGATGACACAAAATTTATTTTTCGAATCCAAAGTTTCACGACACACTCCATGGAGTTGCGTGACACACCGGTTGGGAACCCCTCGTCTAGACAGTTAATAATAATAATAATAATAATAATAATAATAATAATAATAATAATAATCCGTGGCGCTACAGCCCATGGAGGGCCTAGACCGACCAGCCGGCTGCTGGCCTTACGCCCACATTCCGGAGCAGAGGTGGACGATCATCCAACCAGAATGGAGGTATCGTGTGGTTAGCACGATGATCCCCAGCCGTCTATCGTAGCTCCCAAGTGCATCACGATGCTGGGTGAGCACCGGTCCCATACACTGGCCGAAATTTCATGAGAAAATTTCTTCCCTCATGAGGAATCGAACCAGCGCGCATTCCGTAACGCGAGTCCTAGGCGAGATGCCTTAGACCGCGACGCCACGGCGCGGGACAGGCAGTTATTACTGTTTAGAATTTAGAACATCGATGAGAAACTCCTCTGTTCTAACGTCATGTTGCAACTGAAATAATGAGTTTTGTATGAATCCTATTATAATTTTTACAGCGATATTTTATCTTCCTAAACGGATCTGGCTGTACTTTCAACTAATTTTTCAGTTTGTTATTTATCGACTGATCAACTAGTAGGATATTTAGCATCAATAACATTTCACCATTTACTATATTTCAAATTCGATTATCTGTTCTTACTTTATGCAGAATACAATACTCACGTCACACGAGAATCAACTCAAGCACGAAATTCTTCACTTAAAAGTTGTTAAACTCACCCTAAAGACAGAAATCCGTTTCATTGTTGGTTCGAGATGATTAAGAAAGGTTCCTCTAAACACCACACTTCTCGACTAGGACTACCAACACAGATTTTCACGTTAACTAGTTATAAAATGTTAGATGACGTTATAATCTGCATGGCGTTAAGACCTGCACTTACTCTACAGGAGAATAAATTTTGTAGAGTGGATCGGGGGAAGATGCCTGACTTTTTCTTTGATTGAAAATTTAAGATACTGTTCAGTTTTGAATTTCATATTCAAATATCAAAGTCTGGAAGGTATTTTGATACTATATTTTTGGTACAAAACAGAAAACATTAATTACCTTGCAAATCAAGCTTTCAGGTGTAACTCCCTGTAAAGTTGATTTGAATAATTTCTAGGAAAAATTGTTCAAATTAACTTTACCTGAAAGCTTTATTTGCATAATATACGTCACTGTTCGTTAACAGAAAACCACAATTTAAGTCACACAGAGTTAGTGTGCACTCAATGTTGGTAGCTTGACGTTTTCAGCCCACTTTGAGGTCTGTGGATATAGAGGGAAAAATTAGATCGGTGTCTGGTAGAGTTCCCGGGTAGCTCAGTTGGTAGAGCGTTGGTACGTTTAACCAAAGGTCCCGGGTTCGATGCCCGGCCCCGGAACAATTTTTCTCTCGAAATTATTAATTACCTTGTTTAGAGATACAGGTTTTCTTCTTACTTACACTGTAGGCATCTTCCTGATAGTCGGGTAAGATGGCAAATGCAATTAACAGATTTTCTGATATGTGTATTTTACCTCAACTTGGTTTGTTACATATATATATATATATATATAATAAAATTGACTTAATCTAAAGCTCATGAACACTTTCTCATTCGTTTATCACTACGTAGCAACAAAGTCATTGCACAGATTTTATTGCCGTGTGCAAGACTTGTGAAATAACTTCTTGCACACAATGAATTCAATCCAGTACATTTTTTGTCATCATTCTTTTTAGGAGGCGTTTAAGGGAACGGTAAGAAATCCCGTATCCTTGCGATGCTCTAAAACAGTTCATACCCTCTGTTATAACATGTTCCATCGCAAGTTGAAGACTGTCCTCAATCTACTGACTTCTATCAGAGGATCTTACGTAATATTTGCACATTTCCTGCAATAAAACAAAAATAATACTCATGCAACAATGTGCCATCTTACCCCGAAAAAAGTGATCTTCCCCAAATATCGAGGTAACATGCATGTGCTGTGACGCAACCTAATATGGCGGGTCCACATCTGTGGAGTAACGGTCAAACGCAGAACCTTTACTGGCCAATATCCAACCAGGTGGCCCGGGTTCGAATATTAAAATTTTAACCGGTCGGGACAAGTTACCTGGTTGAGGTTTTTTTCCGGGGTTTTTCCTCAACCAACAATACGAGCAAATGCTGGGTAACTTTCGGTGCTGGACCCCGGACTCATGTCTTCCTTGAAACTTCACCGTCATTATCACCTTCATTTCATTCAGACGCTAAATAACCTAGATGTTGATACAGCGTCGTAAAATAATCCAATAAAATAAAAAAATAAAATATGGCGGAACAAGGTCGTTGGTTGTTAACAATGGGTACAAACTTCAGAATCTTTACTACAATATCCATTACAAAGGTTTGTCGATATTACGAATTCAAGGATATATTAAAATTTTAACATACCTTTGCAATTATTTTATAGCAGAAAGATGAGCTGTTTTCTTGCGTTTCTTCTTCTCACAACAAGAACACGTGGCAAAATGAGTTAGCTTCCACTCTACAGACATTCAACTGTCTCAGTGACCATGAAGACATGCGCGTGGCGTTCTCTCTTGGAAGAATGTGAAACTACAAAGAAATAAGCATCTTCTCCCGATAGTCATCTCTCCCAGGTTCACTCTATGTTTCTCAACATAAGTTACATTTAAAGATAAGCGGAAAGTGGCCTTCTATGATTCAGGCAGATACACTTGCAGCTTATCTAAGATGCGTTGTAACTTTTCACGGCACAACTCGTTCGCCCCTTGAAGGCCAACTTCAGTATTTGATCGAGTCCCCCTATTGAGGAAATTAAAATTACACGTTCCGGCGGTCGAACTCCAGTCGGCCCCAGGCGAACCTCAACCCGTCCAATTGTAGGGGAATTGCATCGAATACCATTAAGGGCATGAATGTTTGCTCTTCTGTGATTACGTTGTCCACTGTTTGCCCTGTTTGTGATGGACGACCCGTCTCTCAACTGTGGACTGCCTGCTGATTGTCTGTAATGAGAACACTTCAGCGGAGAATAATTAAGTGAATTCCCTACTCAACTGTCGTATTATTATTATTATTATTATTATTATTATTATTGTTGTTATTATTACTATTATTACTATTATTATTATTATTATTATTATTATTATTAAAAAATATGGGAAATGTGTGTTATTATTCGGTTGAGAAGCTCTTATCATCCAGTCTGCTGTTCAAAAATCTGAAAGTTAGAATTTGTAAAACGAAAGTTATATTACCGGTTGTTCTGTATGGTTGTGAAACTTGGACTCTCACTCTAAGAGAGGAACATAGGTTAAGGGTGTTTGAGAATAAGGTGTTTAGGAAAATATTTGGGGCCTTAAATAGACGGGATGAAGTTTTACAGGAGAATGGAGAAAAGTGTTGTATCAGTGAACACAGAACTGCAGTGCATTGTATTCTTCACCTGACATAATTAGGAACTTAAAATGTGACGTTTGAGATGGGCAGGGCATGTAGCACGTTATAGGGCGAATCCAGAAATGCATATAGAGTGTTAGTTGGGAGACCGGAGGAAAAAGACCTTTAGGGAGGCCGAGACGATGGGAGGATAATATTAAAATGGATTTGAGGGACGATCTTACTTACAAATGGCTTTTAAATGGAACCCGAAGGTTCATTCCGCCCTCACATAAGCCCGCCATCGGTCCCTATTCTGTGCAAGATTAATCCAGTCTGTATCATCATATCCCACCTCCCTCAAATCCATTTTAATATTATCCTCCCATCTACGTCTCGGCCTCCCAAAGGTCTTTTTCCCTCCGGTCTCCCAACTAACACACTATATGCATTTCTGGATTCACCCATACGTGCTACATGCCCTGCCCATCTCAAACGTCTGGATTTAATGTTCCTAATTATGTCAGGTGAAGAATACAATGCGTGCAGTTCTGTGTTGTGTAACTTTCTCCATTCTCCTGTAACTTCATCCCGCTTAGCCCCAAATATTTTCCTAAGCACCTTATTCTCAAAATGGACCCTTAACGTATGTTCCTCTCTCAGAGTGAGAGTCCAAGTTTCACAACCATACAGAACAACCGGTAATATAACTGTTTTATAAATTCTAACTTTCAGATTTTTTGACAGCAGACTAGATGATAAAGCTTCTCAGCCGAATAATAACAGGCATTTCCCATATTTATTCTGCGTTTAATTTCCTCCCGAGTGTCGTTTATATTTGTCACTGTTGCTCCAAGATATTTGAATTTTTCCACCCCTTCAAAGGATAAATCTCCAATTTTTATATTTCCATTTCGTGCAATATTCTGGTCACGAGACATAATCATATACTTTGTCTTTTCGGGATTTACTTCCAAACCGATCGCTTTACTTGCTTCAAGTAAAATTTCCGTGTTTTCCTAATCGTTTGTGGATTTTCTCCTAACATATTCACGTCATCCGCATAGACAAGAAGCTGATGTAACCCGTTCAATTCCAAACCCTGCCTGTTATTCTGAACTGTTCTAATGGCATATTCTAAAGCGAAGTTAAAAAGTAAAGGCGATAGTGCATCTCCCTGCTTTAGCCCGCAGTGAATTGGAAAAGCATCAGATAGAAACTGACCTATACTGACTCTGCTGTATGTTTCACTGAGACACATTTTAATTAATCAAACTACTTTCTTGTGAATACCAAATTCAATAAGAATATCATATAATACCTCCCTCTTAACCGAGTCATATGCCTTTTTGAAATCTATGAATAACTGATGTACTGTACCCTTATACTCCCATTTTTTCTCCATTATCTGTCGAATACAAAAATCTGATCAATAGTCGAACTATTACGCCTAAAACCGCACTGATGATCCTCAATAATTTCATCTACGTACGGAGCTAATCTTCTCAAAAGAATATTGGACAAAATTTTGTACGACGTCAACAAAAGTGATATTCCTCGAAAGTTACCACAGTTGGTTTTGTCTCCCTTCTTAAAAATAGGTACAATTATGGGCTCCTTCCATTGTTCTGGTACAATTTCCTTCTCCCAAAGAACATTGTATTAAATGGTAATAAAAAAATTGGAGATTTATCCTTTGAAGAGGTGGAAAAATTAAAATACCTTGGAGCAACAGTAACGAATATAGAGTGACTCGGAGGGGAGATGACTATCGGGGGAAGATGTTTATTTCTTTGTAGTTTCACATTCTTCCAAGAGAGAACGCCACGTACATGTGTTCATGATCATTGAGACAGTTGAATGTCTGTAGAGTGGAAGCTAAGTCATTTTGCCACGTGTTCTTGTTGTGAGAAGAAGAAAGGCAAGAAAACAGCTCACTTTCTGCTATAAAATAATTGCAAAGCTATGTTAAAATTTTAATATATCCTAGAATTCGTAATAACTGTCAAACCTTTGTAAAAGATATTGCTTTAAAGGTTCTAAAATTTGTATTGTTAATAACCAACGACCTTGTTCCGCCATCTTAGGTTGCGTCAAAGCACTAGGCATCTTACCCCGATACTTGGGGAAGATGATCACTTTTTTGGGGGGGTAAGATGACAACTTGTTGCAAGAGTTTTATTTTTTGTTTTATTGCAGGGAATGTGTAAGCATTACTTAAGATCCTCTGATAGAAGTCAGTGGATTGAGAATAGTCTTCAACTTGTGATGAAACATGTTATAACAGAGGGTATGAGCTATTTTAGAGCATCGCAAGCATACGTGATTCCTTACCGTACCCTTAAACGCCGCCTAAAAAGAATGATAACAAAAAAAATGCACTAGATTGAATTCATTTCACGACTCTTGCACACGGCAATAAAATATGTGCAATGACTGTGTTGCTAAGTAGTGATAAGCTAGTGAAAAAGTGTACATTAGCTTTAGATTAAGTAAATTTTGTTATATAGATCTATCAAACCAAGTTCAGGTAAAATACATATATCAGTAAATGTGTTAATTTTATTTGGCATCTTACCCGAATATCAGGGAAAGATGCCTACAGTGCAGCCAAGAATAAAACCTGTATCTATAAACAAGGTATTAATGTATTCTGTTTTGTGTCAAAAATATAGTTCAAAAATACCGTCTAGACTTCGATATTTCAATGTGAAATTCAAAACTAAATGAACAGTATCTTAAATTTTCAATCGAAGAAAAAGTCAGGCATCTTCCCCCGATCCATATAAATGGCAATCGGGAGGAAATTAAATGCAGAATAAATATGGGAAATGCGTGTTATTATTCGGTTGAGAAGCTTTTGTCATCAAATCTGCTGTCAGAAAATCTTAAAGTTAGAATATTTATAGAACACTTATATTACCGGTTGTTGTGTATGGTTGTGAAACTTGTGGACTCTCAATTTGAGAGAGGAACAGAGATTAAAGGTTTTTGAGAATAAGGTTCTTAGGAAAATATTTGTGGCTAAGAGAGATGAAGTTACAGGATAATGGAGAAAGTTACACAACGCAGAACTCCACGCATTGTATTCTTTGCCTGACAATTAGGAACATTAAATCCAGACGTTTGAGATGGGTAGGGCATGTAGCACGTATGGATGAATCCAGAAATGCATATACGAGTGTTAGTTGGGAGGCCGGAAGGAAAAAGACCTTTGGGGAGGCCGAGACATAAATGGGATGATAATATTAAAATGGATTTGAGGAAGGTGGGTTATGGTGATAGAGACTGGATTAATCTTGCTCAGAATAAGGACCAATGGCAGGCTTATGTGAGGGCGGCAATGAACCTACGGGTTCCTTAAAAGACAGTAAGTAAGTAAGTAAGTAAGTAATTCGATGTCTTGATTGTGGATCTTAATTGGTAAGGAAACTGGTATAGATGTACTGAAGTCTTGTTGTTGACGTATCTGTCTGTGTTGGTGGCAAATTTAATCTGAAAGGAAATTAACGCAATTGAGAAATGGTGAATTCACGTGGGAAGTGCGCGTATCAAAGGATTTGTTAAGTTTATTTTACATTTACTTGTGCGTAATATAATAAATGTGAGTCTAGACTAGAGTATACAAGTTGTTTGAGGAAGCTGTTTTTGAGAATGTCATTACAGTCAAGATTAAAGATGATGAACCTGGATTTGTTATAAGATTTAGGAATGAAAATGGTGAAGATAATGAAAGTGCTGCAGCATGTCTGGTGTAAAGCGGAGGTATATTAATATGTTCATCAAGCAAGATCCTGTTGTATTTCCTGTTTTCATATCTCTGAACTCCTTTAAGGAATTACGTGGAAGTAAGGAAACAGTTGTATATGAAAGCCCACCTAAGTAAATGTCGTGCTTGACATTGAATCTAAAACAGTAAAGAGTAGAGAAACAGTCGTCCTCGATGGTCTAGTGGTTACCATGGTAGCTGTTGTGTCTGAGGGACTCGGATTCAAACCCAGCCGAAATCATGATGATATTTTTCTCCGCAGGAAAAATAAATTTGTGAAATCCCTGTCATTTGTTTAAGGATAATAATAATAATAATAATAATAATAATAATAATAATAATAATAATAATTTGTTTGTTTGTTCGTTCGTTTGTTTGTTCGTTCGTTCCTTTGTTCGTTCCTCCTTTATTCGTTTTTGTTTGTTTTGTTCGTTCGTTTGTTTGTTTTTGTTCGTTCCTTTGTTTTCCTCCTTTATTCGTTTTTGTTCGTTCGTTCCTTTGTTCGTTCCTCCTTTATTCGTTCGTTTGTTCGTTCCTCCTTTATTCGTTCGTTTGTTCGTTCCTCCTTTATTCGTTCGTTTGTTCGTTCGTCCTTTGTTCTTTTCGTTTGTTTGTTGGTTTGTTCGTTCCTTTGTTCGTTTGTTTTATTCGTGTTTGTTCGTTTTTATTCGTTCGTTCCTTTGTTCCTTTGTTCGTTCCTCCTTTATTCGTTCGTTTGTTCGTTCCTCCTTTATTCGTTCGTTTGTTCGTTCGTCCTTTGTTCGTTCGTTTGTTTGTTGGTTTGTTCGTTCCTTTGTTCGTTCCTCCTTTATTCGTTCCTTTGTTCCTTTTATTCGTTCGTTTGTTCGTTTTTATTCGTTCGTTTGTTTGTTCGTTTGTTCTTCCTTTGTTCGTTCCTCCTTTATTCGTTCGTTTGTTCGTTCCTCCTTTATTCGTTCGTTTGTTTGTTCGTTTGTTCGTTCCTTTGTTCGTTCCTCCTTTATTCGTTCGTTTGTTTTCCTCCTTTATTCGTTCGTTTGTTTGTTCGTTTGTTCGTTCCTTTGTTCCTCCTTTATTCGTTCGTTTGTTCGTTCGTCCTTTGTTCGTTCGTTCGTTTGTTTGTTCGTTCCTTTGCTCCTTCGTTTGTTTGTTTGTTTGTTTGTTTATTACCGGCAGGGTTAAGGCCATAGCGGCTTCTCTTACACTCTACCAGATCACAAAGTATACAAGCAGTGAAAATTTAACAAAAAGTTAAAAAGAGAATATTAACATTACAAAAAGTAATAATAATAGCATAGCAAAATCGACACTAAACAAAATAATAATACCATAATAGAAAAAATAAACTAAAATACAGTTCTAAAGATTGGAATATAACAAAAGCAACTCAGTACAAATAGTTAATAGGAAAACGTAAGGAAGAATACAAGAAAATGGAATGTAGTAAAATAATAATAAGAAAGAAAAAAATACGGAAATTAAATAAAGTCCACAATAAAAGGGGTATGATAATAAATTCATTTGGTGATCAGGAGAACAAAAAGAGGAAAGGAAGGAAAAGAGATATATGTATATTTTTTACAAAACTATCACAGACAAAAGGGCTTACAATTGAAAGGAATCTGAATTGAAAAAGTGCAATTTTAGTTTATTTTTGAAACTAGGTAATCTCCGGGAGTCTCCGACAGCATATAAGGTCATAAAGAACCATTTGTTTGACAGAGGGCTTCAGTCTACATTCATTTGGTATTTCCCGGCCACGCTGAATTCCAACTCTGAACATCTTTCGCAATTTATTGATTTATTTGCGTGTTTATTTATTTACTTATTTTATAATAATAATAATAATAATAATAATAATAATAAATAATAATAATACATAAAAGTAGAGGAAGACAGTTCCGCTTCAGGCATATTACACAAAATTTGTAATTGAATTATACGAGTACATAATTCTAAAAAAATAAATAAGTTGTTTCTAAACTAAAGTATTTAAAATTCTACAAACATGTATAATTTGTGGGCTGATATTTAAAAACCAGGATGAGATTCTTAAGCAGTGCATAAATATGATAATAATAAAGTTAATACCATTAACATGCCTATAGATAATTCGTTATCTCGTGAAACCAAAGCATTCGTGCGCCGTAGCTCATAGTAAGAACCTTGTGGTGGGTATAAGCAAGCTAGCTAGCTGCAAGTCGAAGCGTAGCGAAGGAGGGAAGCTTCTCAGTCCACTTTTTCCTTCCTCTCAAGCGCAGGTAGGTTTCACGAGATACCGAATGACCTATGCTAATAAATGAGATAATTTATACTATAATAATTTCAGAGAGAATGAAAAGATGATTTTGAGAAGTATGGCAGATTAGTGTTATTATTGTTATTATTATTATTATTATTATTATTATTATTATTATTATTAATGAATTAATTTGTATTACTATCTTTGTATCATCTCCGTCACGATTATTCTATTATTATTATTATTATTATTATTATTATTATTATTATTATTATTATTATTCATTTATTGTTACTATTATTTCTATCATCAACATAATTATTGATCTCTGTAAAATTTATGTAGACTACTGGACTGTACCCGGGCACGAGCATATGCTCATTTCGGGTATATATACATATGTATTCATTTCAAATGTAAATTGTGAATAAATTTGAATTTGAATATACGGGTTCTCTAAAAGCATTTACAGGTCGTAGAATGTCTGCAATTACATTGAAATTATCCTTAAATAGAGTGAATAGGAAATGAAAATTTGCGCCATTTGATATGAAGCACATTCTGACGATGTTTACAAGAAAATATTCCAGCGCTGTCTCTGACTTCAGCATTATGGAGCAGAAGACTTCGTCGTACATGCAGTCCTCTTTATTTTACACATCGGTGGTTTGTCCCAACCGATGCTTATTGACGTTTTCTAATAGAGGATCATGATATGGTCCAGAGCACATGGCGGGGGTGTACATATCGTCGATTGTAATTTTAGAATTTGAATTACAGTAACAAACTTCGCAGAGTCCCAGAATGATTATCTTGATTTCGACTGTTTATAATTTCTGGAGGATATCCACATACCGTCAAAAAGGCATATGACTCGGTTAAGAGAGAAATTTTATATGATATTCTTATTGAATTTGGTATTCCCAAGAAACTAGTTCGATTAATTAAAATGTGTCTCAGTGAAACGTACAGCAGAGTCCGTATAGGTCAGTTTCTGTCAGATGCGTTTCCAATTCACTGTGGGCTAAAGAAAGGAGATGCACTATCACCTTTACTTTTTAACTTTGCTCTAGAGTATGCCATTAGGAAAGTCCAGGATAACAAAGAGGGTTTGGAATTGAACAGGTTACATCAGCTGCTTGTCTATGCGGATGACGTGAATATGTTAGGTGAAATCCCACAAACGATTAGGGAAAACACGGGAATTTTACAGGAAGTAAATCCCGAAAAGACAAAGTATATGATTATGTCTCGTGACGAGAATATTGTACGAAATGGAAATACAAAAATTGGGAATTTATTTTTTGAAGAGGTAGAGAAGTTCAAATATCTTAGAGCAACAATAACAAATATAAATGATACTCGGGAGGAAATTAAACACAGAATAAATATGGGAAATGCTTGTTATTGTTCGGTTGAGAAGCTTTTATCATCCTGTCTGCTGTCAAAAAATCTGAAAGTTAGAATTTATAAAACAGTTATATTACCGGTTGTTCTTTATGGCTGTGAAACTTGGACTCTCATTTTGAGAGAGGAACATAGGTTAAGGGTGTTTGAGAATAAGCTGCTTAGGAAAATATTTGGTGCAAAGAGGGATGAAGTTACAGAAGAATGAAGAAAGTTACACAACACAGAACTGCACACATTATATTCTTCACCTGACATAATTAGGAACATTAAATCCAGACGTTTGAGATGGGAAGGGCATGTAGCACGTATGGGCGCATCCAGAAATGTATATAGAGTGTTAGTTGGGAGGCCGGAGGGAAAAAGACCTTCAGGGAGGCAGAGACGTAGATGGGAAGATAATATTAAAATGGATTTGAGGGAGGTGGGATATGATGATAGAGAATGGATTAATCTTGCTCAGGATAGGGACCAGTGGCGGGCTTATGTGAGGGCGGCAGTGAACCTCCGGGTTGCCTAAAAGCCAGTAAGTAAGTAAGTAACCACATACCGTGTCTTTTTCTGGGTGAAGGATGTAGAGATTTAACATTGTCATAACAAACCTATGTAAAATCTAGACACGCTAAGGAGAAATTTTAACTTTGAGACTAATTTATGCAAATTTTATTTTATTTATTTCCCCTAATATGTATGGACATGTTTTCCTTACATTTCATATATCTGCTGTCAATGTGATCATTTTGTATTATTGTCACAATGGTGACGATAACGTTCATACAAATTGTAAAATATGTAATAGGCCTATAAAGAGTTCCACTCTATGATATTGTAAGATAAGTCAGTGACGGAAATATAACAAAACATTTGTTTGATATTACTTAGAGACTTATCTGAATACTCTCAAAATAAATTGCAAAGAATTTTCGGTGTTATGCACAGGAAAATCCACGGCAACTTCATGAGCGGTCCTACATTCCCAGAAGGTGACCGTTTGGAGTTCTGTCTCTTCCAGAGGAATTATTAAACCATATTTCTTTGAGGATGACAATGGTCGTTTTCAAGAAGTAGTGGTTACATGAGAATAGCATACTATGTTCTGTATTTTCATATAATACTGTAATAGTAATATGCGTTACAAGAGCAGTATGTTGATGTTTTCATGTTCGAGGAAAAGATTGAAAAAGCGAAACGTAGTTGACCTATAAAATGTTTTCTGTGTTTACTCTATTCCAGCAGGCCGTGATATACGTCTGTCTTTTTTTCCCCCAGTCTACAAATGCGAACTTAAAACAAACGGTAAGGTTATGTAATGATTTATTTTTGATTTTAATATTTTAACAATATTATTTACATAACATATTGCAGTAATAACATCGGCATCTGGAATCGTGTTGATTTTTTCACGGCTTCCTTATTGTTACTTGTATCAGGAATGCAGTAAGTTTTGTGGAGTAGTAGAACTTACTTAATGTTTGCAAATATTTAAAAACAATAATTAACATTGCAATTTAGGTGAAATTGTAGTGGTAAGTTTCCAATTTATAATAATTACTATGTTAAACGTCTCTAAAATAATATGTTGAAAGCCTAAAGCAGCAAAATGAATATGGCGCTTAAGCGGTAAGAAGAGGGAAATTGTTATGTGTGTTAGGTTGGGAATACTGAATGTGGTATTTCACACTTCGCGTATTGGTTTTGTGCGGAAAGCAAGCAAATACGCACGATCTCGCACAAAAGTTAATTTAATAGAATATCTAAAGTTTCATTTCGCTATTTAAAAATCTCCCGTTCTTTGGCGCACTCTATACAGGGTGAAAAGTAATTAAACCGACAAACTCCGGGAGGTTGTATGGGACACCAAAACAAACGCTTTTGTGTAAAGTCATATTTTCCTCAGAGGCTTTATTAAACCAGCAGAAGGCGTATGTGTTCTTCAGTTCATGACGATTCTACAAATTCACATTTTGTTACATGTTTTGATCCAGTGCAGTGCTTTATTAAACCGTTCTGGTGGGCCGGATATTTGCTGCAGCTGGGAAAATAAACGTTAATCCTGAAGTCTTCACCGTGTTAAACAGTCCTTATCCCGCCGATGTAACTTTTGTGTACAGGTCAGTGGAGATATTTTTGAATATCTTTTGCAGTGATATTGGTGTGTAAATGTTTTATAGGAGACTCAAGAAATAAATCATGGCAATGGTTTGTGTTACATTAAGATCTGGTGTCCTCGCGAAATACAGGGTTCTTTCCGATCTCTGATAACGAATTTGAATGACGTCATGTGCGTCAGGAATCACACCGACAGCTGAATTGCGGCGAGAGGTGACAGACCAGTAGTGAGTGATTTCATAATCAGAGTGCACGGTGTATCACAGTAGCAATGCCCAAGAAAATCGAGCTTTTTAGGGAGGGGTACATAACAATCCTTTCCGATGGTAAGTGCAGTTAGGCCTACGTGAAATAATAGGAGCCTGCAAAAAACATGGTTTCGTTATTTCCAAGAAAGGCATTTTGTGTGTACCTAATAAGACTGGCAAAGCTCTGATGGGATTAATTCCAGAGTGGAAAAAGCAAGCAAATCCCCCCCGTCACAAGTCGCCGCACCCCACGAGATGATACAAATTAATTCCATATAACTCTTCTCGGGTTCTCAGCCAGGTGAGTTGGAGATTAGCTTCCAAGCTTTCGACGGCTAGCTCTGCCATCTTCTTCAGGGACGAAGTGAAGCTAATCTCCAACTCACCTGGCTGAGAACCCGAGAAGAGTTATTCTATATCAAACGCCGGGAAAGCCTCAAGTCATACAAATTAATTCCATTCGAGTTTTACCAATCTTACTAAGTACATAGAAGATGCCTTTCTTGAAATAATGAAACCTCGTTTATTGCAGGCTTTTTTTAATTTTCATTTAACTGTACTTGGCATCGGAAAGGGGTGTTACGTACCCCTCCCAAAAAGGCTCTATTTTCTTGGGAATTTCTGCTGTGAGTCGCAGTGCACTCTGACTATGAGATCACTCACTACTGGTCTGTCACCTCGCGCCACAGTTCAGCTATCGCGTGATTCTTGACGCACATGATGTCACTCAAATTCGTTATCAGAGATCGGAAAGAACCCTGTAGTGCCTCACAGCACAATATGACATTAGAGAAAAGTGTTTGTTTTGGTGTCCCATACAACCACCCGGAGTTTGTCGGTTTAATTGAAGGGTTCAGAGCCATAGTGGGCCAAGCACTATTTATTAAAAACAAAAAGCAAGGGTTAAAGTTAAGTGAATACCATAATTTAATGAAGATTGACATATCACTTAGTTTTAATGTGTATACTTTATATTACTTGCTGTATGTTTCCATTGAATTATGGTAATAACTTCATTTTAACCTTTATTTTCTACGGTTTTAGTAAATGGCGCTTGGCCCACTATGCTTCTGAACCCTTCAATTACTTTTCACCCTGTATAAAAGAACTAAAACATTAGTCTAATGTTAGAAATGTAAACGCATGTAAACACATTTGATAAGTTAACGACGGAATTAAAAAAAATATGTAAGCTATATAAATAAAATAATCACACGAATTTAATTTATTTTTATTTGATACTTTGTTGAATGTGTAGGCGTATACTATGAAAACCAGTGCTTTTTATTCATTTATTCTCGTGGCTTTAACACTTATGACTACTTCCATAAGAAAACTCTGTTTTGTTAAAGCAGGAAGTTTACTTGCGCAAAAATCCTTTAGGTATCTTCACCTTATACATAGTATAGTTGAGTTGTTTTCATTCCAGCTCTTCCAAGAAGAGAGAGTAATCATCTCTACTACTGAATTCAGCACTCAATTCACGATCCTTACTTACTTTAACTTCTTGTGTGTAGATGTCAGGTACAATTTTATTATTATTGAAAGTACAATGTTGGTAATTAAGGAAACAAATGCTATGGGGATGATAAAAAGAAACAAATACTAGGAAGGTGATAAAAAACAAATGCTAGGGAGGTGATAAAAATTGTATGCTAAGCAGTCATGATTGATTGAAACACGTTGTTCCTTACCGTTTTATTGGTCAAAAGTAGTATGACGTAGTAAAATTGTGATAGTGCAAACACTCGTGATGGCCCACTTCGATTACTGTGATATTCTGCTTACTGACCTAAGCGTTACTTCGGCGCAGAGACTACAACGTGTTCATAATATGTGCGTCCGTTTCGTCTGCAATATTCGCCGGGCTGATCACGTAACACCATCCCTCGAAATGTTGTCCTGGCTCCGTCTAGAAGATCGTAGGAAAATCCACCGTCTTTCCCTTCTCTTTCACATATTGCATTTCTCCACTCCTGTCTATCTTTCGTCTCGTTTTCAAAAGTTGTCCACCCATCATAACCTAGACACACGATCACAACACTCCTCAATATTATCAATTTCCTCCTCAATTCAACTGATGAATTGTTTATGATTATAAATTGAATTAATCTACTTGATATTAATTGCACAAATTTGTATAGCTTAATGAAAGTATGCTACTTTGTATTGTATATATTTGTATAGTTTTGGCCGATGAATTGTATATGCTTTAAATTGAATAGTAATCTATATAGATCTACTGATAAATTGTTTGTGTTTGTAATTTGAAGTAGTTTGCATGATATGTATTATCAATTTCTGTATAACACAACTGGTTGAATTGTTTATACCTTAAATTTAATTAAATTGTTTTGTATTATAATATAGCTCAACTTATGAATGATCGTTTGCGTTTGTAAATTTAATAATCTGATTGGCTATGTATTGTATACTTTTAGTAGAGCCATCGATGTAGCTCAGTCGGCAGACTCGCTGGGCTGCTGTTCCGGAGCTGCGTTCGGGCTTGGGTTGGATCCCCTTTGGACTTTGGTTTCTTCGAGGTTTTCCACAGCCGTGGGACTGAAGCCGGATGGTCTATGGCGAGTCCTTGGCATCAACACCTTTGATTTGATTACCCCTTTGATTTGATTACCTGGTTGGGTTTTTCCGAGGTTTCCCCACCGAAAAGGCAAATGCCGGGTAATATTTTGAATCTCGGACCTCATTACATCTCACTACATCTCGCCAAAATGTAAAAAATTGTACAACATTGTAAAAATTGTAGAAAATTACTAAATTGTAAAACTATAAAAATTTGTAAAATTGTAATTGTAATATTGTAAAATGTTGACATGTTCTACATCTTAAAGCTTCATTGCTCATGTAAGATCTATGGAATAAAATGAATGAATGAATGAATGAATGAACCGAACATCCTCATATTCATCTTCTTTCACTGTGGCTGTTCCTCGGCTTTGGAATTCCCTACCGAGTAATGTCAGGGACTGTCAGACATCAAACCAATTTAAGAATAGGCTAACGAGATATTTTTCTAACAATTCTTGTTAACAATAATAGCTGTTTCAGGTTTTTCAATGTTTAATGGTTATATATATCACAGATAAATATCTAAATTATCTCATTATTATTATTATTATTATTATTATTATTATTATTATTATTACTAGTGCTACTATTACTACTACTATTATTATTATTATTATTATTATTATTATTATTATTATTATTATTATTATAACTATTTCTTACCAATGTTTATTATTGTCAAACTAACATTACTTATCCAACTTTCATTATTTACTTTCATGTTGTTTTATGGTCTAGATATTAATGTAATAACTATATAAGCAAATGTATTTAATTAGAATTAGAGTCTGGCTGGGCGGAAGAGAAGGCCTACTGGCCTTATCTCTGCCAGATTAAATAAATAAATTATTATTAAATTATTATAGTCTGACTAAATAAACAGTTCCTATTATTTTGTCTTCGTCCTTCAAAACACGTTAAAAATATCATGGTTTGGTAAACATATACAAGAGCGCATAATTCGTGTTACGTTATTTATAAAAGAGAAAATAATAGAAGAGCAATGAGAACAAATAAACCGCTTTGTGTTAATTTTAATGAGCGAACGTTTTTCTAGCAATACCACAGCTTTGCGTTAGGAAAGCTTGTGCATTGATGCACAGTTTCGAATGTATAGCTAGTATTCACATAGATTTTCCTGGAACATGAGGGATTTGTCCTAGATTTAATGTATTGTAATTAAAATTTCACTCTCGGTCCACACATCTTTAATTCCATTTGTCGACTGCAAATGTTTGTGGTTTTGAATATTAATTAATTAATTCTTCTGTTTATTCCGTAACTCGTATTTACATAAATATATACACTGCACATCAAACTGAAATGTGAATTCAAGAATAAGAACGGCCATGAGTTATATTCGTTGTCCGATAGCTGAAGCAATTCTCGAACACTTTTTTTTTTTTTTTGCTGCTGAATGTAGAAGATCGGTATTCTGTGCATTAATTGAGCAATTTATGATGGTTGTGAAATACAGATGTTCTTAAGTGAAGGTGAAGAATACGGGGAAGGGCGTCTCTTTGATGTAATGACAGATGGTTTTTTACTAGGTTATTTTACGACGCTTTATCAATAGCTTAGGTTATTTAGCGTCTGAATGAGATAAAGGTGGTAATGCCGGTGAAATGAATCCGGGGTCGTGCACCGAAACTTACCCAGCATTTGCTCATATTGGGTTGAGGGGAAAACCCCGGAAAAAAACCTCAACCAGGTAACTTGCCCCGACCGAGAATCGAACCCGGGCCACCTGGTTTCGCGGACAGACGTGCTAGCCGTTACTCCACAGGTGTGGACTACAGATGGTGCATTATGTCCCTGCCGGTGGCTGACCGTTAATGTAGTTATCTCCGTCGTGGGCGTCAGAGTACTAAGAAATTAAAACAAAAATATATGTGATTGCCTTAATTTCAATACTGGACGGGATGGCAGAAGCTTCTCAACCGAATAGTAATAGGCAATTCCCATATTTATTCTGCGTTTAATTTCCTTCCGAGTGTCACTTATATTTGTTACTGTTGCTCCAAGGTATTTGAATTTTTCACCTTTTCATACGATAAATTTCCAGTTTTTGTATTTCTATTTCGTACTATGTTCTGGTTACAAAACACACTCATATAGCCCACTTCATCTTTTCGGGATTTACTTCCAAACTTATCCTCCAAATAGTTTAGGAACGAAAATACTTTAATATTGAAAGATTTATTTTATATTTTTCCAAAATAAATGTCATATTTGGCAAAATTTTCTTCTTATTTTGTCTGTCTCTAGTGAATAGTATGGAGAGAAATGCGCTAAAGATGACCGGTAATGTTGCTCCTGTACGCGCTGTTCCAGACAGAACTCAAGACAATAACCACTGTAGGCGATGCCACAGTGAGATTGAATCTTTGGCTCATGTCTTGGGTTCATGCCCATTTGGCGAAACTCTTCGTAACAGCAGACATCACAAAGTCAGATCTGTAATCGCAACATGCCTTAAGTCCAATGGCTACACTGTCTATCTTGAAGAAGTCCATGGAATAGCGGATAGCGTAAGTCATCGGCGTATTGATATTGTAACATTTAAACCTGGAGAGACAAAAGGTTATATTCTGGATCCGACCATCAGATTCGAGACGTATCAGAATCAACCCGAGGAGGTTAATCTAGAGAAAAGGACAATTTATGAACCAACTATTTGTTTATGTGTTTAGTTTGTAAGTGGATAGTGTAAGCTCTCTTGGACTGGCTCCCAAGTGTAGTAGACCTTCAGCTCACCCTACACTCCTGTAAGAGGCCGTTGCCCTTATGGGATTTCAGGCTTTTCGTATTTCGTATCCCTGCATATAAACTCAGGGATATAGAAGTCCTCGGATTAATGGTGGGCGCTAGAGGGTCCATAACAAAACAATTAATGTCATTCTGTCATAAATTTGGAGTCCCAGCAACAACAGTTCAGGAAATTTCTATGATAGCCTTGAAGGGTTCTCTGCAGATTTTACGGCGACACTTGTATTTCAATTCAAATTGAATTTTCTCATTCTATTTTTGATCTGTCTTTTTTATTTTACTGCAAATTTTCATTATGTGAAATATTATCTACTGTAAATTTTAGTTAGTTTGCCTCTAGCCTTGGTACCGTACAAGGCTACTAACCCGGTCCATGATGTACAGGGCAGGCATTTTGTCATAACTGTACATACTTGGAAAGTTCTCGACAGACGCGTCCACGGCGCGGGGGTGGGCACCTTTGGTGGCTAAGTTCTGTCGAGGACCCAGTGTCTCAGGGTATATTGAGTCCCCTGCTCAGGGATACGTGCGAAGACTTCAACGGTCTCCAGGGCGGCGTGGAAGACATTGTCGACCATCTTGGTCTGGGGAGCTGACGGAGCACCCATCCTCCAGGGGCAAATGTGGAGGCCCTCTCCGGGGTAACATGGAGAAAGACCTCGATAAAAGAGGCAGCCCTGCATGTGGGGTTAAAACACATGCGAACATTTCTGGAGGTTCTAAGGAGGCAGCCCTCCACCAGAATACTCAACGTAGTGTTGGTAGCTCTACTTGGGGAATTCAAATTACTCGTGATCTTCACATTAATCAGCCGGATGGATATACTGGACAACGACAAAGGCATGTTAAGGAACAACATAAACGATAAAGTTGAAGATTATAAAGGAAAGTGGAAAGAACACCTGTCTCGAATGGATAATGAAAGAATTCCAGCACTGATACAACAGTACCAACCTAAAGGCAAAAGAGATGTCGGACGTCCTAGGAAGAGGTGGAACTGAATAAAATGTGAAGACGGAACAGGCACTAAGCCTAAACCATGAAGTGATGATGATGATGATGATGATGATGATGATGATGATGAAATTTTTAGTTTATTGTAAATAAATTTCTTGTAAGACATTTTTAATGTCATTTTAAATGTTACTGTTTAACATTCTTTATCTTTGGCAACCTCACCAAATTGAAGATTGAATAAATTGAAAAAAAATTATGTTGTTATTATTATTATTATTATTATTATTATTATTATTATTATTATTATTTATTTGTTTATTTATTTACGTACTTACCTACTTAACAGTCTGTACAATATTCACGTGTCAAGATAGACTAGAAGTTAGGGGTCGTACCTTCTTGTTTATGCACGCCATCAGAAACCACAGAGCCGTAACTTGAGGGCTAGAGCAGCTTCATCCCTCTGCATTCATATTTCTGCCCCGGTTGCGCTCGCTCAATATGGCGACGCTGACCAAATCTCTTTCCCGCTCCGGGATCAGGTTATTCCCCAGCCGAACTTAATGTCGTTAAAGAACGTAAGGTATTGGTGCCTGGGCTCTTCAAATCCCGCTTACGCCGTAGATATATTTTTTTCTTTTCTCTTCTCCTTATTCTTTATTCCTTTTCATGCCAGCGAATATAAACCTTGTAGTCCAATATAAATGCTGAGCTTCAGTTCAGGGGCAAGGTCGTTTGTACTAGGCTAGTTTTTTTACCCTGTTGGTTAACGACACTGTATCAACTACTAGGTCATTCAGCATCGATTTTTATTTTAGTATGTTACTTTACGACGCTTTATCAACATCTTAGGTTATTTAGCGTCTGAATGAGATGAAGGTGATAATGCCGGTGAAATGAGTCCGGGGTCCAGCACCGAAACCCAGCATTTGCTCATATTGGGTTGAGGGAAAACCCCGGAAAAGACCTCAACCAAGTAACTTGCCCCAACCGGGATTCGAACCTGGGCTACCTGGTTTCGCGGCCGTTACTCCACAGGTGTGGACTTTAGCATCGCTGGAATTGGTTATTGCAGGCTGGTACTTGACCAGATCCGATCGAGGATTGGTCAGGGGAGAAAATCTTGGAAAAAAACTCAAGTAGGTAAAGAACCCAAACGGGAATCGAAACCAAGCCCGAGCGCAGTTCTGGCTTAGGCAAACTCGCTACCGCCTGAGCTACGCTGGTGGCTGTAGTAGTAGTAGTAGTAGTAGTGGTGGTGATGGTGGTGGTGGTAGTAGTGGTGGTGGTGGTAGTTGTGGTGGTAGTGGTAGTTGTGGTGGTGGTGGTGGTAGTGGTAGTGGTGGTGGTGGTGGTGGTGGTAGTTGTGGTGGTGGTGGTGGTGGTAGTGGTAGTTGTGGTGGTGGTAGTGGTAATGGTAACGGTAGTGGTAATCGTGGTGGTGCTAGTAGTAGTGGTGGTGGTTGTGGTAGTGGTGGTGGTGTTGGTAGTGGTGATGGTGATGTTGGTAGTGGTGATGGTGGTGGTGGTGGTGGTGGTAGTAGTAATGGTAATGGTAACGGTAGTGGTAATCGTGGTGGTACTAGTAGTAGTGGTGGTGGTTGTGGTAGTAGTAGTGGTGGTGGTGTTAGTGGTAGTGGTGGTGGTAGTGGTGGTGGTGTTAGGGTAGTGGTGGTGGTGGTGGTGGTGTGGTAGTGTGGTGGTGGTAGTGGTAATGGTAACGGTAGTGGTAATCGGTGGTGCTAGTAGTAGTTGTGGTGGTTGTGGTAGTAGTGGTGGTGGTGGTGGTAGTGGTGATGGTGATGTTGGTAGTGGTGATGGTGGTGGTGGTGGTAGTAGTAATGGTAATGGTAACGGTAGTGGTAATCGTGGTGGTACTAGTAGTAGTGGTGGTGGTTGTGGTAGTAGTAGTGGTGGTGGTGGTGGTGGTTTTGGTAGTTGTGGTGGTGGTAGTGGTAATGGTAACGGTAGTGGTAATCGTGGTGGTGCTAGTAGTAGTGGTGGTGGTTGTGGTAGTGGTGGTGGTGGTGGTGGTAGTGGTGATGGTGATGTTGGTAGTGGTGATGGTGGTGGTGGTGGTGGTGGTAGTAGTAATGGTAATGGTAACGGTAGTGGTAATCGTGGTGGTACTAGTAGTAGTGGTGGTGGTTGTGGTAGTAGTAGTGGTGGTGGTGTTAGTGGTAGTGGTGGTGGTAGTGGTGATGGTGGTGGTAGTTGTGGTGGTGGTAGTAGTAATGGTAATGGTAACGGTAGTGGTAATCGTGGTGGTACTAGTAGTAGTGGTGGTGGTTGTGGTAGTAGTAGTGGTGGTGGTGTTAGGGTAGTGGTGGTGGTGGTGGTGGTGGTAGTGGTGATGGTGATGGTAGTGGTGATGGTGGTGGAACTGGTACTGGCGATAGTGGTAGTAGTAGTGGTGATGGTATTAGAAGTGGGTGTGGTGGTAATAGTAGTTGTTGTGGTGGTAATAGTAGTGGCTGTGGTGGTAATAGTATTGGTTGTGGAGGTGGTAATAGTAGTGGTGGTGGTAATAGTGGTAGTGGTAGTGGTAGTAGTGATGGTGGTGGTAGTGGCAATAGTGCTGGTAGTGGTGGTGGTAGTGGAGGTGGTGGTAGTGTAGTGGTGGTGGTACTGGTACTGGCGATAGTGGTAGTAGTAGTGGTGATGGTATTAGTGGTTGTGGTGGTAATAGTAGTGGTTGTGGTGGTAATAGTAGTGGTTGTGGTGGTAATAGTAGTGGTTGTGGTGGTAATAGTAGTGGCTGTGGTGGTAATAGTATTGGTTGTGGAGGTGGTAATAGTAGTGGTGGTGGTGGTGGTAATAGTGGTAGTGGTAGTAGTGATGGTGGTGGTAGTGGCAATAGTGCTGGTAGTGGTGGTGGTAGTGGAGGTGGTGGTAGTGGTAGTGGTGGTGGTACTGGTACTGGCGATAGTGGTAGTAGTGGTGGTAATAGTAGTGGTTGTGGTGGTAATAGTAGTGGTGGTGGCGGTAATAGTGGTAGTGGTAGTAGTGATGGTGGTAGTGATGGTGGTGGTAGTGGCAATAGTGGTAGTGTGGTGGTGGTAGTGGTGGTGGTGTTGGTAGTGGTAGTAGTAGAGTAGGTAGTAGTAGTGGGTGATGGTAGTGGCAATACTGGTGGGTGGTGGTGATAGTGGTAGGTGGTGGTGGTGGTGGTGGTAGTGGTGTAGTAGTAGTAGTAGTAGTAGTGGTGGTAGTAGTAGTAGTAGTAGTTTTATTGTAAGTTACTGTTAGGAAGACCGTCCTTATGATCAGTAACGGACAAAGGAACAGGAATCCTAGATAAGAGTATGAATGTCTTCTTGTTTATGTAGGCCTATGCTATCTATCACTCGAATAAAACTTTTACGCGCTGTAGGAACATAGAATTTCACAGTTTCCTATTTAGACTCATCCAACACCCCTTCGAAACAGGCGAGTTCAAGTGGTAAATTGAAAGATGTCGTCTCTGTGCATTGTTTGCAAGGCCCAAATGACAGCTGTGGCCTAGCCAAAAGTGCCGTTTTTTTGGTAATGCCGGTTATTTGGGTGCCGGTTACGAGGGGTTTTACTGTATTAAAATCTACCGAGAGTGATAGCTCTGGAGACAGAATGCTTTGAAATCAGGAAGTCTGGTGTTCGATCCCCTGAGATCGCCAATCCTGGCTGAAGTTTTTCGTAATATTCCTCAGTTACATCGGGATAGTTTCTTAAAATATGGAGCACGGCCGTGAAGTTTCCTATTTAGATTTGCTATTTATTTAGATATTTACTGGTAAGTGGTTAGATTTGTAGTAAACTAAATATTACTTCATTCATTTTAACCCATTTCCTGGCTTCGTTGCCTCATAGATGGTGACTTCTTGATGTCACTTGTGAGGTTCAGACCTGTCTGAGCAGTTGACTAAACAACAAATAACATTTTAACCTACACTTGATTATCAGTATTTCGCTATATCTACAGTGTTTCACTTGTTTTAATTGAAATCAGATTGTTCCGATTAACTCTTTTGTTTCAGCACACGGTATCATCGCCTCCAGGTTTCGCTACGTCACTCAGTCCAGCGCGGCGTGTCAGGAAGATATCACACGGTGATTGTGACACGAAATAAATCACTGCAGATGTCAAGGATAGTGGCGACAGTGTTTCTATCATTTTCCACGTCCCGCAAACGACTGCTTCGTTTTTATTAAACGTGTTATCAAGGCTGGCCGTCGCCTCGTGGCTCTTTATTTTATGCAAATCAGAGAGAATGTTTTATGACTTATTCAAATGGAAGGATATTGTACTTCCTTCGGCACGCTAGAATAAGCAACTCTTATTTCAGCACAAGAACATAAAAATTCCAATTTTAGATCAGGAACCCCTGCCTTTCTTATCTCCGCCTTGAAACTCCGGTTTTATTCCGGGTTCAAACTTCAGGACCGGTTTTATTGCCCGTGTTTGTTATTTGCTCTTGTCTGTAAGTTTATGAAGACTTGAGATATTCTGGCCATACAATTTTATATAGATGGATTCGGAATATAACAACGAACTTAATAAATGTAAAAATGCAATAAGGAAGTAAGCAAAGTATAAAAGATAATACTTACTTACTTACATCTAACATTTAAGGAACCCGTACATAAGCCCGCCATTGGTCCCTATCCTGAGCAAGATTAATCCAGTCTCTACCATTATATCCTACCTCCCTCAAATCCGTTTTAATATTATCTTCCCATCTACGTCTCGGCCTCCCCAAGGTCTTTTTCCCTCCGGTCTCCCATCTAACACTTTATATGCATTTCTGGATTCGCCTATACGTGCTATATGTCCTGCCCATCTCAAACGTCTGGATTTGATGTTCCTAATTATGTCAGGTGAAGTATACAATGCGTGCAGCTCTGCGTTGTGTAACTTTCTCCATT
This sequence comes from Periplaneta americana, assembly GCA_025594305.2. Taxonomy (NCBI): domain Eukaryota; kingdom Metazoa; phylum Arthropoda; class Insecta; order Blattodea; family Blattidae; genus Periplaneta; species Periplaneta americana. The sequence continues at coordinate 25,706,813 of JAJSOF020000025.1, read as the reverse complement.
CTCCTGTAACTTCATCCCTCTTAGCCCCAAATATTTCCTAAGAACGTTATTCTCTCTTGTCTGTAAGTTTAAAGTGAGAGTCCAAGTTTCTTAAAGAACAACCGGTATTCTGTTTTATAAATTCTAACTTTCAGATTTTTTGACAGAAGACTAGATGACAAAAGCTTCTCAACCGAATAATAACAGTTCCCAGATTTATTCTGCGTTTAATTTCCTCCCGAGTGTCATTTAGATTTGTTACTGATGCTCCAAGATATTTGAATTTTTCCACCTCTTCGAATGATAAATCTCAAATTTTTATAGTTCCATTTCGTACAATATTGTGGTCACGAGACATAATCATATACTTAGTCTTTTCGGGATTTACTTCCAACCCTATCGCTCTACTTGCTTCAAAAGAATTTCCGAATTGTTTGTTTTTCTCCTAACATATTTACGTCATCCGCATAGACAAGAAGCTGATGTAAACCGTTCAATTCCAAACCCTCTGTGTTATCCTGAACTTTCCTAATGGCATATTCTAGAGTATAAAAGATAATTGTTTTTTTTAATTTCGTCATTTAATCATCACTGTCTTCTGCTAATATAAAATTGCATGATTATTGAAGAAATGTGACGGAAGAAGCCATTGTGATTTACTACCACTATTGTGAACTTCTTTTAGTATGAAGTTGTATGATTATAAAAGAAATATGACAAGAAGTTACTGCGATTTACTACCTCCATTGTGAATGTCTGGTAATATACTGGTTGTTCAGTTCTAAGTGTGTCATGGCTCGCTGTATGTCGTCATGTGGCTAGCCGATGAGCCTAGAGAATTCAATCTTCCTACAGTTCCGCAGAGGCGTATTACCTATGTGCCAGAGAAGTTGTCTAGCAAGTACGGCGTTCATTCAGAAGAGTACTTACCGATACGTACGGTAACGCCAGTAGTGGCAGGAATGTGAACTGTTTGGAAACACGTACTGAGGTGAGTTTTTTTCTTACTGTCGGGATATGTGGAGAGGGTTAAGACAATTACTTACGTCAGAGCCGGGCATGAGAGCGGCTCTATTTAGTCGGCCAGAGCTGCTCTCGCTCCGCAAGGCACTTCAATTCCAAGCCAGAGCAGAACGCTCACGCAGTGGCGGACTCGCATTACAGCTACCTTCCCTGCATTAATATAACAAGAGCCATTCATTCAGGCTGTCAGTAAGTAATAGTTTATAAGGATATTACATCAATCCATTGTACAGTACAGAATTTATAACACTCTTATTAATTTAATGGAATAAACTTCGCTCTATGCACACACACAAATCATTAGGCTTATTTATATAACCCATACGCACATACTGCAATCTCCTCACCACGGTTCTACGAGACAGGCGTATGGCTTCCACTTCCCCTACTTGCTGTGGACAGAGTTCATCTGCCAGTATAATTAAACATCGCTTGATGAATTCACCTTCGTTGAATGTTTTCAATTCCTTTGCAATTTCGTGGCAAATTTTATAGCTAATTCTCATAACCGATTCACTAAGTGCATTATTGTTATCCCGTTAACACATAATATATAATATAATATAATATAATATCGTATGGTATGATATAATATAATATAATATAATATCGACCATAAATATAATATATATATGACAACTAATAAAGAAAAAAATGTTTCTCAGGTACATTATATTAGAGTATCTATTCGATATTTATATTGCATTAGGGCCTATAAGTTATTATAGTACGTTTAGTAATATATATATATATATATATATATAATATTATTTATTATAAACTGTAATATACTATATTATGATATATCATAGTATTTGTATAATTTAAAATTATATATTACTAAATATATAATAACTTATAATGCAATGTAAATATCAAATAGATACTCTGATATAATGTACCTGAGAAACATTTTCTTTAAGTTGTATTAATTTATGGTGTTGATTACCATTTGTCATATTCAGTAGCATGTTGTAAAGAATAATGCCGTTGGATATTGAACTTCTTAATCAGTTGGAGTGTTGTACGCCAAATTAAACACTTTGCTAATTCACTGCTCTCTACCAAAAAGAATTCCTCCCCCATGATACATTAAAAGCATTGGGAGTGGCGGGACGCTTTAGTGTATGAACAGAAGCTCCGTCTTCAAAGTTCGCCATCATACTGCAGAGTCACCACTGCACCGACACTGAATGACGTACAGTATGCATACGTCACAGCGCTCGCAAGACCCGCTCTTTAAAGCACACAGCGCTCATTTCTCAGAATCACGTAATGTGCCCAGCCCTGACTTACGTATTTGTTGACATTAACTTGGACGGTCAACATGGACACGGAGAATTTGATTTGTATTGTGGAATGTTGCCGTACGCAACCGATGATAACAAATACCCTGCGTACGACTTTCCCGCGCAAAACACAGTTCGAAAGAGGTTATGGTAGCACACAGACTTTACAGACTGTCATCTGTTGCTACGACGTTCAAGTTATACCGTACACGTTCTCAAGTTCAGATTGAACGCCTTGATTAATAGGCAATTTCTCTGACATAAAAGCTGAAACTCGCTTCAAATCGCTGACTCACGACAGTGACGTCATGACACACTTTGAAATGAACACCCGGTAGTAGGGAATCTGTTTCTGCATTTTTTCATAATTTTACTGTTTGACTTAAAATTTTGCTATCTTCATAATTTTAAAGCTTTATTCTTCTTGGCGTCCGTCACAGCGCGTTTTCTTGCCTTGTTGATATTCAGAATTACTTTCTGCAGGTCTTCCTCCTTTTGACAACTAATACTCGCAGACTCCACACAGCTATTGTAAGGCTACTTGGAATCCAAGTTCTTTCAAATCGTCCTGCAACTGAACTTCTTTTGTTTATCTTTTCTATTTGTAAGTTTCCTCCAGTGTCCGATAGACGTCTTTGCTGTACGGTTGGTGTTCCATTTTGTCTGCCATAATTTTGTGGACTTAGTAGAATTCTTCACGTTGTTTCCTTCAAACTGTCGCAAGATTTTCATTTGTGTTGTATTCCTCCACATTTAATTTAGAACTCTCTTCCTTGTTTTCTTCTGTACAGGGTTTCAGAGCCTCATTCGGGTGGTCTTCGTTCTAGTAATTTGTTTCTGTGTTCACAGTATTACACTGGAGTTCGTAACATTTTCCTACGAAACGTTTGCACTCGTACAATCACCTTCTTTATCTTATTCAATTAACATTAGGATGCTTTATTTTTCTTTTTCTTTTATAAACGAGTATGATTTTATAGTAAGGTAAGCCTCCGTAAGCAAATTTATTTTTAAATCGACGATGAAGTCTTATTTCGAATGTAAACAAATTTCGTTGCAATATTGATACTAAAGGACATCTTAAACCATAACTAAAGTTAATGATGACTTGAATTCTATATCCATATGGTCGAAAACCCACGGACTTAATTTAAATGCAAGTAAATCGCAGGCAATCTTAATAGAACATCAAAGATCGAAGTGTGACAAACAAAATTTGCCACCGATAATTGTAAATAATACTACTATTCCATACAGTACGACCGTGAAGAACCTTGGTATTTATATGGATTGTCACCTGAATGGAATGAACAAGTGAATCACACTTCCAAAAAAATATTTTCCATTATTCACTCATTAAAGCGACTGAAGAACTTTCTTCCTGATAAATTAAAATTAATCCTTGTACAAACACTCGTGATGCCACACTTTGACTACTGCGATATTATTTAAGTAACCTAAATGCAAATTTGAGCAACAGGCTACAACGTGTGCATAATGCGTAATATTTGTAATATTCGTAAGTATGATCATGTTTCCCCGTCTTTCCAAACTCTGTCTTGGCTAAGGCTATCCCTTGTTCTCTTGTTTCAAATTCTGCGCACCGCTACCCCAATATATTTGGCTTCTTTTCAAAATTTATCCGCATATCATCAGCTAAGTTTACAAGATCTCATTATAACAATTTACTCATTATACCCTACCACAAGACATCTTTATATTCTTCATCCTATACAGTTTCAGTTGCTAGAAATTGTCGCTTCCGAGTGATATAAGGGGTTGTTGGACAATAGCTTCATTTAGGTCAAAATTTAACTTTTAACAGATGAATTGCTGATTAATATTTGTTACTTATAATGAAACTAACATCTGTCCATTCTTATTATTATTATCTTTAATTTCTCTAAATAGATTTACAAAACCTCTAATGACAATTACATTAATATTCTCATTATAGAAATAAATATATATATTCTCCCTTAACATAGTCCTAGCTTTTATATTAAATTAATTTTCATCATTTTACTAGCTATCTCAAATATTAAATTAATTATAATTCATTGAATTAAATTAGCTCATAAATTAAGTTACTACTTTACCTTATAGATTTATCTAAATTTAAATAAATGTGTAGTGAAGATTATTGCTGGAGAACCTTTTAAGTGTAGTGAAAATATTTGTAATTTAAATTTATGTATTGTATTGATTAAGGCTGGTTGAGTGGAAGAGAAGGCCTTGGCCTTAACTCTGCCAAAAATAAAACATTAATTATTATTATTATTATTATTATTATTATTATTATTATTATTATTATTATTATTATTATTATTAAAGGTACTGGGTACTTTGAGCATATGGTTGTTATGTGTAAGTGAAGAGATTTTGCTATTATTCTTTAACTTTTGAATCTATCAATTTACAATTTTTACAACATACATACAATATTTGTAAGCATATTTTGGCTTTTAGATTATCTTTCTATCTCTTATACTTGATTTTATAAAAATGTTTGAACCTGAAAACATTAATTAAATTTGGTTGTTATGTGTAAGTGAAGAAATTTTGCTATTATTCTTTAACTTTTTAATCTATCAATTTACAATTTTTACAGCATACATACAATATTTGTAAGCATATTTTGGCTTTTAGATTATCTTTCTATCTCTTATACTTGATTTTATAAAAGTGTTTGAACCTGAAAACATTAATTAAATTTGGTTGTTATGTGTAAGTGAAGAAATTTTGCTATTATTCTTTAACTTTTTAATCTATCAATTTACAATTTTTACAGCATACACACAATATTTGTAAGCATATTTTGGCTTTTAGATTATCTTTCTATCTCTTATACGTAATTTTATAAAAAATGTTTAAAACTGAAAACTTTAATTAAATTGAAGTTAAAAACATAGGTAATTTAGGAACATTTTTCTGAGAAACACTTTGCACTACAAGTTCCAATGCAGTTGACTACATTTGCCGCCATTTTCACTACATTATGAATATTCTTTTATTAGGAAGAAATGTTTTCCATCCTGAAAAAAAATTTAAAATGTTCATATTTTCATACTTTTCTGGTGTAATATCCATAATAATTTTGATAATCATATGAAAGTGGCCCTGCTTCTTCACTACCGTGTGAATTAGGATTATGAAAATTTTCAGTTTCTTAGCCCTAGCAATTTCTGAGAAAAATATTTCTAAAGTAGGCCTACCCATATTTTAACTTACATTTAATTAATATTTTTCAGGTTTAAAATTTTTTTATAAAATCAAGTATATGAGGTAGAAATATAATCTAAAAGCCAAAATATGTCAGCGGATATTATGCGTACGCTGTAAAAATTATAAATTGAAGTTTTGAAAGATGAAGAGTAACAAGAAAACTTATCCACCTATTTTACTTATACCCAACAGCCATCAGGTTTGGTATGATGGGATTACGTTTAGTCCGTCGGAAGCTCGAGGGTGAGAAGGGGTAAGGCGTTCGGATAGTGGTGACGACGATTATAGAGCTAATAAACCAGCGAAAATTAGAGAAACGTCATCCATCTCAGAAGGCTTCTAATCGGCCATAAATTTTCTCTCTCTCTAGTGTTTGAATTACAGAAGCCGCTTCCTGAATGATGAACATAATTTCTGTAATGGAGATTAATAAGATAGCTTCAGGACTTGGAGATATTCCCCGTCAGAGAATTTGGTGTTAATCGCAGAACTAAAGATGAGTAACTCCCTCATCCTACTTTCTTGCTACAGAGGTTCGCTTTCTGCGCAAGTTGAAATGTACACGAGTATGGCAGTTTCAGCAGGGGCTTATTTATTTATTTATTTATTTATTTATTTATTTATTTATTTAACCTGGTAGAGATAAGGCCATCAGGCCTTCTCTTCCCCCTCTACCAGGGGATTACAGCTACAATATTAAGAATACAATTACAATTATAATTACAATTAATATTAGATTTACAAATAAAATAAAAATCAAAGTACTAAAGGATTAACTCATTAATAAAAGCTAGACTGTTTATTGTAAAAGTTATGTATGCTTATGGTGTTATGCATTATAAATAACCTTTTTAACTGATGACACAGTTTACTGAACGCCCACGATATCGCGACACACTTAGGCCTATTTGTTTTTATTTATAATAATATAATAATAATAATAATAATAATAATAATAATAATAATAATAATAATAATAATAATAATAACCAGTGCATTTCTTCTGGACAAAAAGGTGGTGACCTTTGTGTAGAATATTTTATATCTAACGGGGAGATGATTACTGCTCACTGCACGGGAATTTTGTCGTTTTTATCCTCCTTTTCGTCCAACTAAGGCTTTCGAAGTCTAAGCGGAATTCAAAGAAAAATTATATTAAAAACTTAGATATTCACACATATTTCGGTTCCATGATGAAGAATGCAAGAAAAAGTGCCGGAACGCCGTTCCAGAGCGTTCCGCGAGAAAAAAAGCACTGATAATTTCTAAGTAGTGTCGGACATCGAGTGTTGCAGATAGATCGATGTTAACAAGCAATCGAAAATTCTTTAAAAAAAAAAAAAAAACAACAACAACAGCAACTTGGTTGGCATTGGAAAAAAAAACAAAGGTATGTGTCAAAAATCCCAAGCTATAATATGCTGGATGCCCGATAAAAGATGTTTATTATCGTTTTTGACAACTCACCTATTTGAGTTATTGTGAAGTCTACGCTTTGTGGATTTCACAGAGTTTCTCTATATGTGGAACTGCTTTCTGGCCTCCCAGATGGCCGCGACCCACCGGTTGCGAGCGAGATTCACTGCCCTAGGGCAGCCGTGGCGAGAACGTGACTCGCGAGACATTGTGGCTCGCAGTGATAGCTGCTTCTAACCTCCGCCAACCTCCACCCTCTCACTCACTGGAGTCAAACTCCGTTTCATATGTATTTGTCTCTGACCTGCGAGTGGCATATGTCTCTCTCGAAACCATGTACGAAAGTTCCAAGTAGGATGGGAGGACGCATTTTTTTGCTGTCAATATGATGAGAATATTAAATGTATAATTTGTTCACAAGTATTACGAGGAAAACAGTTGTATAACATAAAACGGCATTATACTACATGTTACTGATGAAACATTAAAAGGTTGTGTTATTGTTATCATCATCATCATCATCATCATCATCATCATCTCTGTACGTCGACCCTTTTTCAGCAGATGTACGAATAATGGGGGTTAGCTCTTCAATTTGAACTCACTGATTTACTATGTGATGTCAAATGAAAGCTAGATGTAAGGACTTGACAAATGTTGAACTTTCAAATCTTTGCCAAAAAATAAATATTCGAAGCTTCGTTCTTTCGCTTGCTCTGTTGAAGCCATGTTCGCTACAACTTACGTGTGTGAAAATTATTTTCAACAATTAAAATAGTAAAAACCAAATTTAGATCACGACTGACAGACAAATACCTTCGTGATCAACTACGACTGGCAGTAAGTGACATAATTCCTGATTTTGAAACTTTGTCGCAGAGACATTCTGAAGACACTTAATTTTAGGTTGTGATATTGTTCATTTATTGTTCACTTCTTTCTTCGTTACACGTACTAAACATTAGTTTGTAGCCTTGTACTGTATAAAATTATATTTAAGTGCTTGACGTAAGGAAAATGAAAATCCGTTAATAAGTCAGTTGCTTCACTTCCCCTTCGGTTGTCGGCCTTCCTCCGTAGGTTCTATGCACGTTGCAGGTTACACAGTGGCTCGGCGTACGATTACATTTCGCCACCGCTGCCCTAGGGTGGTCAGTAGAGTACAGTTAATTTTTCATGTAAAAATTCAGATATTTTGAGTGAATAGGCCTACTTTCTGAAATATTCTATTTTCCGTCCAGTTTCCCTCTTCTTGGCTGGCATCTTGCAAATCACGAGTAGCATAACCTTTTCAATGGTTTTCATCCAAGATATGTAGCTCCTTAATGCGACAATTAATTAGTCATTTCACAGCTACTAGAATGGAGCATAACGTTTCTATCCCGGGACCTCCGAAATCCACGTGTAATAGATATAGAGAAAGTTTAACTTTATTTGCGGTGATATGTAATGCTATCGACGTCCTCTTTCATTATTTACGAGTGTATTTCGAGCATTAATGATTAATTATCCAGTCTGCGGTCATCACCATTCTTCAACACTTTAATGAAGGTTGTAGTTAGGTTGGGTTTATTGTCAGTGCCTAATGCAGTCGTGTGTTAACTTTATTAATGTCGCGTCCGTCCCGTGCTCCCCCCCCCCTCACCCTTATCCCACACTCAGATCGATGCGTATTCGTTCTGTTCCCATTGGATTTCTGTAAGAACCACTAGGTTTGTTGCGGACCTATAAGGGAACTGTTAATGGGTTTATTTCGAAACATTTGTATCTCCACAGCTCAGAAACAAATTTAGGATGATTCAGTAGTAATATGCGTTACAAGAGCGGTATGTTGAAGTTTTGATGTTCGAGGAAAAGTTTGAAAAAGCTTTTTTAATTTCCGAGAATTGAAAGAAAACATACCGCTCGTGTATCGTACATTATTTTGTGCGAAGATCGTTTATAACATACCTGAAAGAGGAATTTCTAAATAGTTGCAATGAAATCTCCATGTTGGTTTCTGTTCAATGACGGCAAATTTGCAAAACAAAAATATCTATCTTCAACATTGTTGCTTTAAAATGTTTTCTGTGTTTACTATACTCCATCAGGCCGTGATATATGTCTGTCTTTTTTTTTTCCTCCAGTCCATAAATGCGAACTTAAAACAAACGGTAAGGTTATTTAATGATTTATTTTTCATTTTAATATTTTAACAATATTATTTATATAACATATTGCAGTAATAACATCGGCATCTGGAATCTTGTTGATTTTTTCACGGCTTCCTTAATGTTACTTGCATCACGAATGCAGTAACTTTAGTGGAGTTGTAGAGTTTACTTAATGTTTGCAAATATTTAAAAACAATAATCAACAGTGCAATTTAGGTGAAATTGCAGTGGTAAGTTTCCAATTTATAATTATTACTATATTGAACGTCTCTAAAAATAACATGTTAGAAGCCTAAAGCAGTAAAATCAATATGTCACTTAAGCGGTAAGAAGAGGGAAATTGTTATGTGTGTTAGGTTGGGAATACTGAATGTGGAATTTTAGACTTACCGCGGATTGATTTTGTGCGGAAATCAAGCAAATACGCACGATCTCGCACAAAATGTTTTAGGGGTTGATAAGTATAGATTATTCTGAGTAAAAAAAAAGTTCATATAAATAAACATGTGTCCAGTTCTCACTAGGTGTGAAGATACAACTGTTTTAATGTTGCACATAAGAAGCGTTACAGGTGGCAAGAAGGAAGGATAAATTACTTAATTATTGCTTATTTATTACTTTATTGGATTGATGCATAAGTTCCTAGCGTTTTTGTTCATCATAACACTACAGTCTAGTATATACAGTCACGAAGGCCAATACGTAGTGAATATGCATCCATAGATAGTATAGATAGTTGCTAACCACTAGGATCGCTAATATCGCCTTATTACAGACAATGCGAAATAGTACCGGCACAGTCTATTGTTCCTAGCACCCTCACAACTCAACCTTCGTGACTGTATATACTAGACTGTGATAACACTGCGTTGTTAGGAGATTGTTTATCGTTTGTCATTTGTCATTTTTATTTGGAGTGTTGTGCTTGTAAATACGCCTTGAATTTTGCGGATTTGAAAAAAAGTTTGTGCTATTTGTGGGCTGAAGAAGATGAAGTGGGAGGAAAAAAAGAACACTTCCGACATATTCTTCTGAGTTTAAGAGGTTAGGTACAGCTTAGAGCAGTAAAATTTTTGGAAATATTCAACTTTTTTTTCCCTCCATTACTGTATCTTGTACAATAATTAAAATTAGTATGTATAAAACACTGTCCTTCTGCTATATGAAAAAAAAGTATTTTTACGATATAAAAATACAATCCACAATGACCTGAAAGAGCTATTGCTTTAGTCCCACATGAAAAACCCACTGATCGTCCTGACATTGTTACTTGCGTTTTCGCGTTGAAACTCAAAAACTGAAGGTTCAAGAAAAAGTATTTGGCATAAAAAAACATTCAGAGGGAGTATGTCTCATTATTACTAAAGCAAATAACTTTCAAAATGTCTTGTGTTCATTGAAAATAAATCTGAAAAAAAAAAAAAAAAATTTTGGACGTCTAATGAACTTAGTTTGCAACATTTGCTGCACAAGCCACTATACTGTTTTCTCTGTAAGAAAAATCCTAGTGCAAACATAACCACGTTACTGTCATACCCGTGATTGGCTCCCAGTCGAAACACTCACATGATGCTGGGAAATATAGTTCGTATTTGGAAACCATAATCTTGTATTATTTGAAAATAAAAAATTGAATTCTAGTTGTTAAATACGATGAAACATTTAACTTCACTCATATGTAAAACGCTATGTAAAAGAAAAGCTATTTTTATATTTTGTTATGTACTATGAACGCGGATGAATACCAACAGTAATACCGAGGTAGTCTGTTCTTGTAACAAGCTGGCGTCACTTGAGGTCGTAGTTGCTCACGTAAGCACGTGGTACTCAAGTATGGCTTCTGCATCCTCAACTGTCCATTGTGAAGACGTAATACTTAAAAATAATTTAATTACAGTAATTATAAAGTAAATGTTTCCTAAGCAAATGAATGCATAGTAGTGAGGTTAGGCCTATTTGATGAGTAACGGGAAATGTTTAACATGAAACAGAATGTACAACAGTAGGTGGGAACACGTACTGAGAATCTATGGCGCCAAACAGCGGCCAATGAAGCCTCACTTCAGTCACGTGCTATTGTTTACATTAGGATTTTTCTTACAGCGAAAAGATTATACAGAGTGATTTATATAGGACTGACACATTTCTTTCATTAATTGTTTCAAAACGAATTGTGCTAGCGACAACTTATTACACCTAAAATGTAGAGGAATTTTGGGAGATTATTTACCTCTATAGCAAATGTTGTCCGGCGTTGTCAAATCCGGAGGTCTCGGTGGCCACAGGTTCCTGGAAATTATTCGGACGTCACATAACCGGATAAATGGAACCATGCTTCATCTGTGAACCATGTGATGGACAATATGGCATGATTTTGCATAATGAACGTCTGAAACCAACGACAATAATTCAATCTTTTATCCTTATCTGGTTCCTGTAGCTGATAAACAACCGTAACCCTATATGGCTTTAGGCTGTCTGACACATTGAGTAGGTGTACCCTGTCTCCTGCGACAAACGTCTTAATGATTTTTTGGGTGACTGCTCCAGTCGTGCTCTTACGTCAACAACAACCGTGGGAAGCCTAGATGAACGATGCTTGCCCTTTTCACTCACCAGAGATCCAGTTGTTTCCAATTTGTTTACCAGTCCCAGTATTGTGTTTCTTTTGGGAGGATTGCGAACACCAAATTCTCTCTGGTATGCCCTTTGAGTAGCTGTAATTGAATTCGTAATCCAGTATTGCTTCACAAGGAAGAGTCGTTGATTTAATGTGTACTGCATTTTTACGTTGACACAAAATGTCGAAAACAGCTGCCAACAATAGGAATAAAACATAAACATCTGCGCATCTAGTGACAAGGAATCGAAACTCCAGAACATTCTGCTGTTGGTTTCAGACGTTTAATTTGCAAACTCCTGCCGTATTGTCCATCACATGGTTCACAGATGAAGCATGGTTCCATTTATCCGGTTATGTGACGACCGAATAATTTCCAGGAACCTGTGGCCACCGAGATCTCCGGATTTTACAACGCCGGACAACATTTGCTATAGAGGTAAATAATCTCCCAAAATTCCTCTATATTTTAGGTATAATAAGTTGTCGCTAGCACAATTCGTTTTGAAACAATTAATGAAATAAATGTGTCAGTTCTGTATAAATCACTCTGTAGTACTGTATACTTCATGAAATGTCATGGTTCCCGTCAACTGTTTTCTTTGCCGCATTTCGCAGTAACCTAGCAACACACTACGGGCGTTTGTATGACAAATAATTACAGTGCCTATTATGCGCTAGTTGATTAGTGTGATGTCACCAGTCGGTTAAAGAGAGCGACTGGCAATTATACGTACATACTCGGTCTTTGTATGCGATGCACTCGTTATGTTGGCAACACTACAAGCCCGGGTGCAAGTGTTAATACAGCCACTCTGTAACGCTGTCCTAAAAGTGATTACAGATTTGTTTCATTCCATCGCGACATAACAGCGGTCCCATTACCGAATAATCAAGCGGCCTAATGACCCGCCAGGGCTAGAGATGTAAATTGCAGTTAATTCGTAACACAGGTCGCTCATATTTTCGTAAGTGGCCATTCATTCCATCGCGGGATGGACACGGGCGCCCCCGCGGGCATTTTGAGCGAGAACACACACTCAGGAGCTAATGGACACTCCAATCATTGATTGCCACCCCCCCCCCCCCCGCCGGCTTTTGTGGACCTGTGTCCGCCTTTGGGGCGGCATATGTGTGTGCGGTGTACCCAAACCTCTCCCGGCCGATGCAGCCCTATAACATTGACATATTAAATTATAAATCCAACAATAGTGTCAGTTAATTAATCCCATTGATTTTTAAAACATCTCGTTTATTACATTAAACCTGCCGTCCATGTACAACGATTCGTCATTTGATTGCGAATGTAGAAAGGGAGGTTTATGTATGCGTTTGGTTTTTGTCACAATCCGCCCTGTTACAGTCTGTTCTCCAATAGGATGGAAAGATCCCGCCAACGCATTGGAAAGAGAGCCAATGATGTAACGAGGTAGGTCGTTACTCCTCGCCTTCAACTTCACTGATATTGTGAATAGGATGTACCAAAGTGCGTCTACCCGAAGACCACGGTCTACTTTACTATTAGAGATGAGTTTAAACGATATTTTAAAGTATCTGTGACAACGAGACTGTTACCTGTAACTATCTGTGGCCTTTATCGGTGATTTTAGCATACTGATGGATATTATCGATGAAATATCCAAGAGCAGGGAAATGTGAATACGATTTCTCTAATGTCCGTGGTGAATATTGAATAGGCCCACTTTTATTTAGTGTTCACAAATAGTATCTAAAGATCGGCGCTTTCTATTGGAAATCCAACAGTTAAGTGATGTACATGTAGCATAAACAATAAATAAACAAATAAATAAATAAGTAAATAAATAAATAAGCAAATACAATAAGTAAGTAAATAAATAAGTAAATACAGTAACTAAATAAATCAGTAAATAAGTAAATAAATAAGTAAATACAGTAAGTAACTAAATAAATACAGTAAGTAAATAATAAATACAGTAAGTAAGTAAATAAATACAGTAAGTAAGTAGGCATAAATAAATAAATGCAGTAAGTAAGTAAGCTAAATAAATAAATACAGAAAGTAAGTAAGTAAATAAATAAATACAGTAAGTAGGTAAATAAATACAGTAAGTGAATAAGTAAATAAAAACAGTAAGTAAATAAATAAATGCAGTAAGTGGGCTAAATAAATAAATAAAGTAAGTAAATAAATAAATACAATAACTAAGTAAATAAATGAATACAGTAAGTAAGTAAATAAATAAATACAGTAAGTAAATAAATTAATAAATACAGTAAGTAAATAAATTACTAAATACAGTAAGTAAATAAATTAATAAATACAGTAAGTAAGTAAATAAATAAATAAATACAGTAAGTAAGTAAATAAATAAATACAGTAAGTAAATAAATTAATAAATAAAAGTAAATAAATAAATAAATAAATACAGTAAGTAAGTAAATAAATAAATACAGTAAGTAAATAAATTAATAAATACAGTAAGTAAATAAATAATAAATACAGTAAGTAAGTAAAAATAAATACAGTAAGTAAATAAATAAATACAGTAAGTAAATAAAAATAAATAAATACAGTAAGCTAAATAAATAAATAAAAGTAAATAAATAAATAAATATAAGTAAGTAAATAAATAAATAAATAAAAATACAGCAAAATAAGTAAATAAATAAATAAATACAGTAAGAAATAAATTACTAAATACAGTAAGTAAGTAAATAAATAAATACAGTAAGTAAATAAATTAATAAATACAGTAAGTAAATAAATAAATACAGTAAGTAAATAAATAAATAAATAAATAATAAATAGTAAGTAAATAAATTAATAAATACAGTAAGTAAATAAATTACTAAATACAGTAAGTAAATAAATTAATAAATACAGTAAGTAAATAAATAAATAAATACAGTAAGTAAATAAATTAATAAATACAGTAAGTAAATAAATTAATAAATACAGTAAAAATAAATTAATAAATACAGTAAGTAAGTAAAATAAATAAATAAAAATACAGTAAGTAAATAAATTAATAAATACAGTAAGTAAATAAATAAAAGTAAATAAATACAGTAAGTAAATAAATTAATAAATACAGTAAGTAAATAAATTAATAAATACAGTAAGTAAATAAATTAATAAATACAGTAAGTAAAAATAAATAAAATACAGTAAGTAAATAAATAAATACAGTAATAAATACAGTAAGTAAATAAATTAATAAATACAGTAAGTAAAAATAAATAAATAAATAAAGTAAATAAATTACTAAATACAAAGTAAATAAATTAATAAATACAGTAAGTAAATAAATAAGTAAGTAAATAAATTAATAAATACAGTAAGTAAAAATTAATAAATACAGTAAGTAAATAAATTAATAAATAGTAAGTAAGTAAATAAATTAATAAATACAGTAAGTAAATAAATTAATAAATACAGTAAGTAAATAAATTAATAAATACAGTAAATAAATAAATAAAAATAAATAAATAAAAATAAATAAGTATAAATAAATAAATAAATACAGTAAGTAAATAAATTAATAAATACAGTAAGTAAATAAATTAATAAATACAGTAAGTAAATACAGTAAGTAAAAATAAAAATAAAAAATAAATTAATAAATAAAAATAAATTAATAAATACAGTAAGTAAGTAAAAATTAATAAATACAGTAAGTAAGTAAATTAATAAATACAGTAAGTAAATAAATTAAAATACAGTAAGTAAATAAATTAATAAATACAGTAAGTAAGTAAATAAATAAATAAATAAATAAATTAAAATACAGTAAGTAAATAAAAGTAATAAATACAGTAAGTAAATAAATTAATAAATACAGTAAGTAAAAATAAATAAATAAATACAGTAAGTAAATAAAATAAATACAGTAAGTAAATAAATTAAAATACAGTAAGTAAATAAATTAATAAATACAGTAAGTAAGTAAATAAATAAATAAATATAGTAAAAATAAATAAATAAATAAAAAGTAATAAATACAGTAAGTAAAAATAAATAAATAATAAAGTAAGTAAATAAATAAATACAGTAAGTAAATAAATTACTAAATACAGTAAGTAAATAAATTAATAAATACAGTAAAAATAAATTACAAATACAGTAAGTAAGTAAATTAATAAATACAGTAAGTAAAAAATAAATAAATAAATACAGTAAGTAAATAAGTAAGCAAGTAAATAAATTAAATAAATACAGTAAGTAAATAAATTAATAAATACAGTAAGTAAATAAATAAATAAATAAATACAGTAAGTAAATAAATAAGTAAATACAGTAAGTAAATAAATAAATACAGTAAGTAAATAAATTAATAAATACAGTAAGTAAATAAATAAATAAATAAATAAATAAATACAGTAAGTAAAAATAAATAAATAAATACAGTAAATACAGTAAATAAATTACTAAATACAGTAAGTAAATAAATAAATAAATACAGTAAGTAAATAAACAAATGACTAAATACAGTAAGTAAATAAATTAATAAATACAGTAAGTAATAAATAAATAAATAAATAAATAATACAAATAAATACAGTAAGTAAGTAAATACAGTAAGTAAATTAATAAATACAGTAAGTAAATAAATAAATAAACAATAAATAAATACAGTAAGTAAATAAATAAATAAATACAGTAAGTAAATAAATTACTAAATACAGTAAGTAAATAAATAATAAATACAGTAAGTAAGTAAATAAATAAATACAGTAAGTAAATAAATAAATAAATAAGTAAAAATAAATTACTAAATAAAATAAATTAATAAATACAGTAAGTAAATAAATAAAATACAGTAAGTAAATAAATAAATAAATACAGTAAGTAAATAAATAATAATAAATACAGTAAGTAAGTAAATAAATAAATAAATACAGTAAATAAATAAATAAATACAGTAAGTAAATAAATTAATAAATACAGTAAGTAAGTAAATAAATAAATAAATAAATACAGTAAGTAAATAAATTACTAAATACAGTAAGTAAATAAATTAATAAATACAGTAAGTAAATAAATAAATAAATACAGTAAGTAAATAAATAAAAATACACAGTAAATAAATAAATAAGTAAGTAAATAAATTAATAAATACAGTAAGTAAATAAATTAATAAATACAGTAAGTAAATAAATTAATAAACACAGTAAGTAAATAAATAAATTACAGTAAGTAAATAAATTAATAAATACAGTAAGTAAATAAATTACTAAATACAGTAAGTAAATAAATTAATAAATACAGTAAGTAAATAAATAAATTAATAAATACTTTCAGTAAGTAAGTAAAAGTACTAAATATAGTAAGTAATAAATAAATTACAAAAATACAGTAAGTAAATAAATTAATAAATACAGTAAGTATATAAATAAATATAGTAAATTAATAAGTATTTAGTGTTTATTGCTGCATACATATTACTGATTAGCGCACACCCGTTTGAGAAAGCTCGTGTTCGAGGGCGGTTTCTATAAATAACTATGTTGTACTAAATGAAACATAACAAAGTTTCAATAAAATTACAAAACCAATATTTATCAAATTAGATACTTATAGGCCTACTAGCATACACACAGGTCGAGACGTAAATGGGAGGATAATATAAAATGGATTTGAGGGAGACGGGATATGATGGCAGGGACTGGATTAATCTTGCTCAGAATAGGGACAGATGGCGGGCTTATGTGAGAGCAGCAATGAACCTCCGAGTTCCTTAAAAGGCATTTGTAAGTAAGTAAGTAACAGTAAACACAGCTTTGGGCATGGGCATTTATAAAGTTTAACTGCTCATATATATTATTATAATGTACCGAAGTACATATGATATTTCCATGCAGTCATCATACGATGAAAGAGTAATGGAACGGAGAAAACTTCTCTCCGGCGCCGGGATTTGAACCCGGGTTTTCAGCTCTACGTGCTGACGCTTTATCCACTAAGTCACACCGGATTCTACCCCGGCGTCGGAAGAATCGTCTCAGTTTTAAGTTCCAACTCTTGGGTTCCCTCTGGTGGCCGCCCTCTGCACTACGTCATAGATATCTATGAACCTAGGACCGAAGTCCACACATGTGCTGAGGTGCACTCGTAATGAGTTGGAACTTAAAACTGAGACGATTCTTCCGACGGCGGGGTAGAATCCGGTGTGGCTTAGTGGATAAAGCGTCAGCACGTAGAGCTGAAAACCCGGGTTCAAATCCCGGCGCCGGAGAGAATTTTTCTCCGTTCCATTACTCTTTCATCGTTAACTGCTCATATTAACATATAGTGAATACAGTTTCGAAACGTTCTATAGCGTTGATTGTGCCTTAAAAATGGGAGGTCTTTCGGTTTCAAAGTAGTAACGAGATCTTTGCGTCCTCACTATGAAAAACGGACTTTGGTAAAGTTTGCCGTGTGAGATAAACTCGATCAAAATTGCATTATGTTTTGCCATGAAAATTAAGTCTGTCGGACATCGACGTAGTTAGCTGTGGGAGGGTTTGAAACGTCTGCGTTGCACCCCAAGTGTGGCGGTCGACCACAGCTCTATGCCAGATGCTGCTCAGTCTGCAGGGAATATTGCAACGTCGTCGATATTACCACAGTGCAGTGCCTGAAGATGTTCTCTCCTGTCAGATGTGGCGACCACAAGGAAGTTACATATGTGAGACACGTTAACGAATGAATCTCCACGCTAACCTTCGAACTTAAGTGTGCAATACACGCTATATTTATTTATTTATTTATTTTATTTATTTCAAATATACAGAATAAAGAAATATAATTACAAAACAAACAAAGAGAAATACAAAATAAAATAATGCAAGCAATATAAAAAGAAGATACAGTAGTATTAACAAAATTTGAGACCGAATGAGCAGCGCTCGTGCTCGGTCGCAGTTCAGATATAATATTAAAATAAAAATAATAATATAAATAAATAAGTAAAAAAAAATAGGAACTAAAATATAATTACAGCGGCAATGGAATTATATAATATAATATTAACACTAGAGAAGAATAATATCGCACGTGAAAAGTAGGACTAATATATATTTCAAAATTATAGAATACAAATATAATATAGGTTGATTAATTCATACACATAGGCTATAAATTTATTTAATCAAATTGAAGATATTAACACGTTTCTAATTTTCTTGTTATATGTTAGTGGGTTACATGTTAGAAGTTCTGGGTGTAATTTAGTTAAAGCATTGTACAACTGAGGGCCAAAATTTATGCTATGCTTTAGACCAGCAGATGTGAGACATTTAGGTTCTACTAATGTTGAATTAATAGGCTATTCTTCGTCTTGTGTCATAATTGTGTGTCTGTAATACAAACTTATTACGATTTTATGATAAAATTTAACACCGTATACTTATAAATTTGTTCAATATTAAATACATTAAATTCAGAATAAATTAATTTAGTTGGATAATCGAAACGTTTCTTGAAACAAATTTTAATTATTCGTTTTTGTAGTAAATTTAACGGACTAAGATTAATTTTTGTACTTCCACCCCAAACAATTATACCATATTGAATGATAGACTGAATAATGGCCAAATAAAGATTTCGTAGAACTCAATGGGTAAGTAGCATCGAAGATTAACGAATTTATAAATTGTTTTACGAAGCCTCTTACAAAGATAAGTAATGTGATGAGGCCATTTTAAATTCTGATCAATAATGATACCCAGATATTTGACATACGTGGCTTCTTTCAAAGGTGGACATTTACAACTTTTGGGATCTAAACAATTTTCACTGTGTATTATTAGTGTATATTTATCGCTAAATTTTAAATTTTGAACACTGGCAGCTGTTAACGAAAAAGGAACTAAAGTTGATTTAGATATATTTAAAGAAAGGAAGTTGAATTAAGCCATTTTTTAACAATGTTAGCACCTATATTAGCATTTCTATATGCTTCCTGCCAAGAAAAAACACTGAAAATAACTACTGTATCATCCGCATATGAATATATAGATCCATTAAATTTTTCTAAATTTATATTTAGCAGATCATTAACATATATTAGAAATAAAATAGGTCCCAAAATTGTTCCTTGCGGTACACCTATATCATTATATTTGTATTCACTAAATTGATCTTCAATTTTGGTCATTTGCCTTCTGTTACTAAATATGATTGGAATAATTTTAAAACTATACCTCTAACTCCAATAGTATGTAGTTTGTCCAAAAGTAAATTATGATTGATAGTGTCAAAAGCTTTCCGTAGATCCAAGAAAATACCCAAACATTTGTTTCCGATATCTAGTTCATTGATAATTTTTCCAGTAACATTAATAAGAGCATCATCAGTAGAAATATTATTGCGGAAACCAAACTGATTTTAGAGAGGATTTTATGTTTTTCTAAATAATTTATTAATCATTCTTTAAACATTTTCAAGCAATTTGGAAAATGTTGGAAGTAAAGATATAGGTCTATAGTTATTTAAATTATTTTTATCTTCAGATTTGTATATTGGAATTACTATGACACATTTCAA
Organism: Periplaneta americana; assembly: GCA_025594305.2. Classification (NCBI taxonomy): domain Eukaryota; kingdom Metazoa; phylum Arthropoda; class Insecta; order Blattodea; family Blattidae; genus Periplaneta; species Periplaneta americana. The sequence continues at coordinate 25,686,596 of JAJSOF020000025.1, read as the reverse complement.
AACATCTGGGAATATACCTTGCACAGAACATAAGTTAAAAATATGAACCATGGGTTTTAATATATATTTGATAATAATTTTGAAAGTATCATTCTTAATTCCATCTATACCAGGAGCAACATTATTTTGTAACTTCTTAACCAAAATAATAACTTCATCTTCAGTTACAGGAAAAGAAACATGGAGGAAGCTAAATGTTCATCTTGTGTCTCATTTTGTAGAGAAGAGTTAAAATTTGACTTATTAATGTTAGAAGTAACTTTGTGTCCTATCTCTGAAAAATAATTATTAAATTCGTTTGCAATCTCTTTTCTGCAATTTAATATTTCACCTTATCGTTTTTTAACTTTGATTGGCTGTTTATTTTGTACATTTACATCTGTAGTTCATTTATAACTTGCCAGAATTTTTAGGTTCATTTTTGTATCTATAAATTTGGATTCGTAATATTTAATTTTTAGGCTATATTTGTAAAACTGTGTGATACAGTTTTATTTTCATTTATTTCATTCATCTAATTAATAGATCTTACATAGCATTGAAGCTTAAACATGTGGAACAAAAGAGTTATACAATTTTTTTGGCGAGATGGGGTGAAGTGAGACAGAGGATTCGCCACAGATCACTTGATATTTGCCTTACAATTGGGGAAAACCTCGGGGAAAAAACTAACTAGGTAATCAGCTCCAGATCCAGATCAGCAAAGAAGCGAGTCTGCCAATTGAGTTACGGCGATGGCTCTACAAAAATATATAGTGAGCACATTACTTCAATTTACGAGCATTACACAATAAAATTCATCTGTTATTTATTTATCTATTTATCTATTTATTTATTTCTGGTGTAGTTAAGGCTATAAGGCCTTCTCTTCCACAACACCAGGAATTGAGCTATACAAAAATATACAACACATAGTAAGCAGATTAATTCAATTTATAAGAATAAACAACTCATTAGTTGAGCTATATAAAAGTATACAATACATAGCAAACAGATTAATTCAATTTGCAAGCATACATAATTCATCGGCTGAGCTATAAAAAATATCAGCTCATAACAAGCAGATTAATTCAATTTACAAACATAAACAACTCATCAACTGCAGTATGAAATTCATGGCTAAACATTTGACAATCATCATCATCATCATCATCATCATCCTTCACGAATTAGGCCTCTGTAGACCTGTTTCGGCCCCATCTAGCAGTCTTCTTAAAGGTCTTCCTGGTCGACGATGTCCTCTAAGTTTATACTGCATCATAATTTTTGGGATTCTTGAATTTTCCATTCTTCTTACATGATCTAGCCAATTGAATTTGTATCTGCTGATTTTTTCTTCTACTGACTCTACTTCTAATTGTTCTAAAATTTCTTCATTCCTTTTTCGGTCTAAAAGAGTATATCCTGCTGTCCTCCTGAAAATTTCATTTCCGTTGCTTTGATTCTGTTCATGTCTTTTTTTCTTTAATGTCCAAATCTCGCTTCCGTATAGAAGGGTGGGTAATGCTAGTGTATTATATATTTTTATTCTTGTAGATTTTTGTACTAATTTAGCTTTTAATGTATTGTTTATTATTCCTAGAATTTGTGTAAATTTGGTAATTTTCTTGTTCACATCTTTTTCGTTTTGATAAGATATTTCACAACCCAGATAATTGAAATTTTGCACTTGTTCGAGGCATTGGTTATTGTATATTATCTTACTTCTGACTGGGTCTTGTCCTAAAAATGCCATAAGTGAAGAAGAAGGGGTGAAGAAGGGATAGTGACGCGAAACATACAGCCTCTCCTATCCAAATGCCATACTCACCTTCCCGTGGTCCACCCTGTTTCTACCAACGAGGAAATGGCGACCGAGTCACAGCGGTATAACTGTTTCATCAAATGCTGAGGAAATGCTGCATTACAGCCTGTCCAAAGGCTAAAAGTGGCAGCCCCACTACTGGACTACCTAACGATAAGGCTAGTAATCCTATCTTAGGAAAAATTACATTACTTTCAAGCCTCAAACAAGCAGTATAAGGACAGATAACATTTGACAATGGCTGTTGAAATTATGTTTTGTGCACTGCCTGCTGGATTACATCCTACGGCTGCGCAGCTATAGAATGCGATCCAGCATGCAGTGGTTTTGTGAAACAGCAAATTGAAATATTTGAAGTTATACCACAGTCTAGTATATACAGTCACGAAGCTTGAGTTGATGTGGGTACTGGGAACAATAGACTGTGCCGATACTATTTTGCATTGTCTGTGATGTGGCGATAGTAGCGATCCTAGTGATTGACAACTATCTATGGATGCATATTTACTACGTATTGAGCTTCGTGACTGTATACTAGACTGTGGTTATACCAAGGTATTTGGTTATACTCTTAGGCCTACATATTTCATATTTTGAACTAGACACTTTTATTTAATCTATACTTATACTGCTTTAATATAATAGAAATCTACATAGACAGCAAAATAAGTGTCAAAATAAATAACTGTATATCCGAAAGAAAATTAGTTAATAATGGAGTTCGACAAGGTTGTCCACTATCACCAACTTTATTTAATATTTATATAAATGAAATTATTTTAAAATGGAACCAAATCTACACATCAGGAATCAAAATAACCAGTGCTCTAACATTAAATACCTTACTCTATGCCGATGATCAAGTCATAATTTCCAATTCAGAGGATAATTTACAAAGTGGATTATATACATTAAATAAAATATTAACAGATTTTGGGATGGAAATTTCAACATAAAAATCAAAAGTAATGGCATTTTTAGAACAAGACCCAGTAGAAGTAAGGTAATACACAATAACCAATGCCTCGAACAAGTACAAAATTTCAATTATCTGGGTTGCGAAATATCTTATGAAAATGAAAAAGATGTGAACAAGAAAATTACCAAATTTACACAAATTCTAGGAATAATAAACAATACATTAAAAGCTAAATTAGTACAAAAATCTACAAGAATAAAAATATATAATATACTAGCATTACCCTCCCTTTTATGCGGAAGCGAGATTTGGACATTAAAAAAAAAGACATGAACAGAATCAAAGCAACGGAAATGAAATTTTTCAGGAGGACAGCAGGATATACTCTTTTAGACCGAAAAAGGAACGAAGAAATTTTAGAACAATTAGAAGTAGAGTCAGTAGAAGAAAAAATCAACAGATACAAATTAAATTGACTAGATCATGTAAGAAGAATGGAAAATTCAAGAATCCCAAAAATTATGATGCTGTATAAACCTAGAGGACATCGTCGACCAGGAAGACCTTTTAGAAGGCTGCTAGATGGGGTCGAAACAGGTCTACAGAGGCCTAATTCGTGAAGGATGATGATGATGATGACGATGACTTTTATTTAATGAATTATCAACGAGATGAGAATCCACGTGATATTTGAATAAGACTATTTCACGAGTATATTATTAAATAATTTATAACATACAAAACAGATGTTATTGTAAATTAGGAAATTGGTACTTACATTTGCTAGCACAGCCATCACATCATGGCCCACTGCACTGTTAAAAAAAACAATGAAAATATTTAACATCTGAACATCAGGTGCGACAAGATATAAAACAAATGCGCATCAGTTGCGACAAGATTGCAGTCGATAGATGGCATTGATTAGTTAAAACTCATATTCTCACACTCCATTGGTGCATTGTTACATGAGCGAAGTAGTCAATATAATGCGTGGCTTACCTCTTACATTTGAACTTTGAATTCGTTCTGTTTATCCGTTGTCAAGATAGTTAACAGGAATAATCCGAAACTTAATGAAGACATAGTTTAATGTGTGTGTTTTGTTTCTTTCCAGGTGAGTCCTGTTCTTGACTGTTTTCTGCCATTTTATGCAAGAAACTGTAGGTATGTAGCAATATTTAATTTTAAGTCACTGTCTGAGAATTGTAAGCAGCAGAAAAAATACTGCACATCGTCTCTCTCTGAAGTACCTACTTCGGCGACGAGCTTGAAAAGAATAGAATATGTTATAACGTTATGAAAATGCAAATGATTCTTTGAGTGTTATAGATAAGTAGGTTGTAGCGCATCTTTTGTGTAAATGACATTATCCCATGATGTCTGACGTTCTCTATTGTGAAATGGATACATTTGACGAATAAAATATGATCTTTATGAAAGAATAAGTGAGTCGTGTTTGATAAAAACTAGATATATCCTTTGAAGACATTTGCAGTTTAAAATTAAACTATAAGGGTGCTATTCATAGACATTTCGCAGCACGCGCTACGAGCGTACTAAGCTAGTCCCGGCTATCCACTGGTTACTAGTACAGAATTCAAATCATATCCTATCGCTAACACTGGTTTATGAATACGAAAAACGTTGATCATCCACCGGAAGCCCGCGCTAAAAATGTCTATGAATACGGCCCTACGTAATTTGAAGTCGCATATTAGGGAGATGATGTCTTATGTTATCCAGAGATTCTGGTTCAGATCTCTTCCGAACCCAAGTGAAATTAAGCTTATAATAGGCTATATAGACGTATTACGGCATTCTTTCTCGGGTGTTCTCGCTTCGTACGAAATGTCCACCATTTTGTCACTGCACCATGAGCAACTGCCCGCCATTTTATTGTAGGATTCTTGAGAACGCAGTGCTGGCTTCATAATATCTACCAATCACATGACTTGAAAAGGAATTAAAGTGAAGAAATAAGAACTAATTTAGACCACTTTCGGAATTCACTTCGACGTTTGTGCAAGATTCAGCACCGTGATGAATTTTGGAAACTACGATTGGTAACGAAATCCTGTTAAGAAAACAAACTATAAGGGCTGGGGAGATCATCGTGACAACCACACGGAGGTTTCCGGTAGGATGATCCTTCACTTCTGTTCAGGCATGACGTGAGGCCAGCAGTCGGTTTGTCGTCCTTGGCCCTTCACGGGTTGTCGCGCCACGAATTATTAATAGTATTATTATTACTGTTAGTAGTATTATTATCACTATTGTTATGTATTATTACTATTATTATTATTCATTTCTATTATTATTTATTTCTAGTATTATTTATTTTTTTGTTATTTATTATTATGGGCTACTATTTATTATTATAATTATCATTATTAGTACTATTATTTATTTTTATTACTATTATTATTTATTACAGTAGTATTATTATTTATTATTTTAATTATAATTATTATTTATTATTTAATTATAATTATTATTTATTATAATTATTTATTATTATTATTATTATTATTATTATTATTATTATTATTATTATTATTATTTTCCTCGCTGTTATTTATACTCGGTTTAACATCTCTGGTCATATCGCGAGTTAATCTTTGGTTCAAATACGAAGGCCTGTGTACTGTTGTTGTGAACTAGATGGCGACTGTATATGTATTACTGATTTGTTATGAATATGATTTCGGTGATGAATGAGGCCGGTGATATTCAGGGATGTTGTGGCCCGAATTTCCTGGCATTTGCCTTACGATTGAGGGAAAACCCTGAAAAACCTCAACCAGCTTGCTGGTCCCTACACCACAAAGGTGGTCTTTAATTTATTATTATTATTATTATTATTATTATTATTATTATTATTATTATTATTATTATTCAATGGGGATATTTCCAGTTGTTAATCTAGCAAATATGAGACGTGTAGGCCTAATGTTTCTTAGCTGGACTATAACTCGAAGTAAATGCTTTTCCCGCACATATCTGTTTAATGCTTTGAATCCCTTCTCTTTGGTTCGTGACGTTTGATCCATCCGTAGTCAACTCCAGGACCACCTGCCCCAGGGGCTCTGACAAGTAGGCGCTGCCTTATGCATAGTTGATGAGCGTCTCAGAACTTGGAGTTACTGTCCCTAATACTCTGGGCTCTGATTTCATGAGGTCGTTAAGAAGACGGAAATAAGTTTCTAAGTATATGGATGAACTCTTAAACGTAGCTGGAAAATGACATACTTTTGAAATAAATGTAGCCTACGTGGTTGAAACCAATTTTTGAGCACGATATTGTGCCACCAGTGCCCCTCTGTGGCTCGTTAGGTTGCTGAATCTTTCGTACAGTCACGTACAGTAGTGGCAAAAAAACCGGACCCACCCTTGTAGCTGATTTCAGAGCCTTGTTCACTCTAGAGCACGATATACTGGTAACTAAGACTTTCGTGGTTCCAATCCTGCCTGGGAAGGAAACTTTTTTGTTCCTTATTCAAATTTATTCCCAATACTTTTCGATTGCAGCGATATTTTACTACTTAATTAACTTATTATTCCCAGAACATGAATTTTACCAGCAATCGAAAGTTGCTGGTAGTGGTGGCAAGTACACTATGTCCTTTACATACCCCCAGAGAAAAAAATCACAGACCGTTAAGTCGGGGGATCTAGGAGGCCACTGTAACAACGCTAAGTCATCTTTAGCGCATCGTCCAATCCAATGGCGAGGGAGTTCTGTGTTCAGGTAGCGACGAACTTCAGTGTACCAATGGGGCGGCGTCCCATCATGTTGGAATATGAAAAAGTGATGACGTCACTTGTGTAAGAATGCAGTTACACCTACATGAACCAAATCTCCATATTTATATTAGCCCCTTGTTGTAAAATAACTTCCAAAAAATATTTTCAATTCCAGTCCAAACATAAACGTTATTTGAGGTGGACAAGATAAATGGGACTCCCTGTGTAATAATTCCAGTAACAGAGGTCTGCATCGGACGTTTTCGCTCGAGCGCCAAGTAGCTCATAGCATAATCCGATAGGTAGCGCACATGCATGAGCGATAAATCCTCGAACGATATAAGCCGAGCGTTACAGTGATGAACTGTGCAGTAACATCATAGATGTTTATCATTTCAAAACTTTGCAGTGTTTAACTAACCTCTCCATAGTACAACTACAAAACTTGCTTTAAAATGTAATATAAATGTTGTAGGTAAATGTCCCCCCCCCCCCCACACAGAAGTGATTTTGTTTTTGCCACATCTGATAGATGTTATTGGATGTAAATGTAATTATTATAAACAGAGAACACAATCACGATAGTGCAAGAACCGTATCATATTTTCTAGTAATAATAATAATCTCTAGCCTAATAATTAGTGTATCAATCTTTGCGTCTGTAACAGTTGTGCCGCAAGATTATTCGTTGTATTATATTTTCTGTGACGTTATCTCTGTACTAATATTGTTATTAATCTACTGCTATATCAATAATATTTTGTGAAACGTTTCTACATTGTCCCAGTATATAGGTGGAACACTATGTATGGACGTATGATATTATTTATATATGTGGTAAATCAAATATTGAATAATGATTAATTAGCAATAATAACTGTATATCGAAGTTTTTCGTACTATTTTATTTATAACTTCATGTTACTGTTTTGGTACGTTCCATTAAACGTTTGTCATAAACGCAGAAAATAAAGCCTTATTTTTACCGTGTGAGCAAAACATAAGTATATCTTATCTGTCGCCTTCCATACAAGATAACACATGTCGGTGAGATGACCTTGTACTGTGCTTCTATTTATTACGAGCGTATCACGACCGATCTTATCTCACTCGAGGGTGCGAAATTCGACCGAGTTCAAGCGAGCGATTTAACTCCAATGCAGCACTCTGCCCAGTAATGTTACTGATTCGGATCTGATTTGTTAACGTATGCAAGACATGTTTTTAATAAACTATTTGAAACACAGAGTTTTCTGCCTGCAATGGGGGAGGTTTGGTGGATTCTTTGTAAGAAAAAGACTTTGTTTCAAGGAAGCGGAACATAATCCTTGAGTATTCTCTTATTTGGGTACACAGTATGGAACTTGTTTTCTTAACATCTGTTATCCTAACGTGTTAGGGAGAAGTCTAAAGACGGGAAATTAGATTTTTTTTTAAACTAAAATCATGGTTGCTCTTGCTAGAATGCCACTGACAGCTTTTCTCCTTTGAATGAAAATGAGGCAGCTATACAGATTTGTAATATCAACACATAGTAACTCTTCCAATTGAGGTGAGTTTCTTGTTAAATCCTAATAACATTAGCGGCGACGGTGACTTTGCTGCGGGTTTAAATGACCAGAGGAGCCATATTTGGTCTAAATGCACAGCAGTGTGTTTGTGTTTGGTTTCCTCAATCACGTGCCGTCTCCATATTTGAGAGAACTTGTTTCTTGCCTGTTGTATAAGGAAGATGAATCATCACGTGACGCTGTTACTGCTGTTCTGTCGCCAGGAGGCCATTCCTCTCTGTTTTCTTACAACCGGCATTACTTTCCTTTTCAGTGTGTTCGTGTTGCATAACTGGCAGGCGTTCACCATCCTCTGTTTACTGGCGTTTGAACTGAAATGCATGTCGGCGGAAGATAAATACAACCATACAAGTACAGCAGGTACATTGTAAGCGGTAGATCGACTGTATAAAGTTTCTCTGAACGCTGTCTTCACTCATAGTGGGTAGAAGGAACTCGACTGTATCATATTTTCTTACGAAAGGAGATTCGCTTTCCTGTTTGTATTTGATATTAAACAAACTTTGGAATGCGAAATATTTATAATAAAATAGCCTTAACTGACAATTTGATTTATGAAATTATTAACAAATGAATTTGTATAGAGATATCAATAACAAGCGTATAATGGTCAAGACTGTTGGAATTAACGAAAATGTTATAGGAAACAATAAAAAATGTATTTTAACTATAATAAAATTTTTCTCAAAGTAGAAGACAATTTTCTAGGTAATGAGAATACAGTGGAAGCTCTTAAGTTCGACATCCTATAGTTCGACTGCTTACGTAGGAGAATTAGACACGCCTCTATACGGGCACTAAGAAATGGGTTTGCCATTTTAATGGGAATTGCTTCTGTGTCTTGTAGTGGTACGTTTGTTACAGGACAACAGAATATTTTATTGATTAGGACAGGCATGTCAATTGATGCCCACAGGAGCAAGCGCGTGCTTTAGAGCCCAGGAGAGCCTGAGCGCTTTACAGCGGAAAGGAAAGAGATAGACGAAAGAGGTAGTATATGCCGCTTGGTCGAGCTGTATTCAGGGATGGCCAGTACTAATTCAATAGATAAAGGGAAGAAAACTTATTAAAACTGTATCCATGTTAATTTTTAGATTTTCCTGAGAAGTATAAGTGCATTATAAGAATGTAAGTTTTAATTTTAATGCTCATTTTTCACAAGTTTGATTTTTTTATCCAAAAGAAATATTTTCTCAACTTTCCGTATAGAAAAGTGAAATTTTCAGGTATAGGCCTATTTATTTAGTAGCCTTACAGAATGTTTTCGTAAATCTAATATACCGTATATACGTATTATTGAAGATAGTGTATTGAAAATTTTGAAAATATTCGCATGGAAATTGTTTGTAAGGAAATGAATTAACAAAGCAACTACTGTTACATCATAAGCAAAAGATACGTGCCCATGTATTGTAAAAATGTGAGCTCTATATCTTCAGCAGATTTCAAGAAAATAATTTAATATTCTGATGATAGGAAGTTGCTCATAAATATCACCTTAAAAGCATAATGCGATAAGAGTTTTGTTATGTAATATTAGTTACACTTAAAACAGATACAGTACCTAGGTAACTTTGCTTTGTACTGTAATATTGTTTTGATTAGTTTATTGATTACTTTTGTAAGGCTAAAGATACCATCAATATAAATTCCAACTTATCATGTCATACTCAATCTCTTTCTTTGGAATATCACTTTCTTTATGAATGATGTGTTTCATCCACTTAATACAGTATAATATTATACTACTATGGAATTTAAGTGAATATTCCTCTTAACTCTCTATTATGTTATTAAGATTTAAAACACAAGTGCAATATTAAGAAATCAGTGTTAGTACTTTTGTTTTACAGACAATATAGATAATATTAAACAGAAAGAAGCCATATAAAAATAACGACATAAAATTTCACGTTCCGTTTGAAGTTTGTGCACCACTGTTTTCTTAATCCAACAGGTTGCTTATTCATATACACAACCCTTCCTCTTCCCATACTTAGCGCTTGCTGCCCGCGCACGACGTCAAGGTCAGAAAAATGCGCTGGCTTTGACATGACTGGATCAGGACATCCATATTGATCACTGATTTTAAATTAATTAACTCTTCTTCTATTTGAGAATTGTGCCGTTTGTGAGACGGAACTGTCGAAACCCACTGTGGTACTAGAAGCGCATACACAAGTCTCGGGGCGGCCAGGAAATGAAGTACAGTACTGTATTCGTTGATGGATAACCAATAAGAATTTGTATTCATTTCACCTGCCACACCCACTACCGCTATTGGACTGAAATTTCAATTCTGTTCAGTCGAACTTAGGAGAGTCCACTGTATTTCATATTAAATAAACTTTGGAATTTTAAATATTTATAATAAAATTAAGACTGCCTCTTGACAAACCTTAACAGACAATTTCATTTACGAAATTATTAACAAATGAATTTGTATATAGATGTCAATAACAAAAGAATAATGGTCAAGATTGTTGAAATTAGAGAAAATATTATAGGAAACAATAAAACATGTATTTTAACTGTAATAAAATTTTTCTCATAGTAGAAGATAGTTTTCTAGTTAATGAGAATATAAATTATTATTTTTGTATATTTAGAGAGCCTTTAAGGGCTAATAGCGGTGCGTTTTTTTATGATTGCAGTTGGAATACCTGTTATTAGTCAGTTAAGAACTTTTTGTCATCTAGCCTGCTGTCAAAAAATATTAAAATTAGAATTTATAAAACAGTTATATTACCGGTTGTTCTGTGTGGTTGTGAAATTTGGACTCTTACTTTGAGAGAGGAACAGAGGTTAAGAGTGTTTATGAAAAAGGTTCTTAGGAGAATATTTCGGGCTAAGAAGTATGAAGTTACAGGAGAATGGAGGAAGTTACACAACGCAGAACTCCACGCATTGTATTCTTCACCTGACATAATTAGGAACGTTAAATCCAGACGTTTGAGATAGGCAGGGCATGTAGCACGTACGGGCGAATCCAGAAATTCTTCTTCTAAATAAAATAAGGGAAACTTAAGTCGTTATTGCATAGAAAGTCTGGGGAGAATTCTTAAATCAGAGTACCTAGGCATTAAAAGCAGTAGAAAAGTGTTATTTCACTGACATACACGAATTTTATTGAATTAGGGGAGAGTCGGGTAGTATCGGACATCGGGTAGTATCGGACAGTGCGTTTCTTTCATCTACCACCATATGGTAGTAACTGAATGACATGGTTACGTTTCTCTATGCGACATCACAGAAACGTAACCATGTCAATTAGGTACTATCATCGTGTGGTAGATGAAAGAAACTCACTGTCGATATTACCCGATGTCCGATACTACCCGACTCTGCCCTAATAATAAGAAATAATAGCTAAATTAAGTCTTCAGCTTATCAAAAAATACAAAATAAGAATTTTAGCCGATAAGCCTTTACATTTGTTATGGAAATATACTGTATAATCAGAATAACATTTGTTTTAATTTTATAATAAGAAAAATAGCAGATGTATTAAGAAAATCAATTCCGAAACTATGCTGCAGATGAAAACTCGTCTACTATAGTGTCAAATATTCTTTTTCAGGATGATTTTCATCCAGCACTGGTTCAGAATCCAAAATATTTTCAAGAGGACATACATTTTCTGTTTTTAAGAATTTCAGTAATGAAATATCAGTTTTCCTTGTAATTTTAAGCCAGGACGAGCAGGAATTTTTAGATTAAGTTCTTCCTTTGGTGGTATATTATGTCCTGCTGAAAAACTGAATGACTGGAAAACGGTATTGTAAGTACATAATACTGCGAAAGAGCCTGATGTATTAAACATGAGGGTAAGATATGTTTGTATTGCAAAATTTTGAACCTTTCGGCTTAGCACAGCACTTCACATATTGAACTCTCATGCCATTTAGAGTCAACGAAATGAAATACAACTTTTACAGTCGATAGAGAGGACATGAAAGATTATGAAAATGCCATCGCCGGAATAACGACTTAAGTAGAGTTAAGCTGATATTGCACCCAGCGCCTGAATTACTTTCTACCTAGACACTCAGCGTGTCGTAGACTGGGTGCACTGTGAAAGGAGTGGCACGTATTAAAACACATCTGCCGACTTCTGTTTCAGGAAATAGAATTACAATGAGGAGCATTGACTGACGCCGGACTAAAATACCCTTCTGTAAGAGAATTTGAATTCATAATGTCGGATGCCATCAAGGTGCGAACGGGGATGGAATAATAATGGCCTCACATGCACGCCATCTCCAGTCTCCACAGTTACAGAAGTCAGCTTCTCGACTAACCTAGGTAGCCTACATTCTTATACGGAGTTCTGTTATCATATCATTAATAATAACAATCTGAGATTGTATTGCATGTAACAAAATTATAATAAGTATACCGGGTGTTTCTGTAACTTTCTTACGTAGTCTACATTTAGGAATGATAGAGATATCATTATGAACAACTTTCATACAGGAACCCGAGTCCGAAAACGTATCGTTTGGTAATTGCAAGACATAATGTGCATACAAACATGCCTAAGTGATACAATATTGTATTTATTGTTATGTACTACAGTACAAAATGAATACACAGAATAATAACAGCGCACACAGGTCATAGCAAGCTTGTCTCCTATAAATAGGCTAACTATTTAGTGCTAAAAATATTACAACAAAAATTCAATAAAACGATAAAATACAAAATTTAATATAGGCCACCAAGAGCCCCAAACACTGAAACTTGACGATCTTAATAAAATATTGAAATTTTTAATTTGAATAAATAGTTTGCTTTTGGACGAAAGCTCATGTGTGATCGTCGTTTGTTATTTGTCGATTGAATTCATTTCAGAAATAATATAATAATAATAATAATAATAATAATTTGTAATTCGTAAAAATAATAAATAGGCTAACTATTTAGTGCTAAAAATATTACAACAAAAATTCAATAAAACGATAAAATACAAAATTTAATATAGTATATTGCGATACAAGAGTGGTAAATGTATTGCAAAAGTATTCTTTGTTATTATTCGATCTTAATAAAATATTTGTTAATCATTTTAATTTGAATAAATACTTTGCTTTTTCGACGTCTAATTCATTTTCATTTGTCGATAGATCGTCGTTTGTTATTTGTCGATTGATGTCATTCATTTATTGTTATTCGTATTTGTCGATAGATGTCATTCATTTGTTATTATTCGTATTTGTCGATAGTGTCATTCATTTGTTATTCGTATTTGTCGATAGATGTAATTCATTTGTTATTATTCGTATTTGTCGATAGATGTCATTCATTTGTTATTATTCGTATTTGTCGATAGGTGTCATTCATTTGTTATTATTCGTATTTGTCGATAGATGTAATTCATTTGTTATTATTCGTATTTGTCGATAGGCGTCATTCATTTGTTATTATTCGTATTTGTCGATAGATGTCGTTCATTTGTTATTATTCGTATTTGTCGATAAGTGTCATTCATTTGTTATTATTCGTATTTGTCGATAGGTGTCATTAATTTGTTATTATTCGTATTTGTCGATAGATGTCATTCATTTGCTATTATTCGTATTTTGTCGATAGGTGTCATTCATTTGTTATTATTCGTATTTGTCGATAGATGTCATTCATTTGTTATTATTCGTATTTGTCGATAGATGTCATTCATTTGTTATTATTCGTATTTGTCGATAAGTGTCATTCATTTGTTATTATTCGTATTTGTCGATAAGTGTCATTCATTTGTTATTATTCGTATTTGTCGATAGGTGTCATTCATTTGTTATTATTCGTATTTGTCGATAGATGTCATTCATTTGCTATTATTCGTATTTTGTCGATAGGTGTCATTCATTTGTTATTATTCGTATTTGTCGATAGGTGTTATTCATTTATTATTATTCGGCGGCGATTGTGAAAATGTTGTATTAAAATAAATTGTAGAAAGTTTAGTTTTGTCTTCAAAGAAGCAGGTAGGTGAACTCATTAACTGTACATCAATATAAATAAGTTAAATAGCAAATAGAAAATGTTTGTAGGTGGCACACTAAACATCAATGTAAATAAATTGCATAACATTATTATTATTATTATTATTATTATTATTATTATTATTTTATGCATGCTTGTGTTAATTGTAGATCTGGTTGAGTGTAAGAGAAAACCTTAAGGCCTTAACTCTGCCAAGTAAAATAAAATATTATTATTAAAATAAAATTTATTATTATTATTATTATTATATTATTATTATTATTATTATTATTATTATTATTATTATTATTATTATTATTATTATAGGTTAATGCTTGAATGCGTGTTTTATTCCATGGTTTCGCGTTTCAGTCACGACCCCACGAGTAACAACCGGAAGTCGTCAGAAATGTGTTTCACGCTTACGTCTTATCTACATTAATTTATATTTTTCTTACAAATCTTCACTCCAATAAATTAATTTAGGAAGAGTACAGGCTTAATAAGACATTTAGTTATTTCCTCATAGCGCATAGTGATACGCGACACTGATAGGTCGTTACTTTTAATTAAATAAATAAAAGTTGATTTGATTCATTTACTTATTCCACGTATATTGTAAAGTTAACTTACAAGGCCTACCAACAACATCGGTAAGGTTGTTAAAAAACATGATCGGCCAGAAAAATAATTACAACACATTAGTAAGATAAAAAAAACAATAAATCAAAGCTGCTGCTAGGAAGTGAAAAGGAGAATAGAAAAAGGGACATCTTCTGGTGATCTCTGAAAAAAGAAGTAAGGAAGAGACTAGTGGCTAATTAATTAATTAAGAAAAATTAACATTGGGGCATTGGCGGTATACGCTAGTTAATCTCCCTGTAATATAAATGGACGGCATGACCTTGGCTGAATACTTTAATAACCACCCAATTATTTAAAGTTCACGACAAAGTTTAATGCCCTTGTTGCATCCTCTTGCCAAACTAATCGCAGACACACAGACATATCGTAATGGCTTGACTGAATAATTCAGGGGCTGACGGAGTAATTCGTGTGGCTGCAGTGGAAAAGCAGACAGCTTGATGAAGGTGGAGGGAGGTGAGACGATACAACACAAGAAAACGAAACAAATCCAACCCCTGTACAAGGAAGATAAGCGTTGTATTTCTCTGTCGGAAGTCGAACAGAGGTCAGCTCGATATGTGACCCAAATACTGCCATGTCGGATGATTAAGTATCTTGGTTGTCTATCAATTCTTATTCAAAATCTTTACTGGGTGCGCAAATAAAGTATAGGGTAAAATAGGGTCTGTTGGACAGTCGGGCCTGTTGGACACTTTGTACTTTAACGTGTTACCTCGTCACTTGTTTTTCTACCTCTTCAAAAAGGCATCACATTCTGCTAGAAGTCAATGACGGAAGTAGCCACGAATGGGGCTACTTCCGTCATTGACTTCTAGCAGAATGTGGTGACTACAAGTGGCGAGGTAACACGTTAAAGTACAAAGTGTCCAACAGGCCCGACTGTTCAGCAGACCCTAATTTACCCTACCTTTTTAGTGTCTTATATTTTGCAAAGTTGGTACAACATTAATTTCCTCCCGAGTATCATTTATATTTGTTACTGTTGCTCCCAGGTATTTGAATTTTTCTACCTCTTCAAAAGATAAATTTCCAATTTTTATAACTTATTTCCATTTCATACAATATTCTCGTCGCGAGACATAATCATATACTTTGTCTTTTCGGGGTTTACTTCCAAACCTAACTCTTTACTTGCTTCATATGAACATTATAGCAGTGAATTTCTTTTTTTGCTTCAGGCAGAAATCTGAGCTTTACACTTTTTGTTAATAATGTGTGAAGTGCTTTCACAGATCTTGTAACATTCGTGACATGAAAATGTAGCTATAAAATATTTACCGAGTACGTTTTTATGAACTAATTGGATGTCATGAGATTTCAAATGGACACTATGGGAATGAATCTCTTTTTGTTGGAGGCAGAGACCTGTGTTTCACACTTTCTGTTAATAAAATGTGAAGTGAGTTCACAAATCTTGTAACATTCGTGACGGAACCTTTTTCTTTAGTCTATTTTCTGCAATATTAAATTTTATTCAACAACTTTTTTCCTGTAAAATTATACTGATCTTCTAAATTGATTCTAATAATAAAAGTTGACAAAAGTCATTTAATTTTCAATATATGTGACCCGTTGCAAAGTAGAAAAGGGTCCTAAAGTCGTGAAAGCAAATTTTACAGGAGAACAAAATGACGAATTTGCTGTGTAAAAACTGTATTCCTATATTTTTACATCTTGCGCTACCTGTAGGGTTTTTAATGGTACATACTAAACTAGGACGTAGTTTTACACAGTGCTTCTTGAATACGTAAATCTTTCTTATAGTGAAGTTATTCAGCTGAACAACCGACCCCATCACATCATGTTAATAACCAACACGGCACCGAAAGCAGCTGACTGATCTTCGAGACGTGACAACCAAATTTGTACCACATTTAACCTACCTCAGCTGTATTTTTAATATTTATTTAACATTTTAATATTTATCATTATTTCAATTCTCATGCCAAGCTACCATGGGTAATTACTAGAATATATAAACACAATTTTAACAGCAAGACTTTTAACACACAGCAATCATTTGTATCAAGAACGCTCTTAATTTACTTATTTTCAACTTACATAACATATGGAACATAATATTTTCCACATGAAGAGTCAATAGCATAATGTCATTTTGTTTTCACATTTCATTCTGTCCTCAATCTTCAACATTTATGATAATATGCAATAATGGTGATATCTTGACATATGTACATGTATTCCTCAATAGCATAATTTTCAAACAGAGTAATCATTTAGCATCAAGCATGATCGTAACCTGCTAGTTTAATTTACGTATTATACGGAACACAATACTTTCACATGAATATTTAATAATATATGTAATTATTGCACGTCATAATTCCATTTGTGTCTAATCTTAACATTATGATAAAAACAGAAAATTTATTGTTTATGTTTGTTTGTTCGAAATTACTTTTTTTATTTTTTATTTTTATGGGTTATTTTACGACGCTGTATCAACATCTAGTCTAATTGTAACATTTATCTAACACCGTCAGCATTTGCTGGTAGGGAAACTATGTTTGTTTGTTCGAGATATTACTTCATTCCATTCCACTTAATTTTGTAATTCAGTATTCAGTATGTATAACATGATACTTATGAAGATCTGATGATGGCAAATAATTGCCGAAAACGTTAATCCAATTCAATAAATGTGACATAGTTAACAATTAAGACTACATATTACTTGATAAGCAAGAAGACGGACCCATTTAACCTATATTTACCTAATTTAATTGGTTATCGGTCTATACCACCTTTTCAAAATGAAAATTTCTTTTAGTTGCTAAGAAAACAAATGAAAACTTTAATCTGCATTTTCTCGAACATTACATAATGTAATATCAATATTCAATAAGTAATGTATTAAAAACTATAGCACCTAGAACTATGATTTTTTTAAATGTTCAGTATTTCGTCCTTTTTTGAAACCACAAAAAAAAAAAAAAAATGAAAAATCCGACTTTAGGTTCCATTTCCTGCAACTAGTCACATTTAGAGTTTGATAATAGTAATGTAACATCCGTGACAACAGCAGAGAATCTGAAACGCATTGTACAGGGACATCATTTTATTTTTACTAACATTTTTAATATTAATTTGGCTATACCTTTGGATTAACGGTTGAGAACCGGAAACATCGTCTGCTACCCCCTTCCATGATTGGAGTTCGATGATACTGGCGTAAAATACAAACAAATCACTTCACTCGGTATAGGAGGGAAAAAAGTAGTTCATCCATTTTTTGTTTAATCAAAATACAGTACTGTATTAACAATGAGTGTTTTTACTCACGAATTGAATTATCCATGGGAACGTATTCATTATGCAGTGTATATTATACTATCTACAGCACATTAGCGTACAATATAGAGAATGAAGTTAAATTGAAAAATAATCATAATATGGATATTTAAACAATTTTTTTAAATGGTGGCCGTTCATTTTGATACAGGTTTCAGTTCTTTTGTGCATATTATCGCACTACAGACTATTGCATCTAATTCCAATTACCACTTTCGTCCTTCGTACTGGTAACTCATGTTGAAATAATTCTGAACCTACTCTATAAAAGAGTACCTTACGTACTGTAAATTCAGTCTTCACTTCTGCCCGACCCGCACAGATAAAATTACTCAGACATGCTATCTACTGTCCATCCAAGTGGTTATGTCACAGGGTCATAGAAAGGGGGGAAATCACGTTACAGTTAATTACATAACGAGGCTCTTTTATTTAAGTTATTTTAAACAGTCGTATAATATTACGTAGACGTCCAATTCCTAACAGAAATTAATGTTTTCAGAAAAGAGCTAAGACAGCCCAGCCACTAGTCTTTACAGAGGGGCGAGCAGAAGCAGGTGGGGAAATCGGGATGCCACCTAGGCAAACGGATGACAGTACCTGTGCGAAAATATGATTCAGTATTGAAAGCTCTTTCATCACTGGAAAACGCAAACATATTTCTGGAACGTACTATGCTCACTAACTCAGTAATGTTTACTATATGCGGCCTTGGTTCTGTGTGGAGGACAGTTGAACTTCATTAGTAGAAGGGGCGGGAGTGAAGTAATTCAAAAACTCAGGTACAATAAAAATTGAAGTAAAATAAAATGATGTCCCTGTATTTTGCCAGAAACATTGGATTGGTTTGAAACGAAGGCATAATCTAAATTTGCGAGCGTGGTATACTTGCTATGAAACATACGATACACCACAAACACACTAAGTGGACGTTTGATGGCGACACGTGCGTAGTGGAAACCGCTCAGCCAAGTCTAGAAGCCGTGAAATCGATGAACGGTCGTTGGGTCGGCTGTCCTGCGAAGTCTGTCGCTGCGGTGCCGGTGTCTCGTTAGTCCGTGCGGGGAGCCGGAGCACGTGCTTGCTGAAATCATGCAAATGGCTCCACGTTGTATACGAAAGGAGCCGTGCAAAAGACACCTTACTAATGCATACCGTATCATTGAGAATGAAATATCGCCGAGAATTCTAGGCGACTCTTTTATTTTTGCTTTGCTGATTTAATATGCGATATCATGCCTATGGCACGACGTCATGGACAGAAACAGCTCTTGGAGCAAGAGGAGCAATCCACACGAATCGGGTATTTAGTGTACGAATACGTACTTTCATATTCCACTGGAAGAACTTTTTTCGAGTTCTTGATTTCTCTGAAGAGATGCTTGACGCCGTGTGCAGGGGATCTCTTGGTACAAGTCCTTTCTTTCCCAATGTTGAAAAGCATTGTTCGTTGTTGCTTAGCAACGTAGCTTACTATATGCATGGATGCATCACTTCTCAAAGCCGATTGTTCCAATGTGTAGCTAGTTTATGATCTCATTGTGTACTGTTTGCGTTGTATCTCGCAGCGAAATGAATTTGTTCTGCACTTCCATTCATATCTAAGCGTATAATCCATGCAGTGCTGAAGCTGTAAAATCTCTTGATATTATTTATTTTCAGTTGTTATACATTACCGGTAGAGTATTATACACTCGGAAAAATACCATAGATTCTTTTACTATTATTATTATCAATAGACAAATTCATAATCTCATCATAATAAAACCAAAAGAAATCACAGAGAATGTTTATAGTTTTGCCATTAATAAAATCCCAAAGAAAAATATCCCAAAATATCTTGTTCATTGAAAATAATTTTATTCTCAGGCACCAAATGAAAAATTGTTTTAAACAAAAGTTGTTGAAGTACAATTTTTACAATTACAATTACAATTTATTTTATTTACAATTTACATTTGAAATGAATACATATGAATAGATACCCGAAATGAGCATATGCTCGTGCTCGGGTATAGTCCAGTAGTCTACATAAATTTTACAGAGATCAAATAATAATGCTGATGATAGAAATAATAATAATAATAATAGTAGATAGCATGTCTGATAATAATAATAATAATAATAATAATAGAATAATCGTGACGGAGATGATACGAAGATAGTAATACAAAATAATTCATTAATAATAATAATGATAATAATAATAATAGTGATAAAACAAAAATATTTACAATAATAAAATAAATACTAAGACGGATAAAATAAAATATAAAACCACTTAGCGAGAGTTAACACAACTTAAATACTGTAAGCATATAATAACCGGAAAAAAATGACGAACTCGAAAATCAACAGAAAAGTTCGTTGTATCGCAGACGACAGCAACCGCCGTATTGACATTGTGTTGTGCATTAATGGTTTAGGGGGTAGCCGAAAATCTACGTAACTGCCGTTCTCTTCGAATCTTCTCATACAATCATGGGAAGTTAATGCTGCAAAAACAAAATGTCTACGAGTCAAACTGTTCATTATTACCAGGATAAATACAAATAATACTGAAATATATTAATCAAGTTTCAGTTATAGATCTTCCCTTTTGTGCAAGACGTATCATATCAAAATATTTTATGAATGTAGGGGAAAATATAAATTTCAAGAACTCTCTAGTGACAAGTACAATCACGTGTATCTGTGGCGATGCTAAGAAATCATTTATTGAGATATACACTGTTATTAATTAAGAAAATGATCTATTTATATTTATTACAATGTTTTATCTTATAGGTTACATGCATCAGATAAATACAAGAAAAATTAGTACCATATGATGCTAGTAACACTTAAAAAAAAATAATAAAATTTATCAAATATCATAGAAACATTTTCATAGGGAATTAATATGGGTATGTCTTTCTTGTAACCTTGTTCATCGTCCACCGCTGTGGAATAACGGTTAGCATACCTGACCGTGAAATGAGCGGGCCCGGATTCAAATCCCGGTTGGGACATGTTACCTGATTGAGGTTTTTTTCCGGTTTTCTCTCTCAACCCTTAAGAGCAAATGCTGGGTAACTTTCGGCGCTGGACCCTGGACTCATTTCGCTGGCATTATCACCTTCATCTCATTCAGACGCTAGATAACCACAGCAGTTGTTAAAGCGCCGTAAAATAACCAATTAAAAAACTTTTTCATTAAGGACATACCAGTAATGTCCATTATATTTAGATGTTCTTTCCAATTTCTGTGAATTTCTCTGCTGCCTCCAATTTCCTCTTGTCCTTTCATATCATTGTATCCATGACTCACTACCATAAATCATTACTGGGACAGCTATGCACTTATGAACTTTTTGTTTTGTTTTTCAGCGCTGTATTTATTGTTCCATATATTAATTGAAGGGGGAAAGGAACTGGTCACTCTACCTCATTATCTCCTGGCCTAATTGCCTCATTTATTTATGCATTTTGCTGTCATATATACATATACATTTCTTCGTTACATTGAAATAAACAGATAAATTATTTCGAAACAGTTCTTTGTTTTTAAATTGACATACTTTTAACAAAATACTTAAAGAAAAAAAGGTCATAAAGATGATAATAAAATTAGTAAAATAATACTAGTAATAACTGTAAAAAAGAGACAATGTTGAGATTGCTCCATTAATATTAAATCATTATTAGTAGTAAAACTAGTTAAGTCATTTTGATAAAGTAACGAGATAAGATAAAAAAATACACTTAGTATAAAATAAACTTGTTTTACAATACATGTCTACATAAAAATTAAATACAGGGAAGTCTTCATAAAATTAATTTTAATTCTAGATCTGAAAATTTCATTATTAAAGTAGTAATTCTGGATAAATTTCATGAACTGAATTATATAATGTCGATCCATAATTTGTAAAAATGAATTGGTAAAGCAGCAGATGTGAAATTATAGGTTTTAACTAAAATTAAGAATTTCATTTCGTCTTGTAATTATGATCATGTGGCTAAGCTACAAAATTCATTCTATTTCTATGATAGATTTTCATTAAAGAATTTATAAATTTGAAATTTTACAAAACCATTCAATTGGGTAAGTTCGAATGTATCAAATTTGTTGGATAATCCAGTCGCCTTTTCAAAGAAATTTTTGATTATACGTTTTTGTAATTGAGAGAAAAAGAGCAAGTTTTTGTAACTGCCTCCCATTCAATTATACCATATTGGTATTACAGATTCAGGCTATAGCCAAATAAACCAAATGTAATATTTGAGTAGGACAAAGATTTATTGAAGGTCTTCATGAAATTTTAAAATGTTTTGGATCCTTTAGATAAAAAGGTGATTTGTCTATCCCATTTCAGGCTGTCAGCAATTTACTGATATTTCAATCTAGCTCTTTCAGGCAAGGGCATTTTGGTTGTAGCAGTTTAAAAATGAGTTGTGGATTATTAATTTAAATGAAAACTGATTTCAATTTGTTCAATCCAGAGAATGTTAAAGAAAATGGCACCAAAGGGTAGTTTTAGTTATATTTAGATATTTCATCAAATTTGCATCAAGCCATTTTTTGATCAAATTTATACCTACATTGGCATGTTAGAATTGTGACAGAAGATGGAACATTTTGGCGCTGAATCCCGGACCATTCTGGACCGGGACCTCCCAAGTTAAACCACTGAAAATCACCACCGTATCGTCAAATTCGTAAGAATAACAATTAAAACACCATTATGTACTTTCAAATCAATGTTTAATAAATGTTTTTAATATCATAATATTTCTTGCTATTCAAATAGAATAGGACCTAAAATTGTTCCCTGAGGGACACCTATATCAATATTTACATTTTCACTGATATTATCATCAATTTTGGTTACCTGAGTTCTTTTGTTTAAGTATGATTGAAATAACTTATGCGCAATACCTCTGACTCCTATATCAAATAATTTATCCAGAAGTAAACGATGGATGAGTGATGCCTTGTTGCTGTCACTTGTGGGGTCCAGACCTTTCTTCGGACAGTTGACTAAACAACAATATTATTTGAAACTTTTTTGTTTTGAATTTGAATTTATTAAAATTACAAATTACGTGCGTTAGATATTTAAAATATATAGTTTGTAACCAAAAGAGCAATGCTTGAGGCACTCCATTTAATAATATAGGCCTAATACCAAAACTTAAGTGATGTAATAAAGCTTTTACGTCTAAGTTAAAAAAAAACAAACTGGTTAAAGAAAGAGAAAAAAATGTCTACTAAAAATTAAATAAAGGACAGTTTCAATTGAAGAAAATATAATATTTAATTCTCGTACTGAAATCGTTATTAAGGTTATTTATAGATTAATTTTAATGGACTGATTGTATAATGTTGATCCATAGTAAGAAAAATGAATTTCCTAACATTTTATATTATATGCCTGGTTTAGAATAAAATTACCTATTATGCATCTTGATTACACAACTTTTAACATTGTATCACTTCGGAATATGTATGATAAGAACTTTCTTGTGTTAAATTTTAACGTACCTTGTTAACATGTTTCGACCTATTTTGGGTCATCTTCAGAACTGGTCGTTGTTGGTCTTGGCGGCTCTTGTTTCTTGTGAGGGTGCAATTCAGTGTAAGTCAAAGAGTGTATGTGTTTTGAAGTTGAGTGTGTTGAGAATATCGTTGGGGTTTTTTCGCGTGTCTGTATATTTCATGTTGTTCTAGTGTGTTGAGTTTCTGGCTTTTTGGTTGGATGTGCAATATTGCCATGTCTGTGTTGATATCTCTGTAGGTGTGGTTGGCATTTGTGATGTGTTCTGCATATGTGGAGGTGTTTTGTAATTTGACCGATTAGTCTATGTTGTATAGCTCAGGACTTTGGGGATACCAAAAGCTTAAAAGAGTTTGCTTATATTGTGATATAACATAAGAAAACTGAACTTAAAATCAGTGAAATTTACATGAGAAATTAAGCAGAAATAATTTATGATGATAACTTGGAACTCAGTTTCATAAGAAAAACAGTGTCGCATCAAAATATGCTCATGCTTCTAAATAAGAAGTGCGCAGTGTAGGCAAAAGTTAAGATAAAAATCCCACCTTATCTTATAAATTCTAAAACTTTGATGAAATGTCCCAGTCCCCCATGGAACGACCCATTGCCTTGTAGTACATGAACAATAAGGTTGAAATTTGAATTTATTTTCTGAATGTCAGTTACTTTCTATATCTTTGTCTCTATATGAGAAATTGTTTAAAATCGTAATTTTCACATTGTAATAAATAGTTTACTTGATTAAAAATTGTTCTTTATTTGTACTTTGTCTTACTTACTTACTGGCTTTTAAGGAACCCGGAGGTTCATTGCCGCCCTCACATAAGCCCGCCATTGGTCCCTATCCTGAGCAAGATTAATCCAGTCTCTACCATCATATCCCACCTCCCTCAAACAACATTCCTCATTCGGCCATAATAAAATTCTGCGTTTAATTTCCTCCCGAGTGTCATTTATATTTGTTAAATTGCTCTATTTGAATTTTTCCACCTTTGATTCGAAAGATAAATGTCCAATTTTTATAGTTCCATTTCGTACAATTTGTGGTCACACATAATCATAAGATTAGTCTTTTTCGGGATTTACTTCCAACCCTATTTAAATTTGCTTTACTTGCTTCAACTAGAATTTCCGCGTTTTCCTAATCGTTTGTGGATTTTCTCCTAGCATATTCACGTCATCCGCATAGACAAGAAGCTGATGTAACCCGTTAATTTGTCTATTATCCTTTTCCTAATGGCATATTCTAGAGCGAAAAATGTTTAAAATCGTAAAGGTTTGCATCTCCCTGCTTTAGCCTACAGTGATTTAAAAGTTTCATATTACTTTGTCTATAATTTTAAATTAAAATAAATATTTTCAAAATATTTAAAAAGTTTATGTATATAGTATGCTCCATTTTTATATATAAATTGATTTCCAAAAGGTTTCCCTGTATAAGACATCTTTCGTTGAGTTCCTTGGAAAGCATCGTATCGAAGTTCTACTCTGTAACCATTCGGAGATCTATTACAGACATAGGCGATGTTGTTTTCTACTTATTTTGTTCGGATAAAGTTCAGTTTCTTATAAGGTAACACTTTTTTATTTTACTTTTTTGAATAAGTTTGAAAACTTCTCCAATATGAAACATTTCCCTTGGCTCCCACGCGAAATATTCTGTTCAACTTTCTTACTTCGGATTTCTCCACAATAACTGATTCACCCGCGAGTGTTGTTGTAATTGTGTTGGGACTAACCGTCCTACGTATTCTATCTATACTACGCCCACTGTACGCTACTGCTAAGATTTTGCCTTTATACTCCTATATAAATGTGGGAAACATCTTGGAAATCGAGGGTAATTGGTAATTATTTATTCAGTGTCCCCGCTACAAGGACAGAGGCTGTATATAATACAATAGGCTATATTAATTATGACCTTCTGAATTGTCTACGTGAAAGAAAACTATTAATATAGGTATAAAACAAAATAGGCCTATATAATTTACTAAGGTTGGATAAAAAGTAACGGCAACAGTTCGATATTTCTGACATGGCTTTATTCACAAGGGTACAACATTTACGTGCCTTCTATATAGTCGCCCCCCCCCCCTTATTTATACCTTTTGCCAAATGTTTGGAAGGCGTCGTACACCATCAGCGCGTCCATCTTTGTTGATGTTCCGTATTGACCGCCCTAAAGCACGGATAAGTTCATCTCTGGTATTGTACCGGGTCCCTCGCAGTGGTTCTTTCACTTTGGTGAAAAGATCGTAATCGCATGGATCATATCGGGTGAGTACGGTGGATGTTCCAGTAGTCCGCGTTTTCCGTCTGCCTTGGAGGTACAGCGTGGTGCAGTATTACCCCATCAATGTCATAAGCCACAATGAACATCACTTTCACATCCCTGCCTTCCCGGAACGCTTTAACCCATCGTGTCACTGTGCGATATGGCAACGCTGCATCGGCATATGCTTCATGCAGTACCTGAAAACATTCTTGTGCACTACGACCTCGTGTCACTTTAATTTTGATCCAGGAACGTTGCTCTAGTTTTGTAAACGTGGTCTTAAGGCGCCCGCACTATCCCCACGAAAGTCAACGTCCTACACACTGCAGTAGATTGACAGAGTACTGTGGCCGCTGGCTGCACTAACTCATCTGACAGGTCTTGTTCATGTCTACACAGCTGGCAACTCTCGAACGCACCATCGTCACGTGACAGCAGTGTTGCCATTACTTTTTATCCAACCTATGTAAAACGACGGTTTCGTTTATATTACGTCATTTCATTTTCGGCCAATGAAATATAATAAAATTTTGAATTCCAACCAATCACAGTCATACATCGCGATAATTTCTGCAGCTCTATATATCACTATCAATTTATCGCTTGGTCGTTCTTTTGTTTAGTCAGTATCGCCAACTGTTTCCACGTAAATCGATGATCATGAATCCATTGTACTAAATAAAGTGCGAAATCCTACTTCCACATCTACATCTTCATCTTCTAACACCATGTCCATTGTATCTAAAGAAAATGAGACTCCATAACAATTATTAATTTAGTTAATGTATTAATCAGGTTATTTGTAATTATAATATAAAAAGTTTAAATCAAATTATGATTGCAGGAGACAAAGAAAACGTGTTTCCGTTATAATAACAAGAGAAAAGCGCAGTACATGTAATTAACATTTTTAAACCTGTATTTCGCTTTTCTCAATTGGCATTACTGAATAGCATTCAATTTCTTTACTACAGTAATCGTTATTCATCTATTTCGACTTCACAATGTCTGAATAGGTTAAGTATTCATAAATATACAATTATTAACATTTTGTAAGCGAATTTTAGGGACATATTATTTACATTTTTATTTTATTCACGAAATAGTCCTAACAAATGTCACTCGAGGTCTGAGATTTTCTAAATCCACGACATTACTATAGATAATATTGCAATAATAGATGACTCTGGTTGATTAAATTGGTGCATACATAGGCGAGTTTACTAATAGGCTATACAGGCTTCAGCCTAGAGCAGCAAATGTTAGAGCCTACAACGTTCTGAAGAAAATGGACTTGTTCAAAATCATTGTTTGCTTAGCAGAAGAAAAGACGAAATAGCCTATATTTAAAACGGATGTCTTGTAAGTTTTAAATTTCAGTTCTCCCTCTGAAATTAAACTACAGTTTTCTTGCCATTTTTTGCAAAGTCTTCAATTAAAATCCGTCTCCAGTACACATCCATATCCAAACAGGTAAAAATAGGGGAAATCCTGTGCACAATTTTGATTTTATTTTCCAGACAAGATGTTTTCTGAAACCTTTTAACACATGAGATTACTGTGTGATTGAAATAGCCAGACGTTCCGCTATTCGGAAAGATAGGCCTAAATTATTTTTCAATTATGAATAACAGTTCCGTTATTCGGATGTAGGCCTCATCTGCTTTTTCTGTGGGAAAGTAAATTCTATTGTAACTTCAGTTCACTGTTATTCGGATGTAAATTGTATGCTTTTCTTTTCATTAACGTTTGCAACGTTCCGTTACTTACGAATGTTCACGTTTATTCGCTTTTCAATTATTGCTGACAGTTCCGTTATTTCTGATGGATGTAGGCCTAACGCTTTTCAATTGTAACACACTGCTAACAGTTCCGTTATTCGGATGCTTTTCAATTATTGCTAACAGTTCCGTTATTCGGATGTAGGTATGCTTTTCAATTATTGTTAATCTTTCCGTTTTATTCGGATATAATTATGCCTGTACTTTTTATATTGTGATTTTACGTAGACTGTTCCAGTGCTATTCGGCCATGTCGGCCTAAGGCTGTCTGAGAAGAGAGATTTTCAACTTTTTCATATTCGAGTCTAATTATCCTGAAATTATAGGCCTACATAACAACTGAAATACATTGTAGTAAAAATAATATTGGTCATTCATTCATTCAGTTCATTCATTCATTCGGATGTTCTGCCCAAGAACAGATTCTTCACTGCAAACCCAGCATTCCAATCTTTCCAGTTTTCCGTTAATTTTATTATGAAAGAAAGAACGTTACAATTTCTTTTATGAAAAATTGAAAAGTCACTTCCATTTGTTGATTTTAAGGATGTTTTATCATAACATAACCAATAATGTAAATGTAGGGTTTTTAATTAATGCTAACAGTTCCGTTATTCGGATGTATGCTTTTTAATTATTGCTAACAGTTCCGTTATTCGGATGTATGCTTTTTAATTATTGCTAACAGTTTCGCTACTCGGATGTACGTATGCTTTTCAATTATTTCTAAAACAGTTCCGTTATTCGGATGTATTTAATTATTGTAAACAGTTCCTATGCTTTTCAATTATTGCTAACAGTTTCGTTATTCGGATGTATGCTTTTAATTATTGTAAACAGTTCCGTTATTCGGATGTATGCTTTTAATTATTGCTAACAGTTCCGTTATTCGGATGTATGCTTTTTCAATTATTGTAAACAGTTCCGTTATTCGGATTATTTTTATGTAACAGTTTCGCCTCGGATGCATTTTTTAATTATTGTAAACAGTTCCGTTATTCGGATGTATGCTTTTTAATTATTGCTGACAGTTCCGTTATTCGGATGAGGGTTCCGTTATTCGGGTGTATGCTTTTCAATTATTGCTAACAGTTTCCGTTATTCGGATGCATGCTTTTAATTATTGTAAACAGTTCCGTTATTCGGATGTATGCTTTTTAATTATTGCTTTCGCTCAATTTTTATTTCTAAACAGTTCCGTTATTCGGGTGTATGCTTTTTAATGTTGCTAACAGTTTCCTATGGATGCTTTTCAATTATTGTAAAGTTCCGTTATTCGGATGTATGCTTTTTAATTATTGCTTTTCGTTATTCGGATGCATGCTTTTAATTATTGTAAACAGTTCCGTTATTCGGATGTATGCTTTTTATTATTTGTATGTATTTATGCTTTTGCTTTTAATTATTGTTAACAGTTCCGTTATTCGGATGTATGCCTAATTATTGCTTTTCAATTATTGTAAACAGTTCCGTTATTCGGATGTACGTATGCTTTTGCTTTTAATTATTGTAAACAGTTCCGTTATTCGGATGTATGCCTTTTAATTCTTTTCAGTGCATGCTTTAATTGTTGTAAACAGTTCCGTTATTCGGATGTAGGCCTACTGCTTTTTAATTATTGCTAACAGTTCCGTTATTCGGATGTACGTATGCTTTTAATTATTGTAAACAGTTCCGTTATTCGGGTGTATGCTTTTTAATTATTGCTAACAGTTTCGCTACTCGGATGCATGCTTTTAATTATTGTAAACAGTACCGTTATTCGGGTGTATGCTTTTTAATTATTGCTAACAGTTCCGTTATTCGGATGTATGCTTTTTATTTATTGCTAACAGAGTTCTGTTATTCGGATGTATGCTTTTTATTTATTGCTAACAGTTCCGCTATTCAAATGTATGCTTTTTAATTATTGCTAACAGTTCTGCTATTCGAATGTTTGCATTATAATTATTGCTGACAGTATGTAACTTCTGCATTTTAATTATTGCTAACAGTTCTGCTTTTGGATGTATCCTTTTTAATTTTTGCCAACAGTTCCCGCTTTTCGGAATTAATGTGTTTCTCAAGAATCACTTTCAGAATTTGGTTTTCAAAAACTTGAAAGTAGGAAAAATGCATTCGGGTAAATGCACGGAAATCGAATGATAAAGAACTGAATTATTGAAAAATGCGTAATCGTGACCCATAATTTTAAATATGTCGTAGTATGGATATAAAACTGCCGGAGAATAGTTTTTATTATGATTCAGAACTTAGTGTATGATAGTTTAAGTGGTAAAATCTTCATAACAAGTGTTAGGAATTCAGTAGACATGATGCAGTCTACTGTACTCGAAAGCGAATGTTACATGCAATAGATATAATTCATTGTCAGATATACAAGGCAATGCCTGCTGAAGCTATGAATATGCCAGCATATGACAGACGTAATTGAATGTGATTGGAAACAGAGGTTGGAAGGAGTTTGCTGCCAGTTAACTGTAAATCAATTCTTTTGACAGTTTCCGAATAGCGGCTTCTGTGCGCGCAAGTTCATAATTCAAAATAAAAATTATCTCTTCGCCTGTCTTGCATGAAATTTATTGGATATAAGCACAATACAGCTGTGCCTTTCATGTCTTTTTTATAACTTTTGATTTGCTGTTATTATCAACTTCTAGTTGAACTTCTGCCGTATTTATCTTCAATATTACATTTTCCTTTGAATTTTATTTAATTTTCTCCGCTTTGCGTGAAGCTACACATAGTGGTTGTCCAGAGGAACCATAGTTTTCTTTCTTTCGCTACATAAAATGTATTCATAGATTTCAAAAAGGCATATGACTCGGTTAAGAGAGAAGTTTTGTATGATATTCTTATTGAATTTGGTATTCCCAAGAAACTAGTTCGATTAATTAATATGCGTCTCAGTGAAACGTACAGCAGAGTTCGTATAGATCAGTTTCTGTCAGATGCGTTTCCAATTCACTGTGGGCTAAAGAAAGGAGATGCACTATCACCTTTACTTTTTAACTTTGCTCTAGAGTATGCCATTAGGAAAGTCCAGGATAACAGAGAGGGCTTGGAATTGAACGGGTTACATCAGCTTCTTGTCTATGCGAATGACGTGAATATGTTAGGAGAAAATCCACAAACAATTAGGGAAAACACGGGACTTTTACTGGAAGCAAGTAAAGAGATAGGTTTGGAAGTAAATCCCGAAAAGACAAAGTATATGATTATGTCTCGTGACGAGAATATTGTACGAAATGGAAATATAAAAATTGGAAATTTATCTTTTGAAGAGGTGGTGAAGTTCAAGTATCTTGGAGCAACAGTAACAAATATAAATGATACTCGGGAGGAAATTAAACACAGAATAAATATAGGAAAATGCGTGTCATTATTCGGTTGAGAAGCTTTTATCATCCAGTCTGCTGTCAAAAAATCTGAAAGTTAGAATTTATAAAACAGTTATATTACCGGTTGTTCTTTATGATTGCGAAACTTGGACTCTGACTTTGAGAGAGGAACATAGGTTAAGGGTGTTTGAGAATAAGGTGCTTAGGAAAATATTTGGGGTTAAGAGGGATGAAGTTACAGGAGAATAGAGAAAGTTACACAACACAGAACTGCACGCATTGTATTCTTCACCTGACATAATTAGGAACATTAAATCCAGACGTTTGAGATAGGCAGGGCATGTAGCACGTATGTGCGAATCCATAAATGCCTATAGAGTGTTTCTTGGGAGGCCGGAGGGAAAAAGACCTTTGGGAAGGCCGAGACGTAGATGGGAGGATAATATTAAAATGGATTTGAGGGAGGTGGGATATGATGATAGAGAATGGATTAATCTTGCTCAGGATAGGGACCAATGGCGGGCTTATGTGAGGGCGGCCATGAACCTCCGGGTTCCTTAAAAGCAAGCAAGTAAGTAAGTAAGTAAGTCTACATGAAATGTTCCACCATGTAACCACCCCTTGAGGATATACATAGAGCTGCCATCTGTTTTTAAAATTGTGTGCAGAGTTAAAATTTTGAAAAATTGATGGAAGCTTTGTTATGATCCATGCATGATATTATGAAAAAAACATAAAAAATTACACTTGTGCAGCAAAGGGTTAAGAGAATCAGAGTTCAATCCCTTCTCAGAAAGTGTAATGGAATACCATGTTGACAATAGATACACGTACATACAATACGAGTATACTGGGTTTAAACGACATAACCTAGCAAAATCATGTACTGCCCGTATCTCACGTCCTGAGCCGAGAGCTTCCTAGTGCTTATAGCCACGCCTCTTACTGTCGGTGACTCAGGAGAAGACGAGAGCGGACTGAGGAGGAAGGGATGGGAACAGATAACGTACGACAACGCGTGCAATACTTGTACTACAGTAAGCGGAAACATTAAGTCTGCTTCTCTTCAACTTAATTTACTAGTTACTGTGTCGACTATGAGATCGTGAGACGTCTCTGTGCAAGCGATTTATTAAATAATAGTAAGAAGTGTTAATTAACAAAGTATCGAATGTTGTTATAAATTTATTCGTTTTATTGTTTCACATTAAGTTCATTATTTGTATTATTTGTGAGTTGGTATGGTAGAATCTAAGACGAGTCGCAATAACATAGTCTAAGGCCCGATTGTATAAACCATTTAATCTTAGATCAGAGGTTAAATTGATCCTTGTTTCAGCTGAACTTGGAATTTTGTGTTGTATAAAGTCTAATCTGAGATTAATTTGTCTCAAACTAAAGTCAACTTTGACTGAAGAAATTTCTCCGATTAAGTTAGATGATCCAAGTTCAGTTATTTCTTTTCTGTTTGAAATATACGAGTGACAGATTGAGCAAATAAAATATCCATTATTATTAATATTAATAGATATTTCAATTTCAATTTTATTTATTTCAAATATACAGAATAAAGAAATATAATTACAAAACAAACAAAGATATATTAGGTACATTTATATATAGGGTAAACTGTATAGTGATTGACCACTTAAGCTAATGAATAATAAAACAATGAAATAGCGGAAAACAGTGGTAACTTATTGAGAGAATTTTAAAGGCATTGGGTCAAGTGAAGATTCAGAAACAAATCAAAATCAATAAACAAAAGAAAAAATAAAATTTTAATGTAAAGATAAATTGAATAAACACAACAAGTTCACTTTTACAGTTATTGACCGTCTACTGCACAGTTATTGACCACACGCTTATTAGTGATTGACCTTCTACTGCACAGTTATTGAATACTCATTTATTAGTGATTGAACAACACATTTTCACAATTTTCACTTTTTCTTGTCTGTTTCATTTCTCTTCTTCTGATCTTTCTCATTAAGAACTATTCGCCACCGGCGTAGCTCTGTCGGCAAAGGTGTTTGCCTGCCGATCTGAAGTTTCGTTCGGGCGCGGGTTCAATTCCAGCTTGGGCTGATTACCTGCTTGGTTTTTCCGAGGTTTTGCCCAACCGTAAGGCAAAGTTCAGGTAATCTATGACGAATCCTCGGCCTCATCTCGCCAAATACCATCTCGCTACCATCAATCCCATCGACGCTAAATAACCTCATAGTTGATACAGTGTCGTTAAATAACCAAGTTAAAAAAATAAGAAAAGAACTCTTCTCGCTGCCTTTTCTTTCATTTCTTATTCGCTTCCTTCCTTCTCTTGCCTCTTCTTCCATTTTTCTCTTTTGTGCCTTATCAGAAGCAAGTGTGTGTCATTTCTCTGATGTTATTACAAATGGCTTCACCCAGCACCGGACGAGGACCAAAGAACACTTTTCCTTCAACGGGATATTTGCTTCTGGACGCTAAGGTTGCTTTTAGGACACCAAACTTCTTGGCAGCTTCATTTAAATCAAATCCACTGTGGACAGGTTCTGTAGCGTTTCGTAAAGCTTCCCCTGTATAATGCACTTTACCTGGCTTAGGCATTATAATATAGTATCAGTCCTGTAAAAATCCCCATCATTTAACCGATAACATATATAGAATTGGAGCAAATTAGTTATTATTCTAACAAATAATTTATGAACGACCAATCACTGTAGTTTGCGGCCATTCACTTTATAGTGATTGACCACGGGCATTTTTATGTCATATAAAAACTTTAACAAAATAATATTCTGTGGACGGAAACCTTATACCTTTTCTCACACTGTGAGTGTAAAAACGAGCACCAGAATTTATGTATCCTTTGCAGAATAAATAAATTATTGGATGCATTATTCTTAGCAATTTCTCTAGTTACTTACACTTGTTTAGGTTCAGTTGCATTTCCAATCGATTTCAGTCCTCTCAGACAACAGACACTAACTCAGTGGGATGAACAGCGACAACTAACCACAAATAAGGGTTGCTACTAGAGGTATATGCAGGAAAAAGTGAAATCACGATCGTGGTTTATTCACAATATACTTGAAAAAAGGAACCGGTCAATCACCGTATACTGGTCAATAACTACATAGTTTACCCTATTTCTTTCAATTTCTTGCCTTAATACACAAACATTCTTATATTTATAAGGCTCTATCGTGTTCAACAGTATCAAGTAACATAACCTATAATTATATTATGTTTATAACAACCATTATTAATGGATATGATAGGTACATTCATAAATGTTCAATTAACTGTATTACTAAAAGAAAATTGTCGTTTTATAAAGCTTTATTATGTTTAGCAGTATCAAACACCATAACATGATAACAACTTGGAGAACAGTGAACCTTCTTATTGTCCGCCATTATTTACATTGCACAAAAAGAAAAAAACAGTGTCTCCAACAGAGTGTAATACGGAAAGTCGCGAAAAAGTAGTTGTAAAGTCGCTAGATTTCTCATTATCAACAAAGAAAGATTAAATTTTGTCACTATGGGGTGCTAAAAAGGTCACTAAATCCCTATTTAAGCAATATAAAAGTTAAAAGAAATTGTTGTTGAAAAAGAGTGAAAATCGCTAGATTGGGAACACTGAACAAGCCTGTGTAACATGGTCCGCGCATCACGTATTTCACCTGTTTATGCGGTGTTGCCAAATCCTTTTCACGTGAACTTAGATTGCATTTGAACCAAGGTAATTTGATCGCAGAAAAGTTTTATACAATACAAGAAGTGTCTGAACTCTGTTTACTTTTCGATCTTCGATCAGAGTTGATCTTTAGTCAGGGAGTTTTATACAATTGGGCCTAAAACACCCAATCAGTGAACCTAATAAACATGCTTCTGCATATACAGGGATGTCAGTTTCTATAATCACCAGAATTCGTAAGACGAGTCTGGATGTTGGTGAAAGCAGCTTGTCAACACCAGGAAAGCACAGAAAACGGCCAGATCATAGAAATGTAATAATAGACGACTTCGATAAAAGAGTAATTAGGGATGCTATACATAATTTTTATGTAAATCATAAGATAGTACCAACCTCTGCAAAGCTTCTAACTGCTGTAAGAGAAAAAATCAATTTTCCTTGGAGTTCTCAGTTATTAAGGCGAATCATGAAGGGAATGGGGTATCAGTGGAAAAAATGCAGTTCTCATAGGAGATTGTTAAGGGTATATGTACGTGAACAACCACAAATATCAGAAAATGCAGGCTCTAAATTTCTAATTAGGCCTATATAAAAAAATGAACCCACAATTGAATAAAAATTACAAAGTACCACAAGAAGTCTTATTAAAACTTAAATATCTGATAAAAGTATAAAAAAGGTTACTAATAATATTTTTCAAACCAGTTTTATCAGAATATAAAAAGACAAAAAAATTTGCAGCTACATCATGGTCTCTCTGACATCTTTAATATTTTTCCTGCATGTAATAAACACTTATTTCTGAAAAGTAGACTACTCTCAGACATGTAGAGTTGTTTATTTTAATGTAATTAATTTTTTATTTGTCCTATAGAAAATATATTAAAATTTACATAATGTTTTGTGACCTAATTTTTCAATTTTCAAGGAAATGGGCATTATTTTAGTCTACCTTTTGCATAAATTCGTGTTAAATCAGTGTACAAAATTTCAGAATTCCATCTCTAATGGTTGTGGAGTTATGAAATAATATGTGTGAAAATTTTCAAATTTTGGAAAATTTAATTTGAAGTAAAAAGTGAATTTTTAAAGATATTGTGACAACGACGTGAGATTCGAACTCACGACCAGCGTCCCGCAAGAGAGCAGATCGCGCGTGAGCCGACACGGGCTCCACGGAGCAGTGAGGGACGGCGCGCGGCGGAGAGAAGAGAGGGGAAAGGGCCTACTCGGCGAGGGAGTTTGCGCGCGCATCTGGTGCTGGCAGAGAGGAGAGGGATCTGGATTGTTCTCTGGAGTGCTATCTCTGGACACGCGTGGAACTTTCCAGGCTACGTCGCTGTGGTTATAAAAGCAGAAACGCGGGTGAACACGGGCAGTGTGATTCATGATTAGTTCAGTCAGTAAGCCAGTGAACAGAGCAAGCCAGCCAGTCTTGTGTACCGGAGTTCGACTTGAGTGTGCGTCCGCAACTGTGTCAGCATCCGAAGGCCTGAGTTCGAGTGCAGTGGACCGCAGTTGGAGGGACCTGAGTTCGAGTACAGTGGACTGTCTCAGAAGGTCTGTGGTTCGAGATACTGTGAACTCGAGTGACTGAGCTAGAAGAACTGTGAACTGAGAACTGACAGTTCTGATTTGTAAATAGTGCTTTGTAAATATTAGTTAAGATTAACAGTTTATTGTTGTTCGTAATAGTCCAAGTAAATTGTCATTGTCGTCAGTGGAGTGCACTAACGAATACTGTGTTACTGTGTGGAGAGCAAATCCTATTGTTGAGATAATAAAATTAGATTGTTGTCTAGTATAAAACGTTACAATATTATTAGTAACCTTTTTTGTACTTTTATCAGATATTTAAGTTCTAATAAGTCTTTTTGTGGTACCTTGTAATTTTTGTCCAATTGTGAGTTCATTTCCTTATAAAATTTTAGAAATTTATGGCTTGCATTTTCTAATAATATTTGTAGTCATTCACGTACATATACCCTTAATAGAAAGGCCTCATATTGTTGCTTGGAGATGTAAATATTTAAGAGCAATACGCCAATACCGATTATGGAAACGTCCAATAATTTATTTAGATGACACGTGGGTAGACAATAACCTCACATTTAATAAATGTTAGCAGATCGAGACGGAAATTGGCATCTTAAGCAATACTAGTTCGTCATATCGCCTGATTATTGTCCATGCAGGTTCAGAAAATGGATAGTACTCGTATCTGGTTAGGTTTCTTCCGAGGGTTTCCCCAACCATAATGCGAATGTCAGGTAATCTATGGCGAATTCACATCTCGCCAAATACCATCTCGCTATCACAAATCCCATCGGCGTTAAATAACGTAGTAGTTGATACAGCATCGTTAAATACGAACTAAAAAATAAAAATTAGTAGCTTTAATTTCCATACGCATTGTTACTGATTTTTCCTGCACGAGTAATAACCTGGCTACTGCGATGCTTATCTGAGCGATGTTTATAATAATCAGCAGCGATAGTCAAGAAGGTCACATTCTTTCCGCTCGTCTTCTCCTGAGTAAGGACAGTAGGTCTGCTCGGACCGTCACGGCAGCTGCAGCGTGCGGCACGGCAGCATATTACATATTCTGAAAACATTATCCTATGTCATTGCAGGGGTCTTTACTGTTTATAATGATGGAGTCTCTAATCGTGGTTACCACCATCGCTATTATCTCTGATGACAATTTCCGAAAATGTATGTACACACCAGGCCATTCTTCGTTCACTCTGGACAACTGCTGAATTATCATAGAGCAGCGTTTCTCAAAGTATGTTCCGGGTTCTGTGAGCCCTATATGATTTTAAATGTTACTTCATACTTTCTTTTTACTTGGTCATTTAACGACATTGTGTCAACTACTAGGTTATTTTGCATCGATGGGATTGGTGATAGCGAAATGGTATTTGACGAGATGAGGCAGGGAATTCGGCAAAGATTACCTGATATTCGCCTTACGGTTGGGGAAAACCTCGAAAAAAATCCAACCATGTAATCAGCCCAAGCGGGAATCTAACCCCTCCCGAGCGCAATTCTGGATCGATAGGCAAGCGCCTTAGCGGACTGAGCTGCTCCGATGGCTATTTTATACTTAAATGTTACGAAAATATGAATCAATAATAGCATGAAGCCACCGATGATAATAATAATAATAATAATAATAATAATAATAATAATAATAATAATAATAATAATAATAATAATCCAAGAATATGCGTAATAATAATATTCCAATAATATGCGTACATTCGTAAACATATTATGTTGCGGGTTTAATTAACTTCGAATTTTTCTCTTGCTGCGTTCTTTATTTCAACAGCGATGTCCTCATTTGTTCATCTTCTTGGAAGAGACAGTACTTCCATCGGCTCGCACCTCTCCCTCCTCGGCGTTCCCACATACACACGTCAAAACAGACAGCAACGCCACCATAGCTTTTCGATAATCGTTTCTTGCGCGAGCTATAACAGCGTTGCCAAACATAGACGGTCTCAGCCCGAGTAGAAAGGTCAGCTTATCTTGCCGCAAGAGACAACTACCAACTTCTCTGTTAAAAAAAAAATCGTGCTTGCTTCAGCTCAGCAGCTGGGCTAATTCAGAGTCATAATGTGACAACGCTGAAAACAAAAAGCATGCACCGTATGATTTATTATGTTTTGGGTAGGGCACGAGTCAGCAGAGTGGTGTGAGGGAGGTCGTCTAAGCTTAGCGAAAACTGTACATACATACATACATACATACATACATACATACATACATACATACATACATACATACATACATACATACATACATACATACATACATACATACATACATACATACGGGCTATTCCATCTCAAATCGACCGAAATATAGAGAAAATTGACCTTGCAATGTTTAAATAAAATGAAACTTTTTCTGTCCGTTGACAATTGTGATACAATGCTTTGTGCAAAGTTTGAGGCATCAGAACTTCATAGTGTTTAAATTAAAAATATTTAAATTTATCGTATTTTCATAAAATTAGCAACTTAAAACTGTTGTGGCTCCGAAACCCTTTCACCCAATGATCAAAATCATGGTTTATTTTATGCCGAGAAATTAAAGTTTATATTGACATGTAAACAGTTTTTCTTACTTTTTATGCAAATGGAGAAATTTAGATTTTCTTCATTAAGACTCCTTTGCCCACGAAAAATGTTTTTAAAATATGTGGTTAGATTCCACATTGAAAGTACAAATAAACACATATTTTCTACTGGTGTGCCGTTGATAAGAAAGTATTGAAAATATCAAATAAAGAAAATAAATAATACACGCGTGAACTAATCAGCTGACTGTAGGTAGTCGAGACAAGCAAGGCCAGGAGACAAACACGTGATGTGTCGTCTAGCAGTCATGGCTGGGCTAGCTTTATCACAAGTTTTCATAAACACAGGAGTAAAATGACGCCCAATGCTCGCATATCTTCAGCTGTCGGCCAGTGTGTGGGTTACTGCGCCGTTCAAGTCTAGGCGTGTGAAAAATAATCTATTTAATGCCCTCGAAACTTATTGCCGTACCACTAACCAAACAATGCCGAATCCCTCTTAATAATGCAAGGTTTTTTCTCAATATTTTTTACATTTTTACAAATGGGCAAAACGCCTAAAAGTAAGTAAAATCAGATTATCCGTCTCTCTGTATACAATAAAAGTAGCTAAGTATTACTTCTTATAATAACCTACTAAATGTCATCTTCAAAATGAGCTCCCGTTCAATGTTCTGCAGTAAATGGTTCCAGAGTTCTGAGCGCTGAAAGAGGCTTGTTTTTATAAAATACGCTAAATTTGTCGCTCAATAGTACGAAAACCGTTTGACTTTCTATAGTATATTTTTGAAAATGCACTCTCCTCAGCACCTTGTATAAATAGGGAAAAAGTTAGAGTATTAAAAAAATGCGAGGTTTCTGTACTGATCGATTTCATATGGAATAGCCCATACATACATACATCATACATACATACATACATACATACATACATACATACATACATTCGCATGCATGCATGCATGCATGCATACATACATACATACATACAAGCATGTCCGTTTACATACATACATACATACATACATACATACATACATACATACATATATACATACATACAGGGACATCATTTTATTTTTACTTCAATTTTTATTGTACCTGCGTTTCTAAATGTACTTGACTCCCACCTCTTTCACTAATGTCCTTGCTAACGTCAGTCAAACAAACTTACGGCCACTGTTGCTAGCAGTGAAATAAACAGTACAGGGTACAGTGTGTTTCAGAAATATGTTGCATTTTCTATAGAAGAAAGAGCTTATATTATTGAAGTTTGTTTTTCAACAAGGTATCGTGTACGAAGGATAACTGAATTTATCTAGATGTAGACTGAGCACAAGTGAAGATTAGAGTTACCGAAAGTACGGTACCCTATAATATGGTGCGGTACTTCACAGCATTATTTAAACAAGAGTTTTGTTTTACTGTTTGTAGGTATGAAGGACAATGATGGAAACTGGAATTACAATATAACCGAATGTGAACAACAGTTTTTTTCACAATTTCCTGATTATATCATTACGGAATATTATCGTAGAAATATCATTAATCTGGTAGATAAATTTAGAGCAACAGAGCGTACAGAAAGGAAGAAAAGTGTAATAAGGCCAACAAAGGTGACAAGATGCTGTAGAAGATGCTAGAGAAAGGATGCAGCGAGGTCCTAATAAGTCGGTGAAGAAGTTAGCTGTAGAACTTGGGGTTTGTTACGGAAGTGCTCACAAAATTCTCAGGAATAAATTAGGTTAGTAATATGCTGAATAAAGTAGACATTACATAATGAATATAACCGCCTGAAGACTTGATTTTGTGAAAAAAAATTGTTACTAGTCTACTGTTTTTTTTTATAAAATACTGTAAAAGTAATTATCAAACTGAAAATCGTAATACTGTACTTCCCTGTAACATAAATGGATACACTACTTTTCTCTCCTCCTATAGCTAGTAAAATGATTTGTTTACATATTGCACTAGCAACTCCAAACTCCTGTAATGGAAGGGGGGTAACAGTGTTTCCGAGTATAGCCAGGTTAATGTTAAAAAAAGTTGGTAAAAATAAAGTGATGTCCCTGTACATACATACACAGTCTGACGCCATATTCTTTACACGGTGATCAAACATTTCTGTCCGGTAGGCTACGCTCTTTCCCATTGTCTGTATTCTAAGCTCGAGCCTTAGAGACGAAGTCTGCTTCCCGTAGCTCCTTTGTCCCTGGTCTCCAGCTCCTTTCACAAGATCAGCTCTCAGTAGATTCTTTTGCTCTGAAATCGAGCAGTTGACGATCGCTACTCGAAGCCTGTGATGTTTGTGGAGTCAACACTGGAACAAATCGCGATGTTGACTCGTCGCGCATGTTTACATATGCATGAACAGTTGCGATGTGGTAGTAATATCGTCGTCATCTTTTGTAGCGTGCCAGCTAGACTTGGCTGCTTCGCCAAGGCCTCGTCGTCGCATCCAATCCGTGTACTTAGTTCCCTTCATAAAGGAGATGATTACAGCCCTTGTTAACAAGATTACCCCTCCCGCTCCGTGTGATGAATGTTTTTAGAAGTTGAAGGTTGGCAGCGCTGTAAAATGTTATATTTTCTGGTAAATTGCTCTGTAATGTCGCTCTCAATGCCATTGTTTCTGTTGGTCCTGTTATTCGCCTTTACTTCTCCAAGCGGATAGAATAATAAGTCTGTAGTTGGAGTGAAAACATTATTTTTTATTGAGAGTTGTATATGTTCCTGGTGACGTTATCCTTGATTCCTTACCTATGATACTAAAATTTAACATAATGATAGTGTCTCCTATACAGGACCTGAGTTCATGCGTTCTTGGATTTGATTAATTGATTGATTGTTTGATTGATTGATTTCACGAGGGCTGGATTCGAGAAGATCCTTGCACTTGGACCGTTTAGGCGTATTGTACGCCCTATATTTTATTTATTTATTTATTTATTTACCATGTTGAAAATACCGGTTCTCATCCGATCATCGAAGTCAAGCAACATTGGGCGTGGTCAGTACTTGGATGGGTGACCGCGTGGGAACACCACGTGACGTTGGCGAAATTTTTTTTTATCCCGGCCGAGGTCAATGGCATTTAAGTGTGTTTAAATGCGACAGGCTCATGTCAGTAAATTTACTGACAAGTAAAAGCACATCATTGTATATTTATGAAGCCCTAAATTTCGTCAAAGAAAATTCACATATGTTGACACATATGAATGATGTTCATATATTCAACACCAGAAACCGTGACCTTTTTGACATACCTAAGTGTAGGCTAACTAAAACTATGAATCATTATTTTATTATGTCTTTAAAAATAGCAAATAAATTTTCGAGATATCTTTTTAATCTGGAAAGGAAGTCTTTTAACAGACTTGTCTCTGGTTGGTTAATCAACAAACCATTTTATGAAATTAATGAGTTTTTAATGTCAATGTTGTTGAGAGTTTTTGAATTAGTTTTATCGTTTTGTTGTTTATTTTTTATTACTGACTTTGTCAATTGCACAATGTTGTGTGTTCTGACTGTACAACACTCAATATACTGAATATACTGAATTTTTGTTTACTTACTTATTTATTTATTTATTTATTTATTTATTTATTTATTTCTATTTATTCTATTTATTCTATTTCTATCTATCTATTTATTCTATTATCTATCTATCTATTCTATCTATCTATCTATCTATCTATCTATCTCTATCTCTATCTTATCTCTATTCTATTCTCTATCTCTATCTCTATCTCTATCTCTATCTCTATCTCTATCTCTATCTCTATCTCTATCTCTATCTCTATTCTATCTCATTCTATCTCTATCTATCTATCTATCTATCTATCTATCTATCTATCTATCTATTCTATTCATCTATCTATCTATCTATCTATCTATCTATCTCATCTATCTATCTATCTATCTATCTATCTATCTATCTATCTATCTATCTATCTATCTATCTATCTATCTATTCATTCATTCTATTC
This sequence comes from Periplaneta americana, assembly GCA_025594305.2. Lineage (NCBI taxonomy): Eukaryota > Metazoa > Arthropoda > Insecta > Blattodea > Blattidae > Periplaneta > Periplaneta americana. The sequence continues at coordinate 25,643,913 of JAJSOF020000025.1, read as the reverse complement.
TATCTATCTATCTATCTATTATCTATCTATCTATTGATCTATCTATCTATCTATCTATCTCATTCTATTTATTTATTTATTTATTTATCTCTGTCTCTGTCTGTCTGTCTGTCTGTCTGTCTGTCTGTCCTCACGTCATGGCGGATGAGATGTAGTCCAGTTCTTAATCCGCGATCACCCACTAGACAATGATTACAACTTAACAATGTCTATAGCAACATAAGTATATAACAAGTATCTGTTTAACAGTTTTTTAGATTATAACACTGTTATTAGGCCTGCTTCTTCATTTACTAATGTCATGTAATTTATTTTTCTAACTAATTTATACCAATTCATCATCAACACATAATAGAAAAATAGTGAACCCTTATATTTGAAACCATTAACATTAACTTTTTATTTTTCTGTATTAAATTACTTAAAAATTATTTTGTTATTTGCTATGATGCCTTTCGATATATTAATTATATATATTTCATAGCTTCTTATCGTGTCCGAATATTCAACACCTATAGTCTCACTTCAGTTAGTGCCGTGACCTTATCTTCCCATCTAATTTTAATTCTAAAAAGAAATTTCCCTAATGTATGCTGATTGCTGGCGTTTGGGGAAGCATTATTTTTTTTTATATGTTACTATAGTGTTTATGTTGAAGACTAAAAGACTCTATGAAGGATTACGAACGCTCCCAAGACCAAAAACACAAAAATTTTGATAGAGACAACCCCCAGAAGGACCACAAGCGAAATCAGGGGAACTCGACACAAAACACGGTGTCAGAATCTTCCCGAGATATACTTTCATTCGAAAGATGACAGCACACTCCAAACAAAGATAATTATTTGAGGGTAATCACTTTGGCGCCTTTACTAAAGGCTGGTTCACAATAAACCGGGAACGAAAACGACAACGAGAACGAGAACAGAAATAATGTAAAAATGTATTTAAATGGGAGCATTTACAATTAACTATTGTGAATGCTCACATTTAAATACATTTATTTTAACATTATTTCCGTTCTCGTTCTCGTTCTCGTTGTCGTTTCCATTACCGGTTTATTGTGAACCAGCCATAACCTGTAATACAGTAATTTGTGCATATTTAATATCACACACATCCAGTCAAAATACAATAAACTAAAGATGGTATATTATATTTCATGAACGAAGAGAAAAGTGTAACTGACATTCATTGTGTTCATTGCCCTCTTTGGACGTAAAACACAAGTTGAAGCCACAAGATCCACTTACACAGAGGTTAAAAACAGTCAGCACATATCTCGTGTAGTTCGACTTTTTTCACTAGGAACAGTGCTTGCAATGGCTACTTTTCCTAATCGTGTCGAGATCTCCCAAAATGATGCTATATACCATATGTCTGCTCTTAAATTGTACAGATTTTAATTTTTCGATTTCCTGAGAAGTGGTGTACAAATTTTAATTGTCGCACTCATTCTTCATAAATTTACGAAATTTGAGCGGAAAATTAATTATTTATTTTTATTTTTGCTATTGATTTTTATCTTTTAAAATGGTATATTACATATCACTATACTAATTAGGTATATTATATTCAAATATCATGGCGCAACAGTAACAAATATTGACACTCGGGAGAAAATTAAACGCAGAATAAATATGGGAAATGCCTGTTATTATTCGGTTGAGAAGCGTTTGTCATCTAGTCAGCTCTCAAAAAATCTGAAAGTTAGAATATATAAAGCAGTTATATTACCTATTGTTCTGTATGGTTGTGAAACTTGAACTCTCACTTTGAGAGACGAACAGTGATTAAGGGTGTTTGGTTCTTAGGAAAATATTTGGAGCTAAGAGGGTTGAAGTTACAAGAGAATGGAGAAAGTTACACAACACAGAACTGCATGCATTGTCTTCTTCATCTGACATAATTAAGAACATTAAATCCAGACGTTTGAGGGCATGTAGCACGTATGGAGGAATCTAGAAATACACATAGAATATCAGTTGGGAGGCCGGAGGGAAAAAAACCTTTGGGGAGGCCGAGACGTAGATGGAAGGATAATATTAAAATGAATTTGAGAGAGGTGGGATATGATGATAGAGACTGGATTAATCTTGCACAGGATAGGGACCGATGCCGATGGGGGCTTATGTGAGGTCGGCAATGAACTTCCGTGTTCCTTAAGTAAGAACTATTACATCCATTTAATTTTTCGCTTTTCCGAGGAGGGGTATAGTATGTGTTTAAGTTTCATTTTAATGCTTATTTTCCGTAAGTTTAGTTTTTCCATACAAAACGAACCTTTTCTCAGCTTTTACTTAATGTATAAAGCTTAAATTTTCAGGAATTCTGTACTTGAAGGATTTACATATAGACCCTACTAAAACAGTGTTTTTGAAATTTGTCAAATTTTGGAGCTGTTACCGAAGCTAATGCACTCAAAATCGCTGAAAAACAAAATGTACGGATGACGATAAAAATTACTTTTCAATTCAATAAGGAAAGAAGTTAAAGAAAAACTAGTTTCAGCATGAAGCCAAATTATGTGTTGAAAACTGTAAAAACAATCAGCTGTTTAGCTTCAATAGTGTTTTGAGAAAATATCCTTATGTACGACAAAAATTTAACATTGTCAGGATAGGCAATTCCATGTCCCGTAAACTAATTGCATTGAGATCAGTTCTTTATCCTTAATTTCTAGGTGCTTCCATATGCGTTACTGTTTTTAAACCTCTGATATTTGAGATTAAAGTGCTATAGGCATAATCGTTGTTTCAAAAGCCGGAATCACTCACCAAAGCAATTCTGTCAAAATACAAGTGTCAACAAGCAACTAAAGAAATTTCGAGTTGACAAGCATTTGTTTCTCAAGCACTTCATATCACTTTTTCCTCCACCATTCGACAGTTACTTCAGAGCCGTTAACATTGATTGAATTGTATTTTGTGCATGAAGGTATATACTAAAATTTGAAGCGCCGATGAAAGGTTTAGCCACAAACACTGCTGTGTAACAACCACTTGGTCCATGACAAAGACCACGCGGCGTTCGGCCCTCATGGCTGCTTAAATGGAATCCATTTAGTTGACGCGCTAGCTGTATTGTCCCTCCATTTTGTGTATTGAAAATCTCTCTACCAAAATTTAAATTAATTTAGTCCGTAATTAAATTGGTTCGTTAGTGTATGGATAGCTGCATAAAACCAGGCCATTTAAGCTTACTTTCAGCCCGCGCGATTCAATTACTGCTCCCCGAGTGCTTCCGTTCAGTAGCAGACCCATTGTCCACTCACTTGTGAATCGGATGCTAGAAGAGGGAGTATCCTTTCAATGGCATTTATTTTTTAACAAGTGAACGAAATTTCGCTCATTGCTAAATTTATTTCCTGGTACGAAGTATTGGCATCCCAGTCTTATCGTTAACGGATCGACTATAGCGTAGTCAATGTACGCATGAAACTGAGGTTGAATTCCCTGACTTCAAGCGGAATTTATGATAGATGGATGTGTGGATGGACGGATGAATAAATGTAGAGAGATAAATGGATGGATGTATGGATGGACGGATGAATAAATGTAGAGAGAAAAATGGATGGATGTATGGATGGACGGATGAATACGTGTAGACAGATAAATAGATGGATGTATGGATGGATGAATACGGATGAATATGTATGGATGGACGTGAATAAATGTAGACAGATAAATGGATGGATGTATGGATGGACAGATGAATAAATGTAGAGAGATAAATGGATGGATGTATGGATGGACTGATGAATAAATGTAAAGATAAATGGATGGATGTATGGATCGACGGATGAATAAATGTAGAGAGATAAATAGATGGATGTATGGATGGACGGATGAATACGTGTAGACAGATAAATGGATGGATGTATGGATGGACGGATGAATAAATGTAGACAGATAAATGGATAGATGTATGGATGGACGGATGAATAAATGTAGAGAGATAAATGGATAGATGTATGGATGGACAGATGAATAAATGTAGAGATAAATGGATGGATGGATGGATGGATGAATAAATGTAGAGAGATAAATGGATGGATGGATGGATGGACGGATGGAATAATAAATGTAGATAGATAAATGGATGTATGGATGGACGGATGAATAAATGTAGACAGATAAATGGATGGATGTATTGATGGACGGATGAATAAATGTAGAGAAATAAATGGATGGATGTATGGATGGACAGATGAATAAATGTAGAGAGATAAATGGATGGATGGATGGATGGACGGATGAATAAATGTAGATAGATAAATGGATGGATGTATGGATGGACGGATGAATAAATGTAGACAGATAAATGGATGGATGTATTGATGGACGGATGAATAAATGTAGAGAAATAAATGGATGGATGTATGGATGGACAGATGAATAAATGTAGAGAGATAAATGGATGGATGGACGGATGAATAAATGTAGATAGATAAATGGATGGATGTATGGATGGACGGATGAATAAATGTAGAGAGATAAATGGATGAATGTATGGATGGACGGATGAATACGTGTAGACATAAATGGATAGATGTATGGATGGACGGATGAATACGTGTAGACAGATAAATGGATGGATGGATGGATGGATGGATGGACGGATGAATACGTGTAGACAGATAAACGAATGGACGGATGGGTGGGTGAGTAAATGTATCGATAAGTAGATGTGTGGGTAGATGATTGGATGGATGCATGGGTCGGTAAATAGATGTGTGTGTGGTAGGTGAAAGGATGGGTGGTTGGGTAGTTAATTAGATTGATAGGTGGGTGGGTAAGTACGAGTAAGTATGTGGGTAAGTGAATGATTGGGTGACAAGTAAATATGGGTAGGTGGATGGATGCATGGGTCAGTGGGTAAGTGTATGTGTGGGTGGATAGATGGACGGATGCTTGGGTCAGTGGGTAAGTAGATGTATGTGTGGGCAGATGGATGTATGGATGCATGGGTGGGTGAGTAGATGTGTGGGAAGTGGATGGATGGATTGGTGGATGGGTGAGTGGGTAAGTAGATGTGTGGGTAGGTGGATGGATGGATACATGCATGGGTAGGTGGTAAGTAGATGTAAGTGTGGGCAGATGGGTGGATGAATGGATTGGTGGATGGGTGGGTGGATAAGTAGATGTGTTAGTAGGTGGATGCATGCATGGGTGAGTGAGTAGTAGATGTGTGGGGGGTAGGTAGATGGATGGATGCATGAGTGGGTGGGTAGGTAGATGTATGTGTGGATGGTTGGGTGGATGAGTTGGGGATGATGTCTGACCCGACCAGACCGAGCGACTGCTGGGTGGTTGGGGGATATAGCCTTACAGGTTGTTAAAAAAAAAAAAGCATTCAATATTCTCAGAGGTGGTAGTATTCATCAGAATAAAAAAAGTCTATGATGTTGATAACCAAGTGTTCATATCTCGGAAGTTATTGATTTTAAGACCCATATTTATTAGATTGTTTTCTGTTTTGATGAGTACTGCCACTCTCAAAATATCGTACACTTTTGAATGTTTTAGGGCTGTTTTCTCTGTTTCATTCACGATGATTGTGTTAATAAATCCTATCATTATCAGTTGAATATATAGGCTAAATAAGGACAAAATTGTGCTGTACTTTGTCTGCTGCTGTTAAACCTACCTCGAAACTAACAGCGCTCCACTCCGCCAATGACCTAACAAAATAGATGATGTCCAGCTTTCGGCTTTTCTTCTGTTCAAAATTTTCTCAATTATTTCAATGGAACAGTGAGCTACGAATTGAAACAGATGGGTAATAGGCTTGCAGCTCACATTTTTATTATTCAATGTCCAAAGACCCTTTGCAGGGACAAGGGTTGGCACATATTTAAATCTATGATTCCTCTCTCTTCTCAGTTCACTCACCTAGATTCATATTTTCCGGCACACTAAACAATTCAAATACGCTGATATTATTCCTCTTCTGTCGGACCGTCTTCTTTAAGAGATACTGCGTTGAATTCATTATGAAGTGTGTACGATCTAATTTACAGCGTTTACTCATTTGTCTACAAGTGAAAGCAGATGTATTCAACACTCTTAAATTACTCCGCTCACGTATGTGCTCCATGAAACAATTTCCTCACTTCCTCAACAAGATGCAAAGACAAACGAGTTTCATTATTTTCTACATCTCTACCTCACAAATAGCCCAAAACGTAATTTTTATTAAGACAAACGAGGATTTGTAGCTGACGTCTCAAATGAAAATTCACATCAGAAATGTTTCCTGTAGACTGACATTTATTTAGGACTGCGACTCTGAAATAAATGTACGGGATAAAGTTCTAGCTGACACTTCCACAGAAGACAGTGATATTCAGTATAAAAGGATTTATATACAAACAAAAATAAAGTATCATTAGTAACACTACAAGAAAATTCGTTTTCTCTAAGTTTGTTTTCGGTTTTACTGAAGACAAATTTTACATAACTTCTTATGTTTTATGAAGTAAATTATTGAAAGGTCCAATATTAAATAACGAATTTAGAACATTTTGAGACGAATAATACTATCGGCATCGCCTTCAATTTTAATTTCATTGCTGATAATATTCTAATTGTGTTTAATAATATTCAGGTTTATCATAATACAAGCAAATGGAACACTATTCATTGTTACAAATTCCGTTTTCTGACCTACATTACATTTTGACCACCGCTACTACTAGTGACACCTTTTTATTCAAATTACGATTTTTTTCCGCCGATTTATCTCAACTTAAATTTTAATATATTTAGTATTTTAACGTCATTTATGCCTCTATTTTTTCTCCTAAATCATTTTGTTATTCACCTTAGGTGGCAAATGACAAAATAAATAAACACACCATCACCACAAGGAATTTTCATCCAGTTCCAAGCTAGGAATATACCAGTAATAAAAAATGAACCACATTTTTGGAGCTGCACATACAAATATTATGATGCTAGCAAGACGTCTTGAGCTGTTGCTTTTGCAGTGCACCCAAATCTGGTAATCTTAGAACTGCACTAACCTTTACATGTAATTCACTAGAAGTCAATAAATAAAAGGTGTGGTAGTAGCCTGTACTCCTCATTTGTATATCTATTCTCAGAGCTGCATATTTAAGCAATTTTCCAGCTTCGTACTTAAATTATATTTCATCATTTATATTTCTGGGAGGTCTTGGTGCTACTGTCATACATTATATCTAGTCCATTTGCTTCAAATTTTCTGTCAGTTTGTATTTGAAAGTGCCACAATAACTATAAGATAAAGGTTGGTAACATTGTGATACGAGCGAGAGAAGGACCGGTTTTATGCAGAAACTTGACCACGAATATTCCCTTAATATGTTGACGCAAAAAACCGATCTTCTTCTTCTCGCTCAATAAAATTGTATTAAATTCTCAAAAAGAACTATCACAATATTACTCATATCACAATATTACGAACCTTTACCCTATATAATGTTGAAATAGACTTCCCTGGTGAAAAAAATGTTAATTCTACCTTTAATACTTTTATAATTATGATCGAAAACGTGAAACTGTGTCAATTATCATGTCCATTTAAATACCTGACAAAACTTCCCTTCTTCAGTAAATTTGTCTCTCATTTCCCGTAACTTAGGTTTTCCAAGCCCGTTTTCCTCATAACTTCCACATTTTTAGGTAAATTCATAAAATGTTGCATGTAAGTGTACATCATACCGAAAAACAAACCGTTATGTAAGTAGCGAGTAGTGAGAATGGTCGGTCCCCCATGGAATCGAACCTGGTCTACGAGAGTGAAGACCTTAGTGCATTCGGATTTTAACTGCAGCTTTGGTAGAAGCCCGCGACGTCAATCTAAAGTAATGACTTCATGGCTGGGAAGTGCACACTTACAGTTTGAAAAATGCTGAAAATATTTAACGAAGTATCCTGAAGGTCCGTGTCTCATTTCTTTTAGGACTCATTCCGACATTTATCTTTAAGTGTGTTACGCAAGTGCCTTTTTTCTAGATTTTATTTTTTTATGTTATCACTCAATAAACAGTTGCATTTTTTATTTTTGAAGAATTAACTCAAGTAACTTATATGCTGAAATGTAAGTACTAAAGAGATAGATTGTGGAGAATATTTTCTGTGTGAATTGCGCAATATAAATGCCAAGAATGGTCATCAATCCGAATTTAAACAAATTTCAGTTGTGAACAAATAGGGTTCTGTGGGTATGATTTCTAATTGCGGTGAATTTGTGTTGAAAATTTACGGTACTAGGGGTGGTATGAGTTTATCTAGGCATGCCAAAGTGGAATTTCTGTTGAACAAATACGATGCTGGGGACATATATAACTTCATCTCGGCGTGTCAAAGTGGAATTTCTGTTGAACAAATACAGTACCGGAGATATATAAATTCATCTCAGCGTGTCAAAGTGGAATTTGTGTTGAACAAATACGATGCTGGGGCGATATAGACTAACTTCATCTCGGCGTGTCAAAGTCGAATTTCTGTTGAACAAATACAGTACTGCAGAGATATAAATTCATCTCATCGTGTCAAAGTGCGATTTGTGTTCCACAAATACTGTTCTGAGAAGCAATTGGTTTCTAATCGAGGCGAATTGAAGTCTAAAATTTGCGTTAAACAAAATCGGTCGTCGGGAGGTAGGACTTCACATCTCAGGAGTTGACGTCTCGGTGATGAAAGTGTAAATTTGTGGTGAATAAATCATTGGCAAAAGTGCAAAACCCTTAAGTCCGCAGAACGTTCTCATGACACGAGATTTTGCATTTCACCAACGAAATCTTGTTCTGGGTTCTGGGGAGGTAGGATTACAAACCTCGGCGAGTCGAAATGGAATTTTTGGCGAAAAAATGTAATCGTGGAGAAGTATGAATTTATATCTCGACGAATCAAAGTTTACAAAAACGATCGTCAAGAGGTAAAATTTTACATCTCGGTGATCGAAGTGGAAATTTGTGTTGAACAAATACAGTTTTGAAGAGTGGGTATGAAGTCTCATCGAGTCGAATTGTAGTTGTGACGAACAGAAACACTTTTGATGAAGTATGAGATAAGTTCTTTGCGAATCTGAGTGGAATGTTTGGTCCATAGAGACTGTCTTTTGGAGGTACGAGTTCACATCTCGGTAATCGAAATCTAAATTTGTGTCAGAAGTAGATACTGTTCTGTGGAGGTATGGGTTCACATCTCCATGAGTTGAAGATGGAATTTATTTATATATATATTTATTTACTTACTTATTTATATAATTGTTTATTATTTATTTATTTATTCTGGTGTAGTTAAGGCCATCAGGCCTTCTCTTCCACAACACCAGGAATGCAAATACAATAATAGAAATAAACAGAAAAAATACACTATATACAAAGTAAAGCTACACAAGAAATAAAGAGAGAGAGAGAGATAAAACACTATAAATAAAGTAAAATCACACAAAAATATACACAGGTTGCAGTCACACAAACTAACATAAACAAGAAACTTGCAATTTTAATCTAGATTAAAAAGGAAAAAGAAACACAAATCAATACTTCTAGCAATATCTAAAAAACATTAACTAAGACAAAATTTTCCAATTTAATTTTGAATTGTGATAAAGTCCGGCAGTCCCTGACGTCATTAGGTAACGAATTCCAAAGGCGAGGTATTTCTACAGTATAGGAAGATGAGTATAAAGACGTTCTATGATGAGGGATAGAAAGAAGTGCTTGATGTCGGTTTCGAAGAGTTGTAAGAAATTGAAAGCGCCATAGCAGATAATTCAGAGTAGAAGTATGCATGATTCTAAAGAGATAAGACAGTGAATGTATTGTTCTTCGTTCCTTCAGACGCGCCCATGAAAGCAACTGGAGGGAAGGTGTTATATGGTCAAATTTACAAGTATTGCAGATGAATCGTATGCACACATTATGAACACGTTGTAGTCTCTCAGCTAAGAGTGAACTTACATTAGTTAGCAAGGAATCGCAATAATCAAAATGGGGCATTACAAGCGTCTGAATAAGATTCTTTTTTAGACTAAGTGGTAGAAATTCTTTCATATGAAACAAGGAGTGAAGCTGAGAAAATATTTTTTTTGCAAGTGTGTGTTACTTGAGTGTTCCAATTTAGATCGCTATCCATAAAAATGCCAAGATTTTTAACGGTTTCACTGTATTTAACAATAATGCCATTCAATATTATATGTGGTATAGTACTACTATCAAGAGTGCTTCGTAGACGATTATGTCCCATTACGATTGCTTGCGATTTCTCTGGATTTAACCTTAATCCAAATTTGTGTGCCCAGTGGTGCACAGTAACGATCGTGGAGAGGTATGAGTTCTCATCTCGGTGATCGAAATGTAAATTTGTGATGAACAAATACGGTTCTTGGGAGGTATGGTTTGAAATTTTCTGAGCTTAAAGCGGAGTTCGTGCAATACTTCTTGGAGAATTTCCCTTTTATTTTTTATCATTTCAACGCTTTCCGTTATAATCATAATCTCTATTAATTCAGTGAGAAAAGTAGGGCAAACAAAAAGTCAACACTGAAGCTCACATAATAAAAGAGAGTATTGGCTTTGAAGGAAACACAACACAATGTTCTAAGCCTGAGCCCGAAAGGCGCCGTCTTGCAAAGCCACTGGTGCCGGCTTTGTTCCAGCTGGCCGCTGTGCTAATCCTGTTCGATTTCAGAGAAGTCGAGCTGTGGTCTTGAACGGTTAAGCTCGCAAACAAAGACATGGGCTTTCGAACGTGGGGTAAGGAATAATAATTTAATATTGACCAAAGGTTTAGAGGGTGAATTGTAGTGGCATCGACCAGCTTTGTAACTCTCGAGGCTGGCAGCTTTATCAGGTGCCAGTAACAGTTTCTTTATTGGTGAAGTTACTCTGTGCTTCAACTCGGCGATTCATATACACTTCTTTCACAGACATGGGAAATTTTAGAATGCTGGTAGAGGTTTACTTGATAATATATTCTTTGTTCTACACAAACTTAAGTATGCGAGTAATATATAATAACTAGTGGCTTGTGCAGCAAATGCTGCTGCAAACTAAGTTCATTAGACGTTCAAATAAAAATTTTTCAGATTTATTTTCAATGAAGAATACTTGTCTTTTTGATAGTTATTTGCTTCCATAATAATGAAACATACTCCCTCTGAATGGATTTTTTTAGGCCAAATACTTTTTCTTGAACCTATCCAACTTCAGTTTTTGAGTTTCAACGCAAAAACGCAAGTATCAATGTCAGGACGATAGCAGTAGCTATTTCAGGTCATTGTGGATTGTAGGCAAATGTTAAAAAAAAGTCAGGTTTGCTAAACTTTCGAACAATAGCATTTTCGTATAGCTGCTGCATGTAGTACTTGAAATGTAGACGGTAAAATCATTTTATCCTACTAAGAGATCTTGCTGAAATGATCTGGAGACTACAAAAATTTCTAGGCCTCTTATTTTATCAGTAAGTAATACCTTTTATCTTTCCTTAGGAACTGTAATTTTTGCGCTCTTTCGAGCCAATACTGAAGACAATGTCACTTATCAATATCTACACTACACCGCCATTAAGATATGAAAAAGACCCAACCCCACTGGGTTAATAAGTATAAAAATATTTTATTTTTAATAACGATATTATTGTCTTACTTAAGTTTTGTAGTTATATATAGCAGCCACTCAGTAAATTATAGAAATGAAGATCTAAATTAAGATATTCTCTACATTTACTTACATAACCACAAAACGTTTCACTTTCATGTCATCAATATAGCATCAGTATTATGTACAATTAATGAAAAATAGATGCATCATGATATTAACTACAGTAATATTTAATTTCTAATGGTAATAATGTCATCAAACCACCTCAAGTTTCGTAGATTTGAATATCCAATACACAGCTGTACTCAGAAAATTATACACTGCAGAATCAGTTTTTAATAACAAATTGAATTGAGCTCTTTGTGGCATACTTAGAAAATGATATCACTCGGCCTCAACCACAGACATAAAATTCTTAAGAAATTAAATTGTGAAGTAAAAGATAATCTAAGAATAAATGTTATTTCTCAGGACAATTGGCTACAGTATTTTCAACAACTATGGTCTACATCAACACAATCTCTCACGCTTCCATTTTCAACTAATCCTTTCTTGGAGTCAATTTCTATGGATGAACTACAAAGAGTCTTGGCTAAATTGAAAAACAATAAATCTCCAGGAGAAGATTTAATAAATAGTGAATTATTTAAATATGCTAGCCATAAATTTCTACAAAGATTTTTGAGATTTTTAAATTTGATTTGGGAGGGACAAGGATTTCCCGAAAGCTGGACTAAATCTATTGTAATTCCTATACATAAGAGAGGAGATTTGAAAATTACGGATAATTATAGAGGAATAAGTTTATTGAACGCAGGATATAAAATTTATGCAAATATTTTGAAAAACAAACTCAATAAGCATTACGACAATATTATCAGTGAGGAACAAAATGGTTTTCGTCGAGGAAGATCCTGTTGTGATGGATATTTCGCATTGAAATTACTGGTTGAGAAACATAGAGAATTTAATTTAGAAACGCATATGGCATTCATTGACTTTAAAAAGGCTTTTGATAAAGTCAATCGGAATAATTACTTCAGATTTTGGCAGATGATCAAGTACCTCAACAGATTACACAAAATATTTACAATATATATATAAAACAACCATCATAGCAATTCGAAGCAACAATAAACTTTCACAGTGGCGACCCATTTATAGTGGAGTACGACAAGGCTGTGGCCTTTCACCACTTCTGTTTATTATATATATAATATATATATATATATATATATATATATATATATAAATAGAATCATTCAAGATTGGCGACAGACACGACATGGATTTATTCCAATTAATCGAAATTTGCAGCTTGATGCTTTACTTTTCGCTGATGATTTAGTTCTCATGGCATCAACTGAAGATGATTTACAATATTCAGTACACAATTTAAATAAGGTCAGTGAAAAATATAACATGGAAATTAATATTGAAAAATCGAAAATCATGTCATTTTGTGGGAAATTCCCTGTACCAAGCAAAATCTGTTTGAATAATAAGATAATAGAAAGAGTAAATACCTTCACTTATCTTGGCTATACACTATCACCTTATGATGAAGTAGATATTGCTGAAAAATATGTAAATATAATAAAACAATGGGGATCATTAATAAAATCATGAAACCCTCACTAGTACAAAGACACACAAGAATAGGCTTGTATAAAACCTTAGCACAGCCAGTATTAAGCTATGGTAGCGAAGCGTGGACTGTGAAGAATAAAGATGTCAGTAGAATAACAGCAAGTGAGATGAGGTTTATGAGAGCAACAGCTGGATATACTCGCTGGGATCATAAAAAAATGAGGACCTAATGCAAGAACTTCAAATAGAACCCATTATGCAGTTCATCAGCAAATATCAACTTCAGTGGAAGGGTCATCTCGAACGAATGAATCGATGCAGAATTCCAAAAGCACTGCTTCATTACCATCCATATGGCAAAAGATCTCTAGGCCGTCCAAAGAAGAGATGGACTGAAAATTCTAGTTTGAGACCGTAACAGGCCACTTGGCCTAATACTTGTTAGGAAGATGATGATGATGATGATGATGATGATGATGATGATGATGATGATGATGAATTGAGCTGTAAATAAATGTCAGCAATCCTGCAGGTCACGGCCTTCGTGTAATAGCCTATTGTTTATTGTAGTGTGTGTTTTGTTCTGAAATTCAATCAAGTCGGCCGTGAATGCAATTAATTAGTTCTCAAAACTGACGAAAGATGGATTTTGGAAAAAGGAAAATGATGTAGGAAAATTGACATTTCACTGAAAACTACTACTTTTCCGAAAAACTTTGGGTTCCAAGCTTCAAAATGAGGGTCATTTATTAAAATCCGTTCAGCCGTTTTCCTGTAATTTCCATTACCAGTTCAAATTATATATATAGATTTTTATTATATTCCTGTTTACGAGTTACAGTATTTAGAAGTGACCTAGATATCAAGAGCGATTAGGGACTAGAACGAGATTCTAATGTTGTTATTCAGACAGACCTCTTGTAACTCTAATTGGACGGAGTTTCGCAATAATAGACCAACCGACAATTTAAAAAAAAGGAGAGATATTTGCACAAATCAGTTGATGGCAGGCTAATTTAACTCGAAAAAAAAAAACCAAGAATGCGGTATCTGAATTTTGCTGCTATTTATAAGGAAAAATTCGTTTATTGCATAAAATCCATCTATTTATTTTACTTCGGAATATGTATGGTAAGACTTTCCTGTGTTAAATTCCAACGTACCTCGTTTACATGTTTCGACCTATTTATGGGTCATCTTCAGAACTGGTCGTTGTTGATCTTGGCGCCACTTCTTCTGTTTCCTGTGAGGGTGTGTTCCTGTGGTATAGTGTAGAGTCAAAGAGTGTGTGTGTTTTGAAGTTGAGTTGTGTGTTGAGAATTTCGTTGGGGTGTGTTTTTGTGTATCTGTATATTTCATATTGTTCTAGTGTGTTTAGTTTCTGGCTCATACAACTCAACTTCAAAACACACACACTCTTTGACTCTAAACTATACCACAGGAACACACCCTCACAGGAAACAGAACAAGTGGCGCCAAGACCAACAACGACCAGTTCTGAAGATGACCCATAAATAGGTCGAAACATGTAAACGAGATACGTTTGAAACTTAATACAGGAAAGTCTTACCATACATATTCCGAAGTGATACAGTGTTAAAAGTTGTGTAATCAAGATGCATATTTATTTTACTTTGAAATATTAATTCAACTGCTGGTCTCTTATTCAAAATCGGTTAGCCCTTTTTGATATTATTTGTGCTATTTTTTTGTAATAGTATGAATGTTATAATACTTCTTGCATAAAATGTTGTATATAAAAAAAACAGATTTATTTCAATGGCCAATATCTCGAAACAGGTTTTTGGCTCTTGGATCACTATTGCTAATCACTGTCCAATTGTTCCGTTGAAATTCATTGAAGAATTACAAGGTTCGGTTTGTAGTTGCTTATAATAGTATTAGTAATATAGTAGAACAGTGGAAGCTCTTAAGTTCGACATCCTATAGTTCGACTGCTTACGTAGGAGAATTAGACACGTCCCTGTTCGGGTACTAAGAAATGGGTTTGGCATTTGAATAGGAATTGGTTCTGTGTCTTGTAGTGATACTTTTGTTAAAGGGAAAACAGATTATTTTATTGATTAGGACATCCATATTGATCACTGATTTTAAATTAATGAACTCTTCTTTTTCTATTTGCGGAAACCCACTGTGGTACTAGAAGCGCATACACAAGTCTCGGGGCGGGCAGGAAATGCAAGTACAGTACTGTATTCGTTGATGGGTAACCAATAAGAATTTGTATTCATTTCACCTGCCACACCCACTAACCTTATTAGACTGAACTTTCAATTCTGTTCAGTCGGACTTAGGAAAGTCCACTGTATTAATAATAGTAATAACACTTTATTTATTTTTATTTATTTATCATAACCTTTACTTTTTAACTTCGCTCTAGAATATGTCATTAGGAAAGTTCAGGATAACAGACAGGGTTTGGAATTGAACGGGTTGTCTATGCGGATGACGTGATATGTTAGGAGAAAATCCACAAAGGATTAAGGAAAACACGGAAATTTTCCTTGAAGTAACTAAAGCGATAGGTTTGGAAGTAAATCCCGAAAAGACAAAGTATATTATTATGTCTCGTGACCAGAATATTGTACGAAATGGAAATATAAAACTTGGAGATTTATCCTTCGAAGGGGTGGAAAAATTCAAATATCTTGGAGCAATAGTAACAAATATAAATGACACTCGGGAGGAAATTAAACGCATAATAAATATGGGAAATGCCTGTTATTATTCGGTTGAGAAGATTTTTGTTATCTAGTCTGCTGTCAAAAAATCTGAAAGTTAGAATTTATAAAACAGTTATATTACCGGTTGTTCTGTATGGTTGTGAAACTTGGACTCTCACTTTGAGAGAGGAACAGAGATTAAGGGTGTTTGATGATAAGATTCTTAGGAAAATATTTGGGGTTAAGAGGTATGAGTTACAGGAGAATGGAGAAAATTACACAATGAACAACTGCACGCATTGTATTCTTCACCTAATATAATTAGGAATATTAAATCCAGACGTTTGAGATGAGCAGGACATGTAGCACGTTTGAGCGAATCCAGAAATGCATATAGAGTGTAAGTTGGGAGGCCGGAGGGAAAAAGACCTTTGGGGAGGCTGAGACATAGATGAGAGGATAATATTAAAATGGATTTGAGAGAGGTGGGATATGATGATAGAGACTGCATTAATCTTGCACAGGATAAGAACCAATGGCGGGCTTATGTGAGGGCGGCAATTAAACTTCGGGTTCCTTAAAAGCCATACAGAAGTATTTTTCAGTATAGGAGGTCTGTTCACGTACAAAAAACGCTAGGAATATCTTTTTATAAGTACTATAGTAATTTTTCTACACTAACTTAAGTATTGTTTCTAGTGTATTTCTGACAATGTTTTGTGAATATACAATAATACTCCAGTAAACGAAATACTAAAAAATGCAGTGCAATATATTAAGGATTCATGAAAATGTAAGGTCAGTCGCTAAAGAGGTGGTCGAAGACCTGATTTGCTGCAAAATATTATGTTAATATAATTACTTCCGAGTGTTGCTTCTCAGCTCTATGGACACGTTCCTTCATGAAGTCCATAGCTAGAAGTCCAGTGGTGTCAAGTCTGAAGAATGCACCGTCTAAGCAACTGGACCACGCCTGATCACTACAATATGAAATACAATTGATATTTTCTGAAATAAACGTATTAATCTTAAATACAATTATTCATGATTTCCGAAATTATCTTTTTCTCAATAAAACTGATAAAGGTTTAGTTAAATATCTCGTAAGTTTTTCTATTGTGAACGTTTTTCTTAACCTTCTGAGTCCTGAGACATTTCTTGTTTTATTTTTAAAGTTCATTATAATTCTACACTTAAAACAAAATAATAATAATAATAATAATAATAATAATAATAATAATAATAATAATAATAATAATAATAATAATGGTTTATTTAACCTGGCAGAGTTAAGGCCGTACGCCCTTCTCTAACACTCAACCAGGAGTAAAAACTTCGTTACAAAAACACTACAAATTTACAAAGTACAGTACAATTTTACACACAAAACTGAATAAGATAATAATAAAATATAA
This sequence comes from Periplaneta americana, assembly GCA_025594305.2. Classification (NCBI taxonomy): domain Eukaryota; kingdom Metazoa; phylum Arthropoda; class Insecta; order Blattodea; family Blattidae; genus Periplaneta; species Periplaneta americana. The sequence goes on along the minus strand of JAJSOF020000025.1, from coordinate 25,626,628 downwards.
ACAACAAGTAAGAAGAAATCAGAGATAATTTATAACATACAAAAAGAAAGAAAAAAGCATAATAAAATGTGAACAGCAGGTCAAAATAAATGAAGCATACAAAAATAAGTATAAAAAAATAAGACAATTAATGATGATGATGATGATGATAATAAGAATAATAATAGGTCTAATAGTAATAATAATACTAATAGTAGTAATAAAATAGTGCATTACAAAGTATGCAATAAATACAATATTTTTAAGTACACACAGTGAGGAAAATTATGATTATATATAGCTCAACTTATCACATTAGAGATATACCATTATCGGAAAATATGAAAACAAAAATATAATAGTACATTATGCAACGAACCTATAATGAAGGTAATTAAGAAGTGAGTATGGATATTTAAGGAACGAGCGCATATTTCTAACTTCATATTATACTATTTCTAACGACTATATTTATAACTTGATATTATTAATTTCTGAGCAATGTCCCGTATGTTGTGAGATGTGCGCAGACGCGATAGTATTGATTTTTTCCGAGGAACAGATGTCCACATTGACCTTGCTAGGCCATAAGAACCTACAGAGATAACACTGAAATAAAATTAGATATTGAAAAACGTGATGACAAATTGAATTTATTTGAATATTATTTACAATTAACGCTAATTATTATAGTAACAGAACATAACCTTCTGCGACAGTATTGGATTTCCAGCCTCCGTGACTTTTCGCTAATTCTCTTTCGATTGCATATCCGAGAATAATCGATACTTGCGGTTTATAACGGTAGAAAGCTGACCTGTCATTGGCTGAACAGTTGTAACTTGAGCCGTCATTGGCTGAAAGACCTGACCTTTAATGAGTAGGTGTACTTTAATGACATGCATTAAAGGTCTGCTACCAGGTGTGTAATTACTACATTTCGGCATGGTCGAGCATAAAATAAGTTAAATATCACTAGAACATAAAAAAATGTGAATACGTGGAAACATGCAATACAACACTTGTCATAATAGTAAGTTAGTTTGGCAACTCGTCATAAGATAATTTTCTAACTTGGATTTGAAAGATTTCAATGTTCTGCAGCCCTTGACTTCAGGCGGCAGAGAGTTCCAGTGACGAGAGGTAGCAACAGTGAAAGATGAGGAATACAGAGATGATGTGTGAAGTGGAATTTCTAGCGTGTTATCGCGTTGTGATCGAGTATTAATATTATGATAGCGAGAGAGGCTATGAAAACGAGAGAATTAATAAATGTCCCTGACATGAGGAAAAATTCAGAAAAATTCTGCAGGTTACAGTTAGGGCACAAATGTAAGTATATTATACTATACTTCGGGCCTCTGCACATAAATCTTGTATCATAATGATGTATGAAGTGTAGTATACTTTCAGGAGGTTATAGACGTTACCTCATAATTTAATGCAAAATGCAGTAGATTAGTGAGAGACAGGTCATTTTAGCTGTGTTAATAGGAGCAATACTTTTCAAAACAAAAAGTCCATTACTGATCTTCAGGATTAAGTTTTCCCCATGTCCGGACCACGTGATAGTTCGTGAATGTTCATCCTTTAATAACATGTAATAGCCGTGTGATCGGAGGAGAAACTATAAACTTAAACTAAAATTGCATTGAAATATGGATGTAATTTTGTATATGATTTCTGATTTCTCTTTCGAAATTATCTTTTCTTTTATACGCACTCATTTTGTTTGTGATTTTATTATCAGTGTTGCCAACAGTTGTTCGTATAATCCCGCTAGATGGCTTTCGAAAACCCGCGATTTTCTGACATATATCTCTCTAGATTTTAATGTATACTTATTATTCAATAATAATAATAATAATTTATTTACTTATATTTAATGTGCTGTACAACAGCCAGAGGCCAATTACAGTTCAGCACAAAGAATATAACAAAACATTAGCAATAATTCACAATAAAAGTACAAAGAAATAATTAAATTAATGACAATTAATTAAAATGATAATTACAAATCAAATAATGGAATCATAAATGAAGAATGGAATCATATAAAATGATATTCAAGATTATAATACAACGACAATAATGACAATGAATGGACGGGATAAAATGGATGACTAAACTACATAGCATAATGAGATTAAAGTAATTGTATTTGAAAATGAGAGGATGGAATCAAGTATATTAATAAATAACAAAATGATATAAAAGTTAGCGAGAATAATATTAAAATACATATTTAAACAAAAGATATAAATGAAAACTGATATAAAACTTCAAAATATATACTACATTTAAATGGATTAAATGGATCCAAGCTTGATCCATGCAAATTCGCATATTTTATACATCTGCAGACCGGAGAGAGAGATTTAGAATTTCTATTGTAAAACATTTTATGATATCTTAAACCCTTAGCAGGAATACGAAGACTGATATTGCTTAGGAAAGATTCACAATCAATATCACCCTTAAGAACTTTACAAAAAAATAAGTAATCAAGATCTTGACGTCTGGCAAATAAACTACAGCAATTAAAATATTTGCAGTTAATCTCATATTTATAATCATCAGAATTAGGTAAAAATCTATACGAACAAAGGGAAATAAATTTTCTTTGAATATTCTCAAGCTTAGCCGAGTCAGTGGAAGTAATAGAATTCCATACTACAGATGCATATTCAAGCTTGGATCTGACCAATGTATAGTATAAAATTAACAAACATGATAATAATAATAATAATAATAATAACGGTCAATGTAGAGCAACCACCCGCCAATGTAATGAATATTGCTCACTATTATCATTGCCATTATGGCGCTATAAAGCAATTTTGAACATTTTTATCACAGACACAACATATTTAAATTTTTATTGCACGATATATGTTACCGTTAAAACCCAAAATTCGACAAAACCAGTTTCAACTAGTAAAAACTAGTTTTAAAATATAGATAGATAGAAAGTGAATTTTCGTAAAATCTAGAATCGATGACAGGTCAGATTTGGTTTGTATAGGTTTTTTTAGGCTTTTACCAAACAAAAACTTAAACAAACCAAACCTAACCTGTCACTGATTCTAGATCATACGAAAACTCACTTTCTATCTATCTTTATTTGCTTAAACTAGTTTTTATTAGTTGAAACTGGTTTTGACAGATTTCGGGTTTTATCGGGAACGTATATAATATGGAATTATTACTACATTAACACATCCATTATTTCACAAACCACACACTGACCGAATTTAATGTAATTATGAAAGCCGCTTATAATCTATGCTATAATAAATCTGTAGCCGAAATTTTTCTGGTAATTTTCGATTTTCCAAAAATAATTGGTCCTAACATATATAATTAACCACCCTGAAACCGAAAATCGCTTTTTGACATTTTTGTTTGTATGTCTGTCTGTCTGTCTGTCTGTATGTTTGTTACCTTTTCACGCGATAATGGATGAACGGATTTCGATAAAAATTGGAATATAAATTATGTTCGTCGTAACTTAGATTTTAGGCTATATGGCATTCAAAATACATTATTTAGAAGGGGGTTATAAGGGGGCCTGAATTAAATAAATCGAAATATCTCGCTTATTATTGATTTTTGTGAAAAATGTTACATAACGAAAGTTTCTTTAAAAATAATTTGCGATAAATGTTATTCCTTGAAAAATTTTGATAGGACTGATATTTAATGAGATAAATGAGTTTTAAAATTAAAATAACTGCTAAGGCCGTATAATGAAATAAAAAACAAACGACTTCGTCTATAAGGGGCCTTGGACAGCAACAATCGAAAACTATGAAAGATAGCCTACATTTCTGTGTTTGTATGAAGTAATATCGGAAGCTAAATTAACCGATTTGTATAATTAATTATTATTTCACCATTGGAAAGTGTAGTTTCTCTAGATGGACATAATGCTGTAATGTTATTACAGTAACATCTGATATAGTATAATGTAATTAATGTAATGTCATATAATATAATATATGTAATGTAATATTATATAATATAAGTTATTTGAAGGGTTCAGAACCATAGTGGGCCAAACGCCATTTACTGAATACGTAGAAAATAAGTGTTAAAATTAAGTTATTACCATAATTCAATGGAAACCTATAACAAGTAAAATAAAGTATACACATTAAATCTAAATGATGTCAATGTTCATTAAACTATGGTTGCATGTAATAAAAATTAGAAACATGTTAAAGGAATTGTCATTGCACCAATGAGTGGTCTATGGGCCAAAATGATTGCATTTTAATTATTTGGATGCATTTTAAATTAAGTAACACATTAAACGATTTATCCTTCTATCAAACACGAATGTTCCCTGGATCAAATGTCCTATTTTAATTATGTAATTACTTTATATTTATTTCTAACGGGTGCAGCGGAGTGCACGGGTACGGCTAGTTGCTAATATGAATTTCATTTCAGAAACTTTAAAAATAAAAAACCGCTAGTATTCCCGCTAGGCGGGATAATATAATTTTACCCGCGAGACTGTTGTACAAAAAAAAAAGCTAGATTTAGCGGAAAAACCACTGAATTGGCAACACTATTATGTCATAAAAAATCTTACGAATAATGTGGATTAAATTGGTAATGTGTCATTTTGACTTCAAATACAGATCAAGCTATGCAACATTTGCGGGTTTTTTTTTTTTTTTTTTTTTTTTACCTTGGGGATTTAGTGAAGTGAATTTTTAATGGTAGGCAGAGTAACTATCTCATGCCCCCATGTTAAATTGCTACCAGTGCATTTCATTTAGAACCAGGTACCCAGCTTCGAAGCCGTTAGCCCTGTGAACTTACAATATATTTATGTTCCCCTATTGTCATAATTCAGAGTTGGTATCTAAGAAATTAGCAAGTTCTTTGTGATAGTAGAAGAGAAAGAGTGGGGAAGGGAAGTGGTCCGTGGCCCATTTCTTTTAGGGCTCATCCCGACATTTGTCTTATTGCTCAAGGGAAACCACGGAAAAACCTAGAGCAGGATGAGATGTCGTGCTGACGACAAGCCAATTGGCTATAGTGTGGTCGGAATATGTTCGGGTGGGAGGTTTTAATTTAATCATTATTCAAAATACACATATATTAAAGGTCCATAAAAGTGTTAACAATTGGAACAATGCATCTAAGCTGCCAATAACATTATTAGTGCATTAATAGCCTTGTCTGGGTGTAGTGTCAAGTGGTTATTTATTGTTCAAGTTGGTATGCGTCTTGTACGTTGTCGTTCCAAGCTAGAGGGTGGAGTACGCTCTTAGGTCTTTTATGTTTGTCTAACGCAGGGTTGTAATTTCCTAGTGAAGAAATTAGTGGGTTTGTGCTGCTGTACGACTTTGTGTACGTGCAGAAGGCTTGATGTGAAATATATTCTTGAATTGTCGAAATTTCTAATTCTTCATGAATCAATCTAACAGGAGTTACTCTAGGAAGTCCTGTGATGAATCTTAAAATTTTGTTTTGGAAAACTTGTAATTTTTTACGGACTGTAATAGGTGCATGTCCCCAAGCAGGACAAGCATATAATATTACTGACCTAATTAATGTTTTATACAAAGTTAGGGCTGTGTGTATATTTAGGTTTCTGCTTTTATTTAATATTGGGTAAAGCTCCACCATTCTAGCATTGGCAAGTCTGAGTTCTTAGAATCGCCTGCTTTTCAACAGATTTTTCGTAGCTATCGCCAGGGAGTCGTACTCATTTTTTCCGCGAATAATGTTTTGAGTTTATCAACCAGGTGATAATTTGACATTGGCAGATGACTGGGCTGAAGCACCATCAAACAGAAGTGGACATGGTAATATTCGTTGCTAACCACGCAGCGAAAATCATATTAATGTGACGATTGTGAACAACGTGGTTTTGCAGACAGATGGCTACTGCTAAGGAATGGTCACTTCAGCTGAGAATAATGCGAAGAAATGTGTGCTGAAGCAATTGTGGTTTCAAAACTCTGAGCGAAGTGGTGTCTCGCGAGCTGCGGGTATATTAATAATAATTCTCTGTTGTTCTTTTTATCCCGGAGGCCCATTCACAATGAAAATTAAATATAACATAAGCATTAAATTATAAATGTTAATGTTATCGTAAAATAAAAAAGTCATATCATCACTCACGGTGGGAACATAAACCTAACTGCGGAGATATTTGGTAAACATGGAAACACAACAACGACGTCATTTCGTCATATTCAGTTGTACACTAACGTTGAAAGATACTGTATCTGAGCCTACTAAAGGTACGGTCACACGTCGCTACTTTTGCTGCGCAACTTTTGTACTGCAGCTGCAAAAGTTGCGTGTCGTGTTCACACGTAAGCCACAAGTAGCGCGCTGCACGCTACTTTTCGTGCTGCGCAACCCGAGTGCAGCAAAAGTTGCAACTGGAGGTTGCGAGTCTGTTCACACACAAGGCGCTACTTCTGCAGCCGCAGTCATGCTGCAGGTTCCCATCTCCGTGTTGACTTCTCAATATACATGTTCGCATTATTAATTAACTCATGCGAAAGCTTACTTATCTATTATTTCTTTTTCTGTCCTAACTAGTATTCAGAAATTGGCATTATTTTTACTATAAAGCTTTTAAAAACGCCTATATACTTAAATGATAATCAACAGCATATTCACGTAATCAATATTGACAACCCTCCTGTTTGAAACTACGCTAAGGAAAATTAAAAAAATGAATTATATCGTCAGCAATTATGCTCAGACTGTGTTGTGCATTTAATAACTGTTACAAATAATTTATTTTCATCACATCTAACATTAAAATATATCCAAACAATAAAAGTATCATTGGCACATTTGGTTGGCAACACTGGTCGCAACCGCAGCAAAAGTTTCAACAAAACCGATATCAAAATGCTGCGGCTGCAACCCTGAGAACCCTGTTCGGACGTCGCTACTTCCAAGCTGCGCGCAGCATGAAAAAGGTAGCGGGCAGCAGGTTCGGCAGCCGCTACATTTCGGGTTGCACCGTTGTTCACACGTCGCAGTACGAGAGTTGCGCAGTTTTTTGTAATGCATCGCTGCAAAAGTAGCGACGTGTGACCGTACCTTAATTGATAGTGATCGAGAATTTGTTGGTGTAAGCGTGGATTCTTTAGTTATTACTTCTATGAATAGATGGCGAAGATAATATCCATTGCTGCCAGTCGTAGATAAATTTACCCGTGTTATAGAATTCAATTTTTCGTCGCAATCTACTGATTGTAAAACAACACTGGATTTGGCTGGAAACCGATGATGTTGTGTATTAGAAGAATAATTTATGCTTAATCTACATTATCATTTTCCCTGACACTTTTTAACGGCTCCCAATAATGGTGCCACCTATTGAGAACTAGCGAAACTCTTTCAAAGTTTGTCAATTTTTCATATGTTTGTTCTCACCTATCCCACGATCATAAACTCGTAGGTTGGATACCTTTGAACGTTAGTGTACCTAAGTATACTTCAGCGCTCTACGACTGTGTATTGTTTCGAAATCACGTAAGCATAAACATGAAAGTTAGGAGTTCGCAAACTTTAACGGTAATGTTATTCTCAGTGTTTATGTGAATCATAGTGAATGATCCTATTTGGTAACCTGAATGCAAACTTCTGTGTTTAATTTATGTTTGGATATGGATGATTAGTGACAAGTTTCTCGACATGTGTCTGATTCGTCACTAGGGTTGCCAACTTTTTTAAGAAAATACGGGAGACTAAGGAATCGGCAGAATTTCACATAGAAAATTGGCAAATTATTCAGTTCAATTAAAAAAAAATAATAAAAAATAAACAAAAACAACGTTATTGTACACGTTGACAGTAAAGCTTAAATTAAGAATATTTCGAGACAGGTTTTACCTCGCGTAACGGTTATTAATTTTTTTTTTTTAACAAATTGAAACAATTCTCTGTAGTTGAAGTTGATTGCCATTTGCAGTTCTCAGTTGATTAGATATGTCGCGCTCTTGTTTCAAATATCTGTCCACTTATTGTTCATGAGAGAAAACACCACATCTCTCTCTGTCTCTCTCTCCCTCTCTCTCTCTCTCTCTGTCAGCATTGCTACCTGCTAAGCTTAGAACAAAACTCACCAGGTTTTTTTTATTTTGTTTTCAAATGTCCAATATTAACATTTTTTTTTACTTTAACTGATCAGCATTGAAACTGATTTCTGCCAAGCATTTACCTTCTAAAGAGACTTTACATTTTAATAATTCATGTCTGAAACAACAAAATTCATCATGTGAATCATCTTCGTTCACGGCAAAATTAAATGTTTGAAATAAAACTTCTACATTATGAAAAAATAAGAGAGGAAAATGCTCCAAGAGAAGATAAATACGGGAGGTGGGAGACTATTGAAAATTGCTGCCAAATATCGGAGATCACGGGAAATACTGAAGGGTTGGCAACCCAATTCGTCACATATTACATTTTCGTCACAGGATTTTATATCACATGATTAACTTCTCTCGTAGGATTGTTTGTTACACGATATTGTGTTGTGTGTTTGTGTGTCTGCATATTTCGTATTTTCCTAGTGTGTTTCATTCCAAATGAAATTCTCAACACACAACTCAATTCTAAAACACACATCTTTGACTCCACATTACACTACACAAACACACCCTCACAGGAAACAACAAAAGGCGCCAAGACCAGCAACAACCAGTTATGAAGATGGCCAATAACAGGCTGAAACATGTTAACAATTTAATATAAAATTTAACACAATAAAGACAAATAATACATTTTCCGAAGTGATATGGTGTTAAAAGTTGTGAAATCAAGATGTATATATTTAAATTTTCATTTTCTTCTCCTATACATAAATATTTAGTTTTCTCTATATTTATGGAAAGTCCCCATTTTTCATATTCTTCTCCTAGTTTTCTTGCCATGTAGGGTAGATGAGGGTAATTGTAAACAAATGCTGTGAGAAATACAAAACTGTCAATATAAAAATTTTAATTCGGGGGAATATTTAAATTAACATGTTGGCTAACCTACAAGGCAGTTTGGCGCCAAATAGGAGTAACTGCTTAGTTATGAACGAATGTTTTGTAAGAGTCTACAAAAAAAGTTGAGAAAGAATTTTGCTTCACCTTCATATTTGGCATTGGAAGTAAATGTACAGTGCTATTTTTTAAGAATATGTTGTTTTTATGAGTAATGTATAGTAGTTAACATTTATTACAATGGTTTTGAGATCTCCCATAACCTCAGTTCATTAAGTTATGACGTGTTTACATTTACCCCATAGTTACATTTCGTACTTTTCAGTTGTCACAGATGTGAAAAATAGTAACTACAGTTATCGTGAAGCCGAGGTACTGAGTTCCTATATCGTCATATACAGTATAATAGGTTAAAGGGACGAAATGTACCAGAGACCAAAATTGGAGTTGGAAGGAGTACAGCTCTTTCTTCTGAAACAGATCAAAAAATGTTCAGTGTCTGATAGCCCGTGCGAAAATTGGTGTTTACAATTACCCCCTCTCAAAGGGGTAAATGTAAACTAGCAATTAAAAGATGACAAAAATCAACCTTATTATTTTAAACCCATTTTCAGGGAAAAGAAAGATCTAAAAATAACACATTGTTTCTTTTCTTTGTAAGAGGCTTCGTAAAACAGTTTATAAATTCGTTAATCTTCGATGCTACATACCCATTAGAGTTCTACGAAATGTTTATTTGGCCATTATTCAGTCTATCATTCAATATGGTATAATTATTTGGGGTGGAAGTACAAAAATTAATCTTAGTCCGTTAAATTTACTACAAAAACGAATAATTAAAATTTGTTTGAAGAAACGTTTCGATTATCCAACTAAATTAGTTTATTCTGAATTTAATGTATTTAATATTGAACAAATTTATAAGTATACGCTGTTAAAATTTTATCATAAAAATCGTAATAAGTTTATATTACAGACACATAATTATGACACAAGACAAATTATTAATTCAACATTAGTAGAACCTAAATGTCTCACATCTGCTGGTCTAAAGCATAGCATTAATTTTGGCCCTCGGTTGTACAATGCTTTAACTAAATTACACCCAGAACTTCTAACATGTAACCCACTAACATATAACAAAAAAATTAGAAACGTGTTAATATCTTCAATTTGATTCAATAAATTTATAGCGTATGTGTATGAATTAATCAACTTATATTATATTTGTATTCTATAATTTTGAAATATATAGTCCTACTTTTCACGTGCGATAGAATTCTTCTCTAGTGTTAATATTATATTATATAATTCCATTGCCGCTGTAATTTAAATTTTAGTTCCTATTTTATTTTACTTATTTATTTATTTTTTCTATATTTCTCTTATATTAATATTGTATTATATAATTTCTGTAACTGTAATTTTAATTTTATTTCCTATTTTATTATATTTTATATTCTCTTATAGGCCTATTAATATTATATCTGAACTGCGACCGAACACGAGCGCTGCTCATTCGGTCTCAAATTTTGTTAATACTACTGTATCTCCTTTTTATATTGATTGTATTATTTTATTTCTATTTCTCTTGTTCGTTTGTAATCATCATCATCATCATCATCATCCTTCACGAATTAGGCCTCTGTAGACCTGTTTCGGCCCCATCTAGCAGTCTTCTTAAAGGTCTTCCTGGTCGACGATGTCCTCTAGGTTCATATTGCATAAGCCTGTCCAGAGGCTAAAACCTGGCAGCCCCACTACTGGACTACCTAACGATAAGGCTAGTAACCTATCTTAGGAAAATTACATTACTTTCGTTTGTGATTATATGCTTTATTCTGTATATTTAAATTTAAATAAATAAATTACCCTGGTCTACTCTATTCCATATCATGTTGATCTTGAGCTGGATAATTATGTAAGTAAATAAATATAGATTCGACAAAAAAGCGCCCACTTTCGACAAGCACTTAAACGTCTTATCTATTTTTTGCAGACTGAAGACTTAAATTGAAAATAAACACTCTTTTTCTTTAATTTGACGAACGTTACGTTATAAAATTTTTGTAAACATCTGTGAATATTAGATAAGGTGTGAGGCTTGCGAAAATTGGATTGTACTTGTTTGTGTTATAACAGCCTGCCAGATATAAAGAGAGGTCGGAGCTTCAATGGGCGGCTCTGGGGGCTTTTGTGTGCTCTGCTATGCAAATTTCAATCCCTGTAATAGAACTGATTGGTTTTCGTCATTCTATCGGCACCATTCAGTGGCGAATTGCATTTTGAGATTGGACTCGTGCAGTACAAGAACCAAGTTCCAATGAAAGATATTGTGCTGCAGTACGGGTTGAACGCTGGAGAGAGTGATTAAAAAGAGGGGGGTTGTATTCCTGCGCCACGGGGAACGAAGCAGGTCGGGTGCATTGCTCGTCGCACTAAAAACTCCAATTAACTTTTCCTTTTGTTCATCCGTGTCTACAGAATTTTGTTTGCCACCGGTTTTGTAAGATATGTGGTGCCGCTCCTATTATAGCTTCTTGAGAACATATAAACTTAAGGGGAGAGGATGGTATTTTTTAAAACTTTTTCCTATTTGGTGTAAATTATTAATTTTTTGTATGTAGAGAGCTCATAGCTGTGGCAACTCAACCAAATAAAAATATTTTGAAAAAAAAATTATTTGGGGGCCAAATTTGAAAAAAAAATATACCCAATGCAGGATTGTACTAAAACCGATATATCTAAACCGTTTTTAAAGATAGATTCAAACAGTTTTTGCAATGTATTTGCAAAAGCATGTTCTACAAACTGTCTGTAACAGAATTTTGATATTAGTCCCTACGTTTGTAAAATAAACAATTAAAATTTAATAACAATTTTCTGATTTCCTTTCTTGCAAACAAATGACGTATTTTTAAAATGGAATCAATTAACAAAATTCTGTTACAGAGAAAAGTTTCCTAATAGTCTAAAGAATGTGTGTTCTAAATTTCATGCAGGTATCTTTAATAGTTCAGAAATTATATTCATTTTGTCTGGCAATGTAGCAAAAAAATGAAGTTACTGAAACCGATAAAAGCGTGCGTGTGATTTAAAATCCATAGCGCAGGAAGTTTAAAATGACGCCTCAACATCCGATAAGGGCACAAAAACTCACAAAATGTTATGCAATGCATTCCACACATATCAAAGGGTATTTTAAAGAAAAAGCATTTCTTTGAAAATTTAATTTATTGGAAACAACAATAAAAGTGGGCGAGTGATTTAAAAATCCATAATGCAGGAAGTTTAAAAATGGCGATCCACACATATCACAGAGTATTTTAAAGAATTTTTTTAATTTAGTCATTTTTCATCAAAATACCATCCTCTCCCCTTAACAGTGAAGTGTGTTAATTTAGACCACATTGAGTTCGATCATGTACGAATTTGTTAAGAAATTCAAGAAAATAGTTATCCTTTACTATAGTACGTTATTATTTAATTGTGGGTTGGTGAATTTTGTAATCTAAAACCGTAAGTAAATAAATAAATAGATAAGAAGATAAATAATTAAATTAATGGTAAAATAAGTAAAATAAACAAAGTAAATAAATAAATAAACTGATGAAAAGATAATAAGTAAATTAGTAAATATGTAAAATAAGTAAATAAGTGAAATAAAATAAGCAAATAAGTTAGTAAATAAATAAATAAACGGATAAATAAATAAATAAACTGATAACAGATAAATAAGTAAATAAGAAAATCTGTACTAATAATCGTCCCGCGCCGTGGCGTCGTGGTCTAAGACATCCTGTCTAGGACTCGCGTTACGGAATGCGCGCTGGTTCGAGTCCTCATGGGGAAAGAAATTTTCTCATGAAATTTCGGCCAGTGTATGGGACCGGTGCCTACCCAGAATCGTGATGCACTTGGGGAGCTACGATAGGAGCGAAATCCGGTTGCGAAAGCTAGCAATAACGGCTGAGAGGATCATCGTGCTAACCACACGATACCTCCATTCTGGTTGGATGATCGTCCACCTCTGCTTCGGCATGTGGGCGTGAGGTCAGCAGCCGGCTGGTAGGCCTAGGCCCTTCACGGGCTGTAGCACCACGGACTATATATAGCTACTAACAATCAAAGCTCGAAACTTGGGGACTTGTGTCTTTGCAACGTGGCTAAGCGACCGGATTTCAATTTCAACAAACTCCTGCTTCCAGCACGGAGGTCCTGTCAGGTCTGCTATAAAAGTAGTTTCTGGCTGAACATATTGATAGTATTAAGGTAGGTTGAGGGGTTAGCGAGTCTAGCTCCGAACCCAACGGTCCCGGGTTCGATTCGCAATCAGGACGAGTTGCCTGGGTGAGATTTTTTCTGGGGTTTTTCCCTCACTCCAATGGATGAATTTCAGGTAACTTTATCAGGCGATCGGAACACCACTCATCTTCGTCATTTCCTTTCCTTTCCTCCTCCATCATCCTTTCCGTTTCCGGTTTCTCAGATCACTCTACCGGCGGCCTCCCGAAACTGCTGGCTCTCTCGACCGGCCTCCGTGGAATGTAGTTCAGCGATGTATGTGGATTTACTGCAAGTCACCCGGTGGCAGTGGTATATACAATATTAACAATACACAATAAAATGATAACAATGTTGCACTTCTGCAATGGCACCCGAGGCGGACCTACTCGGGGGAGGAGTTTCGCTTCGGACCGACTGGGAGGGGGGGCTTGGGGGAATTTGTCGATGCAATAATGGTATATATCCCTATCACCGGTTGAGACTATAGAACCACCAATTTACAACTACAAGACATGCTTGAAATAGAATCATTCTACGACATTATACAGAAATTTACAGAAAACTTTCATAAGGACTTGCTGTACCACTCCAATCCTCTGATAAGAGCCCTGGCAACAAGTGTATAAAATAGCAACTACCGTCACGATCGATGACCTCACTTAAAAATATAAAAAAGGGAATGGTATATGAATTCTGTCGGTTGTAGGGACCGGTCGTTAAGGGAGTCATGTGATTAGGGCGGTGCGCGCAATGGCTCTTTGGCATGCAACTCATTCCATATCGAGAATTAGCAGAATAGATCTGAATAGCTGAGCCATCCGTGCCCTCTCAGTTAAATTCCATTCCAAAATAAGTAAAATAAAATAAGCGACTAAGTTAGTAAAAAAGTAAATAAATAAACGGACAAATAAAGAAGTAAATAAATAAACTGATAAACAGATTAATAAGTAAATAAGCAAATCTATACTAATAATCAAAGCTCGGAACTTGGGGACTTGTGTCTTTGCACGTGGCTAAGCCACCGGACTTCAATGTCAACAAACTCCTGCTTCCAGCACGGAGGTACTGTCAGGTCTGCTATAAAAGTGGTTTCTGGCTGGAACAACATATTGATAGTATTATGGTAGGTTGAAACACGTAATTTTATAGCATATATATAATAATAATAAACATGAGAAATATATCAAATTTACTGTTCTGCTCTGTACATTTTATTACAGTGTATGACTACCTACATTCGAAGATTTTCGAACCCATAACTGCTTCGCCTGTTAGTTAAACAAATGATTTGAAACGAGAAAAACTTATTTTCACGTCACATGAAGTAACAGGAGCGAACTTAAAATACTGAATGTTTTCACTGTAACTGTTTTCTGTTAGATTTTCAGCAGTTGCTAGCTGATCTCGTATCTGAGAAAGATAAGTGTAGGTCTAGCCTAAATTCTTCTCAAAAATAGTTTTCAAATTGTGTGTCACTACTGGGGCAGGTCCCTCTACGACTTGATCCATGGCTATGGACAAATTTTCCACCAATTTAAAGGATTGCAATGTCTTTCAATGAATGCCCGTTTCCAGCCTCTAGTTTGTGTGTGTGGCACAACTTACAAACTATAAACTCTTCATTATAAGAAAATAATGTATCTCCTTTGAATTCCTCCACGAAATTCTGTACCCAAAATAAAAAAAATGTATTTTCTAACTTCTGTAATACCCATTCGAATAGCACGTATTTTCTAATTCCTCAAACAGACCGTTTACCTGTAATTCTCTGAATGTCATTGTCTTCGACATGATACAGTTTCCTTGTAACATTTTTAATTGCTTGCTTTCATATTTTCAAATCTTACTGTTACAATTTTGTGCTACACGTGTTTATTATTGTAGGAGAAAGAAATTTGAATGAGGAACCGTCAGTTATTGTCGGGTGACAGAAGGTATAAGATCGGTTAGATAGAATGCCTAAATTCAGTAAACCATTGAAAAGTAAACTTCATGCTTACGTTAGTGAATTTGGTGCCCGTGTGTTTTCAACCGATGAAACATTTTTGTTATGTAAGATTTGTGAAAAGACAGTTAATCACGATAAAAAGGTATTTATAAGTCAACATGTGTCATCTATAAAGTAAATATGAGAGTTATGTTGATATAAATAATTGATTAAATGACGATCTTACTCGTGTTAATTGTGTAAGCATGTGCGGCTTACAGCTGTTTCGGTGTTTCTTCACACCATCCTCAGAGCATACTAGATCTTGGCGTCATCTCGAACTTCGCTGCCTGTTGAGTGGGTGCGTTCGATAGTTGAAAAGTGTTGAAATGTGGTGTCAAATAGTGTGTGTGTTCTGAAATTGATCTGTGTGTTGAGAATTCGATCAGGGTGTGTTTTGGTGTGTCTTTATTTTCATATTGTTCTAGTGTGTTGAGTTTTGGTTTTGGGTTGTATGTGTAGGATTTCCATGTCTGTATTTCTGTTGTTGTATGTGTGGTTGGCATTAGTTATGTGTTCGGCATATGTAGATGTATTGTGTCCTCTGGTTATTGCTTTAATGTGTTCTTTGTATCGAGTTTGGAATGATCTGCCTGTCTGTCCAATGTAGAAACTGTCGCGACTATTGCATGTGAGTTTGTATACGACTATGTGGTTGTATTTATTTGTTTGTGTGTCGAGATGTCTTTGTAGTGAAAACAGAAATACAACATAGCATACAGAACAGAAAACACACTACAGAGACATCTCAACACACAAGCAACACAAACAAATAAATACAATCACACAGGCGTATACAAACTCACATGCAATAGTTGCGACAGTTTCTACATTGGACAGACGGGCAGATCATTCCAAACTCGATACAAAGAACACATTAAAGCAATAACCAGAGGACACAATACATCTACATATGCCGAACAAGTAACTAATGCCAACCACACATACAACAACAGAAATACAGACATGGAAATCCTACACATACAACCCAAAAACAAAAAACTCAACACACTAGAACAATATGAAATATACAGACACATCAAAACACACCCTGATCAAATTCTCAACACACAGATCAATTTCAGAACACACACACTATTTGACACCACATTTCAACAGTTCAACAGTTCATAGCATAAATACACGTCAAAAAATGACTTTCATACTCCATCGGCAAGTCTATCGTGCTATCAAAAAGGAGTGCGTTATATGGCATTAAAATTTTTTAATAGCCTCCCTATCGATATAAAAATGAAACTCAAAACATAAAATTATTTAGGGCCAAATTAAAGAAATACCTAATTTCTCACGCCTTCTATTCTGTAGGTGAATTCATGACATTCAATAACACTTCATGAAATTGATACTAAAACTATGTATTGTACTAGTACTATATTGTAAATCTCGTCTGTATATATTTCATCTAGACTGTGACTATAAATTAAGATTTTATAATAGTATTAAGTTTTTTGACTTGTTCCATATTGTAGCTGTAAGCATGTATGAATACCATGGAATGTTAATAAATACAATACAATACAATACAACACTTTTCAACTATCGAACGCACCCATTCAACAGGCAGCGAAGTTCGAGATGACGCCGAGATCTAGTATGCTCCGAGGATGGTGTGAAGAAACATCGAAACAGCTGTAAGCCGCACATGCTTACATAATTAACACGAGTAAGATCGTCATTTAATCAATTATTTATATTCAAGTGTTAAAAGTAGTGTTCGAAAGATTCAACATGGATTATGTTGATATAATTTAAATTTATTGCTAAAATATATTATGCCTTTTTCAAAGATTATTGTACCTCTTTTTATGCTTTTATTGTCTTTTTTGCCAGCCTATTTTTA
This sequence comes from Periplaneta americana, assembly GCA_025594305.2. Taxonomy (NCBI): domain Eukaryota; kingdom Metazoa; phylum Arthropoda; class Insecta; order Blattodea; family Blattidae; genus Periplaneta; species Periplaneta americana. The sequence continues at coordinate 25,609,533 of JAJSOF020000025.1, read as the reverse complement.
ACTGTAATAAATGCCTAAACATCCGGGCTCTATTCATGATTATTCTATTTTGGTGGTACAGGGAAAATTGCAGATTTTATTAAGTTCACACACTTCAGTTACTTAAATATATCTTCGATTTGTCTTCTAAAGGTTTACATCCCAGTCTACTCACACTTGTCACTGCACCTTCTAGAAGAAACTGGGGTTGAAATTGACAGGAAGATAAATTACGTCCTACATTTGTTGCAAACGTCATATAAATCACATCCATTGACGATAATAAAAGTTGGCCCTTGTTTTCATTTGCGACACGGCTCTCGCCTTTGTTTCTAGATGTGATATTTTTCACTGATGAAACCTTTTTTTGTGTGTGCATGAGTATCTCGGGTTAAACGTCGTTGGAAAAGAGAGACATTACTGTAGTAAATATGGTAATTCTGGAAGCCATTTTGTGTTGAAATTTGAGGCGGAATATCTCGTCATTATACTCCGGGCTGAATGTCCCCGGCTGGCTCGGAGCTGGTAACTAATGGCGCTGTATCTGATTCACGCCCCCGCCGCACACAAAGAAGACAAATAACCTCGTGATGTTTATAAAAACCGGAGCGTCGTTATGTGGCGACTGCGTCAATTTACAGAGCTTTAAAATGGCTCGAGGGCACGATTCATTATCCTCTGAAGCTCCAAGGGACAAGTGTATTGCCTAATTGAAAATTATCACTTGCAGTTAATTTGCATGTTAAATTCTGTGGCACATTATCGTGTATAATCAATCGCTGTTATATCACGTGCGTGTTGTCAAAGGTATACTTTATTTTCATAAACATACGTGTTTTAATTTGTTATTTTATACTAACCTGTCGCCATCCCTCTAACACGATGACCTCAAACTGGTGCAATTTAGATTTAGATTTAGATTTATTTAATAATAACATATACATAAAAAACGTTACATTAAATTACCCCGAAACAGTTCCTTTACATACTTGGGTTGGATAAAAAGTAATGGCAACAGTTCGATATTTCTGACATGGCTTTATTCACAGGGGTACAACATTTACGTACGCTAATATGTTTTCGCGGGATATCAGCCGAGTTAAGATTTTGGAATGCTCCAAGCTTTCGACTGCTATCTCTGCAGCCATCTTCAGGGAAGTGATGTCCGAACCGAAAGTCGAAAGTTTATATAGATGTTAGGCTGTCTCAGGTGAAACGGAATTGGTTGGCGGATCGGCCAATCCGGGGCCGGGAATTGTCATCGCTCGTAAGCTCCGCCCCTCCCGGGATTCCTGCGTGAAGTTTGGCGGGCGGCGAGCCCTGTTCCGCCGGTTGGAATCGGTTGCCGTCCTCGGTCCGTGATCTTCATGACCTTGATTGTAAGAGGGCCTGAGTTGGTCTAAGGCCGGTGTCCATGCCTGACTGAGCTGGAGTCCAATGTCTCTGTTAAAGTTGTTTTTCTCCAGCTTGATCTCTATGGCCTCCTTGATTGTACGATCCCAGTAGTGGCTTGATTTGTTAATGACCTTGGTGGTCAAACAGTATTTTATGCTCCTTTTCTATGCTGTGTTGCGCCACTGCAGATTTTTCAGGTAATACAGCCTCAGGTTCCTCTTATGTTCTTTGATTCTGTCTTCTATTGTGCGGCCAGTCTGCCCTATGTATACTTCGCCACACTCGCATGGAATCTTGTAAATCCCTGGAGTCCTTAAGCCCTGAGATAGCAGTCGAAAGCTTGGAGCATTCAAAATCTTAACTCGGCTGATATCCCGCGAAAACATATTAGCGAACCAACGCCGAGAAAGCCTCAAATCATACAAACATTTACGTACCTTCTATATAGTCGCCCCCTTATTTATTACCTTTTGCCAAATGTTTGGAAGGCGTCGTACACCATCAGCGCGTCCATCTTTGTTGATGTTCCTCATTGACCGCCCTAAAGCACGGATAAGTTCATCTCTGGTATTCTACCGGGTCCCTCGCAGTGGTTCTTTCACTTTGGTGAAAAGATCGTAATCGCATGGATCATATCGGGTGAGTACTGTGGATGTTCCAGTAGTCCGCATTTTCCGTCTGCCTTGGAGGTACAGCGTGGTGCAGTATTACCCCATCAATGTCATATGCCACAATGAACATCACTTTCACATCCCTGCCTTCCCGGAACGATTTAACCCATCGTGCCACTGTGCGATATGGCAACGCTGCATCGGCATATGCTACATGCAGTCCCTGAAAACATTCTTGTGCACTACGACCTCGTGTCACTTCAATTTTGATCCAGAAACGTTGCTCTAGTTTTGTAAACGTGGTCTTAGGGCGCTCGAACTATCCCTATGAAAGTCAACGTTCTACACACTGCAGTAGATTGACAGAGTACTGTGGCCGCTGGCTGCACTAACTCATCTAACAGTCCTTGTTCATGTCCATACAGCTGGCAACTCTGGAACGCACCATCGTCACGTGACAGCAGTGTTGCCATTACTTTTTATCCAACCTATGTAGATATGCATACTTTGTAGACAAAATACTTAAGAAAAAAGGTGACATAAAGATGATAATATTAAAGTAAGTAATAATGATACTAGTAATAACTGAGTGAAAAAAGAGACGATGTTGAGATTGGTGGATTAATATTAAACTCATTATTATTAGTAGTATAATTAGTACAGGTCATGTTGATATAGTAACCAAGATAAGATAGAAAAAATATACTTAGGATATAAATAAACTTTTTCACAATACATGGTACATAATATAATGGACGGAAGTCTATCATATAAGTTTTTAATTCTGGATCTGAAAATTTCATTGCTTAAACTAGTGAATTCTGGATGAAATTTTATTATCGAATTATATAGAGCGGATCATAATTTGTACTGTGTAGTAAAGTAGCAGATGTGAAACATTTAGGTTCAACTAATTTAAGAATTTCATTTCGTCTTGTATTATGATCATGTGGCTAAGCTACAAATTTCATTCTATTTCTATGATAGGATTTCATTAAAGAGTATTTATAAATTTGGTCAATTCTAAAACCATTCAATTCGGAATGTATCAAATTTGTTGGATAATCCAGTCGCCTTTTCAAACAAATTTTGATTACACGTTTTTGCGACATAATTGGAGGAAGAAGAGCAGTTTTTGTAATGCCTCCCCATCCAGTTATACCATATTGGATAACAGATTCAACTATAGCCAAATAAACCAAACGTAATACATGAGTAGGCAAGTAATGGCGAAGGTTTACATGGATCTGTGACATTTCTAACTTCTGCATTTTTATACAAATTAATGTGAAACTTTTACCACATATGTCTTACAATGTGGATATGCAATACATAAATTTTCAATTTGATATTCTAGTTAGTTTACTTATAATTAATATTTGTTACTTTTTTAATGCTGAATTATAATTGTCACAGTTTTCAAAGTTTACATATTTCTTCCTTTAATTTATATTTAATGTATTCCTAATATACTGTATGTAGAGTGGATCGGGGGAAGATGCCTGACTTTTTCTTTGATTGAAAATTTAAGATACTGTTCATTTAGTTTTGTTATTCATATTGTCAATTTAAAGGGCTGCAGTTCCACGCAAGCACTGGTCCCTTTAAGTTCGTCTTAAGGGGCTTTAAATTGTCATAGAGGCAAAATAAGCACAGATTTAGGAAACTGAAACATTATTTTGTTTTTTAGAGTTAAAAACGAAATTTCAATTTTTTAATTTTTATTATTATTATTATTATTATTATTATTATTATTATTATTATTATTATTATTATTTTATTTATTTTTTTTATTTATTTTTTATTTTTCATTTTTCATTCCCCTCCTCCCCCCACCGCCTTAATCTCAGCTTGGGACATTTCGTACTACTACTGCAGTGTAACTATTTAAAATGTTTTATTAAACTTTCATTCTAAACCTGTTTTCACTTTTGTTTCAGGTATACCTCAAAGCAGATGTGACTTGTGAACTTTGGATGATTAACAGGCCAGTTGTGTTTATACTTGTTTAAAAGATTGGTAAAAATCTTTGTTTACTATAATCTGAATTTTCCTTATTCCTTGTATATAGCCAATTATATTGTAAATTTTTAAACTAAACAACAATGTATATCTTTATTATCCCAACAATAGGATTTGCTCTCCACACAGTAACACAGTATTCGTTAGTGCACTCCAATGACGACAATGACAATTTACTTGGACTATTACGAACAACAATAAACTGTTAATCTTAACTAATATTTACAAAGCACTATTTACAAATCAGAACTGTCAGTTCTCAGTTCACAGTTCTTCTAGTTCAGTCACTCGAGTTCACAGTATCTCGAACCACAGACCTTCAGAGACAGTCCACTGTACTCGAACTCAGATCCCTCCAACTGCGGTCCACTGCACTCGAACTCAGGTCCCTCCAACTGCGGTCCACTGCACTCGAACTCAGGTCTTCGGATGCTGACACAGTTGCGGACGCACACTCAAGTCGAACTCCGGTACATAAGACTGGCTGGCTTGCTCTGTTCACTGGCTTACTCACTGAACTAATCAACTGAAAACTGCTAAAGTTCGCTCGCGTTTCTTCTTTTATAACCACAGCGACGTAGGCTAGAAAGTTCGAGTTCGCGATATTTCGACGCGTGTGTCCATTCTCGAATCATCTCGCACGCTGCTGCTCCTCCTTCACCGCGCGTAGCCATGCCCCAGGAGGCAGATGCGCGCGCACCCGCCCAAAACACGGCCGACTTAGCCTCTCCTCCGTCTGTCATGAGATCGAATCTCACGTGGGCGTCACAATATGAATATTTTTCGCATGAAAATATGAAGTCCCAGAAAGTAGGCAGTGCGCATGATCAGACATACAACGAAACAAAACTAATTTTATTACCTCAACTAGTCGTTCTCATGTGAACCAGGTCGCTTGTCCTCTGATCATGCGCATTACCTGCTTCCTGGGACTTACAAGATATCTGTGCGACAAAATTTTTTTCTAAGATTGTACATCTGCAATTTCATAATTGAAGACCTCCCCGGAAAAAGGATATAATATCAGGTTCTTGAACTATGTGATGCAGATGGAATGAGTAATTTTAAACCACTTTTTATAACAATAAATTATTGCGTTCAATAGTTGAATAAACATATATCCTTGTTTAGTCAAATGCTTGCGACTCATAGACCCAATGAAATATTACCCTGAAATTATTTTCCTTTCTCCTCAAACATGAATTACAGTTTTAGTGGTTTCGAAACGTAATGGCAACATAGTTTCTAAACTTTGAATTCATTTTTAAGTTCTAATAAGTCAAGTATATTCAAATGAAAAAAAAACATGCAAATGTTCAGTCTTTTCACTTATTTTAATGTAAAATATGAAAATAGTTATTACATTATTGGCATTAACGTTTTCGCCCAATTTTGGGCATCTTCAGACATAAAGTTCGATATCTATATGAAAAATAAGCAATACACATTGAATATTAACAAGTATAAAGGCGTACCAAGGTTAAAATAGTGGAAAATGATAAAAGTTTAAAAACAGTACAAATGGCATTATTATATGTGGTATATATAATTATGCATATTTAAAAAAAAATGAAACGGAATGTGAAAAAAATAATGCGTAATATTACTAGTGATTGTTGAAACTAGTCAGCCAGGTAATTTTTATAATATTCTTGGCGCTAAGACCAACAATAACCAGTTCTGATGATGGCCAATAGCAAGCCGAAACATGTTAAAAAGGTAATATAAAATTTAACACGTGAAAGACATATAATACGTTTTCCAAAGTGAGGTATTTTATTGAAAATGATGGAGAGAAGTGTGTGTGTCCGGTATTGTAGAGGAACCAGTGACGACCACTATGCATTTTGATAAGTTTGACGGCTTTAACAATAAAACTTTGATGAATGTATAATAGTTTCATGTCACTGTCTATGTTGTTGTAGTTCAATTCAATTCAATTTATTTGACCATTAGACATACAGTTTTAGGCTTCGTCAGAATACATTGAAAAAACATATAAATACATTTTAAAAAACACTAATAAAAGAAACGGTGAAATTTAAATAATACAATGAAAACATGGAATAATTTGAAACTTTTAAATTAAAGAAAACTAACTAAATTGCAATTAAACTTATTTATTAAAATACAATTTCATATAAATTTGTGTTGAAAAACTCAGCAATAGAATAAAAAGGATTATTTAATAACCAATTGTAAAATCTAGTTTTGAAGCTATTGATTGGTAATTTATAATATTTACTTGGGAGCTTATTATATAATTTCATCCCCATAATTAAAAAGTTTGTGTTGCTCTTGTGTAATCTACAATATGGAATATTAATTTGTTCACTATTTCTAATTTCATGATCATGTATATTGGCCACTAATGAGTAATTGTCGATATTTTGTCGAGTGTAAAGTACTAGATCGTATATATACAAATTTATGATTGTTAAATCCGAGATTGTCTGAAAAGTGGCCGACAATGTTCCAGATAGTTTGATTTACATAAAATTCTAATGGCTTTCTTTTGTAAAATCAAGACGCTTCCAATTTTGGTTCCATTTGCCCAGAAAATTTGGGCATATCGGATTATCGACTGAAAGAAAGAAAAGTAGGCACATCTTAAATAATTTTCAGAGACGCAAGTCGTTAATTTCTTTAACAAATATAAAACTCTTGATAGCTTTGTGCATATGTATTCGATGTGCTTATCCCATGTTAAACTGGAGTCTATAAAAGTCCTAGAAAATTGTGTAGTTGAGTCTGTTGTCCTTATTTATTAGATAATTTAGGCTGAAAGTTATGTTGATAGTTTTTTCTTGATTAAGCAAGATACCATTCGATTCAAACTATAAAGTCATCTGTGATAGAGTGTCGTTGTTGAGAGCATGTAATTGATTTAGAGTAGAGGAAGAACATAGGAAAGTAGTATCATCTGCATACATAATTGTTATTGCTTTAATGAATTCTGGAAGGCATTTATTGCTATTAAGAATAGTAGAGGACCAATTATTGTGATTGGAGTTTGTGATGTGTTCTGCATGGGTTGAATTGTTGTGTGTTGTAGTTATGGCTGTGATCTATTCCTTGTAACGTGTTAAATTTCGAAATTGTTGGTAAACTATGAAGTATTCTAATACATTACTACATAGAATACTATAAAACATATTTAAGATAATAATACTAAAAAATACGCATTTTTATAATGGATTCGTTATTCGAGATGGAAGCGAATTTACTGTGGGGTAAACTAATACTTGAGAACAATGAAACGACTGTCCGTAAGCTTGTGAGACGAGAAAACTGTTTCATGGTTTCTCATTTTAATATTTTCGGATTTTTATGTTTTAAATTGATTTCAGTTCATTTCATATCTAAAATACAGGGACATCATTTTATTTTTACTAACATTTTTAATATTAACTTGCCTACACCTCTGGATCAACGGCGTTTGCTACCCCCTTCCACGACTGGAGTTTGATGATACTGGCGTAATATACAAACAAATCACTTTACTAGGTATAGGAGGGAAGAAAAGTAGTTCATCCATTTACGTAAACTAGGAAATATTGCGCTTTTGAGTTTGATCATTTTCATTTGGTCTTTGTTTAATCAAAATACAGCACAGTATTAACAATGAGTGTATTTACTCACGAACGGAGTTTTCCATGTGGACGTATTCATTATGCAGTGTATATCATACTGTCGACAGCACATTAGCATACAGTATAGAGAATGAAGTTAAATTGAAAAATAATCATAATATGGATATTTGAACACATTTTTTAAAATGGTGGCCGTTAATTTCGATACAGGCTTCAGTTATAATGTGCATATTATCGCACTATAGACATTGCACCTAATCCCAATTACCAGTTTCGTTCTTCGTACTAGTAACTCATGTTGAAATAATTCCGTACCTACTCTTTAAAAGAGTACCTTACGTACTGTAAATTCAATCTTCACTTCTGCCCGATCCGAGAAGATAAAATTACTCAGACATACTATCTACTGTCCAAGTTGTTATGTCGTAGGGTCGTAGAAAGGGAGGAAATCACGTGACAGTTAATTACTTAACGAGGCCCTTTTATTTAAGTTATTTTAAACAGTTGTATAATATTACGTAGACGTCAATTAATGTTCTCAGATAAGAGCTAAGACAGCCCAGCCACTAGCTGGCGAATAAAAGCTGGTGGGGGAAACCGGTATACGACGTAGGCAAATGGACGACAGTACCTGTGCGAAAATGATTCAATATTGAAAGCTCTTTCGTCACTGGAAAACGCGAACATATTTTTGGAACGTCTTGTTTACTATGACTGTATATGCGGTCTTGGATCTGTGTGGAGGACGGTTGAACTTCATTAGTAGAAGGGGTGGGAGTGAAGTATATTCAAAAACTCAGGTACAATAAAAATTGAAGTAAAAATAAAATGATGTCCCTGTACAAGCCCAACTACTAATGCCGTAGTACTGACTTTTCCGTAGAGATACAATGTATGTGTTTCACAGTGGTAGTGATAAACTCGTCCTTCGCAAGATAATCCTGCTATTTTGTTTGTTCTGTTGGAGAACAATGTTCCGTAGTGGTAATTTAACTAGTGCACTTCCAATACCGACACAATGAAAACAGACGAAGCTACGGAAAATCCTATAATTGACATAGTTTGTTTGGATAGTTAAAACAACTGCCTCTGGTAATGAGGGATAGAACGATGTAATGCGTGAAACTGATGGCCATTAAAGAAATAAATAACAGAATGCGGAATTCATAGCAGCATTCCGCTTATAATGAACTTTAGTGACTCATTGTCAATCACATGACAGATCAAAGTTACGAAAATATTTACGTAATTGTATGTGTTCAAAAGTAGTAACGTGGAATTCAATTATTGTCGTTTGTATTTGATACTTACGTACCGTCAACTGAATGACTATACAGAGTGAACCATAAGTAATGCCATTAAATGCAGGAGATTATATTTTTAGATATTTCAAACAAGAAAGTTTAATACAGGGACATCATTTTATTTTTACTTCAATTTTTATTGTATCTGAGTTTTTTAATATACTTCACTCCCACCTCCTCTACTAGTAAACTTCCAACCTTCCTCCACATAGAACCAAGGCCGCATATGCAGTCAAAGTAAACAGTACAGAGTTAGTGAGTATAGTACGTTTCAGAAATACGTTCGCGTTTTCCAGTGACGAAAGAGCTTTCAATATTGAATCATATTTTCGCCCAAGTACTCTCGTCCGTTTGTCTACGTCGCATCCCGGTTTCCCCCACCCGCTTCTTCTCCCCCCTTGTAAAGGCTAGTGGCTGGGCTGTCTTAGCTCTTTTCTGAAAACATTAATTTCTGTTAGGAATTGGACGTGTACGTAATATTATACAACTGTTTAAAATAACTTAAATAAAAGGGCCTCGTTAATTAATTGCCACGTGATGTCCCCCCGTTCTACGACTCTGCGATAAAACCACTTGGACGGACAGTAGATAGCATGTCTGAGTAATTTTATCTTTTCGGATCTGTCAGAATGAAGATTGGATTTGCAGTAGGCCTACGTAAGGTACTCTTTTATAGAGTAGGTATATAATTATTTCAACATGAGTTACTGAGTATGAAGGACGAAACTGGTGATTGGAATTAGATACAATAGTCTATAGTGCGATAATATGCACAAAAGAAATAAAGCCTGTATCGAAATGAACGGCCACCATTTTCAAAAATGTGTTTAAATATCCATATTATGATTATTTTTCAATTTAACTTCATTTTCTATATTGTACGCTAATGTGCTGTAGACTGTATAATATACACTGCATAATGAATACGTCCGAATGGATAGCTCAGTTCGTGAGTAAAAATACTTATTGTTAATACAGTACTGTATTTTGATTAAACAAAAACCTAATGAGAATTATCAAATTTAAAATCGCTATATTTCCTAGTTTACGTAAATGGATGAACTACTTTCCTTCCCTCCTCTACCTAGTAAAGTGATTTGTTTGTACTTTACCAATGTCATCGAACTCCAGTCGTGGAAGAGGGTAGCGAACGGTGTTTCCGGTTCTTAACAGTTAATCGAAATGTATAGCCAGGTTAATATTAGAAATGTTAGTAAAAAAATAAAATGATGTCCCTGTACAATTTTCCTTGTTTTTGTATCCTTTTGGAGGTAAAATAGTTATTTATGAAACAAGTTCTTGAATGTTATCTTTCTGTCACAAATATAAAGTTTGTGAAACGAAGCTTTTGCACTCGTGCAAAAAAAGATAACTTTACGAATGTGTGTCGTACAGTGTTTTTTCTACAATAGCATAAATTTACATTAAATAAATATTTCAAGTTGGATAGATTATAAGATCACAATGTCATGGCCGTCTAAACTCAGAACCATTAAGAAATAAGTATCCATGGAATGGCAACCTGTTTTATTCATGTTTACGATTTCATGACCGTCTAAACTGTCCATATACTTCTAGAAAACAACAAGAAACAATGCAAAAACACCAGTTCTAGTGATTCTTCAGCTACAACAAAAAAGTCGTGCAACATTAAACAATGCAAGAAGAGCTTCAATTACGACAGTCCATCAGCGTCAACTTCATCATGTCGGACAGTTTCAGAAGGAAAAAGTTTCTGTCTTGATTGTGACGAAACCTATGAGGAACCAATTTCTGAGGACTGGGTGCAGTGTAGGGGGTGCAAACAGTGGTGGCATTAAGATTGTTCAAGCTACGAAGGCGTTGGACTTTTTCAATGTGATAGTCACTCTTAGCTGAGAGACTACAACGTGTTCATAATGTGTGCATATGATTCATCTGCAATACTCGTAAATTTGACCATATAGCACCTTCCCTCCAGTTACTTTCATGGGTGCGTCTGAAGGAACGAAGAACAATACATTCACTGTCTCTTCTCTTTAGAATCATACATACTTCTACACCGAATTATCTGTTATCGCGCTTTCAATTTCTTACAACTCTTCGAAACCGACATCAAGCACTTCTTTCTATCCCTCATCATAAAACGTCTTTATACTCATCCTCCTACACTGTAGAAATACCTCGCCTCTGGAATTCGTTATACTGTATTTTTTTCATGGAGTGCAGTTTCATAGAAAGGACTTTGCCGACAGACTTTATCACTAATTGGTTGTCATAAATAAATGTCTTCCTTACTGTGACGGAAATCTTGTCTTCTCCTGTAACCAATCACAACCCTCGTTCAGAAGAATTGACAGACTCCCGTCTAATCCACGTGGAGGCAGAGTTGCCGCGTCTTTTCCGAATTCTGCCGCCGAGGGTCACGAGGATTGTGGCAGGATTGTGGCAACTGTGCAATCTTGGGACGAGGGGACAGGGTGGAATTGTCAGAGGTGATTATGTAGGAAGTCATAAATCTGTTGGGTGTTCAAAGGAACCACCGAACTGCACTCCTTGAAATAAAATAAGGTATACCTAATGATGTCAGGGACTGCCGGACTTTATCACAATTCAAAATTAAATTGGAAAATTTTGTCTTGTTTAATGCTTTTTAGGTATTGCTAGAAGTGTTGATTTGTGTTTTTACTCTAGATTAAAATCGCAAGTTTCTTGTTTATGTTAGTTAATCAGGATACAATTAATTATACTTAATCATTCATATAAAGTTTGTGTGACTGCAACCTGTGTATATTTTTGTGTGACTTTACTTTGTTTATAGTGTATTTTTTTTTCCCCTTTTTATTTCTGTTATTGTATTTGTATTTCTGGTGGTGTGGAAGAGAAGGCCTGATGGCCTTAACTACACCAGAATAAATAAATAAATAAATAAATAAATAAATAAATAAATCTTGAAGGACAACGTGCGCAGTTCTAAAGGACATTGACTGCAAGATTGCGCGTTCGCAACTTTTCAAAGAAGAATTTTTGTAAGGAACAAATATTTCATTTTTGTAACTTTTTTCATATTATTGTGATCTTAAGAATCAAGAGTTTCGCTTCATAAATATAGCTTTTATATTGGTCTCAAAAATGAGCATTCAATGACACAAATTCATTAAGTCCGCAATCCTAGGACCATTTACCATGCTGTTATGAGCCGGATTTTACAAGAATACTCTCGTTTTCCTTCTCAGCATCATTTCATCATCTCCACAAGAGAAAGTGTTCTGCCACTCAGTATTGCCATATATCGTCGGTCTTCAAACTGTCGTGAAAACGGATGAAAGAAAGAATTTCACACCCTTCTTTATCATCGCCACCATCCGAGTATGAAGTTATAAACAACGTTCTCCGATGTTTACCGTTATCCACTCCGCTTTCGATGGACCTATAAATCGTCTTTCATCTTTATTACTTTCTTGGACTGTTTTTCTCCGTCAACTCTTTCTAGCTATACTCGTTTTCTGCTTCATAGTGGAGTACATTTTAAAACTCATTTTTACTCATTCCTTGGGTATATGCGTCCATCACATCCATAAGTAATTGAATTATAACTACACCGATGATTTCCATGAAAATGTATGTTTTTATTGATGCATCATATTACGAAGTAGCGTACCTACTAGTATTTATTTGCGTTTAAAATGAATAATAATAGAATAAGACCAGTTTTATTTTGCATATTGTGAATATTTTAATAGTACATTATGCAACGAGCCTATAATGTTAGTAATTAAGACTGGAGTATGTTTATGAAACGAGCGCGAGCGAGTATCATAATTTTCATACGAGCATCTTAATTACCATCATAGGCAAGTTTCATACGACTTTTTATGCTCGACCATATTTATAACTTGAAATTATTCATAAGTATTCATGTTATTCTTATCTGACTGGGGAGCGGAACTGACCTTGTGCAATATCTCGTAAATTGTGAGATGTGCGCAAACGCGAAAGTATTGATTTTTGCCGAGAAACAAATGTCATTGACCTTGATATAATCTAGAGAGTAAAATAAACAATAATCTTGATATAACCTTGAAATTGATTTAGACATTGAAAAACGAGATGACAAATTGAATTTATTTGAATATTATTTACAATTAACGCTAATTATTATAGTAACAGAACATAACCTTCTGCGACAGTATTGGATTTCCATTTCCGTGACGTTTCGCTAGTTGTCTTTCGATTGCATATCCGAGAATAATCGATACTTGCGCTTTCATATTGCTACAATGGTGTTTTCTGATTAGTGGAACACCTGAACTTTAATGAATAGGTGTATTTTAATGAGGTTCATTAAAGGGCTGCTACCAGATGTATAATTACTACATTTCGGCATGGTCGAGCATAAAATTTTTTATGAAACATGCGTATTTTAATTTAATATTACATACAGGGTGTCCCGCGCCGTGGCGTCGTGGTCTAAGGCACCCTGCCCAGGACTCGCGTTACGGAATGCGCGCTGGTTCGAGTCCTCATGGGGAAAGAAATTTTCTCATGGAATTTCGGCCAGTTTATGGGACCGGTGCTCACCAAATATCGTGATGCACTTGGTGAGCTGTGATAGATAGCGAAATCCGGTTGAGAAAGTCAGCTATAACGGCTAGGGGGGGGATCATCGTGCTAATCACACGATACCTCCATTCCGGTTGGACGATCGTCCTTCTCTGCTTCGGCATGTGGACGTGAGACCAGCAGCCGCTGGTCGGTCTGGGCCTTTCATGGGCTGTAGCGCCACGGATTATTATTATTACCGGTATTATTATTATTATTATTATTATTATTATTATTATTATTATTATTATTATTATTACATACAGGTGATTCAAAAGTCCGGCGACATAGATAAACTCAGTTCACTTCGTCGTTATGTCCATTTTCTATCCCATACAATGCCACACTCCACACAAAGTACTTGACTAGTCTCTTCCTTAGTTCTTTTTCCAAGAGCATAAGAGCTCCTTTTACTATTAAAAGCTTCCTTTGCAAATTACTATCCTCTTTCTGACTGTCATTTAGCTCCAGTAGCATATCCCTCAGGATCATCTCCTATCCAGCTAACAACGCCATATCATCAGCAAATCTGATGCACTTCATTCTTCTTTCTCCTACTATCACAACGACTGCGAAGAACAAAACGAAAACAATTAAAACTACTTCAGTATGCACAGCCCTGTGACCCACATATCATTATTTCACTACATAATCTGAATATATAATGCGCAATCTCGTATACAATGTCAATTAAAATTTTCCTGCGTGGAAGTAGGTTACCGTTTACAAGCACCGCCTGTTAGTTTTGGGTCAATTTTATGCAAATTACTTATTCATAACTTGTTGCTCATTACAGCTCGGGAGAGAAAATGGTAAAGATATTGCACCAGTAATAATTTGATCGATGACTAACACGTGTTAATACGTAATTACTCTGCAGTACGTTCTCCAGATGATAAGTTTGAACTATCTTTCGCTACTTACAAGTCAAAACCTAATCTTATGTACATATTATGTGTCAAATATGTTATTGTCACTGCGTAGACTCGAGCATAGTTTTCAATTTGCATAAAATTTATTTATTTACTTATTTCTTTATTGCTTATATTTTGCATCTATTTATTTATTCGCTTGCTTGTTTGTTCGTTTATTCACTTATTTATTTTTTCATTTATTCATTCATTCATATATTTATTTATTTACAACATAATAACGAATATATTGAACTCTCCATCATGAGGCGCGTACGCATGACTGGAATGGCATGGATTTCATTCTTAATCCTTTGCTTCAATGTGTCTAAATCGTCTAGTCGTGTGGCAAGGACTTTGTGTATAAAATATCCCCAAAGGAAAAAATTACAAATTGAAAGATCTGGTGATCGAGGAGGCCACGGAATGTCTCCAAAGCGTGAAATGAACCTGTTTTCATAGACTATTCTCAGGGTTTCCATAGAATGGCGTGAAGTGTGCGCTGTTGCTCCTTCTTGCTGGAAATAGACAGATGCTAGGTCAATATTAAGATTTTGCAGCTGTGGAAACACAAACTCATTCAACATGACGTCCGTACAGTCTTTCGTTTCCCTCCATGCTTTTTATTTTCTGGAGACGCCGTAGTTCGAAACTCATGTACCCAGCTGTTTATAGTGTGCCGGTCTGAAACATGTCAATGCTTCTAATGTTAAAAATGTCTAAATATTCGCTGCTGCAGAATCACCATTTTTTAAAACAGTCTCTACAGCGAAATTATGAGCGATGAAGCTACAGGAGAATGGAGAAAGTTACACAACGCTGAACTGCACGCATTGTATTCTTCATCTGACACAATTAGGAACATTAAATCCAGACGTTTGAGATGCAGGCAATGTAACACGTAAGGGTAAATCCGGAAATACATATAAAGTGTTAGTTGGGAGGACGGAGGGGAAAAAGATCTTTGGGAAGGCCGAGATGTAGATGGGAGGGTAATATTAAAATGGATTTGAGGGAGATGGGATATGATGGAAGGGACTGGATTAATCTTACCGTTAGCGGTCTTATGGGATGGTGGAAATGAACCTCCGGGTTCTCTAAAGTTATTTTTACTTACTTACTGGCTTTTAAGGAACCCGGAGGTTCATTGCCGCCCTCACATAAGCCCGCCATTGGTCCCTATCCTGAGCAAGATTAATCCAGTCTCTACCATCATATCTCACCTCCCTCAAATTCATTTTAATATTATCTTCCCTCCTACGTCTCGGCCTCCCAACTAACACTCTATATGCATTTCTGGATTCGCCCATACGTGCTACATGTCCTGCCCATCTCAAACGTCTGGATTTAATGTTCCTAATTATGTCAGGTGAAGAATACAATGCGTGCAGCTCTGCGTTGTGTAACTTTCTCCATTCTCCTGTAACTTCATCGCTCTTAGCCCGAAATATTTTCCTAAGAACCTTATTCTCAAACACCCTTAATCTCTGTTCCTCTCTCAAAGTGAGAGTCCAAGTTTCACAACCATACAGAACAAGCGGTAATATAACTGTTTTATAAATTCTAACTTTCAGATTTTTGACAGAAGACTAGATGACAAAAGCTTCTCAACCGAATAATAACAAGCATTTCCCATATTTATTCTGCGTTTAATTTCCTCCCGAGTGTCATTTATATTTGTTACTGTTGCTCCAAGATATTTGAATTTTTCCACCTGTTCGAAAGATAAATCTCCAATTTTTATAGTTCCATTTCGTACAATATTCTCGTCACGAGACATAATCATATACTTAGTCTTTTAGGGATTTACTTCCAACCCTATCGCTTTGCTTGCTTCATCTAGAATTTCCGCGTTTTCCCTAATCGTTTGTGGATTTTCCCCTAGCATATTCACGTCATCCGCATAGACAAGAAGCTGATGTAACCAATTCAACTCCAAACCCTGTTTATTATCCTGAACTTTCCTAATGGCATATTCTAGAGCGAAGTTAAAAAGTAAAGGTGATAGTGCATCTCCCTGTTTTAGCCCGCAGTGAATTGGAAAAGCATCAGATAGAAACTGGCCTATACGGACTCTGCTGTAAGTTTCACTAAGACACATTTTAATTAATTGAACTAGTTTCTTGGGAATACCAAATTCAATAAGAATATTATATAAAACTTCATCATACGCCTTTTTGAAATCTATGAATAACTGATGTACTGTACCCTTATACTCCCATTTTTTCTCCAATCTCTGTCGAATACAAAAATCTGATCAACAGTCGATCTATTACGCCTAAAACCACACTAATGATCCCCAATAATATCATCTACATATATTACATAAGTAATGTACAATATCTAATAGGAAAGCGATAAATTGAAGAGATGGTCTATTTGTGAGACAGAATAGAAGAGGATAGATAGGGAAGGATATCTGAAGGGTTCAGAGCCATAGTGGGCCAAGCGCCATTTATTAAAAACGGAGGAAGCAAGGGTAAAAGTTAAGTGAATACCATAGTTTAATGAAGACTGACATATCGTTTAGTTTGAATGTGTATACTTTATATTACTTGCTATATGTTTCCATTGAATTATGATGATAACTTCATTTTAACTCTTGTTTTCTACGGTTTTAGTAAATGGCGCTTGGCCCACTATAGTTCTGAACCCTTCACATAGCAAATCAGTTAAAACAGAAGAATAGGAAGTAAATGGTAAATGGATAGGTCTATATTAATATAAAAGGTTGATATTGGGTATACATTAAAGGGATGGTGGATCGAAAAGCAGAAATGTAAAGGCCCACCATAACTATGAATAATTGTAAAGTTGGCTGACAAATAAATATCAATATCAATATGGACTATAACGCAAAATGAAATATCTCAACACAAAAGTGATCGAATCTCTGACTCTCTAGTTCAAAGTCTGTTATTCTATAGGTTCAATAATATCGGCGTTCAATATAAAGAAATGTATACACTCGTCAAAATGTTAAACATGTCGCGATATCCCCCGATACAAAAGGCAGTTGCAACACAGTATTGATTTACTGCGCGATAAATTGATTTCGATAAGACATTCGCGGAAATGCATTAGGATTCACGGAATAGAAAGGCAGTTGAGTGGAAAATCTTGTCTCAACAGAAACGCTACCCCAATCCCATGTAAATTGGCACAGAGGATCAGATTAAAGGCCTCGTAAAATTGTTGTAGCTGTAGTAACTTCCCTCTCCATTCTGGGTTGTTACGAGCAGGGAACAGTGTCGTGCGTAGTACACCTCTACAACATGAATTTTAATAAACCCCACCAGGGTCGCTGTGGCGCTAATGGCACTACGGTTTCCATGGTTTTCCTCAATCATAAACTCTCGAAATGCATACGATAAGCAAGGGTCCTATTTAAGTTAATGCGGTAGCATTTTTTTCCAGCATCATAACATTTATATTTCGTACTAACATTACTGCATATGAGTGCGGGGTCATAGGTCCCGTGGGCAATACGCTAACGTGACACTAAGAATAAAACAAAGAGCCTAACAGCCAAGTCCGTTCCCTATTCCATTAGCTTCTCGTTTTTCTGACTCAGTAAGACTCTCAAGGTACATTTAGCACGACCTACTTACAAAGTATTTTCATATTCTCATTCTATCTCACTTTTATTGTTGTTGTTTAGTCAACTGTCCAAAGACATGGTTTAACCTCACAAGTGACACAAGTAAGGCATTACTCATGAGGCAACTAAACCAGGATATAATGGGTTAGGTTGGTCAGTTCCTTCCCTCTCTCCTCCATCACATACATCGCTGACTAGATACATAGTACTCTAAACCAGAGGTCTCCAAAAGCGTATCGTCATTCGTGCTCTCGATGCTGCCCGCCGAACACAGTGTGCTGTAAGGCTAGAGAAGGGGAGAGACTCGTACCTCAACACATGGAAGCGATTAGTGGGGGATCGCGGCAACAGTCTGCTTATGTTTACAAATAATAACCCTAAAAGAATAAGAAATATCATAAGTTTGTATATTATTTTGACATACTATGTAGCTGGAGCCCCTTCTGTTGTTATTGTCTGTTATCTGTTCTATGGTGACTTTAGTACCTTGAAAAGTCTTCTCAGTTGTATTTTGTAATTACATCTAGAAGATATTCAGACACAGTAAAATGTTCATTAACTCCTCGGATGAAAATGGCTAGGTGAAGTTTGTCATTTCTATCTGTGCTTTCATCCAATGCAAGTGAATAAGCTACAAACTGGTTAATTGTGGTTTCGACTTCAGATTCATTTGCATTTACAATTTTGAAATCCCTTCTCTGAACTGCAATTGGAAACAATTTAATTTTCTTAAACTTTGACTTTGTTCTGGACATAGTAAAGTCCTGTATGCACGATTTTACAAATGATGCTTCTGTAAAGGGCTTCATTGATTTTCCATTATTCCAAGCTAGAACATAGCTAGCAAGAAGCTTTTTTTTTTTTTTTTTGTTTAATACTGAGGACACGTGTGTGATTTGTGTTTGTCTTTTCTTGTTTTATATTTATCAAAATATTTGTAGGCCTAAGCATTTCACCTAAAATTAAACGAAAAACTATATGTTTGTCATGCGGAACTGCGTGTAAACGTATTGTAATATACTGATTATTATGTATAACCAACAGTTATACAGATAGCCCCAAAATAATTATTTTCACATGTCCAACATATCTATAATTGTATGATATTCTTTGTAAGAGTCGAGTAGTGTCGTCGCATGTTGAATTTCAACACACCCTTAAGAATTTTCGAACAAATTAAGCATTTCACATTCTCCCCACTAACACAAAAAAATGTCTCTTCCTATTCAACCTTGAATGTAGCTACTACGTCCATGATTAGAAGACATTGTGAAACGGTGGAATACTCCGACCAACACAATGATAATGGCAGTCCGCCACTGCTCTTAGTTTGCGCATAAACATTGAGTACAGTACAACCCGTTTCAGCTCACGTTATCCGCGGCGTCTTCGTGAACCATCCGTTACGTCATACACTGTACAGTCGCGAGAGAATAATAGTCTATCAGTCTAGACTAGAGCAGCGTGAGAGACATGTTTACAATCCGTTGAAGCGTTTTAATACTGCATTAGTGAATTATTTAGTTGTATTATCATTGAATATACTGTGCATTGAATCGAACGGTACGTATTTATACTCCACTGAAGCATTTTAATACTGCATTAGTGATTCATTTAGTTGTAATATCTTTTAATATGCTGTGTATAGAATGAAACGTTTCGTGTTTACATGCCGTTGACGCATTCTAATACCGCATTACTGATTTATTTAGTCGTTTTATCATTGAATACACTGTGCATTCAATCAAGTTCAGTTTAGGTTTTATATAACCGAATCCATAAGATAGCCTAATGTACTGTGTGGAATTTCAGGGAAAGATTGCAAGTGTGACAAAATATGGAAACTCCTCCAAAGAAGAAACCATCCCCGAAAGTGTACAATTCCCAAAGCAGGAAGATGATTTATAACGTATTGAAATTTTGTAGAGAGGAAAAAGGGCGGGTCTCATTCTACCTTTAGCGAAAGCAGTAGAAAGAGCAGCAAAAGCCGTTGGGGTAAGCGAAAAAACAATAAAAACAATTGGGAAAGAGTGTGAAAGAGCAGAAAAACTAGGAATTCAAATATTAACTCCCGGTAAAAACCCAAGACGCACAAAAGTAGTAGAGCTAGATGACTTTGACAGGTACTACAGACGTCAAGGAATCCTGTTATACTATGATCGCTTCCATTGTACTGTTGCATGGTATGCGAGAACCTACATACTGTCTATAACATTGCGACACGTACTGTACCACGTTTCCTACCTCCGCAACTCCGCTTGCTGCCCACAGTCACGTAGTTCTGATGTAAACAGAGACGGTAGCGACATCACTCCGAGAGGTAACGTGAAGTGGGACAGGTAGTACAGGTGGGGATGGGTGAAGCGGAGCACGCTTCTTACATACTGGCTTCGGTTCCGTTCAGGGGCTTACTCGCGAGTACGCTTTTGGAGACGTCTTCTCTAAACAGTCTTCAGATGTATACAAACAAAATTGATCTTCCTCTGACACATGAACAGTTATTTCCAAACGGTGCAAATTCGTTTATAAACAATTTTTTATTTTATAGGTGAACGTTATTTCCCATGCATCTATACAGGAATGAATACACTTGTGGCTCATACCGGTATAGATACAGTCTCAATGGTGCATTCTACGTTGAAAATTCAAGCACGTTATATTCAAAAGTACACATTTCTGGCAACGTTTCTCTTTTTCTACAGTATTTTTCGTTATCTGCACTACAATAACAGTCACAGTTTTTAAATGCCGACTGCTGTAAGAGAGTAATACATTTTTAAACAACTCCTTTCTGATATCAAATGCAAAATCTGTTCCTGACACAAAATACCTTAATAAAATTCTGAGATAAACTATAGTGGCAAAACACAACATAGACCAACTAACAGTAGGTAAAGTGTAAATTAAAATACAACTAATAAAATACTACAAAAATAACAGACAGGAACTTACATTACTTGGGAGATCTTTCGCACTAACTTGCGACTTAGTCTAGTCTTTTTGTTGTATACTAAGACCACTATCTCTCAGCGACTTTAATGACACATCTTTCCACTTATTAATACAGTATTAATTTGTTTGGATCCCCTTTTTTAGATTTATTTAGCCGGTCAATATCTACAGCAGAAATCGTCACTGACTTGCAGTCGTCCATTTTACATAATAGATCAACCGAAACCTGATACACAGAGTTCAAGTACTCAATATACTTACAATTCATTTTTGATTTTTCAGATAAATCAGTTCAAAGTTATAAATTTATTTCAAGGTTTTTCAATCATATGATTTATCATTTGTTGCAAATTATTTTGCTAATGCACCTTACAGAAGAAAATTTATGAACGTTTTCGCCTATACGGCATCTACAGATATTCGTTGTAACATTTTGAAAACCTTGAAATAAATTTATAATACTCAATATTCCTAAAAAGAACAAACTCCCGTGCAATAACTCCCGATACGATGTAAACAACTGGCTACGCTAGAAGTGACTAGTGATATAGACCGTTGTTCCAACCAAGAAATTCATGGTTGTAACTCTTCAAATTTCAAATTTATTCACAATTTAACATTTGAAATGATACATATGAAATAGATACCAGAAATGAGCATATGCTCGTGCTCGGGTACAGTCCAGTAGTCTACATAAATTTTACAGAGATCAATGATAATGTTGATGATAGTAATAATAGTAAAATAATAATAATAATAATAGAATAACCGTGACGGAGATGATACAAAGACAGTAATACAAATTAAATAATAATAATAATAATAATAATAATAAAACAAAAATATTTACAATAATAAAATAAATACGGATAAAATAAAATATAAAACCACTTAGCGAGAGTTAACACAACTTAAATAAGCATATAATAACCAAGAAAAAAATGAACTTGAAAATCAACAGAAAAGTTAATTGAATCGCAGGCGACAGCAACCGCCGTATTGACATTGTGTTATGCATTATTGGTAGTAGGGGAGCCTAAGGTCTACGTAACTGCCGTTCTCTTCGAATCTTCTCATACAATCATGGGAAGTTAATGCTGAAAAACGAAATGTCTACGAGTCAAACTGTTCATTATTACCAGGATAAATACAAATAATACTGAAATATATTAATCAAGTTTCAGTTATAGATCTCCCCTTTTGTGCAAGAGGTATCATATCAAAATATTTTTTGAATGGCGGGGAAAATATAAATTTCAAGAACTCTCTAGTGACAGAGATAGTGACAAGTACAATCAAGTGTATCTGTGGCGATGCTAAGAAATCGTTTATTGGAGTTATACACTGTTATTAATTAAGAAAATGATCTATTTATATTTATTACAATGTTTTATCTTGTAGGTTACATGCATAAGATAAATACAATAAATATTAGTACCATATAATGCTAGAACACTTAAAATAATAATAAAATTTATCAAATATCATACAAATATTTTTCACTTTATTTTTAAACTTAAGAATGTGCAGATTGCTTAGGTCTGGATTATTTTTCAATACTGAATTGTATAGTCTTGATCCATAATTCCAGCTGTGTGACATTTAGATTCTGCCAAAAGAGTTGGGACATTTCTTCTGGTGTTATGTATACTGGATGTTCAGTTCAAAATGTGTCATGGCTCGCTGTATGCCGTCATGTGCCTAGCCGATGAGCCTAGAGAATTCAATCTTCCTACACTTCCGCAGAGGCGTATTACCTATATGCCAGAGAAGTTGCCTAGCAAGTACGGCGTTCATTCTGAAGAGTATTTACCGATACGTACGGTAACACCTATAGTGGCAGGAATGTGAACTGTTTGGAAACACGTACTGAGATGAGTTTTTTTTATTGTCGGGATGTGGGGAGAGGGTTAAGACGATTACTTACGCTTTTGTTGACATTAACTTCGACGGTCAACATGGACACGGAGCATTTGATTTGTGTTGTGAAATGTTGCCGTACGCAATCGATGTTAACAAATACCCTGCGACGACTTGCCCGCACAAAACAGTTCGAAAGAGGTTATGGTAGCACACAGACCGTACAGACCGCCATATGTTGCTACGACATTCAAGTTATACCGTACACGTTCTCAAGTTCAGATTGAACGCCTTGATTAATAAGCAACTTCTCTGACATAAAAGCTGAAACTCGCTTCAAATCGCTGACTCACAACAGTGACGTCATGACACACTTTGAAATGAACACCCAGTATGTTTTTCAGTTATAAAATTCATTCGAACTCTGATACAGATATTGAAAAAACATTTTTTGTTACAGCTGTGTAAGACTATACAGAGCATTATTCCATTTAAAACTCCATTTTGGAAAATTGTAACATAGACCGTTATTCGGCCCAAAGCTTCAATTGATAAGTAACGCAGGACAAAGTAGTTCGTGGTCTGTTTCTTTCCAAAGAATTAAACTCGGGTCTACTCGATTCGTAATCAGGAACAACCATGAAGGCACATCGGAAAACGCACGTGATATTTCGTGTTACAAGTGATTCCCTTTCTTCCTGGTAGCTTATTGTGGTTACGTATGTAACTCATATTGCTATTTTTTACTGGTGCCGCTTATTACCAGCATACGGGCCGACTGAACACGTCTCTTCTCGCTCTCCATAAAATAAAGATGTGGAACAACACCAGACAGCTTTACAGTTCGTACACAGGATGGCAGTTTTCGTAAGAATGTCCCGCTTGGAACCGGACCAGCTCTCGGCCTCGCTGTTGCAGAATTTCACTTTCAGTTGTCTGTTAATTCTATCGTCGTGCGGAGCGTTCGCTCTCCAGGCGCCTTGTGTTTCTGTCAGGTGTTTGATTATCAATTTGTTTGGCCTCGGGCGTGAGTGTTATTGAGTGAAGTTCGGAGTGTTACATTTGTTTTACTGCAGAGACTGGTGGTAATAATTGGATACTTAGCCAGTAAGTCACTTTCCACTGTTTTCATGTAGTATAATTAATTCAGCAACTGTTCCTCTCTTATGGCACTAATTTGTAGTTGTCCCGAATTTTCTGTATTGCCACTTATCTGGTTATTGTACATTCCATTAATGTTAGTCTACATATAGTGTCATCATTATGACATTTAAACATCTACGTCATAATACTTCGTAATACTAATAATAATAATAATAATAATAATAATAATAATAATAATATCATCATCATCATCATCGCCCTTACCACGATCATCTTTGTTATGACATCGGCCTTCTCATGACTATCAGTTTTGTATAATATCGCTCTTCTTATGACCATAATTTTTATTATACTCATAATATTGCCCTTACAAAGAGTATCATTTTTGTTACTATATCGCCCTTACTACGACAATGATTTCTGTTACAATATCCCCTTACCATGACGATCATTTTTGTTGTAACATTGCCCTTAGCACAACCATTATTTATGTTAAA
Organism: Periplaneta americana; assembly: GCA_025594305.2. Lineage (NCBI taxonomy): Eukaryota > Metazoa > Arthropoda > Insecta > Blattodea > Blattidae > Periplaneta > Periplaneta americana. Next base: position 25,585,123 of record JAJSOF020000025.1, on the reverse strand, counting down.
ATATCGCTCTTGTTATAATGTTGACTTACCACGACCATCATTTTCGTTTTATTGTTGACCTTACCACGACCATTATTTTTGTCTAATGTTGAACTTACCACGACCATATTTTTTTTTATAATATTGCCATTACCATGACTGTTATTTTAGTCATAATATTGCACTTACTACAACCATTACTTTTGTCATAATATCGCCCATAGCACAACCATCATTTTTGTTATAATATCGCCCTTACCATAACCATAATTTTTGTTGTAACGCCCCTACCAAAACTATAATTTTTGTTACAATATCGCCCTTACCACGACCATCACTTTTGTTATATTGTTGATCTTATCACGACTATAATTTTTGTTAGGCCTATAATATTGCCCTTAGCACAACTATCATTTATGTTATAATATCGTCCTTACCACGACCATAATTTTTGTTATGTTGACCTTACCATAAGCATTTTTGTTATAATATTGTCTTTATTACAACCATCATTTTTGTTATAATATTGTCCTTACTACAGCCATCATTTTTATTATAATATTGTCCTTGCTACAACCATCATTTTTATTATAATATTATCCTTACTACAACTATCATTTTTGGTCTAACATTGCCCTTACTATAACCATCAGTTTTGTTATACTGTCCTTACTACAACCATCATATTTATTATAATATTATCCTTAATACAACCATCATTTTTATTATATTGTCCTTACTACAACCATCATTTTTGTTATAATATTGTCCTTACTACAACCATCATTTTTGTTATAATATTGTCCTTACTACAACCATCATTTTTGTTATAATATTGTCCTTACTACAACCATCATTTTTGTTATAATATTGTCCTTACTATAATCATCATTTTTGTTATAATATTGTCCTTACTATAACCATTTTTGTTATAATATTGTCCTTACTACAACCATCATTTTTGTTATAATATTGTCCTTAACAACCATCATTTTTGTTATAATATTATCCTTACTTTTTTTCTTATAATATTGTTATAATATTTTTGTTATAATATTGCCTTACTATAATTTATGTTATAATATTGTTCATTCATTTTTGTTATAATATTGTCCTATAACCATCATTTTTGTTATAATATTGTCCTTACCATCATTTTGTTATAATATTGTCCTTACTACAACCATCATTTTTGTTATAATATTCAACCATCATTTTTGTTATAATATTGTCCTTACTACAACCATCATTTTTGTTATAATATTGTCCTTACTATAACCATCATTTTTGTTATAATATTGTCCTTACTATAACCATCATTTTTGTTATAATATTGTCCTTACTACAACCATCATTTTTGTTATAATATTGTCCTTACTACAACCATCATTTTTGTTATAATATTGTCCTTACTACAACCATCATTTTTGTTATATTGTCCTTACTATCATCATTTTTGTTATAATATTGTCCTTACTACAACCATCATTTTTGTTATAATATTGTCCTTACTACAACCATCATTTTTGTTATAATATTGTCCTTACTACAACCATCATTTTTGTTATATTGTCCTTACTAAACCATCATTTTTGTTATAGTATTGTCCTACAAACCATCATTTTTGTTATAATATTGTCCTTACTACAACCATCATTTTTGTTATAATATTGTCCAACCATCATTTTTGTTATATTGTAATATCATTTTTGTTATAATACAAACCATCATTTTTGTTATAATTGTCCTTATACAACCATCATTTTTGTTATAATATATTCCTTACTACAACCATCTTTTTGTTATAATATTGTCCTTACTACAACCATTTTTGTTATAATATTGTCCTTACTACAACCATCATTTTTGTTATAATATTGTCCTTACTACAACCATCATTTTTGTTATAATATTGTCCTTACTACAACCATCATTTTTGTTATAATATTGTCCTTACTACAACCATCATTTTTGTTATATTATCCTTACTACAACCATCAGTTTTATTATAATATTATCCTTACTACAACCATCATTTTTGTTGTAATATTATCCTTACTGCAACCATCATTTTTGTTATATTATCCTTACTACAACCATCATTTTTATTATAATATTATCCTTACTACAACCATCATTTTTATTATAATATTATCCTTACTACAACCATCATTTTTATTATAATATTATCCTTACTACAACCATCATTTTTGTTATAATATTGCCCTTACTATAACCATCATTTTTGTTATAATATTGTCCTTACCACTACCATCATTTTTGTTATAATATTATCCTTACCACTACCATAATTTTTGTTACAATATTGTCCTTACTACAACCATCATTTTTGTTATAACATTATCCTTACTACGTTATAATGTTATCCTTACTAAAACCATCATTTATGTTATAATATTTTGCCCTTACCACTACCATCATTTTTGTTATAATATTATCCTTACCACTACCATTATTTTTGTTATATTATTGCCCTTACGACTACCATCATTTTTGTTATAATATTGTCCTTACTACAACCATCATTTTTGTTATAACATTGTCCTTACTACAGCCATCATTTATGTTATAATATTGCCCTTACCACTACCATCATTTTTGTTATAATGTTGAACTTACTATGGTCATAATTTTTTTTATATATTTTTGATGTTACCACAATCATAATTTTTGTTATAATATTGCGCTTAGCACAACTATAACTTTTGTTGTAATGTTGACCTTACCTCGACCACGACTATTATTTTTCTGTAATATTGAACTTACCATGACCATCATTTTTGTTATATCTCCCTTTCACCCCCCTCTCTCTGTGAGACCGGAAGGGAACATCCCTGTGCACCGTGACTATATGTCAATGTAGTTGATCTTCGATCTGTGTCCAATTTATTCAATTCGCTCTATGCTGAACTAGAAATAATTCCGTCGAGTTTGAGTATTTTCAACGGAAACATCAATGAAGCTATCCCTGTTAACAGTAAAATTGGTATATGCAACTTCTCTGCCGTACGTGTCATGCTGGTAGTCTAAACATTGTGCATGCAGGCTTCCGTTGTATCATAGCGACGCTATGGCTGTATCACAAACGGATCAGGAGAGCTCAGAGTACTAAATCTGTTTGATGTATCTGGAAATAAAAAAGTACAGTTTCAATTATTTTTTGTATTGAGTGAACGTAAGGATTGAACTACGTGCATTCTGGACCTAATGCTCGATCTCTTTGTGAAGTGGTCTTGTGCAGCATTTGGGTGAATGCATGGATTTTGCCTTTCAGAATAATATTGTCATTTTGTTCCAAACAGTTCAAAAGAAGTGAATATACAGGGTGATTCAGGAGGAATAGTAAATTTTTTAGTGGATAGTGAGCAAAAAAAGTTCATACGTACATGTGTCCAATTTCCAATAGGTATAAATCCAGCAGAATTAATACAAGAGGGTGGAAGCGCATTATCTAACGAAATTTATAAGCTTGTACTTGCTATTTGGGAAAAGGAAATTGTACCAGAACAATGGAAGGAGTCCATTATCGTACCTATCTTTAAGAAGGGGACAAGACTAACTGTAGTAACTTTCGAGGAATATCACTTTTGTTGACGTCGTACAAAATTTTGTCCAATATTCTTTTGAGAAGATTAACTCCATATGTAGATGAAATTATTGGGGATAATCAATGTGGTTTTAGGCGTAATAGATCAACTATTGACAGCTAATGGAGAAAAAATGGGAGTATAAGGGTACAGTACATCAGTTATTCATAGATTTAAAAAGGCATATGACTCGGTTAAGAGAGAAGTTTTATGTGATATTGTTATTGAATTTGGTATTCCCAAGAAACTAGTTCGATTAATTAAAATGTGTCTCAGTGAAACGTACAGCAGAGTTCGTATAGGTCAGTTTCTGTCAGATGCGTTTCCAATTCACTGTGGGCTAAAGCAAGGAAATGCACTATCACCTTTACTTTTAACTTTGCTCTAGAGTATGCCATTAGGAAAGTCCAGGATAACAGAGAGGGTTTGGAATTGAACGGGTTACATCAGCTGCTTGTCTATGCGGATGACGTGAATATGTTAGGAGAAAATCCACAAACGATTAGGGAAAACACGGGAATTTTACTGGAAGCAAGTAAAGAGATAGGTTTGGAAGTAAATCCCGAAAAGACAAAGTAAATGATTATGTCTCGTGACGAGAATATTGTACGAAATGGAAATATAAAAATTGGAAATTTATCTTTTGAAGAGGTGGAGAAGTTCAAATATCTGGGAGCAACAGTAACAAATGTAAATGATACTCGGGAGGAAATTAAACACAGAATAAATATGGGAAATGCCTGTTATTATTCGGTTGAGAAACTTTTATCATCCAGTCTGCTGTCGAAAAATCTGAAAGTTAGAATTTATAAAACAGTTATATTACCGGTTGTTCTGTATGGTTGTGAAACTTGGACTCTCGCTTTGAGAGAGGAACAGAAATTAAGGGTGTTTGAGGATAAGGTGCTTAGGAAAATATTTGGGGCTAAGAGGGATGAAGTTACAGGAGAATGGAGAAAGTTACACAACACAGAACTGCATGCATTGTATTCTTCACCTGACATAATTAGGAACATTAAATCCAGACGTTTTAGATGAGCAGAGTATGTAGCACCTATGGGCGAATCCAGAAATGCATATAGAGTGTCAGTTGGGAGGCCGGAGGGAAAAGACCTTTAGGGAGGCCGAGACGTAGATGGGAAGATAATATTAAAATGGATTTGAGGGAGGTGGGATATGATGATAGAGAATGGATTAATTTTGCTCAGGATAGGGACCAATGGCGGGCTTATGTGAGGGCGGCAATGAACCTCCGGGTTCCTTAAAAGCCAGTAAGTAAGTATAAATCCAGTAGTACAGAATTTGTACATAGATTTCTACTTACCCAGATTATTGTCTTATTCACCATTGTAAAAACACAATATGAGGAACATGCAAGTTATTCTTTAGAAACGTCAATTTTTCTGCCTAGAATATAAATAAACTCTTCTGCACTTCTGCGATTTGAAATCATCGATTTACAGATGAGGAATGTTGAAATGAACCTCGCATTCTACCTCGTAATTGATGATACCCGATATTACTTCTCAATGAATAACTTTCTCAAATTTCCACTAATTGACGAACAAAAGTTACGAAATTGTTTTCAAACAATCTGTCAATTATTTTACTGGAGACTTTTAATTAAAAGTGTGACATTAAATTACTGTAAACTTGCCTATTCCCAACGTAGCTTCCAACTTTGTATTAGCGCCATCAGGAAATATGTTTTCATGGAACTATTTTGCATTCGTACCAATATGATTTTTGTTATCGGATTTTCTATATAATTTTATACATATTATATTATATATGTTGCCAGCAGTCACACATGATAAACATAATTGTAGTCCACGACCGTTTCACTTCAAACAAAAGATAAGATCGTTTTTAAGAAGAAACTTTTACATGCAAACTACAACTTATTTCCAGAGAATATTATTATTATTAAGTTGAAAGAACAGTTTAACCGTGTATATGCATCTTAATGGATTCATGCTCATCAATTTACGGGAAACAGTTGGCGACACCGACTAACAAAAGAACGACCATGCGATAAATTGATAGCGATAAATCTAGCTGCAAAAATGATCGCGATGTTTGACTGTGATTGGTTGGAATTCAAAATTGCATTACGCTTCATTGGTCGAAAAATCATGTGATATGGACAAGGCGAGTTTTGAATCTAATAGCCTCATATACAATATTAAATTTTAGCTCCGGAATATAAAGTGTTAAAAGGTGTGTGTCTAAATTTTAGCGTTAAAATAAGTGATCTAAAGAAATTTTAAACAATCTAAACTTCTCTTTTGATTCCAGAAGATTAAAATCCCTGTCTGTCAGATTACCTCTCATAGCTTCGTTCGTCTGTGTAACTGTCTCTCCAGTATGTTATATCATTATATTCTCATTCCACTTTCTGTTATAATCTTTTTAATCTATTTTATATTACCGTAAATTTTTGTCCTTGTTCTTCATTTTAGCCATCTACGTTTTCCAGGAAATAACATTAAATATGAATATAGAGGCTTCCAAGAACGGTTTCGTTAGACCCATTTTAATAATATAATAGACGCAACCGGCTATCAAATTTTCATGCTACGACAAATGTTTGAAAAGAATTAATAGATTCAGAATTATAGCTCACCCCTTGTTCATAGAATTTAAATTAGTACACAATACATTATTAACAGAAAAGAGCTTTATTGAGCAAGGAATGAGATTAATATAATAATAATAATAATAATAATAATAATAAAGTATACACAGTAGAGTAAAGTGGGACTTTATTCAGGAGTGAAATATTTAGCAACGCGTGGGAGATAAAATTTATTTCTACGAGTGCATGACATCTGTTTACTGTCGTCTGGTATACAATATTTTATCCAGTACGACGTCTAAGAATACGTTACATTAAATATTATAATAATAATTAAATATTCAATATTTAATAGACCTATATAAATTTATCTGTAGTAATCCCAGACCTCGAGTGACATTTATTACGACTATTTCGTGAATAAAATAAAAATATAAATAATATATCCCTAAAATTCGCTCACAAATTGTTAATAATTGTATATTTACGAATACTTAACCTATTCAGACATTGTGAAGTCGAAATAGATGAATATCGATTACTGCAATAAAGAACTTCGGTGTTATTATTCAGTAATGCCAATTGCGAAAAGCGAAATACAGGTTTAACAATGTTAATTATATGACGTACTGCACTTTTCTCTTATTGTTATAACAAATACGTTTTCATTATCTGCTGAAATCACAATATCATTTAAACATTTTATAATATAATTACAAATAACCTGATTAATTAAATGAAGAATTGTTGAAAACGCAGTTATCAAATCTGAATGAAGGAGTGTAATTTTTTCAGATAGCCTACAATAGACATGGAATTAGAAGATGAAGATATGGAAGTAGAATTGCACACTTTATTTAGTACTTCGTCGTTACATTACACACTACATCGAGAACTAAGAACTATGTAATATTGTGTGGAAATAGCTATATAGCAATGCTTATGTATTCGCACGAGACATATGTTGCTAAACAGTAAAGCCATCTCTGTATAGATTATCAAAACACGTATTTTATTACGCCATCGCCATACGGAAGGCAGTTTGATCAAAGACCTTGTATATAATATAAAAGGTCTTTGGGTTTGATATGCGCTGAATTGAACCCATCAATTAAGTTGTATTTTATCTACAGGAAACAATGATACCCGCAGTTTAAGATTGTCCTCAAGCAGGATTTTTTTTTATAGATATCTTCAATGTTTGTGCATGATGTGACTACCACAGCTAAAAGAAGAAATAAGTGGTATTTTCAGCGGAATGACGACTTAATTAGGTGGTGTGTTGCCGAGAGAGAAAGTAATACGTCCGTTGAGCCTTATGACATTCCAGCCTCCTCCCTTGTGTACGAATGAAATGAAAAGAGAGAAATCGATCACGTGGCCTACACAGTCTTATCCCTAGGTCGGTCAGTCTATCGTGCTGTGGCCGCATTGAAAATTCCTTTTGTCCTAGGGATCTCAGTCTCTTTCCTCCAGGGTCCAGTGCGCGTACCCAGCATCCCGTAGGATAAATTACTCTGTACACTGAGAATACAGTTCGGAGCTTTTGGAGATTAAGGTTATCTCCCTCGGCCTCGGATCGGAAAAGCAAATAGGATCCCTGCAAGACGTCTCCTTCCCTTGCGCAAACATGGAGCCCGCGGAAGCTCGGTCTTAATGCGTTCTTTGCACGGGGGACATGAGTTCTTCACCCCGTCGCACACTTAAGCCTTGTTAACCTCTTTTACAGATATTTCACAACAGATTGTTCCTCACGTTTTGTGTAGATCACTAATAATTTCTCCCTATGTCTTTCAAATGGTAGCCACCGACTTAGCTCAGCCGGTAGGTCGTTTTCTTGCTGCTTCTGAGTGCCGCTCGGTCGTGAGTTTGATTCCTCTTGCGCAGATTACCTGGTTGGGTTTCTTTCCACACAAATAACATCATACAGATCTTCTATTCCTTTGTACCTGTCGTCTCGCTTCACTTACCTTTGTTCCCACCACAATCTGAACACACGCTCTCGCCATGAAACAATACTAACAATACCAACCCATCGCACCTCTCATACTCATCGTCTTCCACAATAGCCTTGCCAAGGCTCTAGAATTCACTACCTGCTAGCATCAGAGACTGTAGAAATAAAATTGATTTCTAACACAAACTTACTATGATCCCAGAAATCTGTAGAGTAGAAAGACGAAATAAGACCTCTGCGCATACGGTATGTTGAAGGACTAGGACCAATGACCGCTCTGGAGAGAGCATTGTTTGAACGAAGCGAGCTTGAAGGGAGGGGATCTATAGACATTCAGAAATCCAGCCACACTTTCTGTTAATACCACGGGCGGATTGAAAGACGTCCTTTCGTATCGTTTTATTGGTCAAAAGTAGTGTGACATAGTAAAAGTGTAATAGTCCTGGTAACTACTTTCGTTGTATAAATTGGGAGGGGGAAAAAGGATTACGCGTTGTACATTCACAGTCAGGATAGTAATCTGTGGACGGACGATTATTCTGAAGGGGAATTTTATGGGTAAGAATATATTCATAATTTTTCATATCAATAGGAGTAAATCTCGGTTGCTATTATCTTTGGTGCTACGGGAGCATGAAAACAGATTTTTGTTCCCCGTGGATTAATCCATTGCATATTAAATAATGAGTAATATGTAATAATTACGCGTCGAGAATTATATATAGGCTACTCATTTGTTTAGTGATTTATATTGTTCAATTTTTCTCTCACATTTCTCTCTCGAATCTGACAGATTACATCTGGCTGGTATAAATTAATTTACTGATAAATATTTATATATTCGTTGCCAATGCATACAGCTGTTGGTGCAGTTAATGGGGACGCTTATTTATCATTGTTCCACTCGCCACTCCAATCATTGCAATATGTATAGAGTGAACCGTAAGTAACGTTATTCATTTCAGGGTATTGTTCTTTGAGAAATTTAAAACAAAAAATTGTAATACAGTTTTGCTTGTTTTCTCTTCCTTTTCGAGAAAAAAAAGTTTTATAAGAAAAATTTCATAGCGTGTTTTGGGAAAGCTCAGTCAATTTAAGAGGGCAATGTATTATGATAATAAACGATTGAAATAATTTTAGTTTTGCCCTTTAAATGAGCAGAAATTTTATGCGAAATATGTACCATTTTAAAATCCCTTTTCTAAACGAAAACTTTTGTACCACGATAAGTTTTATGCATTAAAAATAACAAGTTATGCACTGTTAAAATTAAAATTAAAAAAAAAAAACTTTACTGTTATTGATGGTTTTTCTGTTACCTATACAAAAGAATATTAATTGCTTGTTCTTCAAACCACTGCTTAAGCAATACACTTCTGACACATTTTTCGTTAGGAATCGTTGATAAAACTGATGATGGTGAGTATGGGATACGATAAAAGAAGTAATTAATGAATGGCATGTAATGTATCTTCTCTTCATGTGAAGCGACATTCCGAAATTAATCCCAGCTCACAACACATTTTTCTCTATGGTTCGCTCGAAGTGCGTCGTACGTGTGTATTATCTCTTAGTATTGCAGAAGTCGCTATTAGAAATCGAAGAGTGGTCGCACAGGTCTGTAGCTGCTCTAGATACCAAGATACGAGAGGCAGAGTAACTGGAGAATGCGAAGCAATAGAACGTTCACAGTGGTGTCAAACGATTCGTAACAAACTAGGCTATAATCTAAATTGAGCAACAATCAGCAGTAGAGAAGCCAAATTGAAAAAAAATCGCAAGTGAATGTCAGTGGAGAAACAAAATGCATTATCTCTATGTTTATGCAGAACAAATGGGAGCGGATATATGGACAATCGATAGAAAATGAGAATTGAATTTTAAAAAGAAACAACCATAGTCCAAAAACATAAATTTTCAGGATAAACAAAAAAACTATCTGACATGAGTGTTGTTGACACTTCAAGTATGAAATTCATCATTCCATTTCTTAAGGTGTTGTAGAAACTTGGAAAAACTGAAGTACATTTATAACTAGGGAAAGGAAGTTCATGCCCTAAAAATGTGAAGAATATGTATGCATTTATGCCGTAAAAATAGATAAATATGCTACAAAATATGCATTATCAGTCTGAGATTATTTTAACAGAATAATAAGGTATAGCTAACTTACGTTTATTCTGTGGATTTTGAAGTGCTTGCGTCATTGCTGAATGCTCCATTTATGCTGTCACAGTTAACAACTAAGCAGTGACGTATGTTTCCTGTTGTCATTCTTCGCCTGTTGTATCTCAGCATAGCTTTGTAGCGCGAAAAACTTCGTTCTACGTCACAAGAAGTAAGAGGGGCTCGCACAAAAGCTGTGAGCTGTTCTATAGAAAATTTTGTTGGTTTTTGGGGTGTTTTTCCTTTGAGAATATCTTGAATTTCTTTAAGTTGATAATAGCCAGGATTTTTGGAGAGAATATTTGCTGTTTTCTCGTTCACTTTATCTCCTACATTTCCTGGAACTGATGTTAAACTGGATATTGTTCTATCGAAATCTGCTGAAGACTGCAGTAAAGGAATACCAATTGCTAACTTGAGAGGCTCCCTATGAGGGCGTCATCGTTACGTTCAAAATTCATAAACATAGATTAGTCGTGTTTACGAGGTTACACACTTTTAGAAATGAGGGAAAGACAAATGAACAAACATAATATGCAGTTTCCCTGCATAAATGTTAAAATATGATGCTTCTATAAATAAAGGCAACGATAGAGAACAAAATTTAGTATTGCGCTTTAAATATACAGAAGTTTGATTCAAACAAATGTAACGTTTTAAAATTCATTTCCAGAACGAATAAGTGAAGTGGGTAGGCACTACGTACATGCATGCATGCATACATACATACATACATACATATAGTACATACATACATACACACATATACATACATACACACATATACATACATACATACATACATACATACATACATACATACATACATACATACATACATACATACATACATACATACATACATACATACATACATACATACATACATACATACATACATACATTGTATTTTGATGTAGGCTATGTAGGGCGTCTATCATTTAATAAGATAAAATCAGATCGAGTTCGAAAAACTGTCCGACCGAGTGGTTATATCGTAGGGTCGGCGAAACGTGGGAAGTCACGTGACAGTTACTTACTCTACAGGGTCCTTTTCTTTCAATTATTTTAAACAGCAAATATTTCCAGGAAAGGTCCTAACACTCCAGCCACTATTATCTGTGCATTTCGAACTGACCGATCAAGGTCACGTACAAACGTACAAAAGTACAAACCACGCGCGAGTCACTGAACTGAAGCACTGGTAATTCCGGCTGTCCCATTTGACTTTACTTGAGGAGAATGGTCCAGGATTTGGGGTAAGCACACATGGCAAATGCAGCCAATCGCTTGACGTTGAGCCGCCAGTTCGAAATGCACAGATAATAGCGTTTACTGAGAGCTCAGCAGAAACAGGTGGGAGAAATCGAGATGCGACATAACCACTCGGACGGACAGTATGTAGGACAATTCGTATTACAGCCAATCCACTACGGTCGTGATTATGGAAACAAACTTATTTGTCATAATTCAGTCCACGGAAACGAAGTCAGAAGCAAATCTCAATAAGCAAAGGAACAGAAACATTAATTCCCAGAAAACGAAGCTATTTCCACTGCTGTGAAGGAACGGCAGTAGTCAGAATGTGACGTCACTGCACGAGTCAAGAAACTCTGACTAGAGTTTTATGTGCAACACTTCCGCTGTGCAGGCAATCAAGAGCGGCTGAACTCTCATCAAAACGAGGAGTGGATACAGCGCTGCGTCGTTTGTTTTATGGACAGCAGCCTACAGGGATCTGCTAAACCACAGACACTTTTCATCCTATCTTAACTTTTATAGAACTTAACTAAAATTAATTACTTCTGAACTTCGCCATTGCTCACTCATAAGGATACTTCTCATTGAAGGCACAGATGCCATCTTTAATACATCCTGCCGGATTTAGGGAAATTATTATTATTATTATTATTATTATTATTATTATTATTATTATTATTATTATTATTATTATTATTATACTTCATACAGGGTGATTTACGAAGTTGTTCCCGGTTTATGGAGGTGATTCCTGAGGTTATTTGGAACCAAAAATGTAAATAAATTAATGGAATCACATTCATAATTACGGAGTTACAACACATTTTCGAAACGCGTCATAGTGAATGGAGCGCTAAGCAATGTTTGTTGTTAACACCCTTATATTACTGCATCTGGTGGTGGATGAAAGACATCGTGTATCAGGTTAAGGTACAAACACACAAAGAGTTGCTTCAACGCATTCTGGATGCCGCGGCGACAGTAAGAAACAAACGTGTGTAGCTATGAAATGCTACGCGTGTGGTTCACACCCGTGCAGACCGTTGCCTCGTTATTTAGTTAGGTATATATTTATTCATTCATTTTTATTTATTTGTTTATTCATTTAATTATTTATTTATTCATTTACTTATTTCCTTATGTTCTTATTTATTTATTTATTTTTATTCATTCATTAATTTAATCATTTATTTATTTATTCATTCATTCATTTTCTTATGTTCTTATTTACTTATTTATGTATGTATTTATTTATTCATTCATTACTTTATTTATTCATTCAATTAATCATTTATGTATTTACGTATTTATTTATTTACCTGTTTATTTATTTACTGTTTATTTATTTATTTACTTATTTACGTATTTATTTATTTATTTATTTATTTATTTATTTATTTATTGACATTTATTTATTTACTTATTTACTTACTTATTTAATTATATATTTAGTTATTTATTTATTTATTTAGTTATTTACTTATTTCTTTATTTATTTATGTATTTACTCATTTCTTTATTTATTTATGTATGTATTCATTTATTTATTTATTTTTTTTTATTTATTTATATATTCATTTAATCATTTATATATTCATTTACTTATTTCCTTATGTTCTTATTTATTTATTTTTATTCATTCATTAATTTAATCATTTATTTATTCATTCATTTACTCATGTATTTATTTATTTACTTATTTATTTAGTTATTTACTTATTTATTTATGTATTTATTTATTTATTCATTTATTTTTATTTATTTATATATTCATTTAATCATTTATATATTCATTTACTTATTTCCGTATGTTCTTATTTATTTATTTTTATTCATTCATTAATTTAATAATTTATTTATTTATTCATTCATTCATTCATTTAATCATGTATTTATTTATTTACTTATTTATTTAGTTATTTACTTATTTATTTTATATTTATTTATCTACTTATTTACTTAATTATTTATTTACTTATTTAATTATTTATTTATTTATCTACTTATTCACTTAATTATTTATTCATTTATTCATCCATCCATTCATTCATTCATTTATTTATTTGCTAATACCTGTAACATAAATATAGTACACACAGATAAAATTTTAGGTCACTCCTGAAAGAGTAGAACTCGTGCTCAGGGGCGGATTCCTGATTTTAAATTAAGAAACATGTAATACATTTTGTTTTATGTCTGCTACATAATAAGAATATATCAATGTAAATTTACAATTTTTCATTAATTATAAAATTCATATATAACTTTTTAAAATTAATACTAGAACTATTAGAATTGACAAGATTAGGATATTGAAATAGAAATTTGTTATTTATTCTTGGGCCTAAATTATTGCTATGATATTTAGGGAGACACTTTCGAAAATGTGATATAAATCCACTATAAATGGAAGAGACTGATACATAAACAATCAGTTGTTTATATTTTAATTATTTTTTTGCATCTTTGTTAATGAAATCGTGAAATGAAAAGTTTTTTCTGCCGTTTTCAAATTACCATAATTCCGTCATTTTGAATGTGATCCCATTAATTTGTTTACATTTATTGTTACAAATAACTTCAGTAATCGCCTTCACAAACCTGGAAATAACTTTGTGAATCACCCTGTATAATGCGAGATCTAGTACTACATCAGAACCGACTTTGATAAGAGGATAAAAAATTTTACGCTTTCCTTCAGACTTTCATCTTATTTACACGCGTTCAAGCAATGCTAATTACATGACAAATTTTATAATGGGTCGTTAAAGAAGCTAATAAAATTACAACTCAGGAAATAAGCAAGAGTGTATTATTTTTCTTATCATATCTCACTCGCAGTATGAAGCACATTAATCTGTAGATATTGCAAGACAAGTTATTTTCAGATACACATCCTCTCAAATGGAAGAGACCACAGCTTTATAATCGTACTACACGCAAGCAAACTTCAAACATATGGCGGGCTCAGAATGACAAGGTTCTATTTGCTATTTTTAGCAAAACTAAGATTTTTGTTGCAAAGTGATAATTTCCAATTCAGAGGATAATTTACAAAGATTATTATATACATTAAATAAAATATTAAAAGATTTTGGGATGGAAATTTCAGCACAAAAATCAAAAGTAATGGCATTTTAGGACAAGACCCAGTCAGAAGTAAGATAATACACAATAACCAATGCCTCGAACAAGTAGCCTACAAAATTTCAATTATCTGGGTTGTGAAATATCTTATCAAAATGAAAAGATGTGAACAAGAAAATTACCAAATTTACACAAATTCTAGGAATAATAAACAATACATTAAAAGCTAAATTAATACAAAAATCTACAAGAATGAAAATATATAATACACTAGCATTACCCTCCCTTTTATACGGAAGCGAGATTTGGACATTGAAGAAAAAGACATGAACAGAATCAAAGCAACGGAAATGAAATTTTTAGGAGGACAGCAGGATATACTCTTTTAGACCGAAAAAGGAATGAAGAAATTTTAGAACAATTAGAAGTAAAGTCATTAGAAGAAAAAAATCAGGAGATACAGATTCAATTGGCTAGATCATGTAAGAAGAATGGAAAATTCAAGAATCCCAAAAATTATGATGCAGTATAAACCTAAAGGACATCGTCGACCAGGAAGACCTTTTAGACGACTGCTAGATGGGGCCTAAACAGGTCTACAAAGGCCTAATTCGTGAAGGATGATGATGATGATGATGATGATGAATGATGAATTCTGCTATTTCACAGCTATCTACCATATAAATTATATGTTGATATCTCAATTATTGTTCGTGATAAAATTAGTTTGAAAAGGTTCTTATCTGCATTGATTTTGTTAACAACCAAACTTTTAAAATGCTCTCCTGTAAAATTTACTAAACACTAGATAGAAGCATGGCATTCTGAACCTCGATATGGAACAACTATGTTACTATGTTAGTTCAAATATTTACTCTGTTTGCAAGACACGAAAATTTACAGTCTAATTTGAAATTTATATCAAATTACTATCCGGTCATAATTCACGTGCTAACAAAGGTATATGCATTGCAATTTGCACTACAAAAACAAACGGTGTTAGCAATTGACGAGTTCCCTGCAAAAAGGAGTTAGCTCCTGTTGTACAAAGTTGTGGAAAACAACAAACACATTATAAAAATTAAAATTTTAACTGAGCCTTTTTTCAGAGTATGTCTTAGGTAACTAGAAGTTTCATTTTCACTCACTCATTTATTATATTAGTAATTTGGGGGAGGGTTTAAAATATAAACAAATAATGGAGCTACTCTCTTTTTGTAATAAAAAAAATGGTGGGTGGTGAAAAAATTTTGTCCTCATTTTTGTAATCAGCAAATGCCATTACACAATAAATAGCAGAAATTAAACATTTAAGGGGTTAGGTACAGCTTACAGCAATAAAATTTTGGAAATATTCAACACTTTTTTTTCCTCCTTTACTGCTCCTGTACAATAATGAAAATTAGTATGTGTAAAACACTGTCCTTCTGCTGTATGAAGGAAATATTTTTACGATTTGAAAAAAAATATATAGGGTAAACTAGGGTCTGTTGGACAGTCGGGCATGTTGGACACTGTACTTTAACGTGTTACCACGCCTTGTGGGCACCACATTCAGCTAGAAGTCAATGACGGAAGTAGGCACGAGTGGGGCCACTTCCGTCATTGACTTCTAGCAGAATGTGGTGCCCTGAAGTGGCGAGGTAACACGTTAAAGTACGGAGTGTCCAACATGCCCGACTGTCCAACAGGCCCTAGTTTACCCTATATATATATATATAACCAAATTTTGAAATATATATATATATTTCAAAATTCGGTTCGCTGTGCAGTGATGAAGCATTTCTCTCATAACTCAAAAACTATCCAACATCCCGTGATGAATTTTTTGTGAGTATTTATGCATGCCATATCTACAATATGATGCAAGATCACTTCTCTACCTTTGATAGACTGTCTGATAAAAAAATTAATTCATTTTTAAAAATTGTCAAATATCAGTATTTTCTTTTAACACCAAATAAAAAAAAATATTTTTATTAAGGAATGTAGTTGAAAGAGCATGATATTGTAAACATGAGTTTCAGCAATAAAATAAAAGAGAGAGAACATGAAAAAGTTAATATTAGTTATGACGAAAACGCTGCATCACTGCACAGTAAACTGCCATCATTTTGAATTTGAAAAAAATAATAATAATTTTTTTAAATCGTAAAAATATTTTTTTCATATAGCAGAAGGACAGTGTTTTACACATACCAATTTTCATTATTGGACAAGATACAGTAATGGAGGAAAAAAATGTTGAATATTTTCAAACATTTTACTGCTGTAAGCTGTACCTAACCCGTAACAAAATCAATGTTGACCAGTGTTATTGACAAGATGATAACATTAGCTATGACAATTTGTTTATTTTTCCTTTAATGTTACTTAGGGGAGAGTCGGGTAGTATCGGACATCGGGTAATATCGGACAGTACGTTTCTTTCATCTACCACCACATGGTAGCACCTGAATGACATGGTTACGTTTCTCTATGAGACATCACAGAAACGTAACCATGTCAATCAGGTAATATCATCTTGTGGTAATTGAAAGAAACTCACTGTCCGATATTACCAGATGTCCGATACTACCCGACTCTTCCCTACTACTAGAAATCTTTGCTTATCTTAGTTGTAAACTACTGCAAGGGAATGCTTGATGTCAAATGATCAAGAATAGGGAGGGTGGAATGGGTTGATAACGTCGCGTCACCAGGATCAGTTTCTAAGTTAATGTAATCAAATGGAATACAAATAGAAGGAAATAAATAGAGACTGCCAGCAGACGCGGCTCTTTACCCCAGTGATAAAGTTCCTACATTTTTATGAGCAGATCCCGGAATATCGACAATGAAGCATTTGTTACTCGGACATAGTTGTGACTCCGGTCATATCCTCTGCACTGACTCACAACACAGTGGAAAGCTTTTTAATAAATGTCGAGTTGTTACTGCTTTGGTCTTCTTACTTCCGTCGGCATTTCCGCTCCAGTTTTTATAGCTACGAAGAACAACGGGCGATTGTACGGGTGCCTCGAACCATGGAAGGTGATAGCGATAGCCTCTGAGCTGCGTTGGTGAGCAACTGGCACAACTGATTTCTTTTTTATTATTTATTGTGGACTCTTCTTGTAGATTTCACTCGGAGCTCGCTGTACACCGACAATGGGATGTATGCATCGACAATTCTCACCTCTTTTTAAATTGTATTACGTAAACGATAGCCGATTTTCTTGCCATTATGTTTATATTTGTGCATATTTACGTTCCACTGGAGGCCTTGGCGTGTTTGCGTTCAAATGAAATAAGTGTTAAGTCTTAAGGCTGGTTCACAATAAACCGGAAACGAGAATCGGAACGAAAACGAAAACGGTAAAATTGTTAAAATGTATACATTTAAATGTGAGCATTCACAATTAACGAAAAGCTTGCCGGAGCCCGAGATCGGGAACGGAGAGTTGGCCAACTTTCAACTTTTGTGTTCACGTTTCCGATCACAGCCCACTAGATTCATTCTATTGCCATCTAAAAGCTATTTTGTCGTCGTATATTTTGTAGCAAGAAGACCGTGACATAACCTATGCATTATTTTGTTCTGTGCTGTGCATCATGGAGCAAGTTTTATTTGATGAGATTCTAATATTCAAATCCTCACATTTACGATAAGCGGCGCGCCTCGTATAAAGATGAGAAAATGAAGGAGAATACGTGGGTTTCAATAGCTGCATCTTTGAACACCGATCGGAAGCGAATCATATTTTATTACTGTATTGGTTGTATTACACACTACATATTCACGCTTCAATTCAATAACTACTGTTGTGTTCATTTCTGTTCTATTACAAATGTTTCTTCTCTAATTATTTTACGTTATGGTAGACTTAAAATAGGTTGTGATAATAAAGATTCATGGGCATATTTATAGTACCGTACCTAATGAAATGTTTCAGTTGAAATTTCGAAGTTGGTTAACCTGTGTTTATGTTGGCTGCCTTGTACTCATGAGAGAACGCCATTGGTCAATTATACACAAATAACATCAGAATGCGTAATATCGACTTTACATATCGTTATTGACATGCATATCGATATGCATAGTCGTCTACGTTCTCGATTTATTGTGAATCACAAATTTTCATATTACGTCCTCTGCTTCTCGTTTTCATTCTGGTTCTCGTTCCCGGTTTATTGTGAACCAGCCTTTATTAGTATTACAGGGACATCATTTTATTTTTACTAAAATTTCTAATATTAACATGGCTATACCTTTGGATTAACGATTGAGAATCGGAAACACCGTTTGCTATCCCCTTCCATGACTGGAGTTCCATGATACTGTCGTAAAATACGAACAAATCACTTTACTATAGTCGCGACGCTGTTATTCCCGGCGTGACTCCTCCTCTTTGCTTACGTCTTAGGAAGTCAAGGCTCTATAAAGTCTAGGTAGGTAGTATCGTTCGCAATTTTTGTTCTTTCGTTGCCGAGCTACCAGACGAGGGATCTATTTGCCACACCGTTAAACATTATCATGTCGTAGCTCCTATTATAATAAATCAAACGCACTGTAATTGAGCGGCAAATAACGTCCTCGTGTGCTTTCTGCGAACGCCAACGAAAGGGCCAAAATGGCGGGCGATTATATTAAGTATTTATCGAGCCTTAGGAAATGCATGACGTCTTCATCAGCGAATCACAAGACGCACACGTTTAAATATAACCGATCTGCAACGTGATTGGCTGCCGGAAATTAGAGCGAGGGACTATAGGTATAGGAGGGAAGAAAAGTAGTTCATCCATTTACGTAATAATAATAATAATCCGTGGCGCTACAGCCCACGAAGGGCCAACACCGACCAGCCGGCTCTTGGTCTCACGACCACATGCAGAAGCAGAAGTGGACGATCATCCAACCAGAATGGAGGTATCGTGTCGTTAGCACGATGAGCCCCCAGCCGTTATAGCTGGTTTGCGTAACCGGATTTTCCTAACTATCGTAGCTCCCCAAATGCATCACGATGCTGGGTGTGCACCGGTCCCATACACTGACCGAAATTTCATGATAAAATTTCTTCCCCTATGAGGACTCGAACCAGCACGCATTTCTTAACGCGAGTCCTAGGCAGGATGCCTTAGACCACGACGCCACGGCGCGGGACTATCCATTTTCGTAAACTAGGAAATATAGAGATTTTGAGTTTGACAATTTTCATTAGGTTTTTGTTTAATCAAAACACATTATTGTATTAACAGTAAGTGTTTTTACTTACGAACTGAGCTATCCAATCGGACGTATTCATTATGCAGTGTACATTATACTGTCTACAGCACATTAGCGTAGGTCTACTATATAGAGAATGAAGTTAAATTGAAAAATAATCATTGTATGGATATTTAAACTCATTTTTTTAATGGTGGCCGTTCATTTCGTTACAGGCTTCAGTTCTTTTGTGCATATTATCACACTATAGACTATTGTACCTAATTCCAATTACCAGTTTCGTCCTTCGTATTAGTAACTCATGTTGAAATAATTTTGTACCAACTCTATAAAAGACTACCTTACGTACTGTAAATTCAGTCTTCACTTCTGCCCGATCCGAAAAGATGAAATTACTCAGAGATGCTATCTACTGTCCATCCAAGTGGTTATATCGCAGGGTCGTAGAAAGAAGGGAAATCATTTGACAGTTAATTACTTAACGAGACCCTTTTATTTAAGTTATTTAAACAGTTGTATAATATTACGTAGACGTCCAATTCCTAACAGAAATTAATGTTTTCAAAAAGAGCTAAGACAGCCCAGCCACTAGCCTTTATAGAGGGGCGAGAAGAAGCGGGTGGGGGAAACCGGGATGCGACGTAGGTAAACAGACGACAGTACCTGTGCGAAAATATTATTCAATATTGAAAGCTCTTTTCACTGGAAAACGCGAACATATTTCTGGAACGTACTATAGTCAGCAACTCAGTACTGTTCACTATGACCGAAAGGCGACTTTGACTGCATACGCGGCTTGGTTCTGTGTGGAGAACGGTTGGAAGTTTACTAGTAGAGGGGTGGGAGTGATGTAACTATTTCAAAAACTCAGGTACAAGAAATATTGAAGTAAAAATAAAATGATGTCTCTGTACATACAGAGTGACCTACGAGGATTTACCATCCCTTTCGGAGATTATTTCCGAAGACATTCTGAACAAAAAATGTCATATAAACATTTGTCTTAATCTCAATATTTTCAGAGTTACACTAATTTGAAGTTCTTCGTAAAATATCATTATTCTTGAGTTTGAAAGGTAAAAGAATATTACAGATAAAGAATGAACTTTTCGGGAGGATAATTTCTTCAATTATCTGGTATTCTGAAGCTAAAAAGGGACAAAGCTGAACACAAAGAGACACAGGTGGTCGCACCTTACGTATTCTATGTTTAAATGTGCAGCACAGTAAAGCTCTGCACCTATCTTTATTTTATTAACACATTTACTGATATATTATGTATTTTACCAGAACTTGGTTTGATACATGTATATAACAAAAATGACTTAATCTGAAGTTCATGGACACTTTCTCACCCGTTTATCACTACTTAGCGACACAGTCATTGCACAAATTTTATTGCCGTGTGCAAGACTCGTGAAATTACCTCTTGCAGACAATGCATTCAATCCAGTACATTTTTTTTGTTATCATTCTTTTTTAGGCGGCGTTTAAGGGTACGGTAAGGAAGCCCGTATGCTTGGGATGCTTAATACTTCATACCCCCTGTTCTAACATGTTCCATCGCAAGTTGAAGATTGTCCTCAATCCACTGACCTCTATCAGAGGACTTTACATAATGTTTACATATTCCCTGCAATAAAACCAAAAATAAAACTCTTGCAAGAAGTTGCCATCTTACCCCGAAAGAAAGTGAGCATCTTCCCCAAGTATCGGGGTAAAATGCCTAGTGCTGTGACGCAGCCTAAGATGGCGGAACAAGGTCGTTGGTTGTTAACAATACAAACTTTAGACTCTTTACTATAGCCCCCTCGCTATAATTTTCGTCAGCCAATCGCGTTGCAGGTCGGCTACATTTAAAAGTGTGCGTCTTGTGATTCGCTTATGAAGATGTTCTTCATTTCTTAAGGCTCGATAAATACTTAATATAAGCGCCCGCCATTTTGGCTCTTTCGTTGGCGTTCGCAGAAAGCACACGAAGACGTTATTTGCCGCTCAATTATTTGCTCAATTACAGTGCGTTTGATTTATTATCATAGGAGCTACGACATGATAATGTTTAACGGTGAAGCAAATAGATTCCTCGTATGGTAGCTCGGGAACGAAAGAACAAAAATGGCGAACGATACTACCTACCTACATTTTATAGAGCCTTCACTTCCTAAGACGTAAGCAAAGAGGCGGAGTCACGCCGGGAATAACAGCGTCGCGACTATACAATATCCATTACAAAGGTTTGATAGTTATAACGAATTCAAGGATGTATTAAAATTTAACATATCTTTGCAATTATTTATAGCAGAAATATGAGCTGTTTTCATGCTTTTCTTCTTCTCACAACAAGAACACGTGGCAAAATGAGTTAGCTTCCACTCTACGGACATTCAACTGTCTCAATGATCATGAAGACATACGCGTGGCGTTCTCTCTTGGAAGAATGTGAAACTACAAAGAAATAAGCGTCTTTCCCCGATAGTCATCTCCCCCGATTCACTCTATATTTGTTTTATTCGAACCGCGCTGAACGCCGTAGAAATCTCAAATCACAGCATTTGTTAGTCAATCAGCATTAAGGTACGGTCACACGTCGCTACTTTTGCTGCGCAACTTTTACTGCAGCTGCAAAAGTTGCAGTCATGTTCACACTTGCCATGCGCGCTGCACGTTTTCGTGCTGCTTGCTGCAAAAGTTGCAACTGGAGGTTGCGAGTCTGTTCACAAAGAGTCATGCAGGTTTCTCTCCGTGTTGACTTCTCAATATACATTTTGTGGTTATGTTCGCATTATTAAGAAACTCATGCGAAAGCTTCCTTATCTATTATTTGCTTTTCTGTCGTATCTAGTATTCAGAAATTGACAGTATTTTTACTATAAAGCTTTTAAAAACGCCTATATACTTAAATGATAACCAAGAGTATATTCACGTAATCAATGTTGGCAACCCTCCTGTTTGGAACTACGCTACGGAAAATTTAAAAATGAATTATATCGTCACCAATTATGCTCAGACTGTGTTGTGCATTTAATAACTGTTACAAATAATTTATTTTCATCACATTTAACATTAAAATATATCCAAACAATAAAAGTATCATTGACACATTTGGGTGGTAACACTGGTCGCAACCGCAGCAAAAGTTTCAACAAAACCGATATCAAAATGCTGCAAATGTTCACATCGCTATTTTGCGCGTAGCATGGAAAAGTAGTGGGCAGCAGGTTCGGCAATTTTCAGGTTGCACATTGTTCATCGCAGTACAAGAGTTGCGCAGTTTTTGTACATCGCTGCAAAAGTAGCGACGTGTGACCGTAATGCAAAGTCTTAGCTTGACAACAAACGACAGTAGACCTTCTAAGTCCCTCTGAATTGGAGATAAGTCTATTGACGGGAATCGAATACAGGACCGTTTAATTTACAGCCGAAAACCTGTAGTCCCTCGAGTTCCAGTTGTCTCAGATTTTCCGTGTAAATGCTCTGCAACATTTTAGCCCTGATTGGTGTTCGCTCTCCATCGTAATGATTTTAGCTTCTCTCATTAGACGTCGTCCAGCTCATACAGCGGCGTTAAATGACCTAATAAATAAACAGCAAACAAAGCTTTGTCGCTTGGAACCCGAAATTGCGTTCAGTATTTATCCTGCTGACAATTTTGTGTGCATAATTGGCGAGCAAGGGCTGGGTAACTGCAGCTGTGAAGGCTGTTTGTACAGGGAAATCCAATTTGGCGGACGACTCACATGGCCAACTTAATTACTGTTCGATGTATTAATTTTAAATTAAATCATCTGCAAGATAGTTGGTGACCCTGCTATTCGGAGAGATAATGTTAGCAGAGGACGTTTCGGACTCGGATGTCATATGTGGCGAAATTTAATTTTCCCCTTTTTATGATTTGTTTTTAGTTTTGCACCGTATCGTCACAGGAAATCGAGGTACATAGCCCATACCACGAGCGAACAAATTACGGCTTGCAGGCTGGAATCCATCTTCAAAGAATAATATCACCAGGTTGATGTTTGCTGACGGAATTCTTGTAAATTCGTAACTGACAGCGCTACCAAATATTTAGTCTACAGTGAATAATTTCGTTTTCAGCCGAGATGTGGACAATGCTGTCTACAGGTCGGTTATATTTTGTGTCTAAATTTCCCTTTGTTTTGTCGACAGAGACAAAAGACAGAGTTAGAAATGAAAAAGTAAGCAGGAAATGAACACAGAGATAAAGGAATGTTAAAGAGAAAAAATAATTAAGTTAGTTGATTACCCATAAAATTTGATTTATTCCGATATTAATATGTTCAAAATTGAAGAAATATACGTTATTAAAATATTATCATAAAATCGTCAGAAATGTAAAGAAGAACAACATGTTTATTCTACCAGAAGAAAATTGACATGTCCTTTAGCTGAACCTAGGTATTTTGATAATAAATCCTGAACTAGGTAATTTTGAATAATTTCAAGGGAAAAATTGTTCCGAGGCCTGGTATCGATCCCGGGACCTCTGGTTGAACGCACCAGCGCTCTTACCAACTGAGCTACCCGGGAACTCCACCCGACACCGTCTCAACTTTTCCCTTTATATCCACACGACTCGCGTGGGCTGACGAAACGCCAGAGACCCACATCGAGTGCACACAATCTCTGTGTGACTTAGAATTGTGGTTTTCTGTTAACATACACAGTGACGTATATATTATGCAAATCTAGTCTTTCAGGTAAAGCTCCCTGTAGAGCAGATTTGAACAATTTTTCCCTTGAAATTATTCAAATCTGAAAGACTAGATTTGCATAGGTAATTTTGATTATAATAAATTTAAGAGAAAAATTAAGCAAATTATTTAGTATTCATGTCCCTTTTTCATTTTTATTTTTCTTGATTCAGAAATACTTCACTGCCTCCGTGGTCTGTTGGTTAGCATGGTGACTTGCAGATCCGGAGGTCCCGGGTTCGATTCCGGGGCTCGGCTCCCGTTGAATTGTTCTTGAAGAAGAAAAATTACCTGTGTGTCTAGAGACTGGAAATTTGTATGAATGTGAGTGTGCCGGGTTAATATTAATTAACCAGTTATCAAAATATATATAAAAAATACATCAGGACTGTCGCTGGGTAGTAACCTGAACACACGTTTCAGCGTCACATTGTTGACAAGTAACTCCATCTGTTAGCACAACCATAAAGCATCTAATAGATGCTATAGAGTTACCAACACGAAAAAAAAAATACTTACTCATTTCAACTTATATTCTGACTTGATTCTCTACTTGTATTTCCGTAACTATCCTTGTTTTATAATAAGAAAATTTTTATCTCATGAACCAGTTCTCAAATTTAAAAATCCATACGCAGTTTTTTTTTTATCATGAAATGTAAGTCCTTCACAGAAGATTTTTTAAAATCAAGAACAATTCTGTAGACTTCAGGGATGTTTTGAATTCACGCATCATTTATTATCATTAAGATACGTGAAGATTAATATTTAAGGAACTAATGAATGAAACTTGATTAAATTTTGATACTCGCATTTAAATGTACAGACACAACAAACCCGCCGAATTTTAAGGAAATTAATCAAGAACTTTAAGAGTTTCAAGACTCAGCCCCAGTGTTCCTTAAGATAAATAGATCGTATGCGGAAATTAAGGAGAAAACGTAACAGATTTTAAAATGCTGGGTTTGCAGTGAAAGACCTACCCTTGGGTAGAACATTATGAATGAATTAATAATGTGGAAGTGAAACAGTAATGAAGGAAAACTGGTGGTTACTAGAAGGAAAAAGATAAACTACAAGAAGAAAGAAAAGACATATCAGAGCCTAATTGAATGAAAATTGTATTTACTCTTTTGTTTTTTCTTTGCGGAATTGGCCTATAATTACAAGTATAAGTATGGTAAAAATGGATGTCACTAAAAACGTCTGAAATTCTGTTCTCAAGTTGTTGTTTGTTGTTTAGTCAACTGTCCGGAGACAGGTCTGAACCTCACAAGTGATACCAACATGACACCACTTATGAGGCAACTAGGCCGGGAGATAATGGGATAGGGTGGCCAGTTTCTTTCTCCCCCTTCATTGCGTCCATCGCCGACTAGTTACATATTACACTAATCAGACTTCAGATATGTGCAAACAATTTCTCTTTCCTCTGACACATAACAAGTGAGATGTACCACCTGATAATAGATGTGCAGTAGTGGCAAAAAAAGCCGGACCGACTCTTGTAGCTGATTTCAGAGCCTTGTTCACTCCAGAACACGATAGACTGGTAACTAAGACTTTCGTGGTTCGAATCCTGACTGGGAAGGAAACTTTTTTTGTTCCTTATTCAAATTTATTCCCAATACTTTTTGATTGCTGGAAAAATTCATGTTCAGGGGATAAAAAAAACAACAAACAAGCAGCAATTTGAGTGGCATTAGAAAAATAAACAAAGGTATGTGTCAAAAATCTCAAGCTGTCTATGCTGTATGTCCGAAGTCTGCGCTTGGTGGATTGCACAGAGTTTCTCTATACGTGGCTTTATGATTGACAGGTCAACACGCAAATTATCTTCAAGATGCAGAAGTCTGTTACTTTGTTTATAGTTCACTATTTTCATGGTAGAAAATGCTGATTCACGACGTTTCTTCCTCCCCCCCCCCCCCATTGCATACATCGCTGATTAGCTACATTTTATACTAATCAGACTTCAAATATGTGCAAACAATTGTTTTTTCTCTGACACATATCGTCAAATGAGAAGTAGGAATACCCTTCACCTCCAAACTCTCCTAGACCGAAGTAGCTAAAGAAACCTGGAGGAAATATAACGCAGCCACCAGAGCAATAAGCTACCTAAGTGGCATCAATCGACCCGGCTGTATAACCGAAACACTTCTCCAACTATACAAAGCATTGGTTCGTTCCTATGCATACATCCCTCCATTTTCCTCACACAAGCCCTCCAACTACCCAATCAAAATTCGAAGCCCGCGAAAGAAGAATTCTCCGCCAAATCTTCCACCTTCCTTCCACCAGAAACAACACAGTTTACACTACGACGAAAACAAAGCCACTGTTCACACATCTGAACAACATAAACAGGAAATACACACATTCGACAGTAAATTGCGTATATATACAACACATCTTCGAACACAAACAACAGAACAACACTGGAGAAACTCCCTACAATTATCACCAATTATCGCCCCAAACACCAAACTAAAACACACAAACAAAACCGCAAACACGTGTTGAAATTTGAATACTGTCTGAGAGGACACACGACAGCAACAGAGAGGCAGATCAATGAAATAACTCTACCCCATGAAAGTCTCCATAACCGTTCAGACGCTTCTGCCACCGGAAGGGGAAACTTTAAAATCTCAACAAAAAATATATGTATGTACATAAATATGTATGTATGCATGCATACATAGCCGACACTCAACTTCCACTCCAGCGGAATCTCACATATCTAGGAATACCCTTCACCTCCAAACTCTCCTGGACCGAAGTAGCTAAAGAAACCTGGAGGAAATATAACGCAGCAACCAGAGCAATAAGCTACCTAAGTGGCATCAATCGACCTGGCTGTATAACCGAAACACTCCTCCACCTATACAAAGCATTGGTTAGATCCCTATGCATACATCCCTCCATTTTCCTCACACAAGCCCCTCCAACTACCCAATCAAAATTCGAAGCCCGCGAAAGAAGAATTCTCCACCAAATCTTCCACCTGTACAGACGCACCAGAAACAACACAGTTTACACTACGACGAAAACAAAGCCACTGTTCACACATCTAAACAACATAAACAGGAAATACACACATTGGACAGTAAATCGCGTATATACACAACACATCTTCGCAAATCCACCGAACACAAACAACAGAACAACACTGGAGAAACTCCTCTACAATTACCACCAGCCCCAAACACCAAACTAAAAACACAAACAAAACCGCAAACACGTGTTGGAAATTTGAATACTGTCTGAGAGGACACACGACAGCAACAGAGAGGCAGATCAATAAAATAACACTACACCATGAAAGTCTCCATAACCGTTCAGACGGTTCTGCCACCGGAGGGGGAAACTTTAAAATCTCAACAAAAAATATGTATGTACGCATGCATGAAATGCATGCATACATAGCCAACACTCAACTTCCACTCCAGCGGAATCTCACATATCTAGGAATACCCTTCACCTCCAAACTCTCCTAGACCGAAGTAGCTAAAGAAACCTGGAGGAAATATAACGCAGCCACCAGAGCAATAAGCTACCTAAGTGGCATCAATCGACCCGATTGTATAACTGAAACACTCCTCCACCTATACAAAGCATTGGTTAGATCCCTATGCATACATCCCTCCATTTTCCTCACACAAGCCCCTCCAACAACCCAATTGAAATTTGAAGCACGCGAAAGAAGAATTCTCCACCAAATCTTCCACCTGCACAGACGCACCTGCACAGTTTACACTACGACAAAAACAAAGCCACTCTTCACACATCTAAACAACATAAACAGGAAATACACACATTCGGCAGTAAATCGCGTATATACACAACACATCTCCGAACACAAACAACAGAACAACACTGGAGAAACTCCTCTACAATTATCACCAGCCCCAAACACCAAACCAAAACACACAAACAAAACCGCAAACACGTGTTGGAAATTTGAATACTGTCTGAGAGGACACACGACAGCAACAGAGAGGCAGATCAATAAAATAACACTACACCATGAAAGTCTCCATAACCATTCAGACGCTTCTGCCATCGGAAGGGGAAACTTTAAAATCACAACAAAAATTATGTATGTACGTAAATATGTATGCATGCATGAATACATGCACAGTGTTCTACCCAAGAGCAGGTCTTTAACTGCAAACCCATTCTTCCCAAATTCTTTCTTTCCTCTTAATCTCCCCATAATAATACATCAACGTTGTCTATCAGGTGATATCTTTTACCCCGAACTCTTCTCCCGTTCACCATTCTTGATATGTACCATATGTATATTATACTAGTCCCCTACAAATAGCAAATCAACAAATTAGGCCTACACAAAATAAAAGGAATCAGTCACTGCACTCACACATCTACCGGCACTTATGCCAGAAATAGTTTCATATGTGTCAATATACACTATGTCCGGGACAAAATTTACCAATAAGAAAGTTTAATAACTCGCATTATAATGGAGATAGGAAAATGAAATTTGCGGCAAATGAAAGACGGACATTTTAAGTTTTATGTGTTATGTTGGCAACATTTGGTCATTGTTGTTGACATAGCTGTAATTAAAATGGCGTTCACAGTGCAACAAAAAGTTCAATGCTGCTATTGGCTTGCCGAATTCAAGTATCCGAAGATAGTGGAGAGAAGATTTAGACAACAGTGGCCTGAGAAGCAACCACCAGATAGGCACACAATAACAACTTGGCATAGAAAGCATACAAGATTGAATTGGTTCAAAAGTTGAAACCAAACGACTTGCCTGCACGATATGATTTCGCTAGTGACATGTTGTTGAAAATTGATATTGAAAATGGATATCTGCAGAAGGTCGTGTTTAGTGATGAGTCCACCTTCCACGTCTGTGGGATCGTCAACGGCATAATTGGGGATACATAAAAGACACTGTGTACAAGACTGTAGTGGCAGATTTGGAGGATCTGCGTCGGAGAATTGTCGCTGCTTGTGCAACTGTCACTCCAGAGATGTTACGAAACACATGGCAAGAACTTGAATATCGCCTGGACATCTGTCGTGCTACAAGAGGTGCACACATAGAAATTTATTAGTGGTCATTCGAAACTTTGGAAGTCCCTTTGTCAATTCCCGCAAACAGCATTTTCATCCATCAATTATTTGGTGAGTTATTAAACTTTCTTATTGGTAAATTTTGTCCCGGACACCCTGTATTTATATGGTTATTTATGTACAATGGCTGGAGAGGGCGTCCTGCACGTATGGGACCCTAAATCGGCCTCTGGCTCAAAGCCAGAAATGTCAACAAACAACTGCCTGATAATAGAAGTACATATCAGCCAGAACCTCAGATTAGGTTATCACCATCTAATGGCTACTAACAGACTCAAGGTTGGTTCACAATAAGCCGGGAACGGAAACGACAACGAGAACGGAAATAATATTAAAATAAATGTATTTAAATGAGGACATTCACAATAGTCGTGAATGCTCATATTTGAATACATTTATTTTGACATTTCCGTTCTCGTTGTCGTTCCCGTTCCCGGTTTATTGTGAACCGTCCTTAAGATGTCTGCATTGTGACTAACCAGATCGTCCTTGTCTCTGTCTGGGGCCCATTTAAACGTTGGCGGCTTCCACAGTAACGTGCTATTCAATTTGCTAATGGAGCGCAGAGTTCTACTTGCATGGGAGACTTTAATGTATTGCGTTACGCACTCTGGTAATTAATACGCGAAAGTTGTATTATTTGGTTTTAATGTAAGCATGCAATGATTGCAGCTATAAATTACACCCCATAAATACCAATTGCGGCCGAAACGGAGGAGTGGGGGGACACATACAAATGATAGGCTTCATTTTGTGGGGGACGAGCGATGAAATAGCCGGCTGAATGATGCATTACTTGTACATTCCATACTGTGTATCGTGTAGGCTATCACTTGTTGAATTCATGTAATGATCGTATTTCGTCATTGTGTGGGCAGACGAGTGGATATTTTATGTAAATCATTGCAGCATATTCATATTTTATTGAATCGCTGATTGGAACAGGAAAGGATATACAGTAGTATGTTTTGCCATGTTTTGAGAAAACTTGGAAAACCGTCCAAGCCGATAAACAGCAACGCTTAAGGCTTTGCAATGTATTGCATAGTTGCATTATTGTGTATTTAACTCTTCCTTTATTAAGTGGACACAATATGTACCCAGACCGTATATTTTATTTATATATTTGTTGATGCTGTGAAGATAAAATTTTGGCACGTCATGTATTTTGTTACTGAAATGTACCGAAGTACATATTTGTAGTGCTCGGGAAAAGTGACATAAGTCAGTTTCCACAAACCTTTTTTTGATAATTTATTGACAACTTACGGAACATCTGCTTGCTTGGAAAAAAATACATAAGTATTTCTCCCATTACAATAATTCATACAGAAAAAAAATCAAATCGACATAAACCAGTGTAAGTTGTCAATAAATTATCAAAAAAGGTTTCTGGAAACTGACTTATGTCACTTTTCCCCAGCCAAGCACTGCAGATATATATTTTCCTGCAGGAATTCTGCGTTACCATATGATGAAGGATGGATCGAGCCGAGAAAAATTTTCTCCGGTACCGGGATTCTAACCCGGCTTTTCAGCTCTACATGCTGACGCTCTATCCAATAAGCCACACCGGATTCCAATTCCGATGGCGGATTGAATTCTCTCAGTTTAAGCTCCACCTCTAGTTTTCCCTTTAGTGGCCAACCCTCATGCACTGTGTCATAGATGTGTGACAGTGGCACAATGTCCAGCACACTAATGTGCAGAGGATAACGCAGAATTCCTGCACGGGAATATCATATAATAATAGTAATAATAATAATAATAATAATAATAATAACGGTTTATTTAACCTGGCATAGTTAAGGCCATACGGCTCAACCAGTAACTGCGGTCGATCGCAATATGATATGCGTAAATAATCACTTAGTGATTTAAGACGGCGCTCATTCCGTCGGATCCCGGCAACTTAGTCACTCGTAATGAGCGCACCTCTGAATAGATAGTATATTGTGTCACTCTTTTATGATTGACGCATGCGCAGACCAACGGAGTTTTCTAAGTTGATCCCTATAGGATAAATAAAAACAGTTAAATGTAAAATTTAAATGTGTGTAATGAACGGAAAGAAATAAGCTATAAATAACAGTTAATCCTTAATAATAATAATAATAATAATAATAATAATAATAAAGGTTTATTTAACCTGGCACAGTTAAGGCAATACGGTCTTTTCTAACACTCAATCCAGTAACTTCGGTACATCGCAATAATATGATATGCGTAAATAATCACTTAGTGATTTAAGACGGCGCTCATTCCGTCGGATCCCGGCAACTTAGTCACTCGTAATGAGTGCACCTCTGAATAGTATATTGTGTCACTCTTTAAAATTGACGCATGCGCAGACCAACGGAGTTTTCTAAGTTGTTCCCCCATAGATAAATAAAACAGTTATAGGTCTTGCAAGCAGGGATTACCGACGACAGGAACGCGAACGAAACAATTCGGTAAGGAAAGCGGGCGACAGGAGAGGTCACGAGATAACTTGAATGATATTCAAGAGTACAGTCGGAAGAGAAACGACATAGATAGAATCAGTGTTGCATTGTGGTAGTTACATTACGGTTTTAGTTTCAGTTCTCCTGCATGTGAATACGTGTCTTGCTCCAAGTGCGTTTATTTTATTATGTAGTGAAGGAGCGTTCCCCTCGCAGAGTATCGTTATTTTATTCGTAAACATAATGTTGCGCGTTTAATTCGCTTCGAATATTTCTCTCCTACGCTCTTCATTTCCACAGGCGATGTCCCCATCTGTTCATCTTCTTGGAAGAGGCAGTACTTCCATTGGCCCGTACTTCTCGCTCCTCGGCGTGCCTACATACACATGTCAAAACAGATAGTAACGCCACCACTGTTTTTCGGTAATCGTTCCTTGCGCGAGCTATAGATGTAAAATTAATTTAAATGTGTGTAATGAACGGAAAGAAATAAGCTATGAATAACAGTTAATCCTTGAATAATAATAATGATGATAATAATAATAATAATAATAATAATATTATTTACTTACTTACTGTTCTCCAACCAGGAGATTAACCGTGAAAGGAATGTGCTTACTATTGGGTCATCTAATGGAGCTAAGTAGATAGATAATATTACCGTTATAACGTCAGTTTACAAAACATGCGCTCTCCTCCATATGTTATTTCCTGTATGGAGGGATGAAAAGATCAGGAGATTAACAGTCATCTAATTTTGTAACTAGGGTAGTATAAGTATGTGTGTATCAGTGTTATCGTATCTGCTGTGAGAGTTATCCAATATAGATACGTTTACCCACGTGTATGACCTTATGACACCAACATTCATTCACAGCATCACCCCACTGCGTCTCATTCCCCTGAGACTTTCTCGTGGTTGGAGTACATTACTGGCTTTTAAGGAACCCGGAGGTTCATTGCCGTCCTCACATAAGCCCGCCATTGGTCCCTATCCTGAGGAAGATTAATCCAGTCTCTATCATCATATCCCACCTCCCTCAAATCCATTTTAATATTATCCTCCCAGCTACGTCTCGGCCTCCCCAAAGGTCTTTTTCCCTCCGGCCTTCCAACTGACACTCTATATGCATTTCTGGATTCGCCCATATGTGCTACATGTCCTGCCCATTTCAAACGTCTGGATTTAATGTTCCTAATTATGTCAGGTGAAGAATACAATGCGTGCAGTTCTGCGTTGTGTAATTTTCTCCATTCTCCTGTAACTTCATCCCTTTTACCCCAAATATTTTCCTCGGAACCTTATTCTCATACACCCTTAATCTCTGTTCCTCTCTCAAAGTGAGAGTCCAAGTTTCACAACCATAAAGAACAACCGGTAATATAACTGTTATAATAATAATAATAATAATAATAATAATAATAATAATAATAATAATAATTACTTTTTAACTTCGCTCTAGAATATGCCATTAGGAAAGTTCAGGATAATAGACAGGGTTTGGAGATGAATGGGTAACATCAGCTTCTTGTCTATGCGGATGACGTGAATATGTTAGGAGAAAATCCACAAACGATTAGGGAAAACACGGAAATTCTAGTTGAAGCAAGTAAAGAGATAGATTTGGAAGTAAATCCCGAAAAGACTAAATACATGATTATGTCTCGTGACCAGAATAATGTACGAAATGAAACTATAAAAACTGGAGATTTATCTTTCGAAGAGGTAGAAAAATTCAAATATCTTGGAGCAAGAGTAACAAATATAAATGACACTCGGGAGGAAATTAAAAGCAGAATAAATTTGGTAAATGCGTGTTATTATTCGGTTGAGAACCTTTTGTCATCTAGTCTTCTGTCAAAAAATCTGAAAGTTAGAATTTATGAAACAGTTATATTACCGGTACTTCTGTATGGTTGTGAAACTTGGACACTCACTTTCAGAGAGGAACAGCGATTAAGAGTGTTTGAGAATAAGGTTCTTAGAGGGATGAAGTTACAGGAAAATGGAGAAAGTTACACAACGCAGAGCTGCACGCAATGTATTCTTCACCTGACATAATTAGGAACATAAAATCCAGACGTTTGAGATGGGCAGGACATGTAGCACGTATGGGCGAATCCAGAAATGCATATAGAGTGTTAGTTGGGAGGCGGGAGGGAAAAAGACCTTTGGGTAGGCCGAGACGTAGATGGGAAGATAATTTTAAAATGGATTTGAGGGAGGTGGGATTTGATGGTAGAGACTGGATTAATCTTGCTCAGGATAGGAACCAATGGCGGGCTTATGTGAGGGCGGCAATGAACCTCCGGGTTCCTTAAAAGCCAGTAAGTAAGTAAATAATATTAATATTAATAATAATAATAATAATAATAATAATAATGATAGTGATAGTGAAACTGATAATAATAATAGAAGAGACAGCAACATTGTAGAAGGAAGGTGGACGCATCGGAAACTCTAGGGTTCTAGACGCACTCATGAATTCAGATACTAATAATACAGTGGCGGTGGGAGGAGGAGGGTTATTCGATAAGACAGGAATTTAATCAAGCCCCTCTATTTAAGAGGCCATTCTGCCTGCACCAGCCTATCAATATCCCGAATCGAAATGAAATTGGGTTAAACTCTATCGCTTTTAACACAACCACGGGAGATACTATAGCACTCCAATCAAAATCGAGAAGAAAGCGGTAATGGACAGAGTTGGGGACAAATGTCTCGAGTGGAAGCAGACAAAATCAGCCACTCAGAGAAGAAATGTCGAAAGATGTAAGGAAAATGTCTGTGTACACATTCTCTTTCCGACAAAATAGCTGCACTGGAGGAAAAAAAAAAAAGGAGGAGATCAATATCACACTTTGCGAAGATTGGAACACAACAGATTGGAATCAGACGAGACATTTCAATGGAAAGCGTTATGTTAAATAAAGAACGGGGAGAACGCTGGAAGGAAAATGAAAGGGGGCTATAGGGAATGGAGAAACCGAGGTAATTCCTTCGTTTATTTTTAAGGCAATATGGAAAACAAGTTTCCTTCAGCTGTAGCGAGAGGAAACAGGCTGTCACGAAAATTATAGATACATGCCTTTGACACATCCCGAAGTAAATCTCTTTATGAAGTTACTTACGTACTTACAAATAGCTTTTAAGGAACCCGGAGGTTCATTGCCGCCCTCACATAAGCCCGCCAACGGTCCCTATCCTGTGCAAGATTAATCCAGTCTCTATCATCATATCCCACCTCCCTCAAATCCATTTTAATATTATCCTCCCATCTACGTCTCGTCCTTCCCAAAGGTATTTTTCCCTTCGATTCCCCAACTAACACTCTATATGCATTTCGGATCAGCCTATACGTGCTACATGCCCTGTCCATCTTAAACATCTGGATTTAATGTTCCTAATTGTCAGGTGAAGAATACAATGTAGTGCAGTTCTGTGTTGTGTAACTTTCTCCAGTCTCCTGTAACTTCATCCCTTTTAGCCTCAAATATTTTCCTAAGAACCTTATTCTCAAAAACCCTCAATATCTGTTCCTCTCTCAAAATGAGAGTCCAAGCTTCACAACCTTACAGAACAACCGGTAATATCAGTGTTTTATAAATTCTAACTTTCACATTTTTTGACTAGATGACAAAAGCTTCTCAACCGAATAATAACAGGCATTTTCCATATTTATTCTGCGTTTAATTTTCTCCGGGGTGTAATTTATATTTGTTAGTGTTGCTCCAAGATATTTGAATTTTTCCACCTGTTCGAAAGATAAATCTACAATTTTTTTATTTCAATTTCGTACAATATTCTGGTTACGAGACATAATCATATACTTTGTCTTTTCGGGATTTACTTCCAAATTTATCGCTTTACTTGCTTCAGGTAAAATTTCCGTGTTTTCCCTAATCATTTCTGGATTTTCTCCTAACATATTCAGTTACGATTGATACTACTGTTTACGGGTTATTTTCTATAACTGTCCTTTAAAATCCATACATAAATTTGTACAGATTTTTTTTTTTTTTTTTTTTTCCAATTTTTAACTAAAAATTACATTATTCTTACGTACTTGACACATAAATTGTTACAAATCATACGACTTTAGGAACTTGATTCCTTACAATTTAATTATGTAACCTAATGTACAGTCTTGAACAATTTACAAGTGTGGCGTGATTTGTAACAATTGTTATGATAAATGCGTAAGAAAAATATAATTTGGGGGTTAAAAATCGGAAAAAAAAAGTCTGTGCGAAGCAACTATGGAATTCACAACACATTTTTAGCTTCAGAATACTAGCTAATTAAAGAAATGATACTCCTGGATAGTTCATTCTCTATTTGTAATATTCTTTTACCCTTAAAACTGAAGAATAATGGTATTTTACAAACAACTTCAAATTAATGTAACTCTGAAAATATTGAGATTAGGACAAATGTTTGTATGACATTTTTTGCTCAGAATGTATTCGGAAATAAGCTCCTTAAGTGACGGTGAATCCTCGCGAATCACCCTGCGCCTACTGCGCATTTATTCATGAATGGGTAGTGTCATTCACAATCTATATATATAATTTGAACTGGTAATGGAAATTACGGGAAAACGGCTCAACGGATTTTAATAAATGGCCCTCATTTTGAAGCTTGGAACCCAAAGTTTTTCGGAAAAGTGTAGTTTTCAGTGAAATGTCAATTTTCCTACAAATTTTCCTATTTCCAAAATCCATCTGTTGTCAGTTTTGAGAACTAATTTTATTGAATCACGGCCGACTTGATTGAATTTCAGAACAAAACACACACTACAATAAACAATAGGCTATTACACGAAATTTGCACAATTTAACTCAATTCAATTTGTTATTAAAAACTGATTCTGCAGAATTCTGACAGCTAGGCTAATATTCAAATCTACGAAAAGATGACATTATACCATTAGAAATTAAATATTATTATAGTTAATATCATTCTATTTTTCATTAATTGTACATAATATTGATGCTATATTGATGACTGAAAGTGAAACGTTTTGTGGTTATGTAAGTAAATGTAGAGAATATCTTAATTTAGATCTTCATTTCTATAAACTGAGTGACTGCTGAATAACTACAAAATTTAAGTAAGATAATAATATTGTTATTAAAAATCAAATTTTATACTTATTAACCCAGTGGAGGTTGCGTCTTTTCATATATTTAATGGCGGTGTAATATTGATATGTATCATTGTCTTCAGTATTGGCTCGACACAAAAATTACAGTTCCTGAGGAAATATAAAACGGTATTACTTACTGATAAAATAAGAGGCCTAGAAAATTTTGTAGTCTCCAGATCATTTCAGCAAGATCTCTTAGTAGGATAAAATGATTTTACGCTCTACATTTCAAGTTCTACATGCAGCAGCTATA
Organism: Periplaneta americana; assembly: GCA_025594305.2. Taxonomy (NCBI): domain Eukaryota; kingdom Metazoa; phylum Arthropoda; class Insecta; order Blattodea; family Blattidae; genus Periplaneta; species Periplaneta americana. The sequence goes on along the minus strand of JAJSOF020000025.1, from coordinate 25,547,608 downwards.
CGAACATGCTATTGTTCGAAAGCTTATCCTGACATTTTTTTAACTTTTGCCTAAATCCACAATGACCTGAAATAGCTACTGCTATCGTCCTGACATTGATACTTGCAAAACCTTTGGATAGGTTCAAGAAAAGTATTTGGCCTAAAAAATGAGGTATGTTTCATTATTATGGAAGCAAATAACTATCAAAAAGACAAGTATTCTTCATTGAAAATATATCTGAAAAATTTTTATTTGAACGTCTGACGAACTTAGTTTGCAGCAGCATTTGCTGCACAAGCCACTAGTGTAGTAATATTTCAAATTGTTTGTGTTATAATGTGAAATAATTTTTATTAAGAATTATTGTCAAGTATATCTCCAAGAAATATTATTTTATGCTCGACCATGCCGAAATGTGGTAATTATACACTTGGTAGCAGCCCTTTAATGGAACTCATTAAAGTACACCTATTCATTAGAGTTCAGGTGTTCCACCAATCAGAAAATACCATTGTAGCAATATGAAAGCGCAAGTATCGATTATTCTCGGATATGCAATCGAAAGACAACTAGCGCGAGATTAGCGTTAATATTACTATAATAATTAGCGTTAATTGTAAATAATATTCAAATAAATTCAATTTGTCATCTCGTTTTTCAATGTCTAATTCAATTTCAAGGTTATATCAAGATTAATGTTTATTCTACTCTCTAGGTTATATAAAGGTCAATGTCGACATTTGTTTCTCGAAAAAAATCAATACTTTCGATTCTGCGCACATCTCACAATTTACGAGGTATTGCACAAGGTCAGTTCCGCTCCTCAGTCAGATAAGAATAACATGAATACTTATGAATAATTTCAAGTTAGAAATATGGTCGAGCATAAAAAGTCGTATGGAACTTGACTATAATGGTAATTAAGACGCTCGTATGAAAATTATGAAACTCGCGCTCGTTTCATAAACATACTCGCGTCTTAATTACTACCATTATAGGCTTGTTGCATAATGTACTATAATATGATCGCCGAAACATAAATTTCCTAAATAAATGAGCTTAGTAAGGCTATATATAGCCTAGCATTAGTTTTACATTACTTTATTTATTCCCCCTGACTGAAGATTTCTCTACTCACTCAAACTAGAGCGGCTGCAAAGTGCACTCTGATAGACAACAGTTAGTAACATGCCCGGGTCCTTGACATGCCTGCTGTTGGATATCGTTTTTGTAATGAATTGTGCCTCATCCTGTGAGGTTGCAAGCCCTTCGACGTGATAGTCGTGCCTGTTTGGTAATGTTCTCTCTTCGACTGTTGGAGCGGTCACGGACGTCCGCACATTCGCACTTGAAGATAACCCCGCAGCATTTAGTACGTCTCAGACGTGTGCTGCTTCGGAAACCAGAGCGTCGCACTCTTGCTTTCTTGTGCAAGTCCCTGAAAGGCGCTTGGAGAAACTGCGAACATGAAAGAGATGTTCTGGAGCGGCTTATCTTTGAAAGTCTGGTCCGTTGCCGGAATAAACTTCTGTAGAAAGAACACGAAGAGCGGCTCCTGCATGAAACTTTGCTAGGTCTACCGTTTTTTAACGTGAAACTTTAATGAGCTTGACATGCCAGAGTTCTGGTTACACTTTCCGTTAATATTGAGTAATAGATAGGCCTAGATAGATTGATTTATTTAGTAATATTATACGATACAAAGTTTACATTATCATAATTTTGTCTAAAATCCAATTCACGGGTCTTCTGACCGTACTTGCTTCACCCGAAACAAGTCCTCCTTTGTAGGTTCCCCCACACCTATGATTACATCCAACTACTCTCGAAGAACACATATCAAAATGGAAATGGCAAATAAAACACATTATATAATATTTTTAAGCTAAAGATCTAAAAGTGTATTTAAAAAATACTATTATCCTTCCTCAGTTTGGTCGCAAAAATTCAAAGCTGACATGTTTTAATTTTTCGGCTTCAAGAGGAACAATGTCTTTAATTTTTTTCCCATGAGGTCAAGACATGCAAGCGTACTTATTCTGACTTAGCTTCGATTGTTAAATATTTTCTCCGTTGGTTCCAATTCGAACACAGTAATAAAATATGATTATAGGAATCATTTTCTTTGCAAAGCGGACAAAGACGCTCCCCTTCTTCGTTGACAGTTTTATTACCCTTCCATGCCCCAATCTTAGCAGTAGCCACGCTAAACCTGCTCTGCTGTCTTTGTTACAAGAATTTATGTAGTCACACCTCCCCCAGTTAAGCATGAGATCTGATTGTAAATGTAGTGAGGACTTTTCCGAACATTGGAGCTCAATCTCTTGCCTCTCGATATCAAACGCATCTTCACATTACGCCATACATTCCTCCTGTTATTCTTTTTCTCCCACACCCATCCCATTCCTATATGATGCAGCCCTCTATGCAGTTTATAAACCCACCCCTTTTCCCAGCCCTCTTTTGTTGAACTTTAATATAGTGACTTATTAATTTGTCTATTACAGTAGGACAATTGAAATTGTGATGCGTTTAAACAAAATAGTTTTGAATCCAGCCAAACGCGACGAAACATACAGGGGAAAAATGAATGTGACATTATAAATTCGTTTTTAACTTGTAATAGCAACGATTTATTAAAAAGTAATAATACTTCTGTTAATATTAAATAAAAATTCTTTATTCTTGTATACACTCTTATAACACTTATACAGTCACTGATTAACGGTTAAGTTTTTTTAAGTTAACGACTTCACTGTGTTAACATTTTAAATATTTCGATATTATTTTCATTTCAGAAGCAATTACAACAAAATATTTCAGTTAATTGTACTCATTAAAATCACACAATATTAAATTCACTGTTTTACGAAGCCTTGTTGTTGATGTACAAACTGGGCATAGAAAACTCTACACTTTTAAACTCATGTTTACAATTTCGTGCTCTTTCAATTACATTCCTTTATAAATATATATATTTTTTCCCCCTCGCTGTTATTTATACTTTTTTAACATCTTTGGTCATATCGCGAGTTAATCTTTGCTTGAAATCCGAAGGACTGTGTACTGTTGTTGAGACTGGGTTGTGAACTAGATGGCGACTGTATATGTATTACTGATTTGTTATGAATATGATTTCGGTGATGAATGAGGCCGGTGATTTTCAGGGATATTGTGGCCCGAATTTCCTGGCATTTGCCGTACGGTTGAGGAAAACCCTGAAAACCTCAACCAGGAAATTCAACCCGACCGGGAATCGAACCCGGGCACTCTGCGTAAGAGACCAGCATGCTGCCCACTACACCACAGAGTGGTCTTTTTTTATTTTGTGTTAGAAGAAAATACTGATATTTTACGATTTTTTAAAATAAAATCAGGCAATCTGTCAAAGTAGGGAAATGATTTTACATCATATTGTAGATATGACATGCTTAAATACACATAAAAATTTCATCACAGAATGTTTTTGAGTTATGAGGGAAACACTTCATCACTGCACTGTGAACTGCTACCATTTTGAGTTAAAAAAACAAATAACATTTTTTTCATCGTAAAAATATTTTTTTCATGTAGCAGAAGGACAGTGTTTTTCACATAGGCCTAGGGTCTACTAATTTCCATTATTGTACAAATACAGTAATTGAGGAAAAATATTTTCAATATTTCCAAACTTTTACTGCTGGAAGCTGTACCTAACCCCTTAAATGGTGCTGAATTCATAATTTAAACCTCTAACAGCCGATAGAGAAACTAAAATTTCTTAGATGGTTCACAGTTTCTAGGTAAGTATTTTGCAAGTCACACAATTCTTTTTTTATTTTTATTTATCATTTACATATATCTGTGTATCTTATTTACGTACTATGTATTTGTTTCATTTTTTCATTTCTCATTTCTGTTTATACCTGTATCTTGCATTTATATCTGTTTGTTCTCTTTTTCGTGTTATCTCATTTTGTATATTCAAGCAAATATTTGTACTATGTATTGTAATTGGAGCTGTGCCCTGTTATAGACATAAAAATAAATAAATAAATAAATTTAAGGGGAGACATACCCTTTAAGTACTTTAAATACTGAAAAATTGGCGAAATTCAGTATTTTTTTTTTTTTCATTAGCAATGAATAAATCTGAAATCTTGAAGTTGTATATGCTGAATATACACTACTTTTGCAATTGTATAGTATTTTCAGATTTAGTTAAATTATTACCATTACGGGTTATTATACGAAAATACAAAATGGCTCCCGTAACTTTTCTTTTTTTCAACATTAAAAAAAATGACTTTAAAGTACAAATGAAGATAAAAGTATTTCTATTGAAAATATTTTAAAGATTCTAGGCCATTTTGTTCGAATATGACGTTCAGGAATAAATAAAGAAAAAAGAATCACTCAGAAATACTGATAGTTGTGGAAATTATCAGGGAAACGGCATCTCAATGCACAAAATGCAGCTGCTATTCTGAATTGCTTATTACCAGTAACGGTAAAGTTCACGTAATCTGAAAATGGTATGCAATTGCGCATACGAAAGTTCAGTGTTACAGATTTATTCATTGCTAAAAAAAAAAAAATATTGAATTTCACCAATATTTTAGTAGTAGCCTACTTAAAAGTACTTGAATGTGTATGTCCACTCTTAAATATTGTGATTTAGGTACAGAAATTTGAAAGTTTCTCTATCAACTGGCAAAGGTTTAAATTCTGAAATCAACACCATTTAATTTCCAAGTCATTTTAAAACACTAGAGCTTTTTGTGCTCAGTTTGTACATCAATAACAAGGCTTCGTAAAACAGCGAATTTAATGTTGTGTGTTTTTAATGAGTATAATTAACTGAAATATTTTGTTGTAATTGCTGCATTTTCTGCATCGCTGTACAGAAGGAATTTGGAAGAGGACAGGGAGACCAAATTCTAGGGGTCGTGGCTCATACCACGGTTTCAGTTACGTTATACATGCGTGGCAAACACGCAGACATGAATGCGTTCTGCCAAAGGTGAGAGCAGCATACGCAAAGAATCTGTTCTTTACGTCAGCCGGGCCGTAATGCCATGTACATTGCGGGTCAACAGTTAAGGGGGATTCTAGGTTTTAGAGTAAAAAAAGTCATTTTTCAATTTATTTTTGTATATAAAGATTGGACATTTATATTTATGCCTGTGAAGGAATTTTTACGATATATACAATATTTTGGTAGGTATGATCATAAACGTGCGAGCGTGCACTCATTTAGCTGTACACACATAAGGTATATTTAACGCTCATTTCCCGTAACTTGTATTTTTCAAAACCGTTTTTGTGTTAACTCGGTAAGTTTTTAAGATATACAGTAGTATCTTTCAGTACAAAAATTGGAAACAAAGTTGGTAAAAGACAAATCAACATGATAACTAGAAAATCACTACAATCCACTAGCACAGACCTGTAGAACTGTAGCTCCTCAGAGCGACTGCCTTTTACCCCTTCTTACCCCACCCACCTTTTCTACCAGTGCGGTCATGGCGTTCTAGTTACGGTCTGCTGCATCAACATTCATTACAAATGAACAGATAATAAAATCCTTAGGAACATACCTTTAGAAAGTAAGAGAAAATGAATGAGGGAAATAAATAAGTTAAAAGACATGTAAAATAAATTTTGAAATGTATGCGTGCATATAATGTAAGGTCTACCTATGTATATATCGTCCTGTTACTAGCAAAGCCGATTAAGTCCCCTTTTTGTGTAAAATAAGTTAAGTACAATCCCCGACTTGTCTTTCCGTACTCTGTATTCTACTAAAATAAAATAAGTCCGAAATGGAGGCAACAAACCAATTACTTTATTTGAAGAATTTATTATGATTTTTCGTGCATTAATAAAGTTTTAATTCCTGTTTTTACAAAACTTGCATTACTGGTCTTAACTGGTTTTACTAGTAATAGGACGATACATAAATCGTACGTTGATAAGTGAGTAATAGCCATATGACCGGATGGCAATGCTGTCATTCAACATTGTAACGCACTCCAGCCAAATAAATATATAAATTAAAAATAAATAAGTAAATAAATAAATGAGTGAGTGAGTGAATAAGTGAATAAATAAATACTGCAGTTTAAAAAGAACTGGAACATAGCAAAATCTAAACCCGTGAAGAAATACTACTTCCAAAGGAAATGGGAATATGATTATTATTTTTTTTTGTTGAAGACGAAAGAATTGCTTGTTTAATGTGTCCCACCCAATTTATTTCTACTCGTCATTTCAGTATTAAGCCACATTTCAACAAAGCCCATATTAAGAATTATGGAATGCATAAACTTTCGGATAAGTTCATTATTACGAACTGTATATTGATTATTTATTTATATACTGTTAAATTAAGGACGTTACTCGTTGTGTTCATTTTGAATTGAAATTAGTAGTGACTTTCAAGGTTCATTACTTAAATGTTATAAATTTATGTTCCCGTTTATGATGATAGGAGGAAAGTTTTCGAAAATCTAAAGCAGGGTAGGTGGAAAGAAATATCAAAGAAACTACCTATAGGAAATCTAGCATAATTGTAAACCATGAAACGAGACAACGCATTATAAATATAATGAAATTATTACAATTCATTTTTAAAATTACCTGCCGCTACTGATGGACCTTTGCACGGCAGAGAATGTAAACAACTCTACGCGGAAGTCGATCATCGCCAATAGAACTGGAGTGAGGCTGACGTCATATTTCCCCTACTTACGGGTTCTGCAGGCCTGCACTAGCATAATATTGTGAATTTATTTCAACTCAACAATAGGATTTATTCTTCCAACAATAATTCCTTTCTACAATTCACCTTAACCGCTCTCGTCAACAATTGGATTTTCACTCAACACAGTATTCGTAATAGCACTCCACCGACGACAATGACAATTTACTTGGACTAGTACGAACAACAATGAACTGTTAATCTTAACTAATATTTACAAAGCACTATTTACAAATCAGAACTATCAGTTCACAGTTCTTCTAGCTCAGTCACTCGAGTTCACAGTATCTCGAACCACAGACCTTCAGAGACAGTCCACTGTACTCGAACTCAGGTCCCTCCAACTGCGGTCCACTGCACTCGAACTCAAACTGCGGTCCACTGCACTCGAACTCAGGCCTTCGGATGCTGATACAGTTGCGGACGCACACTCGAGTCGAACTCCGGTACACAAGAGGCTTCTTTGCTCTGGCTTACTCACTGACTGAATAACTGAAAACTGGAACTCTCTCTGTCGTTCCTTCGCGTCCGTAATTTATAACCACAGCGACGTAGCCTCTATAAGTTCCACGCGTCTCTAGAGATGGCACTCCAGAAAAATCCAGAGCCCTCTCCTCTCTACCAGCACCAGATGCGCGCGCACTGTCTCTCCACTCTCTCGCCGCGTAGGCCCTTCCCCTTACTTCTCTCCGCCGCGCGCCGTCCCCGCGCGATCTGCTTTCTTGCGGGACGCTGGTCGTGAGTTCGAATCTCACGTCGCTGTCACAATATATTATATAGTGATAGAGGGGATAATGGTTAGGTTTGACTCTTACAGTCTTACTAATAAACCGTGTATAATTTTTATACGAGACTTATGCAGAGTTGAGACAGAAAACTTTACTAATAAACCGTGAATAAGTTATGGACGTATAAACAGGCTATAACAATACAATGGGAATTGCTTTGCAGTAGTTATATACACGAAACCCCTTGTTTAAGCGTTGTATATAGGGAAAAAATGGCCGCCCTTTTAACAGCTGTTCGTATCGACTGTCATTTTATGATGATGGTTACCTTGTAACCACAGAAGAACAAACCAAAGATCATAGAATTATTAGAATAATATTGCTGTAGCTTGTACTCTTTGACCAAAATGTAGTGTGGTAATCGATTAGAGCCAGTTGTACTATCGATATTTAACACGCCACACTAGAGCGCTCTACCGGATGCAATAGAGAACCTCAGATATTCTATTACCTTTCGTAATGAAGTAATGACGAAACTATGACGTAGCTGTGTAACAGTTATACACGACGTATGTAGTGATTATTAGTAAGGAATTTACACACGACTTATAAACGAGCTACTCATTGTATAAGTATAAGACAGTTAAACGTCTGTATATAGAGTTTTTATTAGTAAGACCGTTAGGGTATAATGTAAGAAGACTCGGACTGTGACAGTGGTGTGTGGTAATTCTCATCAGTTCTGTTTAATTTACCTGCGTAACAGGCTGAAGGCACCGCTGGGGTTGATCCTTATGACCTTACTTAAGAGGTTAATATGACGTAACTGTTAAAAATTATATTTATGTCTGTAGAAACTTTTCTTAGTACGAAAACCTGAGCATTCTCTTTAAGTTGTAAGATCTAATCATAAATCACTGTGTACACATTTTAATTTAAGAACTTATCCTGGGCATTTCTTCGCGAAAGATTTCCTACATTATATACACAGATGTATTTGTTTGAAGTTGAAGCTGTACACTTGTTCCGCCTGGTTGTGCCTTGCTTCCCATTGAATATTACTGCTGACACACACACAGCGGGCGACCCTGTTATCTGAGAGCGTGACTTCACGATCTCTCTGTAGTGGGTCCGAAATTTAGATGCAGTTTGAATTGGAAAGAACAAATAATATCGTAACGTTCAGTGTATAGGGGGGCTATAAAAACGAGCCTTTTATCCCAAGGCCTTTGCTTCGATTCTCTTGAGATTATCTTATCTTGGGTTCGTTGTCTGCGACGCTTTTTCGTGTTAAATAAACTGAATAATCGCACTTTGAACTGTGTTGAATTATTTTCAGAATATTATACACACCTAGTGACAGCCATTTTCCACACTTCTGCAGACAGTTTTGTTCCCCAGCCGTCTAGGATTACCATACCCCCTCATTTTCTCGGGCATGTTTTCAATTTCAGTATCGTCCGTTAGAAGTTTTCAAAATCAACGCAAATGTCCGGAAATCAGATCTGTGGATTTGATTTTCAAAAATGCTTGACTTTTAAACACCGGAAGCTAAGGTTCTCAGCTTATGAAGGTCTTTTGAAAAGTAGAACCTCCTAATGTTTTGTGTTGTTGTTAAAACATTTCGGAGTGCTTGCTGTCATATAATACATGTTGGGATCCCTATAGAATGTATCAGATAAATTCCTTAGAAAGAATCCAGTATAGGGCAGCTAAATTTCTTAAAGGTAAAAGAGAACACGGGAATGATACGATAAAAGATCTTAAATGGGAAACATTGGAAAACAGACGTAGAGAAACTAGAATAACATCATTGTGTAGAGCACGTCTAGGTCAAAAAGCATGGGTAGACATAACGGCTCGATTAGAGAAGCCAACGTACTATGGTAGAACGATCATGATGACTGACAGAATTTGACTAACACTGAAGTTCATTCTTGTAGTTTTGGTGTATTTCTACATGCATACTCAGGATTTCGGTAGGCCTATCAAAACATGCAGCATAATAAAACATTTTATGCTCGACCATGCCGAAATGTAGTAATTATACACCTGGTAGCAGTCCTTTAATGCATGTCATTAAAGTACACCTACTCATAAAGTACAGGTGTTCAACCAATGACAACTCAGCTTACAGGTGTTCAGCCTATGACAAGTCAGCTTTGTACCGTTATAAAACCACAAGTATCGATTATTCTCGGATATGCAATCGAAAGAGAATTAGCGAAAAGTCACGGAGGCTGGAAATCCAATACTGTCGCAGAAGGTTATGTTCTGTTACTATAATAATTAGCGTTAATTGTAAACAATATTCAAATAAATTCAATTTGTCATCTCGTTTTTCAATGTCGAATTCAATAATCAAGGTTATATCAAGTTTAACGGGATTATATCAAGGTCAATGACATTATTTTTTCTCGGAAAAATCAATACTTTCGCGTCTGCGCACATCTCACAATTCACGACCTAGAACAAGGTCACTTCCGATCTTGTCAGATACAAATAAAATGTATACATCTGAATAATTTCAAGTTAGAAATATGGTCGAGCATAAAAAGTCGTATGAAACTCGCCTATAATGGTAATTAAGAAGCCCGTATGAAAATTATGAAACGAGCTTGCGCTCGTTTCATAAACATCCATACTCGCTTCTTAATTACTATCATTATAGGCTCGTTGCATAATGTAGTATTAATTAATTTCAATTGTTTGACATTAAAAGACTGTGCCTTATTGTGTGAATTTCTATTTCTAAGGGTTGGAAGGGTCCGATTAGTATGATGTCCTCATTTTTATGGTTATAGTATCCACACTCCAGCCGCTACTGAAGGCGAATTCTTTCGTCGGTTCCTATACAGCCTCTCTTTTGCGACCGGCGTTATTTTACAACCCTGGAAGCTCGAATTTTTATAGAATATTCTGTCTTAAACGCAACGAACATTACCGCGTTCCAAAAAGAAACAACACGCAGGACATTAAGTAAACACTCTCACTAGCGCGAATTAAAAAATGCACAGAAAAACTATGTAACAAGTGCAAATATTTGAGCATACTATTAGCGTCATATTATGGGCATCTGCTAGAGAATTATTGTGCTGGCTCGCGTTTCTCATTCTGTAGAATAATTTAGCTGCTGTATACATTTATATTTGGATGTTCCAGTAACATCATAATATGGGAGTATCAGAAAGAACTGTTATGGTGCTACAACTTAAAGAAGAGGCTAATTTACGTAGACTGCAGACATAGGGATGCAGTAATATCATATCATCGCCGTGGTGTAGGGTTGCCGGACTATCTTCGTGCTCAGAGAATGTAATTGGATTGGGTTTGAATCATTCTGGAAATGATTTCTTAGTTCTCTTTGTGTTAAATGTTCTTTTGTCTTTCCCACAATCTTCAAGTATTCCATTTGTTTTTGAAGTTTTCTCTTTCTTCTGCTTGTCTTATCCTTTATTTCTCCATGTATTCCCCTTATTTTCCTTGTAGTCTCCGTCTTCTCCGTGTCTTCTTATTCACTTTTTGTTCCCATTGTTTTACTCCCTATCTTTTTTTTTGTGACCTTGGTTCTCAATGTATTTCTCTCCTCCATATACACTAGTGTCCCGCTTAGAGGGATCGAGAAAGTATAAATAATGGTTTTATAATATAACTTTTGTATAACTTGATGTAAAACTCTCCGAGTTTCGGAGAATGGCTAGTGCAACTCGATGTGTGCGCCTCGAGCTACCCTGAAGACATCCAAAAGGTACTCAACCTTCTGCAAGTGTTCCATAACATTTGTGAAGTGATTAGCGTAGCTGCATTTATAATGCGTTGTCTCAGTTTTTTTGTGAAACAAATAAGTGTCAACTGTATCACGTTGGGTACACAACACTTGTCACAAAGCCCCAGAAAAGGTCAGTGGGCGTCAATCTTGGGTGACCCCTAGGTGGCCAGGCAATCGTTCTCCTCTTCCGATCAACCGACTGGGAAAGTTTGTTATTCAAAAAGCCACGCAGTTGCTTTCATAGTAAAGGGGTGGAGCCCCATGTTGCTGAAAAACCGATTCTGGGAGGAGTTGATCAACAACAAAAGTTCTGCAACATGTCCAGATGCACATTCCCTGTGACTGTCGCCTCGATGAAGACCAATGGTTCAATGACGAAATGTTCTACTGGATGGCGCCAGGCTTGTTTCCACGATAAACGTTAGTGCGCATGCGCATGAACATGCATCTGTTCTTAAACCATTGGTGCATAAACTTGGACAGTTTCTCTATCTTGTCAGATGTAAATCACAACAATATTTTCATTTGATTTTAAATGGTGAGCATTTATTTCTCGGTCTCTCTAAATATGACACGGTGTATTCACCCTGGTTATCCTTGTTTTCCCGTTATTCTCCTTGTGTTTTCCTTGTTTTCCATGTATTCCCTTGTTCTCCTTGTATTCCCCTTGTTCCCATTGTCTTATCCTTATTCGCCTTGTACTCCCCTTATTCTGTTTGTCTTTCAAGTGCTCTTATATTACCCTTGTTCTCCTCTTATTACCCTTGTTCTCTTTATATTCACCATGTCATCTTTGTAGTCCATTCCCCTTTTTCTCATTGTAAATCCCTCTTCTTTCATTCCTATTATTCTCCTTGTCTCCTCGTCTTCCTTGTGTCCCTATTTTACTCTTTGTTTTATCCCTGATTTGCTTGTGTTTTCCATTTTTCCTTGTATTCATTTCTTTTGTATTCTCCGTCTTGTCCTTGTTCTCTTCTTTCCCTGTAGTCCCTGTCTTCTCCGTGTCTTCTTATTCACTTTTTGTTCCCATTGTTCTCCTATCTTCCCTTGCTTAGCCTCGTTCTCCATATATTCCCCTAGTCATCCTTGTATTCCCCTGGTTATCTTTGTATTCCCTTACTCTTCTTGTGTTTTCCTTGTTTTCCTTGCATTCCCCTTGTCCCCATTGTCTTATCTTTATTCTCCTTGTCCTCCCCTTGTTCTGTTTGTCTTTCACGTATTCTTATATTCCCCTTGTTCTCCTCTTATTACCCTTGTTCTCTTTATATTCCCCATGTCATCTTTGTAGCCTATTCCCCTTTTTCTCATTGTATGCCTCCCTCTTCTTCCATTCTCATTATTCTCCTTGAATACTCGTCCTCGTGTCCCTCAATTACTCTTTGTTTTGTCCTTGATTTGCTTGTGTTTTCCATTTTTCCTTATGTTAATTTCTTCTTGTAGTCTCGTTGTATTCCTTGTCTTCTACTTTTCTGCTTATATTCTCATTCTATTCCCCTAGTATTCTCTCACTCGTCCCTATATCTCCTTTGTTCTCTTTGTATATCCTGTGATCTCCTTATGTTCCTGTTTTCTTTGTAATAATTTGTATTGCCCTTTTTGCCTTGTATTCCCTTTCTCATTGTTTTTTTTTCCTTTTATGCCTTCTCCCGATTTTTCTCTTTATCTTACCTCTTGTTCTCCTTGTATTCACCTTGCTCTCCTTGATTTCCCCTTGTTCTCCTTGTCTTTTACATTTGACCAAAGCGACGAGATAGGGATACAGTTTTATATGACGATTAATTTCCAAATTAGCCCCACACTTCATACCTAGTGACGAAAAAGACGTAGTTTCTATGTAAAATAATAAGAACATATAGCATAACAAATGACCCAACGGAATGAGTAATATTTTTATGCTCGACCATGCCGAAATGTAGTAATTATACACCTGGTAGCAGCCCTTTAATGGACCTCATTAAAGTTCAGGTTCCACCAATCAGAAAACACTGTTGTAGCAATATGAAAGCGCAAGTATCGATTATTCTCGGATATGCAATCGAAAGACAACTAGCGAAACGTCACGGAGGCTGGAAATTCCAATTAGTCGCAGAAGGTTATGTTCTGCTACTATAATAATTAGCGTTAATTGTAAATAATATTCAAGTAAATTCAATTTGTTATCTCGTTTTTCAATGTCTAAATCAATTTCAAAGTTATATCAAGATTAATGTTTATTTTACTTTCTAGATTATATCAAGGTCAATGACATTTGTGTCTCAAAAAATCAATATTTTCGCGTTTGCGCACATCTCACAATTTACGAGATATTGCCTCTTGTTCCGCTTTGCAAACAGATAAGAATAACATGAATACTTATGAATAATTTCAAGTTAGAAATATGCTCGAGCGTAAAAAGTCGTATGAAACTTGCCTATAATGGTAATTAAGACGCTCGTATGAAAATTATGAAACTCGCTTGCGCTCGTTTCATAAACATACTTGCTCGCGTCTTCTTAATTACTACCATTATAGGCTCGTTGCACGAAATGTACTATTAACGACGTTTCCAACGAAGGATTATTAAACATCGAAATTCAACCGGGATGAAATATGTCAGGCATTTTTCGTCTGGAGCAAAATCTATCAGGAACATGTTTTTTCTATAACACATGCATACCAGTTTCATTTCTACTTTTTAAGAAGCCATGCTTAAAATTTGATTACCCTAGACCAGGTTTGAACCAACGAACCTTAAGGCCCATTTACAATGAAAATTAAACATAACCATAACATAAACACAGACGTTTGCGCCCAGGCTACCAAATGGGATCATTCACAATGATTCACATAAGCATTGACATAAACATTACCGTAAGACGTTAACATGAAAGTTTGCAAACTCCAAACTTTCATGTTATGCTTGTGATTTGCAAACAGAACACAATCGTGGAGCGCTGAAGTATACTGACAGAATATGAGGAAATGGCGTCGTTGTTATGTTTCCATGGTTACCATTTATCTTTGCGGTTATGTTTATGTTCCCATCGCGAATGATGGTATGACTTCTTGATTTTACCGTAACGTTTATATTCTTACGTTGTGTTTAATTTTCATTGTGAATGAGCCTTTAGCCCCAGGAATTAATATGTTATCCGAGGACGAATGACCTTCGCAAGAGATTCTTTTCGCTTCGCGGAGCCTCCTTTGTAAACGAATTGCAGATAACAGCTTCAGTAGCCTCACCAGTATCGAACCCGCGGTATCGCCGCTCGAGATCTGTTGCTTATTAACGAGAGGAAGCAGATATCATTATGCTGGAGTTGCTGCACCGTCGCATTCCATCCCGGCCTGCTTTTCAAATAGCATCCCTGCTTCCTGAAGTCCCTCCCATCGGTCCGTCAATATCCCTGACTGAGGTCTCCATTACTTTGCATATGAATGCCCGGATCCTGTTGTCAAACTCCCATCACGTCACTTCCGGTGGTGGACGGTATAGACAGCTTCACGTGACTTCAGGGTGCATTATGTGTGGAGAGATCACCTCTGTGGAGAGGATTTCTTTAGTAATTGTTGGCGAATAATACAGAATGTCACTCACGCTATTCACGGGCTGCGTTGTAGGCACCGCTTTGCTGTTGAGTGTAGCTCGCAGGCAGGGATTCGATTCCGACGTGCGGCATGAAAGTAGAGCTTGTTAATATCTGCACATATACTGAATGAACCGTAAGTAATGTTATTAATTTCAGGGGATTATTCTTTGAGATATTTCAAACAAAAAAGTTTAAGGGAAGGCATAGGTGAAATTACTAAATCTTACAGTTTTCATTTTTTTTTCTCAAAGACCAAGGGCACCAGAATAAAATTATGTGACACGTTTCCTTATTAAGATGAAATAAATGGCAGGAATTTTTTTCAACGTGATTTTCTTTAATTTTCGACGTGTGGAACCATTTATATATTAATTAATTAAATTGATTAAAATTACAATATCTCCAAAACAATCAAAGCTAGATAAACGAGATTTTGCACAATGTAACTGAACATATAAAAGTAGCATGTGATAAAATGTCAGCTCAATAGATTGAAAACTGTAGGATTTAGTAATTTCACGTATGCATTCCTTTAATATAATTTTGCTCGTTTTTCCTTCCTTTTCGAGATAAAAATTGTTTTATATGAAACATTAAATTGTTTATATAAAATACATCATAATGTGTTTTGGGAAAGCCATGGATTTAGTTCCCAATATGCTCAGTCAATTTAAGAGAGCAGTGTATTCTGACAAGAAAATATGATAGAAAGAATTTTAATTTTGTTCTTTAAATGTGCAGATATTTGATCCGAACAAATCGCATTCCGGGTAAAATAGTGTCGTTACTCGAAAATTGTGATTTCTAAAGCTGTGTTGTTTTCTAGTACAATACTGCTGTGAAAATATTTTAATAAGTTTGTACCAAACCCTTCGATAATTAATTTACTATTTTATTATTAGAATTTCATACCTCCAACCAGTAAAACAGCGTTGGCAATTAATTACGTTAGCAATATGTAATTTTCGACATGCGACAGTATTTTACTGGGGGTACGAAATGAAATATTTTAAAATTCCTTTGCAGAACAGAAAGTTTCATTTGTAAGGATCAAATTTTCTGCACATTTAAAAGACAAAACTAAAGTTCTTTCATTCATATATTATCATCAGAGGGCGGATCCGAGTGACCAGGTTCCGTGGCTTCATGTTACTGATGCAGAGAGCAGAATGTCTCGGCACGTGTTCCCTAGGTACAGACAGTGGGTAAAAAATTATACAGTATGTAGTAGGAACATCACGTTGCGCAAACAGGTGGCGTATGCTACTACTAGTGAAAGCAAATGCGAAGTTATTATTTGGGAATACGAGGTATCCGATGAAGTACGCATAATAGTGGGCCCACAGTTCAACAGAGCAGTTAGGAACGAGCGTGTGCTATTGGTGTGTTATTTATAAACTGTCAGAATGCCTAAGGAAAAATGTGTACAAAGTGAAAAAAGTGAATGCTTGTACACCAGTTCGGAGGTATTATCTTCAGCAGTGAAGGAGAAATTATTACGTGTAATATATGTAAAGTGACGTTAAGAGCTACGAAAAAAATGACAATTAGAAAGGCACTGCAACAGCAGAAATCACAGGGAATATATACAAGAGGGGTCCACACCTGTGGAGTAACGGTCAGCGCGTCTGGCCGCGAAACCAGATGGCCCGGGTTCGATTCCCGGTCAAGGCAATTACCTGGTTGAGGTTATTTCCGGGGTCTTCCCTCAACCCAATTGAGCAAATGCTGGGTAACTTTCGGTGCTGGACCCCGGATTTATTTCACCGGCATTATCACCTTCATCTCATTCAGACGCTAAATAACCGAAGATGTTGATAAAGCGTCGCAAAATAAGCTACTAAAAATATAAAAGAGGATCCGTCAACATCGGATACAAAGGTAATTGTAGGAACACTTATATCTAACTCTACTGGAAAGAAATATTTACTAACGTGCTGTATTCTCTAATGTCATGGGTATTCTGTGTCCTACTGGTATCAGGTATAATAATGTACTTCTTTTAGTCACAGATGCTGCGCCCTATATGATAAAGGCGGCCATGGACATAAAAATAATATATCCTAAGTTGGTCACCTTACTTGCTTAGCACATTGACTCCATAGGGTGGTGGAAGTAATTCGCTCTTCTTATAGTGACGTCGATAGTTTTGTAGGTAATGTTAAGAAATTTTTTCTGAAAGAACCTTCCCGAATGCAGAAATTCAAGGAAATCGCTCCCAAGGTTCCCTTCCACCAAACCCCATAATAACAAGACGGGGTAGTTGGCTGGAGGCTGCCTTCTATTATGCCACATATTATGTTCAATTTGTGAAAGTGATCAATAGTTCAGATTCTACAAAGGCACATTTAATTGAAATAGCAAAATCCCTAATTTCAGATGGTCTTGCGACCAGTTTAGATTTAATACAGAATAACTTTTGTCACTTACCGAAAGCCATAACGTTGTTACAAATATCTCATTTACACATGCCAAAGGCTATAAACATATAGAAGAAATATCTGTAAAACTTACGGACACCAAAGCTGGAAGTTACGAAAAAGTGAACGAGAAACTTCAGAATGTGTTAGCAAAAAATAATGGTTTTTCAATCATGTGTGGCATGCGAGATGTGTTGCTGTTGCAAAAACAAATAGAGCCCTCGAGATCAAACAGTGAAAGAAATATATCAGATATTGATATTGATCTTCCTGATATAATATATTATTCGTATGCACCTATTACGTCTTGCGATGTCGAAAGGAATTTCTCACGATACAATTTTTGTTCAGGTGAGAGACGCAGAACGTCCACTTTCAACAATCTCCACATGTACATTATTGTCCACTGAAATGCACAGATTACGTAGTATTCACTTTACACTTACGTACAATGTAGTGTTTTATAACGGAGTGCAAATTCACAGCCGTCATGTACAGCACAGTGTACGCATTCTTTTGACACAACTGTACGGACATTGCAGGTACACGCCCGCTGTGTACTTCTGGAGTCACCGTCTATGCTTCAACATAAACAGACTATAGTAAATGGTTAGTAAACTTGTAAGAACAGTCACTCTGATCCGTCCTCTGATTATCATAATACAAAGGTTAACAAATCAACGTAATAGGTGGATGGAACATCTAGAAAGAATGGAGGATCACCGAATTCCCAAGAAAGCTTTTCAGTATGCTCCAAGAGGAAGGAGAAATGTTGAACGTCCTACGTTTCGTTGGAGAAAATGATTCTAATGGGGACGGAACGGGCCTACCGGCTCAACTCGTGATGTTGATGATGATGATTATCATAACATACTGTTCTCTTAAATTGACTCAGCATGTTGATAATTCAATCAATGGCTTTTTCAAAACATGCTATAATGGTACATTATGCAATGAGCCTATAATCAAGGTAATTAAGAAGCGAGTATGGATATTTATGAAACGAGCGCAAGCCAGCATACGAGCTTCTTAATTACCATTATAGGCGACATTCATACGACTTTTTATGCTCGACCATATTTCTAACTTGATATTATTAATTTTCTTTGTATCTGACCTTGACCAATGTCCCGTATGTTGTGAGATGTTGGCAGACGCGAAAGTATTGATTTTTTCCGAGGAACAGATGTTCACATTGACCTTGCTAGGCCATAAGAACCTACAGAGATAACATTGAAATTAAATTAGACATTGAAAAACGAGATGACAAATTGAATTTATTTGAATATTATTTACAATTAACGCTAATTATTATAGTAACAGAACATAACCTTCTACGACAGTATTGGATTTCCAGCCTCCGTGACTTTTCGCTAATTCTCTTTCGATTGCATATCCGAGAATAATCGATACTTGCGGTTTTATAACGGTAGAAAGCTGACCTGTCATTGGCTGAACAGTTGTAACCTGAGTCGTCATTGGCTGAAATACCTGACCTTTAATAAGTAGGTGTACTTTAATGACATGCATTAAAGGTCTGCTACCAGGTGTATAATTACTACATTTCGGCATGGTCGAGCATAAAGTGTTTTATATAAAACAATTTTTATCTCGGAAAGGAAACGAAAACAAGCAAAGTTGTATTAAACCGTTTTGTTTGAAATATCTCAAAGAATAATCCTCTGTAATTACTGACATAACTTATCGTTCATTCTGTATAAATGCAAGGTGTAATCAATATATTTCCGAACTGCACTTTTATTTATTGTACTGTTGTTAAACATACATGCTCATATCACTGAAAATCATTCCCTCTATGCCTGTTGAGTCATTCTATCAAACAGCGTCAAATTGTCTTTAAGAACTGAGCTTCTACACGTGATTTTGTGAAAACACGTTAAGGACCCATTGAGATTTTTCCTGGAATCTGTCCATGTACGCCTTATGACTAGACTTCTTCCCTGCCTCCAAAGTGATGCATTTAGTATAGATTCCAGGCCTTTACCTTGTTCTATATAACTTCTCCATTTCCTGCCATGTGTGTTGCCTTGGAATATAGGAACAAAGGGAATACGGGTGGAAATACTGTTAAACTCACAGTAATTAAAAAATGTATTTGTCATCATTTGCAGGCTTCTCTGATTGAGATTTTAATTCCTGGAGGAACCATAATAGCTTCAACAATTTCTTCAAGGCATCTGGATCTATTGGGGTCCTCTTAACTCCAGACTTACTTCGTGGCATGATCTTAAAATAAAAGAAAAACAAAAACCGATACCATCATGTTCCTTGGTACAAAATGTTTTGGGATCCAAGGTACAAGAGAATGTACGTTTAAAGAAATATGGTTGCCTAAGCTAGAGATGAGAATAAATCATAGAAATTAACATAATATATTTTTACTCACCAGATGACAGGAAACACAATGTACTTGATTGATAGTTACAAATAGAATTTGGTTGTGTTAGAAAACATATAAGAATGAACGGAATATTATTATTATTATTATTATTATTATTATTATTATTATTATTGAGTTCATATACAGGGACATCATTTTATTTTTACTAACATTTTTAATATTAACCTGGCTGTATCTATGGATTAAAGGTCTAGAACCGGAAACACCGCTTGCTCCCCCTTCCAAGACTGGAGTTCGATGATATTGGCGTAAAATACAAATCACTTTTACTAGGTATACGAGGGAAGAAAAGTAGTTCATCCATTTATGTAAACTAGGAAATATCTCAATTTTGAGTTTGATAATTTTCATTAGGTTTTTGTTTAATCAAACTACAGTACTGTATTAATACTTAGTGTTTTTAGTCACGAATTGAGCTATCCATTCGGACGTATTAATTATGCAGTGTATATTGTACTGTTACAGCACATTAGCGTACAATATAGAGAATGAACTTAAATTGAAAAATAAACATAATATGGTTTTTTAAACACATTTTTGAAAATGGTGGCCGTTCATTTCAATTCAGGCTTCAGTTCTTTTGTCCATATTATCGCACTATAGACTATTGTACCTAATTCCAATTGCCAGTTTCGTTCTTCGTACTAGTAACTCATGTTGAAATAATTCTATACCTACTCTATAAAAGAGTACCTTACGTACTGTAAATTTAATCTTCACTTCTGCCCGATCCGAAAAGATAAAATTATTCAGAAATGCTATCTACTGTCCGTTCAAGTGGTTTTGTCGCAGGGTTGTAGAAAAGGGGGGGGGGAAATCACGTGACAGTTAATTACCTAACGAGGCTCTTTCATTTAAGTTATTTTAAACAGTTGTATAATATTAGGTAGACGTCCAATTCCTAACAGAAATTAATGTTTTCAGAAAAGATCTATGACAGCCCAGCTAGTAGACTTTACAGAGGGACGAACAGAAGCAGGTGGGGGAAACCGGGATGCGACGTAGGCAAACGGACGACAGTACCTGTGCGAAAATATGATTCAATATTGAAAGCGCTTTCGTCACAGGAAAACGCGAACATATTTCTGGAACGTACTATACTCACTGACTCAGTAGTGCATACGCGGCCTTGGTTCTGTGTGAAGGACGATTGGAAATTTAGTAGTAGAGGGGTGGGAGTGAAGTACATTAAAAAACTCAGGTACAATAAAAATTGAAGTAAAAATAAAATGACGTCCCTGTATATCTTCGAAGTAGCTGTGGAATTACATGGTACAGATTACATATTTATGACGAAATCTGGAGGAATAGAAATTCCTCTCCAGCAATTCTGAGGTTCCATGGCCATTGGCCAAACGCATGGGCAGTTTCCGCAAGCCTATAATCCGATGTCGAAGTATTAATCGCAGATCCATTATCGCGGGACATGGGACAGGCGAACTATTTCCGTGATAATCCCACCGAATCTTGGACGGTTGGTAACCACGGACTACGCATGACGTCAACAGCGTGAAATTAACATCACGTCACTTGTCGGTGGTGGGGCTCGGTTGAAACATAATACAACACATCGTCTGCTGTGCGTAACGAATAGCGTTATGTTAATGTATTCCTGTGAATTCTTGCAGTCCACCAACAGTTATGGTCATAATTACTGTATTACATGTAAGCAGCTTTAAGTGCATGTAGATGACAGTTGCTGGTGTAGATTCGAGTCCTGCCTACGGCAAGGATCTTTTTCTGTTTTGAATAAAGTGATGTTATGTCTTGGTCTTAGTTATCTTCTGTCTGGTGTCCGCCTCACGGAAACCCTACTGTATTTCTCTATCGCATTGGTTCCCAAACGGGGGTCGCGATCTCGGAGAAACTCGTGTAAAGAGCTGAGGGGGTCGCGAGGTTATTTACAAAAAAAAAAAAAAAACGCCGTATTAACATACACTTACTGTGTGTTCAGACACATGAACAATATTCGACATAATAAAAATACTGTCAGTAGTTATATACTAAAGTACAAAGTAATTTTATTAAGGGGTTAGGTACAGCTTAGAGCAGTAAAATTTTTGTATGTATGTATGTATTTATTCACACTGCAATGGGTATATACCCGGTGGCAGCGGTAACTAATTGCACTCAATAATGACAATAATAAACTTATTAATTAAAGATACAATTAATAATAATACTAATAATTAATACTAATAATAATTTATAATAATAATTATAATAATAATTATAATAATACTTACTTACAAATGGCTTTTAAGGAACCCGGAGGTTCATTGCCGCCCTCACATAAGCCCGCCATCGGTCCCTATCCTGTGCAAGATTAATCCAGTCTCTATCATCATATCCCACCTCCAAATCCAAATATTGTCCTCCCATCTACGTCTCGGCCTCCCCAAAGGTCTTTTTCCCTCCGGTCTCCCAACTAACACTCTATATGCATTTCTGGATTCGCCCATACTTGCTACATGCCCTGCCCATCTCAAACGTCTGGATTTAATGTTCCTAATTATGTCAGGTGAAGAATACAATGCGTGCAGTTCTGTGTTGTGTAACTTTCTCCATTCTACTGTAACTTCATCCCTCTTAGCCCCAAATATTTTCCTAAGCACCTTATTCTCAAACACCCTTAACGTATGTTCGTCTCTCAAAGTGAGAGTCCAAGTTTCACAACCATAAAGAGCAATCGGTAATATAACTGTTTTATAAATTCCAACTTTGACATTTTTTGACAGCAGACTGGATGATAAAAGCTTCTCAACCGAATAATAACACGCATTTCCCATATTTATTCTATGTTTAATTTCCTCCCGAGCATCATTTATATTTTATAGTGTTGCTCCAAGATATTTTAACTTCTCAACCTCTTCAAAAGATAAATGTCCAATTTTTATATTTCCATTTCGTACAATATTCTCGTCACGAGACATAATCATATACTTTGTCTTTTCGGGATTTACTTCCAAACCGATCGCTTTACTTGTGACTAGCCGAGTTAAAATCTATTATGGTTGTTCAAAGTCGTTCCAGAACGTAATACGTCCACGGAAGCGCGCACGATTGTGATACAACAAACTGAGAGCTCTACTGCCTGTGTTACGATATGTGCCCGAATTCTTTTCACAATGAACCGCCTGGTTTGTGGTGGCGTTTGATCTTGTCTTCACTGTGTATACTTCGCAGTACACGCAACAGACAAGTAGATTCCACCCGCCTCCACCTTGCGGTAGTCGGTTCACCCCCGCAAGTGGCTTACGCAAAGGCTTCGACAAGGATTGATGTGCCCTACTTTGAGGCAGAAGAATAAGGAGTGACGAATTAAATATTGCTCGTCAGCTTGTTGGCAAGGTGACCGTAACATTGTCAACCAGAGCAGGCCATGCCCCGACTTTCATATATAAACCAGAATTGCAGGTTCTGGTCACAGGTGCGTCAGCATGAAGGAGAGTGCTTACATAACGAAAACTCTATGAGCATTTGACCTTCGACGTGATAAATTATGTAGGTAAATTACGTTTCCAGGTTGCCACACCTGTGCCTGTAACGTGACAGTGTTAATGTTAAAATTGTGTAGTATATATTTCGGACATATCATAGAATGTAGGTCTGGTCAGTGTAAAATGAGGACACATTTATCCTCGGTGAGAGAAAACAATGGTTACCACCATCCCTCAGATAGCTGTAAGGTAAAACTTGAGTTCGATATGATAGAAAAAATAAAAAAAGAATGTAGAATATGTAGACGAAAAGTGAGTAAATATAAATATTTTATTGTGTAATTCATTCATTCATATGTTAGGAGAAAATCCACAAACGATTAGGGAAAACACGGGAATTTTACTGAACGCAAGTAAAGAGATAGGTTTCGAAGTAAATCCCGAAAAGACAAAGTATATGATTATGTCTCGTGACGAGAATATTGTACGAAATGGAAATATAAAAATTGGACATTTATCTTTTGAAGAGGTTGAGAAGTTAAAATATCTTGGAGCAACACTATAAAATATAAATGATGCTCGGGAGGAAATTAAACATAGAATAAATATGGGAAATGCGTGTTATTATTCGGTTGAGAAGCTTTTATCATCCAGTCTGCTGTCAAAAAATGTCAAAGTTGGAATTTATAAAACAGTTATATTACCGATTGCTCTTTATGGTTGTGAAACTTGGACTCTCACTTTGAGAGACGAACATACGTTAAGGGTGTTTGAGAATAAGGTGCTTAGGAAAATATTTGGGGCTAAGAGGGATGAAGTTACAGTAGAATGGAGAAAGTTACACAACACAGAACTGCACGCATTGTATTCTTCACCTGACATAATTAGGAACATTAAATCCAGACGTTTGAGATGGGTAGGACATGTAGCACGTATGGGTCAATCCAGAAATGCATATAGAGTGTTAGTTGGGAGGTCAGAGGGAAAAAGACCTTTAGGGAGGCCGAGACGTAAATGGGAAGATAATATTAAAATGGATTTGAGGGAGGTGGGATATGATGATAGAGAATGGATAAATCTTGCTCAGGATAGGGACCAATGGCGGGCTTATGTGAGGGCGGCAATGAACCTCCAGGTTCCTTAAAAGCCAGTAAGTAATTCATTCATTCATTCATTCATTCATAGTGTTATACTCAACGGTAAGTCTATCACTGCGAATCCAACATTCTCCAATCTTTCCTATTTTCTGCCTTCCTCTTAGTCTCCTTATATGATTCATTTATTTTAATGTCTGATAGGCTATCTTCTTCTGCCCCGAACTCTTCTCCCGTTCATCATTCTTTCCAGTGCATCCTTCAGTAGGCAGTTTCTTCTCAGCCAGTGACCCATCCAATTCCTTTTCCTCTTCCTGATCAGTTTCAGCATTTGTTTCTTCTCCCCTTCTTTCCAACATAGCTTCATTTCTTATTCTGTCTGTCCACCCCACACGTTCCATTCTTCTCCATATCCACATTTCAAATGCTTCTATTCGCTTTTCTTCACTTCGTCGTAATGTCCACGTTTTCTGCCCCATATAATGTCACACGCCATACAAAGCACTTCACTATTCTCTTCCTTAGTTCTTTTTCCAGAGGTCCGCAGAAGATGCTCCTTTTTCTATTAAAAGCTTCCTTGGCCATTGTTATCCTCCTTTTGACTTCCTGGCAGCAGCTCATGTTACTGCTTATAGTACACCCAAGTATTTGTTACAAATCACGTCATTCTTGTAAACCTTTTAAGATTGTACATTAGGATGCAAAATTGAACGTAAAGAATCAAGTTGGTAGAAGTCGTGAGATCTGTAACAATTGATGCGGTGTCTGGAAAATGGGCCCATAGTCTATAGGCCCTTTTTCGGGAGAATGTTTAATTCCATTCTCCGTGTTAAAATCTACTTGATTACTAGTTTCGCTTCAATATCGTCTAAACAGAGGACAGGGTAGCTATTTGAATGAACCCATGCACCTTGCATAGTTGTGGAATTCAGCAAACATCAGTGATCCACCAAGTGAGTGTGAGTCCATCCAGGATGTGCACTGAAGTGTAAACTGCACTCTGAACATAAACTCTGAAGTGATTGTGAATCCATTCTAGATTAATACTAAATAACCTGTAATCTGTATTCTGTATTCAACAGATATTCTTTACTTTCACGTATTCGGTACAATTTATGACGCAACTATACATATATGATATATAATTTTACTATAATGATTATGAACTTGTAAACCTCTGTAATGTGCTCTATTCAATGCTGATGTTTAATTTTTGCTAAAATATAATCATTCATTCATTCATTCATTCATTCATAGTGTTCTGCCCAAGGGCAGGTCTTTCACTGCAAACCCAGCGTTTTCCAGTCTTTCTTATTTTCTGCCTTTCTCTTTGTCTCCTCATATGACCAATATAATATCTTAATGTCGTCTATGATCTGATATCTTCTTCTGCTCTGGACTCTTCTCCCATTCACCATTCCTTCCAGAGCATCCTTCAGAAGGTAGTTTCTTCTCCGCAGTGACCCAGCCAATTCCTTTTCCTCTTTCTGATCAGTTTGAACATCATTCTTTCTTCACCCAGTCTTTCGTTTCTTATTCTGTCTGTCCACTTCATCCGCTCCATCGTTCTCCATATCCACATTTCAAATGCTTCTATTCGCTTCTCTTCATTTCGTCGTAATGTCCATGTTTCTGCCCCATACAATGCTACACTCCACAGAAAGCACTTCACTAGCCTCTTCCTTAGTTCTTTCTCCAGAGGTCGGCAGAAGATGCTCCTTTTTCTGTGAAAATCTTCCTTATTGAAAGTATTTTCATAAAGAAACTTGTTCTATGGAAAAAAAGGTCTATAAAATGCTCCAATAAAATATAAATGCAGTGTAAATATATTTTTAACACTATTGAAATCGGAATACTCGTACATTGTTTAACAAAAGCTTGTAGACAAATATTATTGTAACAGTATGCACATTTTTATTTTGATAAAAGTGCGTTCAAATCACAATTACATAAACATACTCTTCAAGGAACGACCACTCATATAAATTGAGGGAAAGAAGACAGAGGACGAACACTGGAAAGTTTTCTTTTCTCAATCGTACTATCAGGGACTGGAATGCTTTACCTGCAGACTTACTAAAGGCTTTACCAATAACCAAAAATGTATTTAAAAACAGGCTTAAGGACTTTATTAATATATGGTAGTATATTATACACACTACTTAAAGGGTGTAATTGATATCTTCTTATTTGAAGTGTTCTATCAGTGAGGAAGTGTGTTGTGTCAGTGAAGTGTGTAGTGTCAGTGAAGTCTATTGTGTAAGTGAAGTGTGTTGGTGTCAGTGAAGTGGCTGTGCAAAGCATTTGAACAGTGAAATGGTTAGAAGTGTTAGTGAAA
This sequence comes from Periplaneta americana, assembly GCA_025594305.2. Taxonomy (NCBI): domain Eukaryota; kingdom Metazoa; phylum Arthropoda; class Insecta; order Blattodea; family Blattidae; genus Periplaneta; species Periplaneta americana. The sequence goes on along the minus strand of JAJSOF020000025.1, from coordinate 25,521,104 downwards.
TCAGGTAGAATCAGTGCAGTGAGTGAGTTGACAGCGAAATAAGTGTAGTGCCGAAAGGTACTTGTGCAGGTATGAACCTGTCAGACTCGTGGGTCTTAGTTCGAACTTAGGGTTAAGATACAAATTAGATTTACTTTAAATGGTATTTTAAGTGACCATGCTTCATTTAATTTAGGATGCTCCTTGTTATTATTTTATTATTATTATTATTATTATTATTATTATTATTATTAATTATTGTTTTTATTAGTTATGTTTACTATTAATTGTCATTATTGAGTGTAGTTAGTTACCACTGCCACCGGCTATATACCCATTTGCAGTGTGAATAAATACATACATACATACATACATACATACATACATACATACATACATACATACATACATACATACATACATACATACATACATACATCTTTCAATCTTTGTTTTCTCGAAACGGGACTTTCGCTTATGGACACTTTTTCAATTGTTGTGATAAATGTGTATGAACAATGTAGGTATATTTAGTTAAATTTGATAAAAGAAGTTTGTACAAAGCAACTAAGCAATTAACAACACATTTTAACTTCAGAATACTATCCAATTAAAGAAAGTATACTTCTGAATAATTCATTCACTATTTGTAACATTGTTTTACTAAAGAAAAAAAGCTATTTTTAACAACTTCAAATTAATGTAGGCCTAACTCTGAAAATATTGGGAATAGGACACATGTTTATATGACTGTTTTTGCTTAGAATGTCTCCAGAAATACCTAAGTTCCTTAAGTGGCAGTGACGTCTCGTGAATCACTCTATAATATATTATAGTGGTCTAACCCAACGCCGGACTATCAATTGAGACAAAAACTGGATATTACGTAAAAGTGTGGAAAACACGTTCTGATGAGACAGGATTGCAATCGAAGAGAGTAGCTTCCACACATCGTCGAACGTACACGTTGACTTTAGTGTGAGGAAAGTAATAAATGGTTCCTTACACGTTAGTCTACCGACTCCGTCGCAATATTGTAGATCGTAGGACTGGTCAGTGTGTGTACGTGCCGACTGGACTACTGGGAACGGTGCCATACTTGCCCCGCTGTGATGTCACGCACTGTTCTCGGATAATGGGGGATGCTGCAGAGCCATCCATCCATTTGCTGCCTTCAGGAAACCTGGAGTTGTTAGCGGAATAGGGCGGCCCGGGGAATTGATCCGTGCCCCGGCGGTTTATCTGGTTTTGTGCTTGGCCTAGGGAAAATAAAAATGTTCGCCATCCGATTGTTTGGAAAACGGGAAATTAAAACACTTGTGTTTTCTCTTGACAGCTCTACCCAAACACTTCAGGGAACCTACAGCAATTGGGTTCGTATTTTTTTTAACTGATCGACTGCCTGGCTTCGATTTCTGTGAGAATTGGCGTAAGAGATCGTGTTGAAATAATAAAAAGCGATCAGCGTCGATCAGCTTCGAAGAATCTTCGTGGCCTTGGTTTATTTAATGCTGAATGGAAAGTACACCTCCAACACAACAATATTGCCAGAAGTCTTCTAAAAATAAATGACGAACATCTCCATTTCTGCAGGAATCTTGAAACTGAAAAACAAGAAGCTCTCTCACAATTAAACATTCCCAACAACTCAGAAACACATTCGATGACAGGACGAAGCTTAAGATCTGAGTTACGGCGGAGGTCGCTTAATAGTCGGAGTGGTGACTTACAGTGAAGATCCAAAAAATAACTCTTGGATTAGTAATAGAAGGGGATATCATCTTCAGAGTGGACCAATGCCATAAAGATGTCCACAAACATCGCAGCAGTACGATCGGTGCCAGGTCGTTCCTTTCAAGATCAAAACTGTCGTCATCCAGGATGCAGCGAAGTAGAAACCCTTGGGCATGTTTTGGGTTATTGCCCTAAAGGAGAACTACTGAGGAACAATCGCCACCATAAAGTGAGAAGCTCCATCGCAACCACTCTTCGGAAGGCAAAGTAGGAGGTTTACGAAGAAGTGCACTGCTTGGCTGAGAATGGGTCAACTAGAAGAGCAGACATTATAGCCATCGATCGCCGGAATCAAAGAAGCCTTATTCTTGACCTTACTGTCCGTTTTGAGAAGGATGATCAACAAGCGAATAATTTTAACGATGAAAAGAAGTCTATTTACAATCCATGTATTCCTCACTTCAGTGAGAGATACAAAATGAATATTAATATATGGGAAGTGAAAGGACTTCTTTTTGGCGCTAGGGGGACTTACTCGTAATTTATGTTAACCAAAACCATTCTCCTTTCTCTTAAATTTTCTAATGAGGACGTTAAGAAAATTTGTCTAATGGTATTAAGAGATTCATGATCCATTTTACACAATCACTTGTATAACACTACGTAATATTATTTATTTCATTTCATTATTCTTCATTGTACTTTCATATATGTTTCTCCGAATTATTTTTGTACTTTATTTTTAAATGTATCATTGTTTTGTATTCTCTCCGCAAATCATATTGTATTTTATTTTTGAATGAACCTCTGCTTTGTATTCTGGATCCTAGTGGTCAGTTGTAGGTGTCGGCCAGATGTCCCAAATTGCGAAATTAGTACTTAGAATTAATGACATTACGTCGTTTCATTCTTGCTTATTGAATTTTGTCGTTCCTTGCTTCGTCATTACACATGTGCTTCAGTTATATTTATTTTTTAACTTTCTCATTACGCGAGGTATGAAAAAAAGTATTGTGATCCTGCAGAAATCTCTCTCGTGATTTTCTCGGAAATAAACTTTTTCTGGAACTCCTATGCTGAAACATTCTTCTTCAGAATGCGTCTGTATATAAACAAGGATTTCTCTTAACCTAATAAGCGAATTTTTTCATGTTCACTAGCTACGAGTCATCCTAGTCGGAAATTATGCACATGAAATATAAACATTTCAATGAAAATGTAATGAAATGTGAAATTTAATAAAAGTAGTTAGCAAACTCGCCGTGGATATATACAAATTAACAGACACCTTAAATTGGATTCAATTCTCTTTGCAGATGATTTGGTATTATTAGCACTTTCAGAAGACGAGCTCGAAAGGTCAATATATAATTTGCAGCAAGTAGCAGCCACATACAATATGGAAATTTCAACAGATAAAACAAAAACTATGGCATTCTGTGGGAAATACCCAATACAAAGTAAAATTTGTCTCAATAATAAAATATTAGAAAGATGTAATAGTTTCCCATATTTAGGTTACAATCTTTCTATTTTTTGAAGAATTGGACATATCAAAGAAAATTAATAAATACACAAGAGCAATAGGCATTATAAATAGTGTGATGAAAACCATCCGTAGTTCATGAAACACAGCAGGGAAGCTAATTCATGAGTTGTCTTTCATGCAATATGAGAAAACGTATTAAAAAATATAGTCTTAAAATAAATAGATTCAATGTCAAAACAGCAGTCGAAGATTGATTGGAACCTCGAAAAAAAGGCATGACCTCAAATGGTACTAAAATATGATTTCACGGTTTACTCATATCTCTAACAAATAAACACGTATACGTATAACATTATTCACTCCCTGTCATAGTTAGATCATTCAATTTAACTTCAATAGATACAGTATTAGTATCAACGTATTATACATCTGTCTTTTGGTTGTATCCTTCATTGACAGCTAAAGTATAATTTGTTTTTTATAGATCACATTTTTATTCGTAAGTCATTTTCTTTTGTCTTGATGATACTATTTTATGTCCTAAAAAATTCAAGTAAATTTGTGTCAGGAACTGTTATTTCACTCATTATTTATTATATCAGCCACAATGCACACTAACACTTCAACTGAACACAACTGATGAAAAGGGGTAACTCGAAACTAAATTATTTTATTAATGTAAAATGTTAACATTCAGAGTTGCTAAAGATGATGCAACCAGATAGTTTAGTTTGACAGCCAGGGATGGAAAATCTGGCGGGATTCTCCACAGAAGAATGAGTTGAGTCCAGTCTGCTTGGAAGCTGGTGTGACAAAAATCCCGATTTTACTGCTATCACAACATCATCCTGAGCTTAGCCGTATTTCAATATTTAACGCGTAATTATAAATTCTATTAAATTAATAAATGATTTTGTCCATAAACTGCAGGTTTATTTGAAAGTTATTATTAACTGGGGAAGCTGAGCCGTTTAACTTATATTGACGCTAATACGCCACTGGTTGAAACCATTCTTGATTATTCCGTTCCGAAACACACCCGCATACGTCTCTGACTGGCAAGAAAGATAGCGTTTTGATATCATTTACAACACATTGGCACGACCGATGCTCAGCTATGGCAGCGAAGCATTGGACACTGAGGAAAGCAGATAAAAGCAGAATAACGGCTTGTGAAATGCGATTCATGCGAAGAACAGCGGGCTATTTATTAGCTAAATGGGATTCCCGGTTAGAAAAGAAAAATTATTAATTTCAAAGGAACTAAAAACTCAACCAGTTTTAGATTACATTGTTCAAAAACACTCTAATTGGAAACATAAATTTGGAAAGAATGAGTAATAGTAGACTCCCAAAGGCAGTTTATGATTATGATATCCACTTCCCAAAGATCTGTGGGTCAACCTGCTAAGATATGATAACATTTTATGTCAGACCCAAAGGCTTTGTTCCTTTAAACAAAAACATTTCAGCAGGAGAAGAAGCTTGTAAGGCATTTATTCAAATAGCTGGAAAAATGAAGGGATCCATTTTACCAGCTAATGGCGGCTTTCAGCTGCTTCAATTCGACCGAACAGTTTCCAGTCTTCCGCTTCCATTGCGTGACGTTCAGGCATTCCTTCCGACTAGGTAACCGGCAGGCTACAGCTACCAACCAGGCTCCGTCTTGTACGTACTCTTATCTCACGTCTGAACGCAATCTTCCCTCGCTATATCTAGACCACGTCGGAAGCTACTCAGTTTTTTTCATTTCAGTATTGGCACATAACATTGTCATTTTAACTTAAGTACAATGTAATCCATGACTGCGATATTACGCCGCACGAGAAGGTGCACTTCACATGTTCGCTCCATCTCGATTGGCTCTCACTACCACTTCCAGCCAGCTAATGGCGCAGTCAGCAAGATTATCTTCAGAATCTGGCAGAGTAAAAGTAGTTAGCAAATGCCCCTGTAATCCCCCTTTTCATGAGGAAGCTGAGTCTACAAGGACAGCGTAACGATCGAGACAAAATCCCCACCTGCCTGAATCAGGGAAAACCTTTATGAGCAACCGAGTGCATTGGCAGTGAGGACGAATATTACATACATGAAAACGGTACACCTTATGCTAGTAAGTAAAGCTGTAGCCATTGAGAATAATTATACAGTCCTTTGGCCTGGATTTCATCGATGAACCCACTTTATCTTTTGAATATGGGAAAGATCATATCCAGATGTAGTAGGCTGCGGAATCGTTTAATGAACGTCATCAAAATTCATCTTCTTTGCGCAAGATAATGGTAACCCATCTACTTCAGGACGCTTCTAAAAGTGTTTTTACAACGAGTACACAAGCTTTATGTTCAGGAATTGAGTGAACTTGAAATCAGGAAAAAATATTGTATCGTCGGTTTAGGAGCAAAACACAATAAGCCAAAAATATTACTTCTGAGAAAAAAGTGTATATAATCAAATATGTATAGCCTAAACTTTGATTTGGAAAATTAAATACCCATAAAGAGAAACAACTTAATAAATTATGTTTTGAGGATTCAGTTTTGTCAAAAAGTTTCAGACGCATTTTCTCAGAAATAATATTGTAACTTAATGTGTTTTTCTTGTAAACCGATTATATTTATTATTATTATTATTATTATTATTATTATTATTATTATTATTACTTAAGGGGACACTCAACTTAAAAATTGGAGAAAAAGTGTCATAGAAATGAGAAATTAAATATCTACACTAATTTACGTGTCAGAACTAAATCAATACGCAGAATTCTTCCCTGTTAATTGAGAAGTCTGCACAAAGCCAAAAATAAAAAATGATAATTATAAGTGATATTTCAATTAATGATTGATTAAAAATTGAAATATTTTTATTTTGAAAAGTATTCGATGTAATGAGCTGAGATTTTGCATGTTACTTTCCTTGTGTATATTAAACTTTTCTCCAAATTTGAAAAAGATTGGTCAAATAGGAAAAAAGTTCCAAAATATAGTTGAGTGTCCCCTTAAGCACTATCATCTTTACCTTTTAACTTCCCTCTAGAATATGCCATTACGAAAGTTCAGGATAACAGAGAGGGTTTGGAATTGAACGGTTACATCAGCTTCTTGTCTATGCGGATGACGTGAATATGCTAGGAGAAAAACCCACAAACGATTAGGCAAAACACGGGAATTTTACGTCAAGAAAGTAAAGCGATAAGTTTGGAAGTAAATCTCGAAAAGAGAAAGTACGCTATATGATTATGTCTCGTGACCAGAATATTGTACGAAATGGAAATATAAAAATTGGAGATTTAGCCTTCGAAGAGGTAGAAAAATTAAAATATCTTGGATAAACAGTAACAAATATAAATGACACTCGGGAGGATATTAAACGCACAATAAATACGGGAAATGTATTTTATTGTTCGGAAGAGAAGCTTTTGTCGTCTAGTCTGTTGTAAAAAAATCTGAAAGTCAGAATTTATAAAACAGTTATATTACCGGTTTTCTGTATGGTTGTGAAACTTGGACTCTCACTTTGAGAGAGGAACAGAGATTAAGGGTGTTTGAAAATAAGATGCTTAGGAAAATATTTGGGACTAAGAGGGATGAAGTTACAGGAGAATGGAGAAAGTTACACAACATAGAACTGCACGCATTATATTCTTTACCTGACATAATTAGGAACATTAAATCCAGACGTTTGAGATGGGGAGGGCATGTAGCACGTATGGGCGAATCCAGAAATGCATATAGAGTGTTAGTTGGGAGGCCAGAGGGAAAAAGACCTTTAGGGATGCCGAGACGTAGACGGGGGATAATGTTAAAATGCATTTGAGGGAGGTGGGATATGATCGTAGAGACTGGATTAATCTTGTTCAGGATAGGGACCAATGGCCGGCTTATGTGAGGGAGGCAATGAACCTCCGTGTTCCTTAAAAGCTATAAGTAAGTATTGTTATTATTATAATTTTATTATTATTACTTACTTACGGCTTATTATTATTATTATTATTATTATTATTATTATTATTATTATTATTATTATTATTATTATTATTACTTACTTACTAACTTACTTACTTACATGTAATAATAATACTTACTGGCTTTTAAGGAACCCGGAGGTTCATTGCCGCCCTCACATAAGCCCGCCATCGGTCCCTATCCTGAGCAAGATTAATGCAGTCCGTACCATCCTAACCCACCTCCCTCAAATCCATTTCAATATTGTCCTCCCATCTACGTCTCGGCATCTCCAAAATATTTTTCCTTCGGCCTCCCAACTAAGACTCTACCTATATACATTTGTGGATTAGCCCATGCGAGCTACATGCCCCGCCTATCTCAAAAGTCTGGATTTAATGTTCCAAATTATGTCAGGTGAAGAATACAATGCGTGCAGTTCTGCGTTAATAAAGCTCTCTAAAGAAAAATACTGACATAATGTACAGTTTCACTAGAAAAGGATGAGACGATTGAATATTCCTAAGTCTCAGATGTAAGACACTGCGCATGATCGGAGACCAGAGCACTGATACACAAGATAACGAATATTGAGTTACTTAAATTCAGGCTATTTGGTTTGTTATGAGCATCGTTCCGAAATTCACTTCAAAAACTGCAAAAATATGATAATATTACGTAAATAAAAGATAAATATATACATAAATCGTGTTGTTAAATCGACAATGGACCTTCTTGACTAGATCGACACTCCACACAGAAAGGAAAGCTTTCGTGTCGTTTCAATAGCTCAGACGCTAAGACTTCTGCGTCTCGTGTAGAAGAGTGAGTTCGATTCCTACTCTATACAACGATTTTTTTGTCTAAATAACTTTGAAATAGCTAAATAACGTTGAAATAGAGTTTTACAAATTCCTCAGATTGTGTTAATGATCACAGACAGTACAAAATTACAAGTTATAATATTGTAAACATTAATCTAATGAATGCATTTATACATACACACATACAATGTAAATGCATATATATTAAAAACTAACAATTAAAATGAATTATGTTAATAACCTAGAATTGAGCTGTAGCAATGTGGTGTCATAACTTGGGATTTGTTTACTTAACGTAATTAGATTTAATTTGATTAGTTTCGCAACAATAATTGGACTTCCTGTTATATCCTGTTATTTAAATATTTAATTTAGGGTTGACTTATTAACTGTTACTGTGCAAGATGCCCATTATTTCAATAATTATATATCACGCTAAATAGTCATTGTCTACACTAAAGTATTATCGTCATCCCTCATTTCTCATCGTAATGGCGAACCGACGTGGCACGAGACAGCGAGTTATAGCTCTAGTTGAGGCTGGATATGGGGCTAGATCTGCTGGCCGTTTGGTCGGTGTTCCTGGAAGTACAGCAGCGAGGGGGTTCATCGTTACAAAATTCAGGGAGGTCGAAAATCGCCCTATTCCATGGGCGTCTGCGGATTTCTTCATTGGAAGAGGATGCTCTCTTATTCGAGACAGTTCGACTGGACCCTTTCGGACTGCTAACGAAATAAGAGCAGCATCTAACTTTCCCGGTTCTTCACAGACTGTGATCAGCAGGTTGAGGAACCGCGGTATTAGGAGCCGGAGGGCTGCGCAAATGGAAATATTGGGGGAAGCACAAGCTGTCAACCATCTTGCCTTCGCTACCAATCGAGTGGATTTCGATTGGAGAAATGTATGATGGTATGCGGACAAGATTTTAAGTTAACGGGTGTCTTTTTGTTTTTTATGATTTTTGTTTCAGGAAGAATACTTTTAACTTCCAAGTAAGATTTATTTATTTTTCGACGAGGTTCAGCCCACTTGTAGACCAAAAAATTGGGCATAAATTATTCCATATTTTTCGACAAATTATACAGTCGAGGAACTCTGAACAAATTAATTACACCTCAATAAAAAAAGAGTTTTACCTGGGATCGAACACGAAACGTTTCGTTTATACGGTGGAACCGACACGCTACTATATGAGCTACCGAGACAAGACAATGACAGCAGCAGTCCAGAATGTAGATCCGATAGCAGGCATTTGCCATTCGGTACAGAGAAGCAATGATATTTTGTTACCCGAGCTATGTTGTGAAATCGTGGCTTTAAATGGCTGTCTTCTTCGTGATCCTTATTCTGATCCCTGTCCTTGTTGTGGTCCTTGTAACAATTCTTGTTCTATTTGTCATGTTACTTATCGTTATACGTCGATATCGAGTGAACCGCGCTGTAGAACTTTAACTTCCGACAACCAAGAATCGTCTCATTCTTTTTTAAGGGTAACTGTACAATAGTACATACTTTTTCTGCATCAAAAAAAAAAAAACTAGAGGAAGATCGGTTAATAGTGTGACGGATAATCGGGGTTGTACTAACTTCTTTAAGGAGGTCCGAAGTGGACAATATCTATTTTTTCGTGTGTATTCGGGACTGATGTTTCCCCTATTTACAACTGACACTGAATTGGAATAAAAAGTATTAATAACCCTACCGGTTGTGTACTCATGTTTTAGGTTGGATAGTAATTGAAGCGGTGAGGTCAATAACCATTCAAGTCCACTTTTTGTCAGTCATTTTTCACAAATTTTAAATTAAATTTTGGATATTTCCACAAGTGTTACGACTTTAAAAGGTGGTATACAACTTTGCCTTGATCTCTAAAACAACCCGAAATATTACATGCAAAAAATAATAACTGGGTGAGAAATAAAAAAAAATTGTATTTTTCTCGGAACTGGTGTAGATGGACTTGAATTGTTATTGATCTCACCGCTTCATATACAACTGAAAACTGTCTGCTTCACAGGCGTATTTGCTTCAAAGGAAATAGAGAAAATTCGATTCCAAACGGTGACTTACTTCTACTTCCTATCTTTAAAACTATAATGTATCGGTCTCTTAAAGTCTAGTGATATTTCGTGCTATATACCGGACCTCTATCGTGTGTAGCGGATTGCATGTTATTGACTTTTAATTGGAATATGATATGGAAACAGAGTCGCTGCAGGCTTTCGTGATACTATCAGAAAATTTACTACTAGACCGTTAACCCCGTCAATGTGATATATGGGACGAATAAAACCACACGAGTTCAAGAATAGGTTCTTCTTCTTCTTCTTCTTCTTCTTCTTCTAGTGTGCTGAGTTGAATTTACTCGATAAAAGTAAATATAATGTGATGTGTGAAGAATTGTGAAAAAAAGGTTGAATTTGGAATGAAGAAATGTTTTGTCAGACATTTAATTAACAAAGTCCATAATTATACAAATTCCATATGCAAAAATTGACAGAATTTTTAAAAATCAGAGTTGTATTTAACACTTCAACATTCCCGAGCTAAACCGAATGGATTTAATGTGGGCTACCGTAAAATTGGTTTGTGGAAAAAAAAGTCACGTTAGGGCTAGTCGAAGTTATGAAATTGGTCGATGAAAATTCACTTCTGTTGCCGCACATTATTGAAATAATAAACTCGAACCTGTGCGCAGAATTGAAAATAAAATTTTTCGTTAGTGGACTGTAAACTCTAATTCCCTTAGGTTGTAGTAACAGTAGCCTAATAGTAGTAATACCGACACTGCTTCGAGTGATAGTGACGGATATTAATTATCTTATGTAATAATTTCATTTTTTACTGATTTTGTACTTAATTATGAAATAAACTCACTGGAACTAATTCGATCCGCATAATGTATATTATCACAATGTTGCGGAACGTGGAAATACGTCTATAACTCACCATTTAAAATTTCGCCCATCAATAACTTCCCAACCATTTCGGACATAGCTATATCAGGTTAAATCGATATAGATTAACCCAAACTACATTATCCTAAAGTAGTTCGCCGAGTTAACTCTGTGTGCCTCCATACAAGCTGATACTGTAGGTGGCGGGGTCAGAAATTTTCATGTAAAATTTCTACCTCGGGACTAGGAGAGATGGCGATGCATAACTCCTAATCACTAATCCCAAATCTCTCCGCAGTACATATGAAGGAAGGCATATGTCACTGTTGATAGCGATTCGTCCGTCGGACGGGACGTTAAGCCTGGCGGCCTTCTTAGTGCTATTCGACAGGAATAGGCTACGTGCCGGCACCGGGTTTCTCCTTCTCCTTTCCTCGCCTTCATCATCTTCACCCATTCCCCACACTACTTACACGAACACTTACACATACAGTAGAACCCCGATTATCCGTCCCTATTAACCGATTGGCGGATTATCCGACTGTCTTTCGCTCTTTTCGCTATAGATATACAGGGACATCATTTTAATTTTACTTCAATTTTTATTGTACCTGAGTTTTTGAATGTACTTCACTCCCACCCCTTCTACTAGTAAACTTCCAACCGTTCACCACACAGAGCCGACGGCGCATATAGTAGCCTCACGGTCATAGTAAACAGTACGTTCCAAAAATATATTCGCGTTTTCCAGTGACGAAAGAGCTTTCAATATTGAATCATTTTCGCACAGGTACTTTCGTCCATTTGCCTACGTCGTATACCGGTTTCCCCCACCAGTTTTATTCGCCAGATAGTGGCTGGGCTGTCTTAGCTGTCTTCTGAAAACATTAATTTCTGTTAGGAATTGGACGTCTACGTAATATCATACAACTGTTTAAAATAAGTTAAATAAAAGGCCCTCGTTAAGTAATTAACTGTCACGTAATTACCTCCATTTCTACGACCCTACGGTATAACCACTTGGACGGACAGTAGGTAGTGTGTCTGAGTAATTTTATCTTTTCGGATCGGGCAGAAGTGAAGATTGAATTTACAGTATGTAATGTATTCTTTTATAGAGTAGGTACAGAATTATTTCGACATGAGTTATTAGCACGAAGAACGAAACTGGTAATTGGAATTAGGTACAATAGTCTATAGTGCGGTAATACGCACATTAGAACTGAAGCCTGTATCGAAATGAACGGCCACCATTAAAAAAAAATGTGTTTAAATATCCATATTATGATTATTTTTCAATTTAACTTCATTCTCTATAGTGTACGCTAATGTGCTGTAGACAGTATAATATACATTGCATAATGAATACGTCCACATGGACAGCTCAGTTCGTGAGTAAAAACACTCATTGTTAATACTGTACTGTATTTTGATAAAACAAAAACCTAATGAAAATTATCAAACTCAAAAGCGCAATATATCCTAGTTTATGTAAATGGATGAACTACTTTTCTTCCCTCCTATACCTAGTAAAGTGATTTGTTTGTATATTATGCCAGTATCATCGAACTCCAGTCGTGGAAGGGGTAGCAAACGGCGTTGAGTCAGAGGTATAGGCAAGTTAATATTAAAAATGTTAGTAAAAATAAAATGATGTCCCTGTATAATATGAAGTACTTTACGTTATATTAGCACGTTACTTTTTCTAGAGAGAGTTTTTACAAGACTCTAACCTTACACAGTATAGTCTACTGTATCAGTTGTCGTACTGTATAACTTCTGTATAAAATGTCTTCCACGGGTAACAAAAGAAATCATGTTGTTCTAAGTATAAAAACATTGCAAATAACTGAGTGGTTTGGGGAATGAGAAACTGTGGCTCATCTGAAAATACGAGATTGGAGTCACAACTATATACAATTTAATAAAAATCAAGGATAAAGTATATATAATATGTAAATCTACAACATGAGACCTCCACTACAGTGAAACCTTTCCTTACGGACACCCCCAAGATACGGACACTCCTCGTATACGGACAGATTTTTATGTCCCAACTGAAATAATACAGAAATAATGATAAATTTAACTCTCATTTACGGACACTCTCAGATACGGACACGGACAGCTGTTTCACAGTCCTGAAGCTTGCTTTACATCCTGATTACGGACAGCACTTGGATTTCAAGACCTAATGTGTTACAAAAATGGAAAATTTAGTTTTGAGAACTGTACAGAAATTCCTTAACATAAAAGAAGACAACAAGGGTGTCATAGGCTACCACTAGCCCAGCCTGCTATCCCTTGTTAGCTGGAAGCGGGTGGATAAACAAAGTCATAAAATTTAACCTGTCTGATGGGTCCAAGGTTTCCACGATCGTGAAATTGTATTCGATACATGATAGGGTTAGTAGGATTATTCTCTTCACTTCAATCATTTGTACTGTTTCGAGAGACATGGCACCTGAACGTAAAGGTTAAGTTGAAAACTGTAAATTACAGTACTGCATAACTGTAAACCTAGAATAAAATTGCATGGCACAGTACACTGTATTTTCCTTTTTCGTTCTTATCTACTGTAGTTCAAAGTTGCAAAGAATTTACTGTAGTGCAGTAGACTGTATTTAGAATTAAACTACAGTAATACATTTCATTTATAGCGTGAAGGGATACATAATGCATGTTATAAATTTACTGTTAGATTGGGGAGTCTCCCTCCCAATAACGGACACCTCCCAGATGCGGACAGATTGTTACGTCCCTTCGATGTCCGTAAATGAGAGGTTTCACTGTAGTCCTATTATTTTACAGATAGCCATTACAAGGAGAATGCTTGCCCCCTTAAAAACCCCTATTAACAACCACACTCAAATCAATGAATTTCTGATTCACTATCTAGCATATTCAATACAAGACCATATAGAAAATTACGAAAGTGTAATCATTATTCATTAAAATTATGAATATCTTTGGTGGTACGGATTATCCGATTTTTTCGAATAACCGTTCAACCCATCCCCTTCATTACCACGGATAATAGAGGTTCTACTGTACACTCACCATAGTACACGACGTAACTCTTAACAGGTACACATCATGCATAACGTGGCCCGCCGAAGTGGTGTGCATCTTGAAAATGGATCACAGTCCTGCCATCTATCCGCAATATGCGGAACCCGATTCATGCAAGTGAAGTGAGTGGGCATTAGATACACATACATTATCCTGAAGTATTTTACATTCTTTCTGAGACGAAAAGCGAAATTCTCGTCACTGGAACTCCCGTCATTGTTCCACCTAGTCACTGCAATTTTGTCAGTCGGTGTTTTGGTCACTCGACATTTTGGTCACCAGTACACATTTTGTTAAAAATAATAATTTATTTTGACAAGTAAATATCCATAACTACACTGTATAAAATGTTACGTGATTAATGTTTAAAAATTTCCACACTGCATAAAATGTTACATGATTTTAGGTTTCAAAATTTCCACCCAAATTGTGTCCTGTGGCTTTGAGATACGTAAGAACATCAACATCTTTATAATCAGGTTATTGTCCTGTGATCCTACTAATCCTTCTATCTAAATCCTAAATTTGTCCAATAAAACATTAATGAATTATTAAATGTAATCGGAGTGATAATGAAAATTTCAAGTTATCTTAACCGATGGCTGTTAATTGGTTTAGATATCAATCCCAGTAAATCCGTATTATTATTTTTCTCGCGGTATATCTGATGATATTTTTTCCTCCCTTTCTTAACTGTAAATGAGCACAAACGCTACTTAGGTGTAAATTTTTCTGACATTTTGTATACTGGTATTCGATTCCCTAACCGTTTCAAATGTATATCATTTTACCTTTTAGGTGTGTTTCCAAATTATATGTAATACGCTTTGTCAAATCTGGCAACCTTTTCATAAGGGAAGCTAAATTTATTATTATTATAATGACATCTCCGGTGACGAGTAATCCTAGACACTTCTGAGACACCCTATATCTAACTATCTATTATTACATACAGGAGACTGTAGCACGAGCGAACAGATAAAATATTCAATATTTTATTATATATACTGTGATTTTGGAGTACATAACATTGGTCTTAAAAATGTAATTCCAGTCTGTTGTGTTTTCCTCTTTCAACACCAAGAAATCGTTAAGTTAGGTGAAATAATGAACTCTAATTATAGTCTGAACAGAGATTTATTACCCTATTTTGCCGCAGGGTACTTCGTCGTCCGCCAACTGTCGTCATACGCTCGTTTGCATGAGTTACTTGAACCAGAATCGATTCAACAAGTCCCCGTCTCGGAGCTGTGATGTATAGCCTTGCATTGGCTTGCAATCAGTAGCAGATACAAGAGTGCATTTGCACGTGGATTAAGCCGTAATACTTGTTATCCATCAGCAGCAACAACTTACTTTCCCCGGCCGTAGACCTGCACGATTTCTGTCTGTCATTCAGTGATTAAGAACGCTGGAATAAAATCCGTTTCCTGATGAACCCTATCCGCCTATGCAAGCAGTGTTGCCAGGTTACTGTAACCAAAAATCCCTATTGCCTTTATAAAATATCCCTACTTAACGCAAAAAATCCCTACAGAAATGATTTTATATGTATTATAAGCAATTGTAAATAAACTGTGTTTAAAGTAATAAATAGTAATGGAATATGTCTTACCTGGAGTATTCTAGATTCGCCTCAGATCCAACTGGATCTCAACAAGATATTTTAAGTGACAGACAGATCTTTCACTATTTTGCTATGTGAGAGAGCGCTTTGATTGATTTGTACATGTAGGTCGATTAAATTAAAACTTTTATGTTCAACCACATCAAACACATATCCAAGTTTTTTCAACCTGTTCATAACATTCAGGTACGGTACATTTGAAAGTATTTCAAGTTTGTGCTGTTCATTTCTTCGGCTACAAGTTCATTTTTACATTTTTTATATCTATTTTAACCTTACTAACGTTTTCAGTCTTGTAAAACAAATCTTTAAAATCTGGTTCCGATAACCAGAAGTCTCGAAATGTCTGGCCACGCCATGATTTCTCACTTTAACCTAATTCACCACTTAATTTACGTACATGAAGTATATGGACTTGATTCGTCGTCGGAAAAATTTATTTTGGAAAACGGTAAATTTATCACTATTAGAGAAACTACTTTTCTCCCATGCACTTCAAAAAAAAAAAAAGTTTAACTCTCACAGATGACCCTGTGATACATGTGGGCCTACTACAATGATGCAACAACAGAAAATAAAGTGAGAAAATGCAATCAGGAATTACGCAATCCCTAATAGAAAACAACGGGGAAGTCCCTTTCTGATGTAAGAGAGCATGTGTTGTTATGTGACAATGATTTACTCTTAGGAGCCGTGCATCTATTATAGTGGGCAGCTAGTATTATGGTCATGACGTGATACAATATGTTATAAATTGTGTGTTATTTATAAAATGCATTGATATTCTTTAATTTTATATAACATTAAGGACATTGCATTTAATTAAAACAATAAATTTTTTGTATTTTTTTTTTCTTCTTAAAAAGGAGAAAATAATTTAAACTATAGTCAACTGAAACCCTTTCAGCTTTCATGCTACCATTACACCGATTGTTTTACATGGGCCCTCCCCATCCTTTACCGCAGGCTCAATTGACTGCAGTGACCGGCACGATAGACTGGCCGGACATATCTAGTGCGCCTTAAACTGCTCGGCTAACGAACCCAACACGAATTTACCCGATTATGCAGATATACGAACCCTTGGTTGAATTAGACATTTACGTGCAATAGTGGTCTTCCGACTTCTAAGGGTTAACGTAATAATATGTGCTTTGTGTAAATACAGGTCGAAGTGTATTTCAGATTCTTAGAACTATTTAATTGAAATTAATTAAAATACATGACGATTGTTATGAATATTAAGAAAGCGATAAGAAAGTCTCTATAATTTGGCCAATTTTACAACAAAAAAATCTCTCAATCCCTACCAGAGTTAAAATATTCTTACGATAGGGATTTTACCCTACACCTGGCAAAACTGTATTCAAGCTTCACTCTGTTGGGATGCGCATATGAAAGTCGTTTTCCTGCCTTCCCTGACATCTGTTGCTACAGCAACATGTTAATTCTATGGCTTCTTGGACCCTCGTATACGTTACATAGCTTGTTTCTCGTTTAAACACCGATAGAAGCCTTTCAGTGGTCCTGGCACTCTGGTGAAACTAAATTACATCTCAACACATTTGCAACGGCCATTTGGTAGGAAATATTTGTAGGAGGTGCTTTTTCATCATACATCCGAGATCTGAGTCATCTAAGACATAAGCTGCATGAACAGTGACGAAGCTAAGATGTAAAAACTGGATAGGCTGAAAAGATCTGCTTACCTTATATATTTTTATAAAGAAGGTGATTCTCGGCTTTTCTATGAAAATGGTTTTGTGATAGACACCACAAAAAACATGACGACCATTTATTTTCACCTCAGAATACAGGTACCCTGTTAGCCAAGGATATTTCTTATACCATGGCAATTGAAAATTTCTATTTTGTCTTCCTTCATCCGCTATTTTAATATGTAAATGTGGTGTCGATCTCTTATCTTTGTAAGCACATTTTGTTTCATACGTCCAACTTGAAAACGGTTTCTCTTTTAATTCTACAAATAATTACCTCAATATTCTCTTAATATGAGCCATTCTACACAAAATTAATATGTAACACACACACACATGCACATGCGCCATTGATTAATTTAGCGCTCAACATCGGAGCGCATTCACAAAACACCAATATTTATTTATTTATTTATTTATTTATACTGGCAGATTTAAGATCATAGGGCCTTACACTCTGCCAGGTCACAAAGTATACAAGCAGTGAAATTTAACAAAAAAGTTAAAGAATAGAATTCTAATATATTATAAAAAATAATAGAATAACAAAATCGACACTAAACCTTATGAAAATAATACCGTAATAGAACAAATAAAATAAAATACAGTTCTAAAGATTGGAATATAATAAAAGCAACACAGTACAAATAGCTAATAGGAAAACGTAAGGAAGATTACAACTTAGAGGGTGTAATACTTAATACTTACTTAAACTTACTGCTTTTAAGGAACCCAATTGCCGCCCTCATAAGCCCGCCATTGGTCCCTATCCTGAGCAAGATTATTCCAGTCTCTACCATCATATCCTACCTCCCTCAAATCCATTTTAATATTATCTTCCCATCTACGTCTCGGCCTCCCCAAAGGTCTTTTTCCTCCGGCCTCCCAACTAACACTCTATGTGTATTTCTGGATTCGCCCATGCGTGCTACATGTCCTGCCCATTTCAAACGTCTGGATTTTATGTTCCTAATTATGTCAGGTGAAGTATACAATGCGTGCAGCTCTGCGTTGTGTAACTTTCTCCATTCTCTTGTATCTTCATCCCTCTTAGCCCCAAATATTTTCCTAAGAACCTTGTTATCAAACACCCTTAATCTCTGTTCTCTCAAAGTGAGAGTCCAAGTTTCACAACCATACAGAACAACCGGTAATATAACTGTTTTATAAATTCTAACTTTCAGACTTTTTGACAGAAGACTAGATGACAAAAGCTTCTCAACCGAATAATAACAGGCATTTCCCATATTTATTCTGCGTTTAATTTCCTCCCGAGTGTCGTGTAGATTTGTTAGTGTTGCTCCAAGATATTTGAATTTTTCCACCTCTTCGAAGGATAAATCTCAATTTTTATAGTTCCATTTCGTACAATATTCTGGTCACGAGACATAATCATATACTTTGTCTTTTCGGGATTTACTTCCAACCCTATCGCTCTACTTGTAATAGAATAATAAAAAAGGAAAAAGATACGAAATTTAAATAAAATCCACAATAAAATGGGTATAATAATAAATTCATCTGGTGATGCAGAAAAAGGAAGAATAAGAATAATAAATAGAGAGTTCCAGAGATGAGCTGCAGGGACGGTGTAAGATGAAGTGTAGGAGGATGTTCTGTGGTTAGGAATGGAGAGTATGATATGGTGTTGTGAGCGAGTATCTATTTCGTGATATGAGGACAAGTGTTGAAAACGAGAAGCTAAATAGCTAGGGTTAGAGTTATGCAGAATATTGAACTTGAGAGAGTGAATAGTTCTTCGCTTTTGAGATGTACCCAGGATAGCATATTTAGTAAAGGTGAGATACGGTTTCACAAATAGGAAGAGAAATACAGACATTCGAAAAAATGTCGAGGTCGACTTTTTGATAAGAATAATAGAAGACTACGGAAGTTCTTGATTGACATGCAATACAACATATGAATGAAGATCACATTCGTAGCCGTTAATGGATTACAGCCTAAGGGGTAGACGAAGTTTGGGTCCTTCAGGAAACGATATCGAGTGCAGACAACAGGGATAACAGGCTGTTACCTAAATATTTGATGATAAGAATTATTGTTTATGATGATGATGATTATTATAATTATTATTATTATTATTATTATTATTATGGCGTCAGCGTTTTTGACACGTTATATATAGTGTCCAGTTTGTGAGCATTATGCTAGTGCAACTGGGAATGGTACCACTTTGTATACACGTCACATCAGCCATTTGCCAAACACAGTTGTTTGACTGACTGCTGCAAATGTAAAACACTCGCATTCCCATTATTATTTCACAGGTGACGCGGACTTTTATTATTATTATTATTATTATTATTATTACAGCTGGCGTCATTTTTGACATGCCTAGATATATAGTTCAACTTGGAGAATGGTGAAACACTTTTGTATACATGTCACATCAGCCATTTGCCAAACACAGTTGTTTGACTGACTGCTGCAAATGTAAAACACTCGCACTTAACGTTCCCATTACTTATTTCACACGCCAAAAACGGTGACGCGGACTGTATTATTATTATTATTATTATTATTATTATTATTATTATTATTATTATTATGGCGTCAGCGTTTTTGACACGTGTCCTAGATATATAGTGTGCAGTTTGTTTGAGCAATATGCTAGTGAAACTGGGAATGGTACCACTTTGTATACACGTCACATCAGCATTTGCCAAACACAGTTGTTTGACTGGCTGCTGCAAATGTAAAATACTCGCACTTAACGTTTCCATTACTTATTTCACACGCCAAAAACGGTGACGCGGACTGTATTATTATTATTATTATTATTATTATTGGCGTCAGCGTTTTTGACACGTGTCCTAGATATATAGTGTGCAGTTTGTGAGCAATTATGCTAGTAATGGGAATGGTACCACTTTGTATATTCACATCAGCCATTTGCCAAACACAGTTGTTTGACTGGCTGCTGCAAATGTAAAACACTCGCACTTAACGTTCCCATTACTTATTTCACACGCCAAAAACGGTGACGCGGACTGTATTATTATTATTATTATTATTATTATTATTATTATTATTATTATTATTATTACACCGGATATAATTGTAGCCTGACATTTGAAGGGCTCCTGCAAAAACGAAGTAGATCCACTTTTACAAGAGCTGTGGAAAACTATAAAAGAACTTAAAAAAACTCAAGGTTTAACTGAGTTTCTTTCCTTTTTCAGAGTATGTTCTAGATATCTAGGAGTTTCATTTTATCATTCAATCATTTATTATAATTAGCAATTTAGGTTTGGGGTAGGATGACCAGACGTCCTCTTTTAAAGGATCGTGTCCTCTTTTTAGGCCTTTGTCCGGAGTCCGGGCGGATTTTTAAAAAATCAAGAAATGTCCTCCTTTTCGTAACTTATATGCCTAATATTTTGATATTATCTGATTTGACGTCTTTTTCAAGGAATTTGCCTCTAGGTGGCAGCAGCATCGACGGAATAAATTTTTAACGTGTGAAAGAAACAAAACATTATTTTCATCAAAAAGTAAAGCCACCCCCTTTTCGCAGGGAGCAATTCATTTGTCTTATTCCTCAACTTCACCAGGTAATGAAACCAATCTTGATTCAAACCCACGTTGAAGCATAGGCTTGGAGTTAACTCCCAGATCACGCCGGAGGCTGGCGTGGAAGTTAAATCGATTTTAATTAATGAGGGTATTTTATATTGCAGCTTGAGCAGTAGTCTAACAAATGTAGCTTGTCTGAATACACGTATGTTGGGAGTAGGGATTACGATCGAACCTGTAGGCATAATGAGGATAAATTGTCTGAACAAATTGCGATAACTAATTTTTAAACCATATTACTTTCAATTGACAGACTGAAGTAATCTCGTCCATCTGTGACAAGAAAAGCAGACGGAAATTAATGAAATAGGGATAGAAATTAGTTATAACACAATGAAACGATGGACACGAATTAATCGATGGCGAGGGCCGTGGAGTGGACTTGTGTTATCGAACACTGATCCCCTTTAGCGCCTTGGTGTAATCACTCCAAAGGTGATTGCTGCCCAAATAACACCCAAGGATAAAAGCACATTATTGCCGCGCGCACAAAGTGATCTAGTCTCACCGACGCGCTATAATTGATTGCGAGGCTGAACTCATGAACCGTAATTACGTTGGTGGAAACGGGAGACTATCGGACGATGCCAACGCAGTATCACTGGATGCCAATTACAGTTTATCCACGCTCCTTTGCATCAATCATTTTGATGCCATAGGCGACAACCGCTTGTTTACTTCCTTTCAGCAAATATATCAATAAAATTCATTCCTGTCGCTCTCAGTAGCGCCTTAATGCATAAGTAGCCTACCGGGACTGGAGTTATTTAAAAGGTGGGTGTAACGAATGCGTAACATGATTTTTCATGATAGGTTTTGCGCATTCCCAAACAGTTCCGTTTATAATGACATCAGCTACATTCCTGTACAAGTTACATAAGTATTATACTTTACATTCAAACTCCGATACCTCGATCGACAGCACACATACGCTGACGGACATTCAAGTAAATAATAAAAATTCACCTCAAACAGTTATTCATAGGAGAACAGGAATAGAAGGGGAAAGAACGAAAATGAATAAATAAAAGTACGAATGTGTGAATGAATGGATGAAAGAGTATATGCATGAATGAATCAGTGCATGACAAAATGAATGAATCAGTGAATGAATGAATGGGTGGATGAATGGAAGTGAGTGAAAGGATGAATGAATTGAGTAGATGGATGAATGAATGTGTAGATGGATGAATGAATGTGTGGATGGATGAATTAATGGGTGGATGGATGAGTGAGTGAGTGGATGAATGGAAGCGAGTGGAGGGATGAATGAATGGATGGATGGATGAATTTTTAGTGGATGAGTGAATGAGTGAGTGGATGAATCAATGAATGGGTGAATGGAAGGATTAAGGAATGAGTGGAAAAATGAATGAATGGATGAGTGGAAGAATGAATGAATTGATGGATGAATTAATGAATGGATGGATGAATGAGTTATTAGATGAGTAAATGAGTGGATGAATCAATAAGTGGGTGAATGGAAGTGAGTGAAAGGATGAATGAATTAATGAATGGATGAATGAGTTAGTGGATGAGTGAACGAGTGAGTGGATGAATCAATGAGTGGGTGAATGGAAATGAGTGAAAGGATGAATGAGTTAATGAATGGATGAATGAGTGAATGAATGAGTAAGTGGATGAGTCAATGAGTGGGTGAATGGAAATGAGTGGAAGGATGAATGAGTGGAAGGATGAATGAATTAATGAATGGATGAATGAGTTAGTGGATGAGTGAATGAGTGAGTGGTTGAATCAATCAATGGAAGTGGGGATGAATGAGTTAATGAATGGATGTGAGTTAAAGGATGAATGAATTAATGAATGGATGAATGAGTTAGTGGATGAGTGAATGAGTGAGTGGATGAATCAATGAGTGGGTGAATGGAAGTGAGTGAAAGGATGAATGAGTTAATGAATGGATGAATGAGTTAATGGATGAGTGAATGAGTGAGTGGATGAATCAATAAGTGGGTGAATGGAAGTGAGTGAAAGGATGAATGAATTAATGAATGGATGAATGAGTTAGTGGATGAGTGAATGAGTGAGTGGTTGAATCAGTGAGTGGGTGAATGGAAATGAGTGGAAGGATGAATGGATGAAAGGAAGGATGAATGAATGAGTTGATGGATGAATTAATGAATGAATGGGTTAGTGGGTGAGTGAGTGAATGAATCAATAAGTGGGTGAATGGGAGTGGAAAGATGAATGAATGAGTGGAATGGTGGATGAATTAATGAATGGATGGTCATTTGTGGGTCCACCCTCGTAATTTCTATGTTCAGGTTCGATTCTCGCATGGGCTGATTACCTCGTTGTGTTTTTTTCCCCGATGTTTTCCCCAACCGCAAGGCAAATGTCAGGTAATCTATGACGAATCCTCGTCTTCATCTCGCTGTCACGAATCTCATCGACGCTAAATAATCTCGTAGTTGATACAGTGTCGTTAAATAACCTAGTAAAACATTATCTTCTATGTTATTCAGTGTAAATAAATATCTATCAAATAACAGAACTCGCTCCGCTGAGCTGGCTATAACAAAATAATATGACAATAGCAAGGATGTCCTGCCTCTTATTGAACTATTAACTATATATCGGCGTTTTTGCGGGCTATAATGCGAGTCCAATAGAGCTATGTAATGAGCACATTCATGATCAGATGTTCCGTACTGACCTCAATGGATAAGTAAAATCAATATGGCGGGGAAATGGCCACAACCTGACCGGCAGTGCTAACGCCGATGTTAAAATATGCGTCTACGTTCAAAGTGAATTAGTCTAAATCATGGGGGACATGCTCCCCCTGGTGTAGCTGTAATGTTTCGGGTGATGAACAGTGTTTTGGACCGATGGTGAATAACGGGCGACCTGTTTCCAATAATAATAGGCACATATGTATTGCCATAGTTGAGTATTTGTAAAAAAAAAAAAAAAAAAAAAATAACAGACTTTGATGCAAAAAGCTGCATGTTATCTGTGTGTAGATGAAGCTGATATACTTTTTGTATCTTTATTTTATTGGTTATTTTACGACGCTGTATCAACATCTAGGTTATTTAGCGTCTGAATGATATGAAGGTGATAATGCCGGTGAAATGAGTCCGGGGTCCAGCACCGAAAGTTACCCAGCATTTGCTCGGATTGGGTTGAGGGAAAACCCCGGAAAAAACCTCAACCATGTAACTTGCCCCGATCGGGATTCGAACCCGGGCCACCTGGTTTCGCAGCCAGACGCTCTGACCGTTACTCCACAGGTGTGGACCTTTTTTGTATCTGCTTGCCCGTGATTCACTTATTTAATTTTGAATTCTGACGAGTTGCCAAACTAGGTTTTATGACAAGTGTTGTATTGCATGTTTGCATATATCCGGTAGATTTAGATATTCTAGAGATCTTTAAGTTATTTTATTTGTTTTTTGTTTAATTATTTACCTTTCCGGCTAGGTTTGAAGCCCAGATCACATATAGATTGGTCATTCCTATGTTAAAATCGGTTGTACTTTGAAGAAAACAACCGCCAGGTTCGCCACCCGTCTGCCGTAAACGAACACGAGATGGCAGTATTATCGCCGCGCTCTCATGGTTAACATTCGGCAGGTCTTTGAGCGGCCTCGTGCATAACATTCCGCAGGTCTTTGAAATTTAATTGTATTATTGTTTTCAATTTCTTATGTCGCCGCTCCAACCACTCGCCTCAATTTCAATATTGCAACCAATAACCTGCTTCCATTATTAAATGACACCTACGTGTCTAATCTACGTGGACTAAAACCAAGGTTGCAATGTCTTGTGCTGAGGACGAACATTAAGGTATGTGATTAAAATTATTATTAAAAAGTTATTATTAACGAGTTAAGAAATGTCAACGTAATAATAATAATAAAATAATAATAATAATAATAATAATAATAATAATAATAATAATAATAATAGCCATTTAACAATATAACAAACTAGTGCTTATTCTTATCGAGGAAGTAGACGTGACAACAGAGTAAAATCTACAGAGCAACAATCGGTCGGCAAAATTATGTTTTAAAAGTACACCGTACGTGATTGTATGATGCCGACATGTTAACCATGAGAGCGCGGCGATAATACAGTCGCTAATGCAATTCAAATGAGAGTTACGACGTGACTCCTTATGTAACAACTAGATGGCAGCATAGTAAACCTGACAAAAGTTGTTACCGTCAAAACCTATAACGTCGAGCAATCTAGGTACATATGATCTAGGTTTTAAGTAAGAAAATAAATAATTGTCACAAAAATGAACAAGACTGCCTCCGTGGTCTGTTGGTCAGCATGCTGGCTTCCAGATCAGGAGGTCCCGGGTTCGATTCCCGGTATAGGCTCTGGGTGAATTTTTCTTGAAGAAGAGGAATTCCCTGGGTGTCTAGAGTCTGGAAATTTGTATGAATGTGAGTGTGATTGTGAGTGTGCCGGGTTAATATTAATTAACCAATCATTATAATATAAAAATACGTCAGGACTGTCGCTGGGCAGTAACCTGAACACACGTTTCAGCGTCACATTGTTGACAAGTAACTCCATCTGTTAACACAACCATAAAGCATCTAATAGAAGCTATAGAGTTACCAACAACGAAAAAAAAATGAATCAATGAAAAATTATATTTGTGTAAATTGCGAAAAATTTGTGCAATATTCTAAATAATTGTACAAAAAAAGATAAAATTAATAAGTTTTTAGGAGAAAAATTCGCTCCGGCGCCGGTGATCGAACCCGGGTCCTTGGTTCTACGTACCAAGCGCTCTGACCGCTGAGCTACGCCGAATTCAATCCACAGCACCGGATCGAACCCTCCTCCTTCGATGTTTCCCTTTGTGGCCTGACTCCAAGTTAAGACATATATGTGTTGACGTGTATCCAAGTAACTCAGCTGACTGCGCTCCTAGTACAATGGCAGTTGACACTGGATTACTAAACACCAAAATAGTGATTTCAATTTACTATTCGCTTGCTCATACATATCTCATTTATGCCGTTTTCTTATGGGGTAACTCTACCAATGCTAATAGGATATTTATTGCACGAAAAAGAATTGTACGATCCATTTTAAATTAAAGAGTTTTGACTCATGCAAACCTTATTTTAAACAATATAAAATTTAACATTTCCATCCATTTATATTTACAAATGCTTAATTTTCTTGAAACAATGAGAATAAATACAATAAGAATTTAGATTATCATAATTATAATACACTAAATGCACATCTCTCTTCAATAAAAAAATCATAGACTTGTGAAATATGAAAGATCGCCTGCCTATACTGGTATTGTGTTTTTCAATAAATTAACATTGCAGATACAAACTTTACCTTATACAAAATTTAAAGCGACAGTTAAATAGATTTTAACTGATCAAACTTTTTAATCAGTAAAAGAATTCTTAAATCTCAAATTATGATACTGGTACCGGTATATACAATACTAATTGATTACATTATATATTTTAAATGTAATTTAATTTGTAGTATTTTAAAATTGTATTGTGTCTCTTATTTATTATGTAATTGACGTGTACATCAATGTTTATGGTCATGTAGAGAGTAAACAATCAAACAATCAAAACTAAATTTCCATTTTTTAATGTTTTTTTCGTTATTTTCGTCGATCCATAGTCTTAATGACCAGACTTGACATAACACCTTGGTGTAATATGATGAAGAGGTAATATCTGAATTTATTGAAATACTCGTAGATATCTCAATTTTTTTTTAATTTTCGAACTTACCGCTTCATATACGATGTCAATTGATGCCCACAGGAGCAAGCGCGCGCTTTAGAGCCCAGGAGAGCCTGAGCGCTTTACAGCGAAAAGGAAAGAGACAGACGAATGAGCTAGTATATGCCGCTTGGTCGAGCTATATTCAGGGATGGCCAGCACTGATTCAATAGATAAAGGGAAGAGAACTTATTAAAACTGTATCCATGTTAATTTTTAGATTTGCCTGAGAAGTATAAGTGCATTATAAGAATGTAAGTTTTAATTTTAATGCTCATTTTTTCACAAGTTTGATTTTTTTATTCAAAAGAAATATTTTCTCAACTTTTCGTATAGAAAAGTGGAATTTTCAGGTATAGGCCTATTTATTTAGTAGCCTTACAGAATGTTTTCGTAAATCTAACATACCGTATATACGTATTACTGAAGATAGTGTATTGAAATTTTTAAAATATTCGCATGGAAATTGTTTGTAAGGATATGAATTAACAAAGCAACTACTGTTACATCATAAGCAAAAGATACGTGCCCATGTGTTGTAAAAATGTCAGCTCTATAGCTTCAGCAGATTTCGAGAAAATAATTTAATATTCTGATAATAGGTAGTTGCTCACAGATATCACCTTAAAAGCATACTGCAATAAGAGTTTTGTTTTGTAATATTAGTTACACTTAAAACAGATACAGTACCTAGGTAACTTTGCTTTGTACTGTAATATTGTTTTGATTAGTTTATTGATTACTTTTGTAAGGCTAAAGATACCATCAATACCAATTCCAACTTATCATGTCATACTCAATCTCTTTCTTTGGAATATCACTTTCTTTATGAATGATGTGTTTCATCCATTTAATACAGTATAATATTATACTACTATGGAATTTAAGTGAATATTCCTTCTTAACTCTCTGTTATGTTATTGAGATTTAAAACACAAGTGCAATATTAAGAAATAAGTGTTAGTACTTTTGTTTTACAGACAATATAGATAATATTAAACAGAAAGAAGCCATATAAAAATAACGACATAAAATTTCACGTTCCGTTTGAAGTTTTTGCACCACTGTTTTCTTAATGCAACAGGCTGCTTATTCATATACACAACCCTTCCTCTTTCCATACTTAGCGCTTGCTGCCCGCGCACGACTCAAGGTCAGAAAAATGCGCTTGCTTTGACATCACTGCGATAGAGAAAGGATGTGTCAGCTTTGTGACGCTGATTTATTATGTATTGTAGGATCATCGGATCTATGCCCCTTCAGCGCTGTCGTCGTTCTTGGAAAAGTTACCGCCTCTACTCACCCCATGCCACCCGTTTCTCTCCCACTACGTCAAACAGCAGGCCACGAAACTTGCCGAATAGGGATGTTGCCAAACTTCCGTCAAACAGTGTCATGTCTCTTGAATATTGCTTATAATAATGTAAGGTTAATTATTACTTATTGATAATTTAATTTAAGTAGGTCTAATGACGCTGATTGACTTATGCAAAATGCTATTACTTGCTTAATAATATTTCTTTCACCACTCCGTGCTACGGTATTCATGTTGAGTTGACAACACTGGACTGCAAGTGCAAATAAACTGTCCCGCAAGAAGGCTCAAAATTGTGAGTAGTGGGGGAGAGAAAGAGAGAGGGACAGAGAAGAGAGAAATAGGAATACAGGGAGAGAAATGAATTGCCGAGGCTGAAAAGGAATTAAGGTTCAGTTCGCATATCTTACGGGGGCACAGATCCGAAGGTCGGACTATAGAGTGATTATTTGTAATTCAAATAGGATCTGTGGGATAGTAGGCATGTTTGGTATAGCTTCGCATAATATGTTACAGTAT
Source organism: Periplaneta americana (assembly GCA_025594305.2). Lineage (NCBI taxonomy): Eukaryota > Metazoa > Arthropoda > Insecta > Blattodea > Blattidae > Periplaneta > Periplaneta americana. Next base: position 25,492,632 of record JAJSOF020000025.1, on the reverse strand, counting down.
CTGTGCGTGCATAGGGTTACGCAGTAGGTGTCTAGACGTTCAAGTTTAAAATTGGAAGTTAATTTGGAACAATGGAATGCTTGACATGGGGAACGTGCGTCACATCGCAGCGGGTCGCTCGTCGCCCGTTCGACCACCTGGTGTACCAGCAGTGGCTGCTGTCGACAATAAAACGCATTCCATTAGGGAGGACAATTATGCGCTGTTAATTACAAATTACTCTTGACATATGTGAAATTTAGGAAAGCCATTTTGAACATGTGCTGTCCCCGGAGGCTTTTGTGAGGATAGAGAGGATCCTCATAGTTTTAACAACATCGCTGTTTTACAAGGGACATGAGAATAGCTGTTGATACATCCCCATTGCCATAGTTTTTTTCTTATTCATAATATATTTATTTATTTATTTATTTATTTATTTATTTATTCTGGTGTAGTTAAGGCCATCAAGCCATCTCTTCCACAACACCAGGAATACAAATACAATAACAGAAATAAACAGAAAGAAATACACTATATACAAAATAAAGCTACACAAGAAATAAAGAGAGAGAGAAAAAACACTATAAACAAAGTAAAACCACACAAAAATATACACAGGTTGAAGTCACACAAACTTTAAATGAGTGATTAAGTATCATAATTAATTGTATCCTAACTTATTACCTAACATAAACAAGAAACTTGCAATTTTAATCTAGATTAAAAAAAGAAAAAGAAAAAAACACAAAGCAATACTTCTAGCAATACCTAAAAACATTAACTAAGACAAAATTTTCCAATTTAGTTTTGTATTGTGATAAAGTCCGGCAGTCCCTGACGTCATTAGGTAACGAATTCCAGAGGCGAGGTATTTCTACAGTATAGGAAGATGAGTATAAAGACGTTCTATAATGGGGGATAGAAAGAAGTGCTTGATGTCGGTTTAGAAGAGTTGTAAGAAACTGAAAGCGCGATAACAGATAATTCGGAGTAGAAGTATGCATGATTCTAAACAGAAGAGACAGTGAATGTATTGTTCTTCGTTTCTTCAGACGCACCCATGTGAAAGTAACTGGAGGGAAGGTGTTATATGGTCAAATTTACGAGTATTGCAGATGAATCGTATGCACACATTATGAACACGTTGTAGTCTCTCAGCTAAGAGTGAACTTACATTAATTAGCAAGGAATCGCAATAATCAAAATGGGGCATTACAAGCGTCTGAATAAGATTCCTTTTTAGTCTAAGTGGTAGAAATTTTTTCATATGGAACAATAGTTATTAGAGAAGAAAAATTCGTTCCGGCCCCGGGTATCGAACCCGGGCCCGGTACCAAGTGCTCTAATCACTGAACTACGCCGAAATTAAATCCACAGCACCGGATCGAATCCCCCTTCTCTAGTGTTTTTTCCTTTTGTGGCCTGACTCCAAGTTCGACATATATGTTGACAAATATTAAGTCAACTGCCATTGAGTGACTTTGTGGCCGGGATTGCGTAGTATTAACACTGTTGGACGAAGAATCTACGTACAGATTAATTTTTGGTCCTACAGAATATATCTGTTATGGAACAATTGATATTGATTTTTCTTTTCTAATAATCATTGTTACCGTTACAGATATATTCTGTAGAACCAAAATTAATCTTTACGTAGATTCTTCGCCCAATAGTGCATAATACTGTTGAATCCCGGCCACCAAGTCACTCAATTGAGTGCGCTTCTTGTATAATGGCATTTGACTTAATATATGTCAATATATATGTCAAACTTGAAGTCAGGCCACAAAGGGAAAAACACTAGAGGAGAGGGATTCGATACGAGGCTGTGGATTGAATTTCGGCGAAGCTCAGTGGTTAGAACACTTGGTACGTAGAACCAAGGATCCGGGTTCGATCCCCGGCGTCGGGACAAATTTTTCTCCTCAAATAACTATTGTTACCATAACAGATAACTTCTGTAGGACCAAACATTAATCTTTACGTAGATTCTCATTGTCCTCTTGTGCTTTATGGTTATAAACTGAACCTATTATGTCGACATAATTGACATATTACGGACATTCGATATTTGGTTAAGTGATGGGAAATTTAGGGAAATTTTTATTACCTTTGAAATTTTGCCATCTTTTCACAGAATAAAAAATACGGGAAATTTTGACATTTTTACTCAAAATTTGAGGAAATTCTACGGTTTAGAAAAATTGAACAAAATTATTGCATTACTATGTTAGCTTTCACAAAATAAAACAATTAAGTTTCAGATATTAAACCTTGCTTTTAATACAAAAAGGAGCATCTTCTGCGGACATAGGGGAAAAAGAACTAAGGAAGAGGCTAGTGAAGTGCTGTGTGTGGTGTGTGGCACTGTATGGGGCAGAAACATAAACAGCGCTGGTAGGTTCAACCAGAGGTCCCAGGATCGATACCCGGCTCCGAAACAATTTTTCCCTTGAAATTATTCAAGTCTGCTTCACAGGGAGCTTTACCTCAAAAACTAGACTTGTAAAAAAATAAACAATACAACGAAGTGTAGAGAAGCGAATAGAAGCATTTGAAATGTGGATATGGAGAATAATGGAGCGTGTGAAATGGACTGACAGAATAAGAAATGAAGCTGTGTTGGAAAGAGTGGGTGAAGAAAGAATTATGTTCAAACTGATCAGGGAGAGAAAGAGGAATTGGTTGGGTCACTGGCTGAGAAGAAACTGCCTACTGAAGGATGCACTGGAAGAATTGTGAACGTGAGAAGAGTTCGGACATAAGCAGACATCAGATGATAGACGACATTAAGATATGGATCTTATGCGAAGACAAAGAGAAAGGCAAAAAAAGGAAAGATTGGAGAATGCTGGGTTTGCAGTGAGAAGTAAATAGATAAATAAGTAGATAAATTATTAATTAAATGATTGAATAAATAAATAAATGAATGAATGAAGGCATGGCCGTTTTGTGACATGAAGCCTTATCAGTATGCGGAAGCTTGAATTCTCGTCAGAACAACACACCACGTTGTTCTGTTTTCTGCTTTTTTTAGACTCAAACGCATTCTACTAAATCGGCGGAGCAGTGTATTTCCATTCGCAACATGACAAAGGACTTTATCAGCTGCAATAATTCACGTCTGAACGCAACCTTAGATCTGCAGGCAAACACTCTTCAGTCTGAGCTAAGCCTGTGTCCTCTGAAATGTTGCGAAACTTATAAAATATACAGGGTTAGTTAAAAGTCCCGCACCACCTAAATAACTTTTGTAGCATGTGGTTCAGTGACATGAAACTTGTTATGTGGGGATAACCATATACTAAGAACTCAATAATGGTATTACCGAGTTTTTTCTACTTCCGGTTTAACTGGAAGTAACTCCAACTCTCTAATTTTAAATGGAACACCCAATATTTTTTTTAAATAAAGCTCATTAAGAGCTTTTCAAAAAGTACCCCACTTGATACTTCTGTACAAATTCAGTGTTGCTAAATAAAAATGGAAGTGGTGCAAGATATTCCTAAAGCCTGGTTAAATCATTCCTTAAATGGTTTCTATGATCGAGTGACACATTGTAAAGCAGCTGAGGGCTACCAATTTGAACACATAATTTAGAAGGTGAGCTAGCTTTGTTTTGTTTTTGTTAAGGAAGGGGTATTTTATTATTTTAATATTCGATACACTTTTCTGTTTTCTTGACTTAGCAACACTGAATTTGTACAGAAGTATTGAGTGTGGTTACTTTTTTAAAAGCTCTTAATGAGCACTATTCAAAAATAAAAAAATATTGGGTGTTCCATTTAAAATAAGAGAGTTGGAGTTACTTCCGGTTAAACCGGAAGTAGAAAAAACTCGGTAATACCATTATTGAGTTCTTAGTATATGATTATCCTGACATACCAAGTTTCATATCACTGAACGGTATGCTTCAAAAGTTATTTAGGTGGTGCGTTTATTATTTTAATATTCGATACACTTTTCTGTTTTCTTGACTTAGTAACACTGAATTTGTACAGAAGTATGAAGTGTGGGTAATTTTTGAAAATCTCTTAATGAGTACTATTCAAAAATAAAATATTATATTGGTTGTTCCATTTAAAATGAGAGAGTTGGAGCTACTTCCGGTTAAACCGGAAGTATAAAAAACTCGGCAATACCATTATTGAGTTCTTAGTATATGGTTATCCTGACATACCAAGTTTCATATCACTGAACCGTATGCTTCAAAAGTTATTTAGGTGGAGAGTTTATTATTTTAATATTCGATACACTTTTCTGTTTCTTTGACTTAGTAACACTGAATTTGTACAGAAGTATGAAGTGTGGGTAATTTTTGAAAAGCTCTTAATTAGTACTATTCAAAAATAAAATAATATATTGGGTGTTCCATTTAAAATAAGAGAGTCGGAGCTACTTCCGGTTTAACCGGAAGTAGAAAAAACTCTGTAATACCATTATTTAGTTCTTAGTATATGGTTATCCTCACATACCAAGTTTCATGTCACTGAACCGTATGCTTCAAAAGTTATTCAGGTGGTGCGGGACTTTTAACTAACCCTGTATAATGGAAAAAGTAAGTTGTCTTCTTCGCGCTAATTTGTTACTACTTTATATATATTTAACGTTTCCCTTGATTTACTAGCTGGAAGATCAGGGTCATAACTACATGCAAATGTGATTGGGCGATACAAAATCGTTTTTCGTGTTGTATGCATGGACATTCCCCTTTGTGTTGTGAGCTGCTTTGTGTTATTTACACCAGTTAGAGTAGACAAACTGCTGTGCGTCTGGCAGACGAGGTGTGAGCAACGCGGGAAGCCTAGCGCGTGAGTCGAAGGGTTTGCTTAGATTGGTTTCAGTTTTTGTTTGGCCGAGCTCCTCCTTCCTCTGTTTAAAGAAGCATTGGCTTTACATACAAATGCATGCACTCTAAAACTGTTCTAGTAGAAACAAACGTGTGAAATACCACGGGATTTGCTTTCACGTACCTTCCTGTTCCGTTACTCAGAGCTAAGATTAGAATCTACGTTTATGCTTTTCGTCAAAATTTCATGCAATTTCCTTGTTTCTCGATACATTAATTTATCATAATGAATAATAAGGGGGCCATATATAGGGTGTCTCAGGAGAAATATAAAATACTTCAGGATAATGTAGTTTGGGTTAACCTACATCAATTTAACCGTATATACACATTTGTCTGAAATGTAATCGTTGGGAAGTTAATGATGGGCGAACTTTTAAATAGAGACATGCGTTATAGTACATATATTCTCCAGATGTAATTTTAGAGTGGGGAAGTGTTTTTAATTAATTATACTCTCACCCACTAATTCTAGTTCAGAAAATAATAATTAAAATATCCCTTAATAAACTCTTGATTACTCATCGGAACCTTTGTTCACTGATTTTAATTTTTGAAATTAGACAAAATTATTATAATGCTTTATCGAACTATATACGTAAAAATTGTAATAAATTCAAATTGTACTAGTGGCTTGTGCAGCAATTGCTGCAAACTAAGTCCATAAAAAGTTCAAATAAAAATTGTTCAGATTTATTTTCAATGAAGAATACCAGACATTTTGATAGTTATTTGCTTCCATAATAGTGAAACATACTCCCTCTGAATGTTTTTTTTTTTGCCAAATACTTTTCCTGGAACCTATCCGTCTTCAGTTATTGAGTTTCAATGCGAAATCGCTAGTAACAATGTCAGGATGATCAGTGGGTTTTTCATGTGAGAGTAATGCAGTAGCTATTTCGGGTCATTGCGGATTGTATGTGAAAGTTAAGAAAATATAAGGTTTGTCATGCTTTGAACAAAAGACTTAGCATCTTGGTATAGCTGCTGCATGTTTCGTGAACTATCCTGAAATGTAGAGGGAGAATCACTTTTTCCCACTAAGAGATCTTGCTGAGGTGATCAAGAGACTACAAAATCTTGTAGGCCTCTTATTTTATCAATAAGTAATACCTTTTGGTCTTTTCTTATGAATTGTAATTTTTGCGCTTCTTCCAGACAATACTGATCTATCAAATACTGCTGGATTAATCTGTGTAACAATGAATGTTATTTCGTATATTTTCTGTAATAGCCTATAGGCTGTTGTGAGGAATTTATTGTTGAGATGTGGAAAATGAGGCTAATGATATGTCAGAGTTGTAGAATCTTATATGCGCCCTAAATAAAATTGTCCATCGTAAATCGTTAGCAGCTTCAGTTTCTCATTTGTTGCTGGTTGCGGGAAATAAACTTACTCATCACGGTAGCGAGATGTGAAATGACATGCTATTTTCCCTACAACTAAGTATGCTTGGCAGCGATCACAAATCTAATCAATTAAACCAAAGGAATATGAAATTAATTTTGATGTAGTTTAAAGACACAGCTAAAATAGGAAGCATGACTCAACTATTGCCAAGGAAAGTTAGAGAATCAGACATATAAATATCTATATCACACTGTCATTACATATATGAAAAGGATCCACACCACTTGATTAATAATTGCAAAAGTATTTCATTTTTAATAACAATATTGTTACCTTACGTAAGTTTTTAGTTTTTAGTAACATAAGGTTATATAGGTCTATAGCCGTTACTCAGTAAATTATAGAAATGAAGATCTAATATAAAATATTCTTTCTCTGCGTCTACTTACATAAAGCCCCAAATGGTTTCACTTTCATATATCAGTATAGCATTGTGTTGCATTAACTATAATAATATTTCATTTTTAATGGTAATAATGTCATCAAGCATTCTTAAGTTTTGTAATTCTTAATATCCAATACACATCTGTACTCGGAAAACTACAGCCCAGAGAATCAGACCGCTAAATTATTTTTATACGTTATCAAAAAATTGCACAAATGAAGATCGACATATTGGCATTATGATGGGAAAGAATCTGAGCCGTCTGAACTCTATGTCAGCAATCCTGTAGGTCATGGCCTTCGTGTAATAGTCTATTGTTTATTGTAGTGTGTGTTTTATGCTCGCTTCGCTTAAGGAAGCGAACATCAAGTCGGCCGTGAATGCAATTAATTAGTTCTCAAAACTGACGAAAGATGGATTTTGGAAAATGGAAAATGATGTAGGAAAATTGACATTTCACTGAAAACTACTACTTTTCCGAAAAACTTTGGGTTCCAAGCTTCAAAATGAGGGGTCGTTTATTAAAATCCGTTCAGCCGTTTTCCTGTAATTTCCATTACCAGTTCAAATTATATATATAGATTATTATAAATACAGAACTGAAAGGTCAGACTTCATATGACTGGCGGAATCAAAGTGTTTCAGAAGCACAGGTCTTGATCTTGGCTCCTGTTTCGTCGAAGGCTGTAAAGGGTTAGTAAAGAGTATGAAACAATGCTTGTAACTATGCAAATCTGGCTTTCAGGTAGAAGTTCCCTGTGAACCAGGCCTGAATAATTTCAAGGGATAAAATTGTTCCTGGGCCGGGTATCGATCCCTGGACCCTACGCTTAGCGCACGAATGCTCTACCGACTGAGCTACCCCAGGAACCATACACGACACCGTCACAATTCTTCCTTTATATCCACACAACTTAATGTTTCAGTACATGAATTTGAGAAGGCTTTGGATTAAACAATTGCAGACAAAATCTGATAGAAATAAGTGAAAAAACTAATAAAACAATTTAATAGCAATATTAATATTTTTTAAATTTATAATTTAGAAAAGACACATTGTAGGATATACACCATTGATATTTGACTGCAATAGTAGTGCAATACATGGATTTCAAAGCAAGAAAACTCATTAAAACCAAAATTAACATTGTTGTGTTGTATCATATGTTGATTTCAGTTCACAAAAGATGCTCAAAATGGCCTTCATTTACTGTCAAAAATGCATAAATCTGTCTTTGAAATTGTTTAGTTTTTAACCCCTGTTATTCATTTGTTTTATTAGCTTTATTCACTTGTTTCTATTAGCTTTTGTCTGCAATTGTTTAATCCAAAGCCTTCTCGAATTGATGTACTGAAACATTAAAATGTCCCCTTATTCAGTACACATACACCTACATTGCCATCAAAAGGTAATTTTTACAAAAGAATAGTTCATAAATGGTAAAAAAAAAGTATGAGTTTGTACGTATTGAGTCCTAAAGAATCCAAAATGCGGAAATAAGTACATAGTGCTTTGAAAAACAATCATTAGCACATCCTTTATAAATGAACAGCATAGTAATTGAAAACATGTTCAAAATATTCCTTCTTTGATATCCTACTACTTTTGTATAAATAGTGTCTTCATAAAATTATAAATAAGAAAGTTACAAGCATTGTCCATACTTTTACTCAATCCCGTATAACAAAATAATTGAAAAATACACAACTATGAGAAATTTTAGTGTCAGCAAATTTAATGTATAGCGTTAGGAATTTAATTTTTAAATAATATAAATTTGTTTAATGTATACTTATATACAGTATATGTATAAGTTAAGTTAAGTTTTATATAAGGGTATAAAGGAATTTAAGAACGGATATCAGCCGAGGCTAAATGTGATCAAGGATGAGAATGGTGACTTGCTTGCAGACTCTCCTTCAATCCTAAACAGATGGAAAAACTATTTTGCGCAACTATTAAATGTACATAGGCCAAATATAAATGATCGGGACGAAACTGAAATACAAACTGCTGAGCCATTTATACCTGCATCCACGCTTTCAGAAGTCGAAATTGCGATAGAAAATCTGAAAAAGTACAAGTCTCCAGGTATCGATCAAATTCCAGCAGAATTAATACAAGAGAGTGGAAGTGCATTATATAACGAAATTTATAAACTTGTACTTGCTATTTGGGAAAAGGAAATTGTACCAGAACAATGGAAGGAGTCCATAATTGTACCTATTTTTAAGAAGGGGGACAAAACCAACTGTAGTAACTTTCGAGGAATATCACTTTTGTTGACGTCGTACAAAATGTTGTCCAATATTCTTTTGAGAAGATTAACTCCGTACGTATATGAAATTATTGGGGATCATCAGTGTGGTTTTCGGCGTAATAGATCGACTATTGATCAGATTTTTGTATTCGACAGATAATGGAGAAAAATGGGAGTATAAGGGTACAGTACATCAGTTATTCATAGATTTCAAAAAGGCATATGACTCGGTTAAGAGGGAAGTGTTATATGATATTCTTATTGAATTTGGTATTTCCAAGAAACTAGTTCGATTAATTAAAATGTGTCTCAGTGAAACATACAGCAGAGTCCGTATAGGTCAGTTTCTATCTGATGCTTTTCCAATTCACTGCGGGCTAAAGCAGGGAGATGCACTATCTCCTTTACTTTTAACTTCGCTTTAGAATATGCCATTAGGAAAGTTCAGGATAACAGGCAGGGTTTGGAATTGAACGGGTTACATCAGCTTCTTGTCTTTGCGGATGACGTGAATATGTTAGGAGAAAATCCACAACTGATTAGGGAAAACACGGAAATTTTACTTAAAGCAAGTAAAGCGATCGGTTTGAAAGTAAATCCCGAAAAGACAAAGTATATGATTATGTCTCGTGACCAGAATATTGTACGAAATGGAAATATAAAAATTGGAGATTTATCCTTCGAAGGGGTGGAAAAATTCAAATATCTTGGAGCAACAGTAACAAATATAAATGACACTCGGGAGGAAATTAAACACAGAATAAATATGGGAAATGCATGTTATTATTCGGTTGAGAAGCTTTTATCATCTAGTCTGCTGTCAAAAAATCTGAAAGTTAGAATTTATAAAACAGTTATATTACCGGTTGTTCTGTATGGTTGTGAAACTTGGACTCTCACTCTGAGAGAGAGAACATAGGTTAAGTGTTTTTGAGAATAAGGTGCTTAGGAAAATATTTGGGGCTAAGAGGGATGAAGTTACAGGAGAATGGAGAAAGTTACACAACGCAGAACTGCACGCATTGTATTCTTCACCTGACATAATTAGGAACATTAAATCCAAACGTTTGCGATGGGCAGGGTATGTAGCACGTATGGGCAATCCAGGAATGCATATAGAGTGTTAGTCGGGAGACCGGAGGGAAAAAGACCTTTGGGGAGGCCGAGACGTAGATGGGAGGATAATATTAAAATGGATTTGAGGAGGTGGGATATGATGATAGGGACTCGATTAATCTTGCACAGGATAGGGACCGATGGCGGGCTTATGTGAGGGCGGCAATGAACCTTCGGGTTACTTAAAAGCCATTTGTAAGTAAGTGTTAGTTAAATTGTTTAAATTAAAATTGACAATTATTGTAGTTAATTTATCCTAAAGTTTATTTAACCCACTTTGTTTCTTATATGTTTATCAGTTATGACTGATAAGTATGTGTTAATTGTGTTTGGGTGGCTGCCTTTCAACGAGTTCCATCCAGAGATGATTCCTGTTTATAATGTTGTACAAGTTATTTTACCACCAATAAACTTATAAACTTACAGTAAATGAAAGTACTCATGCTTCCCTTAGGATTTATTGTAAATCTATTTGAACATATTAAACTTGCTCGACATACAAAGAGATTTTTGTGACATGGTTTTGACACGATGCCGACCATCCACATAAGATGATATTACACAGTACATTATTTAAAAAATGGAGTCATTATTGCTTTCGTCGGGTTCGTACATACTACTGCTCTGTAATCGGTATAGGCCTAATAAATAATGAATTAACAAAATGAATGGATTGTCTTCACCCTGAATCTTGCTTACAGTTACCATATGTGTTCATTCAAAGACCTTCCTTGATCATAAGATGAATGGCGGTGTCGTTTATAATGAATCTGCCTTTGTACTGTGATTTATTGACTTGTAGTCTATATCAGAGAACGGTCTGTCTGTGTTCCTTCAGCTGCGTGTATAATACAACGGAAGGTTATATCCTGCTGTAGTCATAATGTGACTATACTATATTATAATGGTATAGAATCCCCCTCTTTATTTACATCTTTCTATTTCTTCCTTCTTTAAATGCTTTCTTTTCCGTCGTTTTTTTTTTCCCCCAGATATATTATCTGTCTCTATCAGATTTGACCCTAGAGTTCATATTTCGAATATGTCAACATGATTTCTGCCAGGCGCCCGGTACAATCTCATGAATTGGTGCCGATAGAGCCCCAGGCCTTCACATTGTCATAAATCTATTTATTTTATCAGACTATTTACTGTAACTATCTTGAGTGTTTCTTCTTTTCTTCGTATACATTCGTTACTAACTTATACGGTTATTTATTTATTTATTTATTTATTTATTTATTTATTTTGTGTCGCTTTAACTTAGAAAGTCATATCGCGTCAATACATAAACAATTCTTACAGAGTTTATTGTATTACAATAATAATTTTGTGCGAGATCGTGCGTATTTGCTTGTTTTCCGCACAGAACCAATACGCGGTAAGTGTGAAATACCACATTCAGTATTCCCAACGTAACTCACATAACAATTTCCCTCTTCTTACCGTTTAAGCGCGACATTCATTTTACTGCTTTAGGCTTTTAACATATTATTTTTAGAGACGTTTAACATAGTAATAATTATAAATTGGAAACTTACCACTGCAATTTCACCTAAATTGCAATGTTAATTATTGTTTTTAAATATTTGCAAAAATTAAGTAAAATCTATTACTCCACGAAACTTACTGCATTCCTGATACAAGTAACATTAAGGAAGCCGTGAAAAAATCAACGAGATTCCAGATGCCGATGTTATTACTGCAATATGTTATATAAATAATATTGTTAAAATATTAAAATGAAAAATAAATCATTACATAACCCTACCGTTTGTTTTAAGTTCGCATTTATAGACTGGGGAAAAAAAGACAGACGTATATCACGGCCTGATGGAGTATAGTAAACACAGAAAACATTTTATAGCAACAATGCTGAAGAAAGATTATTTCGGTTTTCCGAAGTTGCCGTCATTAAACAGAAACCAAGATGGAGATTTCATTCTAACTAATTAGAAATTAGTCTTTCAGGTATGTAATAAACGATCTTCGCACAAAATACGATACACGAGTGGTATGTTTGTTTTCATGTTCTCGGAAATTAAAAAAGCTCAACTACGTTTCGGTTTTTCAATCTTTTCCTCGAACACGAAAACGTCAACATACCGCTCTTGTAACGTATATTACTATTAGATACACTTGTAAATGTTAATAGCTCTCAGAAATTTAATTGAGTTTGAACTGAATGATGGCTTGTTTAGAACTGTTGATAAGTCTGTTGGTATATGGAATTGAACTCGATGAAGGTGATATATTATTATATTATTTTAATATCATTTATTTATTTACTTATTTATTCCGGTGTAGTTAAGGCCATCAGGCCTTCACTTCCACAACACCAGGAATACAAATACAATAACAGAAATAAACAGAAAGAAATACACTATATACAAAATAAAGCTACACAAAAAATAAAGAGAGAGAAAAAAACACTAAAATCAAAGTAAAGCCACACAAAAATATACACAGGTTGCAGTCACACAAACTTTAAATGAGTGATTAAGTATCATAATTAATTGTATCCTAACTAATTAACTAACATAAACAAGAAACTTGCAATTTTAATCTAGATTAAAAAAGAAAAAGAAAAAAACACAAATCAATACTTCTAGCAATACCTAAAAAACATTAACTAAGACAAAATTGTCCTATTTAATTTTGAATTGTGATAAAGTCCGGCAGTCCCTGACGTCATTAGGTAACGAATTCCAGAGGCGAGGTATTTCTACAGTATAGGAAGATGAGTATAAAGACGTTCTATGATGAGGGATAGAAAGAAGTGCTTGATGTCGGTTTCTAAGAGTTGTAAGAAATTGAAAGCGCGATAATTCTGTAGTGGATATTTCATTCTGGAATGTTGTACTATTTCATGACGTTTGCTGGATGATGACTCTATCCATGATGTATGCCAACGGTTGTGCAGTTTTCTGGTTATGTATTTAATGGCGTCTGTATGAGGAATAGACGTTAAAAAATGCAATGGAAGTCGTGTAGTTTCTTTTGCTGCAGCATCTGCAATTTCATTACCAGGAATGCCCTCATCAGAAGGGATCCATATTAGAGTTATTTTTCGTCCTTGTTTCATCAAGTCAGTGAGGAGCTGGTGTATTTCTTGAATTAGTGCGTCGGTAGAGAATATATCTTGAAGAGCTTGTAAACTTGATTGAGAATCAGTGTGAAGAAGATAAGATTTATCAGTCTGCGTTTCTAGAATATATTCTAAAGCTTTTTTGATGACGTATAACTCACATGTGAAGACTGAATAAAGAGATGGCAATGTGTACAATATCGTGTGGTGAGGGTAAACTACAGCACATCCACATCCTTGGTTAGTCTGCGATCCATCAGTTTATATGTGACGGTAATTACGGTATTGATCCCATTGTTCTCTGCAAAATTGTTTGTATATAATATTATTCGTTTCAGATTATACGTTTTGTTGCTACTAGAAATTTAAATTATGGTTTATTTAACGACGCTCGGAACTGCAGAGGTTATATCAGCGTCGCCGGTGTGCCGGAATTTTTGTCCCGCAGGAGTTCTTTTACATGCCAGTAAATCTACTGACATGATTCTGTCACATTTAAACACACTTAAATGCCATCGACCTCGGCCGGGATCGAACCCGCAACTTCGAGCATAGAAGGCCAGCGCTATACCAACTGCGCTACTGAGGGCGACTTGCTGCTAGATATCCAGAATATTTGATAATGGAGTGTAAACATTTTAGGGGTGTAGATGTATGTATTTATTCACACTGCAAATGGGTAAATACCCGGTGGCAGTGATAACTAATTACATTCAATAATGACAATTAATAATAAACAACTAATAATAACACTAATAATTAATAATAATAATAATACAATAACAAGGAGCACCCTAAAATAAATGAAGCACGATCACTTAAAATAAAATTTAAAGTATGTCTAATTTGTATCTTAACCCTAAGTTCGAACTAAAACCAGCGAGTATGATAATAATAATAATAATAATAATAATAATAATAATAATAATAATAATAATGTTTTATTTTCGCTGGCAGAGTTAAGGCCATAAGGCCTTCTCTTCCACTCAACCAGCCTTAATCAATACAATACATAAATTTAAATTACAAATATTTTCATTACACTTAAAAGGTTCTCCAGCAATAATCTTCACTACACATTTATTTAAATTTAGATAAATCTATAAGGTATGATACGTTCATACATGCACAAGTACCTTTCAGCACTACACTTATTTCGCTGTCAACTCACTCACTGCACTGGAACTACGACACATTTCACTGATACTGTCCTGATTTCACTAACAATTCAAAAACATTTCACTGTTCAAATACTTTTCACTTCCATTATAAACTATAAAACTTCACTGACAGAAACACACTTCACTTCCACAACTCACTTCACTGACACAACACACTTCTTCACTGATACAGCACTTCAAATAACATCAATTAAATCCTTTAAATAGTGTGTATAATATATGGAAGGATAATATTAAAATTGATTTGAGGGAAGTGGGATATGATGATAGAGACTGGATTAATCTTGCACAGGATAGGGACCGATGGCGGGCTTATGTGAGGGCGGCAATGAACCTGCGGGTTCCTTAAAAGCCATTTGTAAGTAAGTATTATTTTGTAAATTTGTAGTGTTTTTATCGCAGTTTTACTCCTGGTTGAGTGTTAGAGAAGGCCGTATGCGTATAGCCTTAACTCTGCCAGGTTAAATAAACCATTATTATTATTATCATTATTATTATTATTATTATTATTATTATTACCACCATTTCTTGATCAGTCAAGCTACTTACAAAACGTTGAAGCTAGTATTGAAGGAAAAACTTTTCGCTAAGAGAAATTAATTATTATAAAATAGGATTACTTTTATTTTTGATATCGATTGAGGAACGAACAGCTACACTATTTTTAGTAGTTTCGCCGTATCGCGACATCATGTGATAAGTTTGAGTCTGACTTCACTGACTGAAAAGTTGGGAATGATGGTGTCATTACCAATTTTCCTGGAAGCTATGTCCCTTCATATGCGTAATCATGACGTGGTGCTTGCAATCTTCTCGGTGACTCTTCTAAGTCTTTTATCTTAATCGTGGTATATTTTTTGCAAGAAGCTTGTGAATGTTTGCATTCCGGAAATACCAACCGCTGTACATTTTTGTTCTCATGTTTGATCCAGGCTGCCGATCGAGCTGTTACGTGAAGGTCACTACAAAGTGTTATTAATCACGTTTTTGTTGTTCCGTCTATGTCAGGCATGAGCGTAACCTACCTAAGTTACCTTGTTCCTAGCATGTGCAGCCTGTTTCAAAGGAAGGTAATAAACGCCATACTCTAATCGATGGCAGAAATGATTACGGACTTGTGGTTACAGGATTGGATAACGTTGAATATTCACCTTTACTTTTCAACTTTAACACTCAATAAAAGAATTGTATTCCAGTGGATACCATCCCATTGTGGAATCTGGGAAACGAGAATGCGGATGCTTTAGCAAAGAAGGGCAGCACTGCTACTTACAGACCTGTTACTAAATCCACGTATTACTCTGTGAAAAGATTTATTAAATCTACATACTTAGACTTCAACAAACAAAATTTGATAACACGATCTCAAGGGAAAAAATGGAACTCTCTGCATCATAATCCACAGTTAATTCCCGATTTATCACGCAAATCGTCTGTAGCTGCATTTAGATTGGCAACAGGCCGTGACTGTTTGTCCAAACACCTGCATAGAATTGGAATATATCAGTCCCCTAACTGCCCATTGTGCAACTCAAACCAAGAAATGGATTCGGAACACCTCAGAATCTGTGCTTCAGTGGCTGGCCATGATAATATCTTTGAAAAATATTGGAGTGCAAGAGGTCAAATGACTTTATTGTCAAACGCCTGGCATTAGGAAACAACAACAACCTTTCAACTTTGCTCTAGAATGTACCATGAGGAAAGTCCAGGAAAACAGAGAAGGTTTGAAATTGAAGGGGTTACATCAGCTGATTGTTTATGGAGATGACGTGAATTTTACTTGAAGCATGTAATAAGATTGGTTAAAAATTGGAAATTTATCTTTTGAAGAGGTGGAAAAATTCAAATATCTTGGAGCAACAGTAGGAAATATAAATGACACTCGGGAGAAAATTAAAATAATAAATATGGGAAATGCCTGTTATTATTTGGTTGAGAACCTTTTGTCACTCAGTCTGCTTTTTTTTTATAAAGAAAGTTATAATTTATAAATCAGTTATATTACCGGTTGTTCTGTATGGTTGAGAACTTAGACTCTCACTTTGAGAGAGGAGCAAAGGGTAAGGATGTTCGAGAATAAGATGCTTAGGAAAATATTTGGGGCTAAGAGGGATGAAGTTACAGGAGAATGGAGAAAGTTACACAACGCAGAACTGCACGGATTGTATTCTTCACCTGACACAATTAGGAACATTAAATCTAGACGTTTGAGATGGGCAGGGCATGTAGCACGTATTGGTGATCCAGAAATGCGTATAGGATGTTAGTTGTAAGTTCTGAGGGAAGAAGACACTTGGGGAGGCCGAGACGTAGATGGGAGGATAATATTAAATGGATTTGAGGGAGGTGGAATACGATTCAAAGCACATGGCAGAAACTGAAATACCGCCCAGACATTCTTCGCGCAACACAAGGTGCACATGAATGTAATGTTCGTTTTGTTGTTGCTGAAAATAACTGTGACGTCTGATGTATCTGATTTTGCCTCGAGTGTCAATGTACTGTATGCAATAAATAGTCTATAAGCTCTTTAAATTGTAAATATCTTTCTTCAACACCCTGTATATTGTTGGGCTATTATTTAAACAATGTAGAAATGTATTTAGGGGCAAAAGGAACGTCATTTTTGTGTACTGTAAATGAGTTTTTACTTTGATTTACATATAACAAGGTCCTATAAAAACGTCATAGGAGGTCTATTAAGTTATTAGCACTCAAAGACGGAGCAACGTCACTGTTACGCGAAAATTTCTCCGTTTCATCCACGTGAACCCCGAATATTAATGTTATTCAACGTTAAAAAAGCGAATCAGATAATGGACCTAAACGGGGTTCGATCGACAGCCGAGCACAGCCTCGACTCACGATTTTCATCCGCTAGCCCTTAGCCTGTTGGCAGCGTTAAAGGGAGGAGTCATCATGACGATTAGTACTCTAAAATTAGCACACGTGAAGAGTGATTCAGTTGGGTCTAACTTCCCTGGTTGTGCAATCCCGTCCATTCACGTGGAATTCCCTAAGAGTGACTTCATCCCCGAAAATCAATGATGATGTAATAATATTAGTAAAAGTCAGACAAATTCAAGAAGAAGAATATTTTATTTTTTTATTTTAGTTGGTTATTTTACGACGCTTTATCAACAACTTAGGTTATTTAGCGTCTGAATGAGATGAAGGTGATAATGCCGGTGAAATGAGTCCGGGGTCCAACACCGAAAGTTACCCAGCATTTGCTCATATTGGGTTGAGGGGAAACCCCGGAAAAAACCTCAACCAGGTAACTTGTCCCGACCGGGAATCGAACCCGGGCCACCTGGTTTCGCGGCTAGACGCGCTAACCGTTACTTCACACGTGTGGACAAGAAGAAGAATAAGGAGAACAAAAAGATAAATGAAGCTGCCGGTGTAGCTCCGTCTGTATCACGTTCACCTGCTAATCCGAGCTTGCGCTTGGCCGTGGGTTCGATTCCCGCTTGGGCTTATTACCTGGTTCGCTTTTTTTTTCTCGAGATTTTCCCCAACTGTAAAGCAAATGTTAGATAATCCAAGCGATACTCGATTTCATCTCTCCAAATACCATCTCGCTATTACCAACGACTCTAAATAATTTAGTAGTTGATAGAGCATCGTTAAGGGATTACATACACCTACGGGGGGTAAAAAAGGTAATATTTATAATATTAATACTAAAGCAGTTATAACGTTAATCGGTGGAAAATAAATGCTTTCTAACTTAATAGTGACGTGTGTATGCGGATGACGTGAATATGTTAGGAGACAATCGACAAACGATTAGGGAAAACGCGGAAATTGTACTTGAAGCAAGTAAAGCGATAGGGTTGGAAGTAAATCCCGAAAAGACTAAATACATTATTGTGTCTCGTGACCAGAATATTGTACGAAATGGAAACATAAAAATTGGAGGTTTACCCTTTGAAGAGGTAGAAAAATTAAATTATCTTGGAGCAACAGTAACAAATATAAATGACACTCGGGAGGAAATTAAAAGCAGAATAAATATGGGAAATGCCTGTTATTATTCGGTTGAGAAGCTTTTGTCATCCAGTCTGCTGTCAAAAAATCTGAAAGTTAGAATTTATAAAACAGTTATATTACCGGTTTTTCTGTATGGCTGTGAAACTTGGACTCTCACTTTGAGAGAGGAACAGAGATTAAGGGTGTTTGAGAATAAGGTTCTTAGGAAAACATTTGGGGCTAAGAGGGATGAGGCTACTGGAGAATGGAGAAAGTTACACAACGCAGAACTGCACGCATTGCATTCTTCACCTGACATAATTAGGAACATTAAATCCAGACGTTTGAGATGAGCAGGACATGTAGCACGTATGGGCGAATCCAGAAATGCATATAGAGTGTTAGTTGGGAGGCCTGAGGGAAAAATACCTTTGGGGAGGCCGAGACGTAGATGGGAAGGTGATATTAAAATATATTTGAGGGAGGTGGGATATGATGGTAGAGACTGGATTAATCTTGCTCAGGATAGGGACCAACGGCGGGCTTATGTGAGGGCGGCAGTGAACTTTCGAGTTCCTTAAAAGCCAGTAAGTAAGTAAGGTCATTCATTATAATGCGTGTACTTCTGGGAACAGGTTTCGCTTAGTTGCAGCCCTCTTAGCGGCAGTAGAAGCTCGCGATATACATTACATCACAATAAATTATTCATTGATGCTGTCAATCTTGAACTCTTGACGCTAGTACAGAGCATCTCTGTTGCGAATGTGTTGCAGCTGTTAAGACAGCAAGTATAGAAATAACAAGCGTGTTGCTCAGTTTATACTTGCGAATAGAGATGGGTCGGAGTCGTTCATTGATGCGAGCTAGCTCTTTGACTCCCGCTCCTTTTGAGGAGTCGTTCATTGAGAGTCGTTCAAAAGAGCGGAGCAGTACAGTGCCCTCCTCTTTCTCAACCAGCTCGCTCCTAGTGATCACTCACCCCACGCTTCACCACCGCACCGCTCCGACTCTTCTACGATAACTGCAGAGAGGGTTGTTAACTGTATGACATAGTACACATGCTTCTCAATAGATGTCATTGCAATAGACATTTCGAATCGGTTTGCATCGGTCTGTGAATGCGGAGAAAAGCTTCTTGTACACGTACAGTAAGGTAAGTTTCCATGTTATCCCAGAGGGAGAGAGCCCATTTACATTACTTACGCTATTTTACGAACCAGTAACAATCGTGAAGTATCGGTATGTAGTATAAACAGATCAATTAAAAACAGTTCTGAAAGTGTTGGTAAACAGGGACGTCGCTAGGGGTGCGAAAGGGTGCGCAAGCACCCGAAAAATCGGAGCACCCCTTTCCACACTCCAAAGGGCAACTTATTAACAAAATATTAGGCATAAATTATTTTGAAGAACAAAAACAAACAAACAATTTCTTGGATGTGAAAAAACTGCGTCCCATAGTGTATCGTAATGGATTGAATAATAATAATAATAATAATAATAATAATAATAATAATAATAATTAACAGATGTATAGTATGCGCGCAAGTGCATGAAAGAACATTTTGAATTTTTATGTACCACATTTTTACAGCTCGCACCCCATTTTTAAATTTCGCACCCCATCCGCACCTCCCTTGCTCTGATCCTGGCGACGTTACTGTTGGTAAAGTAGTATAAATAGCAATTATGAAAGTGTACAATGGTACATAAAAACGGCTAATGTGCAAACATGATTTATTTAGCAATAAGGAGAACAGAAACATGACAATAGGCAACGTTTAAACGTGTCTGCATTGAAGCGCATGACCACACTGACAGACGTGCTGGGCATCGTTGTGATCAGGGATTGTATACAGCTGTAATGGAGCTGTGGAGCGCTGTGCTGTTGTGGAGGGAGCGGAGCGTTGGGAGTGAGCCCGAAGCAAGAGAGCGAGGTGAAGTTGCCTTGCTCTCCCAAGAGTAGAGAGCGAAATGCAATGAACGACTCGCTCTTTTGTAAGGAGGAGCGGAGAGCCGCTCCAGAGCGGGAGTCGTTCATTCGAAACGACTCGCTCATGAGCGGCCCATCACTACTTGCGAACGACTCGCATATGGCGCACACTTGCATAGACACCGGCGCGCGGCCGCACCACGTAGCATGCACACGACATTTTAGCACTCAGTCACAGCCTGAAACGCAAGTTAATACTGTGTTCGGTAGGTGCACATAACAACGTAGCATTCGTAGAAATCCCTATTATTATTATTATTATTATTATTATTATTATTATTATTATTATTATTATTATTATTCTGCTCATTAAATGTAGCGATGATTTCACTGCTCCGTCGATATAGGAAAAATTCAATGTTTACCTACTTAGATATAACACGCGGAGCAAGTCCCCTGCAATCGGCAAGTATCATGTTTAGGTAGAGCATGAAAATCAAGGAATATTATACGGGAATGGATGTTGCTTTATTAGTAATTTAATTTATTGGTCTGACCCAATATTTTGGGTTTGCTCTGCGACACAGAATAGCTCACATTAAAATTTAAAATGAAAAATTATATAAACAGGTTTCAAACAAAAGTCAGTAAGACATAAGAAAAAAAAATAGAACCAAGTGTAATTTAAATTGAATGTACACCATAGAGATGCTGACGAAATATCGCTACAGAAAATTGTATTATGGTGGTGACGATGGCATCTTGAAGATCTCTCGTCAGCTTGTATTTTTCCCTCCACTTCACAAAGGCTTTCGGGATGGTGCCTCTCGCTCCGAAGAAGAGACCGGTAACTGTGATTTTTTCTATGTTGTATTTCGCCGATAGGTACTGAACGTGGGCTCGTAGATTTTCTTTTTCTCTTCGTTCACTTCAGATGGTTGAGTGGCTGAGATTTTAAATCTGATTGTAGGATCAATTATTTCGGCTGTCTGTTTATTTCTATTTATAGCTATGATATCGATCCTACGATTGCTTCACCATCAGCAATACAATGAACTTCCTCGTGAACGTCTAGATTTTTGGATTGAAGTGCATCTGCGATTATAGAACGTATGATGTTGTGACGTTTTATTCTGAGTACTTCTCCTTGTGGGCAACTCCCAAGCACATGTGGTAAAGTTTCATACTCACTGCAGTGCCTACAGTGGGTTGTGTCTGTAGAGCGACCAGGGAAAGAACGTACTGGTGCCACCATCGCAGTCATTTTTAGCATTTCTCCATTCAGAACTTGATAATCCGTCATGCTTGATGATCCACGAGTTGGCTGCAGGTACTTCTTCAAACAATACAACTCCTTTTCCTTTCTGGGGGTATGCACACCAGGTTTTAAATTCAAAGTGAATCTGATACAACGTTAATACAAATTAATTTTATTTCTTGGAATATATTTATCTACAAAATAGAATAAGAAATGGACGAATAAATACATAAATACGTAAAAAATAAAAAATACATAAATAAGTACATAAATACATAATGAAATAAATACATAAGTGAATGCGTGAATAAGTAAATAAGTGGATAAGAGAGTGAATGAATGAATGGTAAAGGGGTTATTGTTTATAGTGATCTCCCCAAGGCCAACTCATGGGTAAGCAATCGAAAGAGCCTATCTTCCTCAGAATGGACCAATGCTTTAAAAATGTCAAGCAATATTTCGGCGGTTCGCGCAATACCGGGCAGAACTCTAAGCACAACCCGCTGCCGTCATCCAGACTGTAGCGAGCTTGAAACACTTGGACACGTGCTTGGACAATGCCCCAAAGGCGAGCTGCTGATCAATGCTAGACATCATCGTGTACGACATGCTTTGGCGATATCGTTAAAAACTTTAAATTGGGAAATTCATGAGGAAGTACATTGTGTATCATCAGATGGTTCTTTTAGACGGGCAGACATTATTGCTATCGACGGACGCTTAAAACGGGCTCTTGTTCTTGACCCTACTATCCGTTTCGAAAGAAACCTAAATCAGGCCACCGAGGTTGATATTGAGAAGAAGTCCATATATGAACCTTGTCTGCTGTATCTTTCTCAAAAGTACAACGTCCCTCTTAAACAGTGGTCTGTCATTGGTTTGCTGTTTGACAGTTGAGGTTCAATCACAAAATTCACGTGGAATTATCTTAAGGAACTTCACATTCCTTTTGATTCTGTAATGTCTATTCTTATAAATATTATCAAGGATTCTCTTCAAATATTACATCATCATCTCTATTTCAATTAATCAACTTATATTTGCCTTCAACAATTAACTTTCTTTTTTTTAATGTATCACATCACATTATTGTACATGTTTATTGTATTCAGGACCCTTGTGGTCACTCAAAATTCTTTGAGCTGATGTCTATAATTTAGAAATTTATTTATTTAATAAATGAATGAATACATGCATGCATGTGTAAATGAATACATAAATGAATGAAAGAATGAATAAATAAATATGACCTTACCCTAAACTCCTCTGTCCTAGTTGCCTCATAAGTGGTTCCTTGTTGGTATCACTTGTGAGGTTTCACACCTGTCTTCGGACAGTTGACTAAACAACAATACATTTACATTCATTTTTTCCGGTGTTTTATAATAATTAGTGGTGACTTCATGTGAGATATGTCTTTCGATCTTGGGATATTAAATATATAACAAATTTCTTATAGATCTAATTGGAGGGATATAAAATGAAATCAGTTTGAGTATTTTAGTATAGTTCTGGAACCGTATGTCTTGTTCATTTTGGTAATTCTTTTGTTCCAGGTAACGTCTGTCGCTAGATTTCTTGTTCCTGTCGTGATTTACTGTAAGTAATTATTTCTTTTTCTGTCACTGGAGTAGTAAATTGTTTCGTTCAGTACAGTAGAACCTCTACTATCCGTGCTAATGAAGGGGGTGGGCTGAACGGTTAATCGAAAAATTCGGATAATCCGTACCATAAAAGATTTTCGTAAATTTAGTGAATAATTCTTACACGTAAGCTCCTCTATGATATTGAACACGCTAGGTAGTGGATTAGAAGTTCACTGATTTAAGTCTGGTTATTAACAACGAGTTGTTGGTTGCAAGGAAACTCCTTGTAATGGCTGTCAGTTGAAGGATAGGAAGAGTGGACGTCTTATGTTGTAGATTTACGTACTTTATACGCTTTATCCTTGATTTTTATTAAATTGCAAACAGTTCTGATTCCAATTTCGTAGTCTGGAATGAGCCACAGTTTCTCGTTCCTCAAACCACTCTATTTGCAGTTTTTGATACTTAGTAGTCTACAACAGGATTTCTTTTGATACCCGTCGAAAAAATTGTATATAGAAGTTATTAGTTATAAGTCCTTCGTCACCATGCAAGCAACAGTCACTGAAGACTGCTGACAATAGCGGAAGGGATAAGATGACGAATCAGCTGACAGCGGGAAGAGTAGGTCATAGAAAACAGGTCAAGAAGGTGGTTAAGAAGAAACAAGCAAGACGTCCGGAGCCGACAAAGAGGGAAGTAAAGAAGATTTGGGTAGTCCATCTACTGGTGAGGAAAGGAAGGAAATAAGGAACCGCAGAACTACAGTCTACGAAGTTGGTGCTTAAGTTCTGGAGTGATAAAAGTGTGGCAAAAGACATAGAAACAATAAAGTGAGTGTTCAAGGAGTAAGAGTAACTAGCAAAACAATCGGAGAGAGAATGTACAAGCGAATTAGTGAATTAGTGTCCAGAGAAACAAGAGTTGATAAAGGAAGTGACTAGAGAAAATTAGAAGTGTTTGCTAATAGTAATTGGTAGTGAAATGTTACTAATATTGGAGTGTCGACTAAGTTAGTGTACAATCAGGAAATTGAAATGATAGGAAGACAGCAAGCATTTTAATGTAAGTTTACAAATGAATGTTGAGTTGACTTACAAAAATAGTGGCAAACGGAAAATTTATCGGGGTAAAGGGAACAGTTAACAAAATAAACATGTGATTCACTGTTTAATGAAGAAATAGGGGATAAGAATGATGATTGAAGTGAGGAGAGGTAGAACTGATTGTAAATTAGTGATGAAAGTGAATGGGATGATTAAATAGTGTTAGTAAAAGTTAGTTCAAAATCAGGAAATTTTAGACGATAGGAAGTAAGGGGAGAGGTTAGAAAGCAAATTGAGAGTATGTATTATAGTAACAGAGGTAACAAAGGTAAAGCAAGATGACTGCACACGTCAATGAAAGTTTATTGTAATTAGAAGGTAATGGGGAGCACGAATACAGAGATGTGGTGGCGACCCATTACCGAATAAGAGTTGTAGAAATAAATATATAAATATATCAATATCAATATCAATATAGAAGTTATACAGTACGACAACTTGAACAGTAGAACATACTGTGTAAGGGCAGTTTTGTAATAATCCTCTCTCGAAAAAATAACGTGCTAATATAATGTACAGAACTTCATATATTTTTGTAGCAAAAAAAAAAAAAAAGCGAGAGAAAGACAGACGGATAATCCGACAATCGGTTAATAGGGTGACGGATAATCGGGGTTCTACTGTATTCTGTTTTGACTGAGAGAATGAAGAGATAAATCACGATTTTGTGTTATTTTTCATATATTCTATTATTTTAGTACAACTGATTGGTTATATTTAGAGCCGTGCAAAGGGAGCAGTTTTCGACACAACGGCAACAGGGCAAGGGTTGTAAATTCTCCTTGTTTACCTGCAGAGTCTGACTCTGCGGTACACAGGATAGCTGCAAGCAGTAGGTACAGCTTAGTAAAGCAAACGTCAGTACTGAAGGAACATGAGAACGGTTCAGTTCTAGTATTATGATGCCTGAGGGGGAGCAAATTCGTTCGGCGAAGTTTAAGAGACTTATTTCCGAATATAGTGATATTTTTTTGTCGCAGCGAAGATAAACTATTCTGCAAATTGTGTAAAATATGTTTCAGTAAATAGAGCATGTAATATTCTAAGACATGTAAATAGGGATGTACACAAACGTGCCCTCATGAAGTTGAAAAAAAAGGCGAAAAATGTGAACAGGGTCATAGTTCTTCATCCGTGTTCCATGAAGAAATGTGTGATGCGTTTTGTTAAGCATTCAAGAAGATATGTCCTGGTATATCTCTTCCTCCTTCTCCTATACTTACTCGATGGGGTTCCTGATTGAAGGCCTGCATTTATTACTGTATATATTTCGACCAGGTCCAGAATGTTATTCAATCATTTGATGTGAAAGATGCATTTGCAATACCACTAGCCCAACGTCTGTTGGTTGATTCAAGCATAAAACAATTGGAATACAATGAATCGAATTACGGGTTTATTCCTGATTGCATAACAGCTTTAGAAAAGTCTGGTACAAAACTAGTTGATCAGTTTTTCCTATTGCGAAATATCTGGAAGAAAGTGACTCAAGTAGACGATAAAATTGCTAAAATAATATATGCGAAAATAACAAATATGTTGAAAAAATGGTGTATATTATAAAGTTTGCAAGATTAGTGACAGTATTTCTGGAGATAAGGATTCCTTTGAAGAACTAACAGAAGTTTAAAAAAATGTTGCACAGGATTTTACGTATGCCCCAGTTGTTTCAACAGACGTAGAAAGAAGCTTCTCCACATATAAGGCCATGCTATCAGATAGACGACAATCGTTGTCTGTTAATAACTTACAAATGTCATTTGTTGTGCACTGTAACAATATTTGGAAGAAAAGTGATAACGTATAGCATGTGCATTAATACTCACACTCATTGTAAGGAAAAGAAAAAGACAAAAAACAATAGTTCAAGTGCTTTTGCCAATAGAATATCATGAACCCGTTACAAATAAACAGTGATTTTGTTTGCGTTCTGTATGAAATCATACATGTCAAGTATATATTATTTGTTTAGGATGAAATGGTTAATTAGTTTTGCAATTTTGATAGCTTATTAAAGTATCTGTAGAAAATTAATTGCAGAAACGTTAGGGAACTGTGTCATTTCTATTGTGTCGTCTGTCTGTCATGTGCTCCGTCTGCACCGCTCTAATTATATTTTTATGTGTATTTAGATAGAATATGTTCAAGAATTTAGGAGAAATTGCTGTATGCAGACAGACGACACATGACAGCCTATAATTTCTGAAAGACTATTGAAATGGATTTTTTTTGCAGTGTCTTATAATGAAAAGAAAAAAGTAAAGCTCTAGCGAAAGCACGAGACAGACAAAGCAAGCTCTGTCACTCAGCCTTCATACTCCGCTCCCCCTATCCCTGTCATTCCCAGAGCCACGCGACCCTCCGGATCCTCCCGAGGGTGCAGCTTCTGATGCAAGAACTTGTGACGGAAATAGTTATCGTGCCGAGAACTTGACTCCGGTCCCGGAGTAGTGTTCTGTTGATGTCGTTCTGGAGCAGCGTAGGAAATGCAAGCTGCTTCTCGAGGTAGCAAATATTTGATCAAGCTCCTATAAAATTCGGTTTGGCAATACTCAGATATACATAGTTGGCTATATTGCTTAAAGGAGTATTAATGGAACATGTAGAAGTTATTTTAGTCTATTTTCTCTTTGTAAATTTGCTTTTGCATGCATGCATACATACATACATACATACATACATACACACATACATACATACACATACACACATACATACATACATACATACATACATACATACATACATACATACATACATACATACATACATACATACATACATACATACATACATACAAATACACCATAGTATATGAGCTATTCCACCTCAAATCAATGAAACGTTTTTTGAAATATAGTTTGAAAATTGATCTTAGAATTTCTAAATACAATGAAACTTTTTTTGTACGTAGAGAACTGTGATACAATGTTTTGTGCAAAGTTTGAGGCATCAGAACTTAATAATGTTTAAATTAAAAATATTGAAATTTATCGTATTTTCATAAAATTAGCAATTTTAAACTGTTGTAGCTCCGAAACCCTTTCACCCAATGATCAAAATCATGGTTCATTTTGATGTTGAGAAATTAAAGTTTATATTGATATATAAACAGATTTTCTTACTTTTTATGGAAATTGAGAAATTTAGATTTTTCCTCTTTAAGACGCCTTTGCCAGGAAAAAATATTTTAAAATATATAGTTTAGATTCCGCATTGAAAGTACAAATAAACATATTTTTTACTGATGGTACGTTGATAAGAAAGTATTGAAAATATCAAATAAAGAAAATAAATAGTATGCGCGTGAACTAACCAGCTGACTGTGAGGCGGGAGCTAGCCAAGGCAAGCAAGACCAGGAGACATAACACGTGACGTGTCGTTTGCAGCGCATGGCTGTGCTAGCTTTATCACTAGTTTTCATGAACACAGGAGTAAAATGACGCCCAACGCTCGCTTATCTTCAGCTCTCGGCCAGTGCGTGGGTACTGCGCCGTTCAAGTCCAGGCGTGTGAAAATAATCTATTTAATACCCTCGAAACTTATTGCCGTGCTACTAAGCAAACAATGCCGAATCCCTCTTAATAATGCAAGGTTTTTGTCTCAATATTTTTTACATTTTTACAAATGGGCAAAGAGCCTAAAAGTAAGTAAAATCAGATTATCTGTCTCTCTGTATACAATAAAAATAAGGATTACTTCTTAACGTAACCTACCAAATGTCAGCTTCAAAATGAGCCCCCGTTCAATGTTCTGCAGTAAATGGTTCCAGAGTTCTGAGCGCTGAAAGAGGCTTGTTTTTATAAAATACGCTAAATTTGTCGCTCAGTAATACGAAAACCGTTTAACTTTCGATAGCATATTTTTTGAAAATGCACTCTCCTCAGCACCTTGTATAAATAGGGAAAAATTAGAGTAAAAAAAAAAAATGAGAGGTTTTTACCGATCGATTTCTTATGGAATAGCTCATGTAGAAGTAAATTTGTCTTTTTCATACATACATACATACATACATACATACATACATACATACATACATACATACATACATACATATAGTATATATAAAAGTCAATGTGGCTAGGTCACGGTATACGTCACAAAACCACAAACACT
This sequence comes from Periplaneta americana, assembly GCA_025594305.2. NCBI lineage: Eukaryota > Metazoa > Arthropoda > Insecta > Blattodea > Blattidae > Periplaneta > Periplaneta americana. Next base: position 25,464,384 of record JAJSOF020000025.1, on the reverse strand, counting down.
GGAGGAACTGAGAGTTCAGATTGAACATGCCTGTAATGATATTCCATTAGCAACAATCCAGTTGGTATGTCGCTCTGGTGTACGTCGTTGTTGAGAGTGTACTGTGTCGGAAGGGGACCTTTTGAACATGTACGGGCTTAAGGAATACAAAACCGCAAAAATCGTATTTTTGTCTCATCTCGTTACTGAGAAATGGTGTTTGAAAATGTGTATACATCAATTTGGGACACTTTGTAGATACAATAGAATGATTGTACGAGCCAGTAATGTCATAGATGCCTGTACGAGGTATATAGATCTTTTTATATTATTATATCACAGAATATTTTACGCTTTAATAATAATAATAATAATAATAATAATAATAATAATAATAATAATAATAATAATAATATCCCGCACCGTGGCGTCGCGATCTAAGGCATCCTGCCTAGGACTCGCGTTACGGTTTGGTTCCTCATGGGGAAGAAATTTTCTCAGTGTATGGGACCGGTGCCCACACAGCATCGTGATGCACTTGGGGAGCTACGATAGGTAGCGAAATCCGGTTGCGAATGCCAGCTATAACGGCTGGGGGATCGTCGTGTTAACCACACGATACCTCCATTCTGGTTGGATGATCGTCCACCTCTGCTTCGACATGTGGGCGTGAGGCCAGCAGCCAGCTGGTCCCACGGGTTAATAATAATAATAATAATAATAATAATAAATAATAATAATAATAATAATAATAATAATAATCTATACTAATAATAAATCTGGCCGAAATTTTTCTGATAATTTTCGATTTTCCAAAAATAATTGGTTCTAACATTATAATTAACCCCCTGAAACCGAAAATCGCTTTTTGAAATTTTTGTTTGTATGTCTGTCTGTCTATGTTTGTTACCTTTTCGCGCGATAATGGCTGAACGGATTTCGATGAAAATTGGAATATAAATTAAGTTCGTTGTAACTTATATTCTAGGCTATATGGCATTCAAAATACTTTATTTAAAAGGGGGTTATAAGGGGGCCTGAATTAAATAAATCGAAATATCTCGCTTATTATTGATTTTTGTGAAAAATGTTACATAACAAAAGTTTCTTTAAAAATAATTTTCGATAAGTTTTATCCCTTGAAAAAGTTTGATAGGACTGATATTTAATGAGATAAATGAGTTTTAAAATTAAAATAACTGCCATCTAAGGCCGTGTAATGAATTAAAAAACAAATCACTTCGTTTATAAGGGGCCTTGGACAGCAACAATCGAAAGCTATGAAAGATAGCCTACAGAAAATGTTTCTGTGTTTGTATGAAGTAATATCGGAAGCTAAATTGACCGATTTGTATAATTAATTATTATTTCACCATTTGAAAGTGTAGTTTCTCTAGATGAACATAATACTATAATGTTATTACAGTAACTTCTGATATAATATAATATAATATGTAATATTATATAATATAATTTAAGTTATTTGAAGGATTCAGAACCATAGCGGGCCAAGCGGCATTTACTGAATACGTAGAAAACAAGGGTTAAAATTAAGTTATTGCCATAATTCAATGGAAACCTATAACAAGTAAAATAAAATATACATTAAATCTAAATGATGTCAATCTTCTTTAAACTATGGTTGCATGTAATAAAAATTAAGAAACATGTTAAAGGAATTGTCATTGCACCAATGAGTGATCTCTGGACCAAAATGATCGCATTTTATTTATTTGGATGCAATTTAAATTAAGTAACATATTAAACGATTTATCCTTCTATCAAACACGAATGTTTCCTGGATCAAATGTCCTATTTTAATTATGTAATTACTTTATATTTATTTCTAACGGGTGCAGCGGAGCGCACACGGCTAGTACAATAATAATAATAATAATAATAATAATAATAATAATAATAATAATAATAATAATAATAATAATATAGTTTGGTCTACAACTTTACGTTTACTTCCCAGATAAATGCGGCATACTTTTTATCTAGGTACAGTGGAGTTGTTTATTCCTGCATTCCGTAATAAATTGCTTGCATAAATTCCTTGTTACGCTCACATCCATTCTAATTTTATATCAGGTGAAATAAGATAATGGAAAATCGCAGTAGAGTCGCTTGTAATATGCACGGATTCCGACGAAGTTCTATAGATCTGCAAGCATTTTATTCAGTGTAATAACATCAGCGAAAGCATTAGAGGCAGCAAGGAACATGCAGGGGCGTGTGGAACAACCTGATACCGCAGGGATCAGCAGGAACCTCGGATAATGCTGATTATAATGGATAAATGCTTGACAACGGTATACCAACTTGTTGGCAAAGATCAATTTTCCTGAGTAACTTTAATGTAACCACATCTAAGCTGCAAAATGTTAATATAAGTTCGTGGCAGTGTTATCTGAGAGCAGTTTAAAGTGGAAGGATGGATAGTGCTTCTGATTTGACTGTGGTGAGCCTTAAACATTAATGTTAAATGCGATCAATTTCTCTAGACTCCGTGCTGCAACCACAAGTATTCCACCAGAGTAATATAATGCCTGCGATGCCAAGTTAAAGTTGGATAGATGCATAGAGCGCTCTGCAAGCCGGCTCTATCTCGTACAACGCGGCGGTTTAATGTGTTCCACATGCATCATTTTGATTATAGAAAATTAATGTGACTTGTCTAGCTGCTAGCTTCTCTCGGATGTAGACGTAGCTAACGCCAGTTCGATTTCTAGCAGGAGAGTGAAAATTTATCTCCCTATTAAAGGAACAAGAGGTTGAGGTGCTTAAGATAAAATCAGATTTAAAACGTTGAAAAAAATTCAAATTTTGGTTTTTTGTCCAAAATAATTATTTGGACGTTTCTGCGTGATGTGGTATGTAATTTATAAAAATTATATTTGTATTTTTAATTACGCAATACGTTTTATCCGCTAAACTACTTTTTTCCCATCCCGCACTATAGCCCAACTACTGACATTAAAACCTGCGTCATAAACCAGTGTTCGTTCGTGCGCATGTTGTCATAGTGGGGGATCTGTTGTGTTGTAGATGCGCTCCATGATCGACGTCTCGCACCGAGTATGTTCTAAACCAGGCATGTCAATTGATGCCCACAGGAGCAAGCGCGCGCTTTAGAGCCCAGGAGAGCCTGAGCGCTTTACAGCGGAAAGGAAAGAGACAGACGAAAGAGGTGGTATATGCCGCTTGGTCGAGCTATATTCAGGGATGGCCAGCACTGATTCAATAGATAAAGGGAACAGAACTTATTAAAACTGTAACCATATAATTTTTAGATTTGCCTGAGAAGTATAAGTGCATTATAAGAATGTAAGTTTTAATTTCAATGCTCATTTTCACAAGTTTGATTTTTTAATTCAAAAGAAATATTTTCTTACCTTTTCGTATAGAAAAGTGAAATTATCAGGTATAGGCCTATTTATTTAGTAGCTTTACATAATGTTTTCATAAATTTAATATACCGTAAATACGTATTACTGAAGATAGTGTATTGAAAATTTTGAAAATATTGGATGGAAATTGTTTGTAAGGAAATGAATTAACAAAGCAACTACTGTTACATCATAAGAAAAGATACGTGCCCATGTGTTGTAAAAATGTCAGCTCTATAGCTTCAGCACATTTCGACAAAATGATAAATAGTCGACCTGGTTGGCGAGTTGGTATAGCGCTGGCCTTCTATGCGTCGGTTCGATCCAGGGCCAGGTCGATGGCATTTAAGTGAGCTTAAATGCGACAGGCTCATGTTAGTAGATTTACTGGCATGTAAAAGAACTGCTGCGGGACAAAATTCCGGCACATCCGGCGATGCTGATATAACCTCTGCAGTTGCGAGTGTCGTTAAATAAAACATAACATTTTTTAACATTCTGATGATAGGAAGTTGCTCACCAATATCACCTTAAAATCATAATGCGATAAGAGTTTTGTTATGCACTATTAGTTAAAAAACATATATAGCACAAAGGTAACTTTCCTTTGTACTGTAATATTGTTTTCATTAGTTTATTGATTATTTTTATAGGGGTAAAGGTACCATTAATATCAATTCCAACTTATCATGTCATACTCAATCTCTTTTTTTGGGGTATCACTTTTTTATGAATGATGTGTTTCATCCATTTAGTACAGTATATTTGTATTACTACGTAATTTATGTGAATATTCCTTCTTATCTCTTTATTATGTTATTAAGATTTAAAACACAAGCGCAATATTAAGAAATTGGTATTAGTACTTTTGTTTTACAGGCAATTTGGTAATATCAAACAGAAAGAAGCCATATAAAAATAACGACATAAAATTTCACGTTCAGTTTGTAGTTTGTGCACCAATGTTTTCTTAGTCCAACAGGCTGCTTATTCATATACACAACCCTTCCTCTTTCCATACTTAGCGCTTGTGCCCGCGCACGACATCGTCAGAAAAATGCGCTTGCTTTGACATCACTGGTGTAGAACAACGGTTCCCAAAGTGGGAGTCGCGACCCCCTGTGTGGGGTCGTGTAAAGATCTGAGGAGGTCGCGAGTTTGTTTAGAAAATATAACAAGAAACGTCTTATTTACAGACATTTGTGTTACAAACTCATAGAACGAACCATCGCACTCATAGAAGATAGAGAAACTGCAACAATCTGTACTGAAAGACTCGAGAAGCAAACAGAATATAGAGCGATTGATAAATAATTAACAAAGACAGTAATACACGCGGACATACGAGACCACAGTGCAACCACAGTCTACTATGTACAGTCGCGAAGCTTGAGGTCTTTTTTTGCAAATCTCGTGATAAAGCGCTCCAAGCGGTTAGCAACTAGAAACAATAGACTGTCCATGGTCGACTTTGGACTGTGTCGTATTTCTATCGAGTGCTAGCTCGTTGCGTATTTCACATTGATGCTTGTGAAATGTTCGTTATTGGTTGTAATGAAAATGTTAATGGCTAAAATATAATAATTGGAATAATAATATGGGACAAGGAGGAGACGTTTGTAGTGCTATAAATTGTAGCAACAGTAAGAGAAAGAGGCCAGAGTTATCCTTTGTCCGATTTCCGAAAGATTCAGAAAGGTTCCTGGGTTTCCACAAGAATGCTGTGCAGAAACAAAGTCTTAATTTTGAAGTTCTTTGTGACTGTTAGAAAACATTATATCCTTAAATTTCACAATGAAATGTTTCAGTCTAACCGAAAGGACATTAGATACCGGTTGAAGTTCTGTCACTAAATGGCTGCTAAATTTTCCAGAGAAATAAAGGTTAGGTCTACTTTTTTCAGAGGATATATTTTTAATTGTAGGTATTAATTTTGTTATTATTTTTATGTGTTATTTTACTAAAGACGTAGAAAAATTAAGTTTGTTTTAATGAAATTTATTGATCACGTTTTATTTTCAATTCTGGTGGGATTATTATTGCTTAGGCCTATTTTTTTCAAAGGATATGTTTTTAATTATAGCTGTTAATTTTGTTGTTATTTTTATTTGTTGCTTTACTAGAGACGTAGAAAAGTCTGTTACAATAAAATTTATTGATCACGTTTTATTTCCAATTCTGGTGTGATTTTATTATTGCTTAACCTCATCCCACTTTGTTAATTACGTAAGCCTACACTACAAATACCAGTACGCGTAAGTTACTCCATTAATTCATATTTCCATTATTATTGTTGTAAAGGGAAATGCAAATTAATATTTATTGGTTTCATAGTTAATTATCGCTCTAATCTTGAATGAGTGAAGCTATTATAGTAAATTTCAGTTCGTTTTGCACAAACAAAATTATATTACTTATTTCTTGCAGGTGTCTTCGAGTTTATGGTGGAATTTAATATACTTCATTAAAATAATAAATTAACTTTATGCATTGAATATTTCAATAATGGAAGGAAGGTGTTAATTTTTCCAAAAGAACACGATAACGAAAGTGTAACATATTTTGTCATCTGCTAGGAGAGAGATCTGCGATGATGAGGCGATAGTAGCGATCCTAGTGGTGGGCAACTACCCATGTTTGCATTTTTACTACATATTGAGCTTCGCGACTGTATATAGTAGACTGTGGTGCAACAGTGGCGAAACAGATATTCGAAGACACTGAATCAATAAAGAACGTAAACACACAGACTACTACAGTCGGACCATCGGATCTGTGCCCCCGTAAGATATGCGAACTGAACTCTAATTCCTTCTGAGCCTCGGTAATTCATTTGTCTCCCGGCATTCCTATCTCTCTCTCTCTCTCTCTCTCTCTTTCTCTCTTCCCACTATTCACAATTTTGAGCCTTCTTGCAGGACAGTTTATTTGCACTTGTAGTCCAGTGTTGTCAATTCAACATGAATACTGTAGCTAGGAGTGGCGAAAGAAATATTATTAAGCAAGTACGTAATAGCATTTTGCGATGAAGAGAAACAAACAGGTCAGTATCTGTTTCCTATAAATCAGGCAACGAAAATGGCAACTGCGATCACAGGTGAGGCTTATTTTATTTCAATTGATTACGTATTAAAACTACTTTCTTAACTAATACTGATATAACATGTTATGTAATTTATATAGGCAGGTCAGAGCGCCTAATAAAGTAAATCAGGAGAGAGGGAGTCTGTTCACGAGATGAAAAGCTAGAATCACCAGAGAAGAACAGATCAAGGGAACCTTTAATTCTTGTAGATGATATGAACCGATGTATATTTTAAGAAGAAAGATACAAGAATTTTATACCCTGCAGAAAGAAGTTCCGACATTGAAGAAATTACTGAAGGTTGCGAGAGAAGCAATAATTTCCAAGATTGGAGAGAAACGCTACGGAAAGTGATTAGAGACATGGGATTTAGGTCTTAAAAATGTAGAAATACAAGATGTAATTTGATTGAAAGAAGTGATATTGTAGCATGGAGGACCAGTTATTTATGACACCGTTTGACGGAAGTTTGGCAACATCTCTATTCGGCAATGTTCGTGGCCTTCTGTTTGACGTGGTGGGTGGAATGGAGTGAGTACAGTCAACTTTTTCAAGAACGACGACAGTGCTGAAGGGGCACAGATTCGATGGTCCGACAATACTTCTCTGCAGCGTAAACTGTTGACTAGCAACTTGCTCTCCATACCAAGGGAAACTAGTATACCCGATGTACACCTAACTTGTATTCAAAGTAACCAAACGGAGAACTCCAGTTATCAAACTTTTGGCAGTGCATCGTGCTGAATATGTGAAATGCAGTAGCGCAAGTATTGGATTGTATGTAAACATACAAAAGTTCTTCCACATGTTGCACGTTACTGACAGGCCTAATAAGCTTACAACGCTCCAATAGGCCTACATAGGAATGAGGCGAGTGAACGACCTTACGTACGGACTATTCCATCTCAAATCGACCGAAATGTAGAGAGAATTGACCTTGCAATTTTTAAATACAATGAAACTTTTTCTGTCCGTAGACAACTGTGATACAATGCTTTGTACAAAGTTTGAGGCATCAGAACTTCATAGTGTTTAAATTAAAAATATTTAAATTTATCGTATTTTCATAAAATTAACAACTTTAAACTGTTCTGGCTCCGAAACCCTTTCACCCAATGATCAAAATCATGGTTTATTTTGATGCTGAAAAGTTAATGTTTATATTGACATGTAAACAGTTTTTCTTACTTTTTATGGAAATTGAGAAATTTAGATTTTTCTTCATTAAGATGCCTTTGCCCACGAAAAAATATTTTTAAAATATATGGTTAGATTCCGCGTTGAAAGTACAAATAAACACATATATTTTATTGGTGCAACGTTGATAAGAAAGTATTGAAAATATCAAATAAAGAAAATAAATAGTACGCGCGAGAACTAAGCAACTGACTGTGAGGCGGGAGCTAGCCGAGGTAAGCAAGGCCAGGAGACATAAACACGTGACGTGTCGTCTAGTAGCGCATAGCTGGGCTAGCTTTATCACAGGTTTTTTCATAAACACAGGAATAAAATGACGCCCAACACTCTCTTATCTTCGTCTTCCGGCTAGTGCGTGCGGTATTGCGCCGTTCAAGTCTAGGCGTGTGACAATAATTTATTTAATACCCTCGAAACTTATTTTTTTACTAGGTTATTTTACGACGCTTTATCAACAGCTTAGGTTATTTAGCGTCTGAATGAGATGAAGGTAATAATGCCGGTGAACTGAGTCCGGGGTCCAGCACCGAAAGTTACCCATCATTTGATCATATTGGGTTGAGGGAAAACCCCGGAAAAAACCTCAACCAGATAACTCGAAACTTATTGCCGTGACACTAAGCAAACAATGCCGAATCCCTCTTAATAATGCAAAGTTTTTTCTCAATATTTTTTTACATTTTTACAAATGGGCAAAAAACCTAAAAGTAAGTAAAATCAGATTATCTGTCTCTCTATACAATAAAAATAAGGATAACTTTTTAACATAATTTACCAAATGTCAGCTTCAAAATGAGCTCTCGTTCAATGTTCTGCAGTAAATGGTTCCAGAGTTCTGAGCGCTGAAAGAGGCTTGTCTTTCTAAAATACGCTAAATTTGTTGCTCAACAATACGAAAATCGTTTGACTTTCGATAGTATATTTTTGCAAATGCACTCTCCTCAGCACCTTGTATAAATAGGGAAATTTAAAGTATAAAAAATGCGAGGTTTTTTACTGGTCGATTTCATATGGAAGAGCCCGTACGTTTTTTTTAGACCCGGAGTTGCCGTTGAGATGACATAAGGAGGTCTCTGACATACCAGGTAAGACATATCTTCTCCGAACACTAGCGGGACTCCACACGGCCGTCATGATCGCCCCATTGAAGGACGCCGCAAAGCGTTCCTCGTCAAGGGACACCGCAAAACCACAAAGCGTCCCAGTCCAACACTGGAAATACTATCCCGTTCCGAGAGTAGGTACAGGCCATCCAACTATCCCGTCTGGCACAGGGTCACAATAATTATTACAGGCTTTGGAAATATTCAACATTTTTTTCCTTCATTATTGTATCTTGTACAATAATGAAAATTAGTATATCCAACATTACGATAAAAAAATATATATATATATTTATTCAGTTCATGATGAAGCTTTCCCTACATAAGTCAAAAACTATTCTGATAAATTTTTGTGTGAATTTATGCATGTCGTATCTACAATAAGATGCAAGATCACTTCTCTACCTTTGATTGTCTGATTTTTTTAAAAAATGGTCAAATACTGTCAGTTCTCACTGAGAGAGTGATGAATGTTGATGTCATAAGGTCACACACGTGGATACAAGTCTCCATTGGCAAAAACTATCAACATTCTGATGAAATTTTTACTACCCTAGTTACAAAATTAGATCACTGTTAATCTCCTGGTCTTTTATCCCTTATGCATGTCATATCTGACAATAAGATGCAAGAACAGATCGCAGTAGTAGGCAAATTCTTTTCACCTTTTGATATCAGTATTTTCTTCTAACAAAAATAAACAAAAATATTATTTATTTAGTTGAAAAGCATGATATTGTAAAATAGTTTCAGCAATAAAATAAAATGGGAGAAAGTCTTTACAAGTTTATGAGACAGGGCAACTGCCACCATTTTGAATTTTGAAAAAAAAAAATATATATATATATATATACTTTTTAAATCGAAAATATATATTTTTATATAGCAGAAGGACAGCGTTTTAAGACCAGTCCACACCTGTGGATACAAGCCAGGTGGCTCCATTGACCTGGTTGACGTTTTTTTCCGGGGTTTTCCTTCAACTCCAATACAGCAAATGCTGGGTAACAAATTTCACGATTATCACCTTCATATCATTCAGACGCTAAATAACCTATATGTTGATACAGCGTCGTAAAATAACCCTAATAAAACAAAAATAAATACACAGACCAATTTTTATTATTGTACAAGATACAGTAATGGAGGAAAAAATTAATTCCTCTATTATCCGTGGTAATGAAGGGGTGAAATTAACAAAAAATCGGATAATCCGTACCAGATTTTCGTAAATTTAGCGTAATTCCTTCGTGGTTTTGCCGCTGTTGCGTTTAATAAATACGCTAATAGTGGATCTGACGTCTGGTTATCAACGATGGGTTTTTAAGGGGTATTATCTCTGTGGAAAGATATCACTATTGTAGGTCTCGTGTTGTAGATTTACGTACCAACAGATGATCCTTATGCGAGACGAGTCACGCTTTATCTTTCCCAAACCAAATTCTTTTTTTTTTTTTCGATTCTTAGCACAATTAGTGTTAATCTCCTGGTTGGAGAACAGTATCAGTATTTTCTTCTAACACAAAATAAACAAAATATTATTTATTAAGGGATGTAGTTGAAACGACAATAAAAAGGGAAAAATGCTTGTAATAAATCTCTGTAGACAAAAAAAAAAAAAATAACGTGAATACAACGTGTAATACTTCATATACTTCTGCAGCAAAAGAAAAAAAGAGACAGACGGTTAATCCAGCATGATATTTTTATGATAATTCTATTTACAAAATTTGACTTTTCAATTTAGACTACAGTTGACAATTTTGCATATTTCTATCATTTATGCAAAATGTCAAATAAAAATAAAAAAGAGTCAAGATTTTATAAAAAGAATATATAATATAATCTTCAATTTTGCTAATAATTTGTTTTCAAATGTAGTATAAAGTGATGAAATAATAAAAATATATAATGCTTCACCATTTTGAAATATTTGAAAAAAAGTCGAATTTTGTTTTAAAAAAATCTTCAAATAATTTGTAAATATTTTATATCAATTGCAAATTGAAGGAAATTTTGTAAAAATATACAATACAAATTTTTTTCTAATAATTTGGAAATACAAAGATGTCAACTTTTTATTATTGAAGAATCATACTTTGAAAAATATATAATAAAAATGGAGGAAAAAAATGTTGAATACAGTATTTTCAAACATTTTACTGTTGTAAGCTGTACGTAACTCGTTAAACGGACGCAGAAAGTGGTAGGAGGCAAAATAAAGAGAAAGGGGCGAAAGACGAAGACGAAAAGGAAAGCGGGGAGTATAAGAAGCACGAAGAGGAGGATAAGAAGGAATGGAAAGATAAGTAGAATGAGGATTTGATTAATGGATAGGCCTATATGCTGATGCCCGTATCGGGACGGGTGAAGGGGCCAGTCATTGCAAGACACTGATGAAGATTTACTGTCGAGCAGTGCACTTTTTTAAGACCTGGCTATACAGGAGGTCTGGCAGATGGGCTTATCCTCTTCTCACTTGAGATGATTATTTATCATATCCGCCGCATCAAAGAGGATTCCAGATGCCGAGCGTATTAGAGAAAGGAAACAAACAAACTTCAAGTACGGAATACTAAGAAAGTTCGCTTCGCTACACCGTAGACTTCCATTCGGCATCAGCCGTGCTATTAATTCCAGTCCTTGGAGTAAATACGTACACAAGACAGCTGCAGAATTAATAATAAACTCTCCGTTATCGGACTTCGGATGTTTTCCGTGATGGCTTGGAAAAACGCACAATGAGGAGAGTGTTGAGATTTAAAACTTTCCAACCGTGAACTTTTGTTTAATATAGGCCTAATCGTTATTCCACATCCGTCTGTATCTTTATTTATAGAAGACTAATTCAGTTTTATCTTTGAGACCGCGATTTCAGCGTTTCCTAATCCCGTGAAAATAAACACGGCGCTAAAGTTGTCAAAGTTAACTATAAGTATTTAAGGAGATAGGCTAGTTTATTATTGCAGGACGAGTATTGTGATTGTGTACAAAAGTTAATTTGTTGCAATGTTATAATTGCAATGTCCACCCAGCATTGTGATAAATTTGGAGAGCTACGATAGGTAGCGAAATACGGTTTACAAAATCAGCTATATCGGTCGCCTACCACCACCACCGCTACCACCAGCACCACTACCACCACCACCACCACCACCAACATCAACAACAAGTCCACACCTGTGGAGTAACGGCTAGCACGTCTGGTCGCGAAACCAGGTGGCCCGGTTCGATTCCCGGTTGGGGCAAGTTACATGGTTGAGGTTTTTTCCGGGTTTTTCCCTCAACCCAGTATGAACAAATGCTGGGTAACTTTCGGTGCTGGACCCCGGACTCTTTTCAATGGCATTATCATCTTCATCTCATTCAGGCGCTAAATAACCTAAGATGTTGATAGCGTCTTAAAATAACCTAGTAACATAAAAAAATAAACAACACCAACAAAGGTAAAGTCATCCCCATTACAATCCGTGGCGTGAGGTCTTGGTTTCCACCCGTACAGACAAGTGGCACTAAATTCATCCATTCATTCATTCATTAATGCGTAGTTTTCTGCCCAAGGACAGGTTTTTCACTGCAAACCCATAATTCTCCCATCTTTCCTATTTCCCGCCTTACTCTTAGGGCCGCATTCATAGACGAGACTTTCAATGAAGACTTCCCAAAGTCGACTTTCGTAGTAAAGTTTAACTTTGTTAAAAGTCCTATTCATAGACAATACTTCTTTGACTTTGACTTTGGTAAGTCGAGATTTGACGATCTTGTTCTAATGTTGACAATCAGAATCACTGCCTTGTAAACGAATTACATTAATAGATAGTGAAACAGAGTAGGCATTGCCACAATCAAAGCCATCTTTTGAGTCACAAATCAATGAAACAATTGAACATCGGTACATGTTAAGCGATTGTTAACTGTTCTTGCAGCTTTACATAAGAATAATAAATTCCAGGGCTTAGTGTGAAACTAACGTTAAGTACAAAAATTGACATTTTTAGGTCTTTATACTAATCGATAATAATCTACTTGGTCACAAAAATCGTAACTCAGTTCGAATAGTCTTGTATATAACACAATTCGTAACTACAAAATATGATGGTAGAGTTCATATGAAATAGTATTGCCTGTTAAGAATATTTTTGTGAATAAAACATCTATTGTAGCCCTAAAATTATTTCTTGTAAAATAATTTCGGGTAGTTTCCTAGTACCCGGTACTCTTTACGTAATTTGTTGTAAAGATAAGATTCCACCAATGACAGACTATGAAAGAGACATATTATCCTGCTGACAGTTGGCAGATTTATTCCCTGAATGTCTGCAGAAACTACTTAAAAATGATCTGAAATCAATATGCAGAAAACATTATTATGACGACCGCAAGGATTATAAATTAACTGCATTCCCAACTGTATAACCTGTCCTCTATAGAATTAAATAGTAAGAATCAATTTTAAGCTATTAATCCTTGCCTACAGCGTAAAATCGCGATGAAATGGGTTGTATTATTTATTGGTGGAACAGATAATCCTCTTCGATTATTCATAAATGAAAGTTGAAACATGACGATATTTAATACTGTCTGTTTATCAAATCTGTACCTTGATTTGAATTTATAATCTATAATAATACGCTAAGGGACATGAGCAGCTTCAATAATCTCCTAGATGTCTTCAATATTCTCGGCAAATTCAAATATCAGTCATTTTCTTTTTGTTCACGAACGAAAGTCAAAGTCAAAGTCTAGATTTTCGACGACTTCGAAGTAAAGTCACGATTGAAGTTTACTTTCGTCAAAGAGTCGACTGTGAATAGGAAAATGATGACTTTGTACTTCCCAAAGTCAACTTGGGTCCAAAGTCTCGTCTGTGAATACGACCCTTAGTCTCCGTATACGATAATATAGGCCTATGAGGCTATCAAATGCAAAACTCGCTTTATCCAGGTAAAGTGATTTGTCAGAAAACAGGAAAAACCGTTATCTAAATGTTAAATGTTATGACGAGTTTTGCATTTGATAGTAGTTTTGTCCCGCAGAGCTCTTTGGAAGAGGAATTAGATAGCCTGATTTGCACAAAATGCCATCGACTATATCGAACCCGTAGATATAGAGCTGCAAGAAGTACATCATCCCATATGTAACTCTTTTTTTTTTTTGATAAGGCGAGTTTTGCACTTGATAGCCTCATATATTAGTGTTGTCTACCATCTGATATCTTCTTCTGCCCTAACTCTTCTCCCGTTCACCATTCCTTTCTTTTTTAGTAGGTTATTTAACGACGCTGTATCAACTACTAGGTTATTTAGCGTCGATGAGATTGGTGATAGCGAGATAGTATTTGACGAGATGAGGCCGAGGATTCGTCATAGATTACCTGGCATTCACCTTACGGTTGGGGAAAACCTCGGAAAAGCCCAACCAGGTAATCAGCCCAAGCGGGGATCGAACCCGAGCCCGAGCGCAACTTCAGACCGGCAGGCAAACGCCTTAACCGACTGAGCCACGCCGGTGGCTTCACCATTCCTTCCTGTGCATCCTTCGGTAGGCAATATCTTCTGAGTCAGTGGCTTAACCAAATCCTTTTTCTCTTTCTGATCAGCTTCAGCATTCTTCCATTATTCTTTCTTCACCCACTCTTTCCAATACAGCTTGATTTCTTATTCTGTCTGTCCACTTCATACTTTCAATTCTTCTCCATATCCACATTTAAAATGCTTCTATTCGTTTCTCTTCACTTCGTCGTAATGCCCACGTTTCTGCCCCATACAATGCTACACTCCACACAAAGCACTTCGCTAGTCCGTTCCTTAGTTATTCTTCTAGATGTCTGCAGAATATGTTCCTTTTTCTTTTAAAAGCTTCTTTGGCCATTGCTATCCTTTTGACTTCCTGGCAGCAGCTCAAGTTACTACTTGAGTCCACTTGCTCTACTGTCTCATTTAGTATTCGCAAGTTTGCCTTCTTTACTTTTCTTCCTATGACCATGGTTTTCGTCTTGTTGGCATTTATCTTCATCCCATACTGCTCACAGCTGTCATTTAGCTCTAGTATCGCTTAGTATCGTCTCCTCTTCTACTAACAAAGCCGTATTATCAGCAAATATTACACACTTTATTCTTCTTCCTCCTACTATCACCCCTCTCTTGTTCTGAAAACACTTCTTGATTAAATCGTGCAAGTAGTGTTCAACAGGGTAGGTGAACATGAGCATCCTTATCACACTCCTCTCCCTACTTCACTTCCTTCTGACATTTCTTCTCCTATCCTGACTTTGACTCGTTGTTTCATATAAAAGTTACAGAACAGCCTCCTCTCTTTCCAATCCAAGCCAATTTTGTTCAGGATCTCCATCAGTTTACTCCAATCCACTTTGTCAAATGCCTTTTTGAGTGGCTCTAGATGGCAGTAGGAATAAATAAATATTACTATACTCGCGACGCTGTTATTCCCGGCGTGACTCCTCCTCTTTGCTTACGTCTTAGGAAGTAAAGGCTCTATAAAGTCTAGATAGTATCGTTCGCCATTTTTGTTCTTTCGTTGCCGAGCTACCATACGAGGAATCTATTTGCCACACCGTTAAACATTATCATGTCGTAGCTCCTATAATAATAAATCAAACGCACTGTAATTCAGCAAATAATTGAGCGGCAAATAACGTCTTCGTGTGCTTTCTGCGAACGCCAACGAAAGAGCCAAAATGGCGGGCGATTATGTTAAGTATTTATCGAGCCTTAAGAAATGAATAACGTCTTCATCAGCGAATCACAAGACGCGCACGTTTAAATGTACCCGACCTGCAACGCGATTGGCTGCCGGAAATTAGAGCGACGGGAGTATAGGAGGATTGAAATTGGACTGATTTTTTTAAATTGTTTATTTGACGACGATTTTCCAACTGCTATGATTATATAGCATGTGATGAAGGAGATAATGGCAGCGAAATAAGTCCACGGTCCAACGCCGAAAGTTACCCGCATTTGCTCTTATTGAGTTGAGGGAAAACCCCGGAGAAAATATCTACCAAATAACTTGTCCCAACCAGGATTTGAACCCGGACCCGCTTGTTTCACATTCAGGCATGCTAACCATTCACAGCTGTAAATAAATTACACTGATTACGATGTTCAATATGTTATGACGACTTACTAATTGTACGTAGCTCAGTCACTGGAATAAATTACTTTAGCGCTCTTGTACAACAATTACTGAAGAAAATGAGCGACGTATGTACGTAGTCTGTTGCGTAATGTTTCGTGTTGAGTCTAATTTGTAATAACGCTGAAATGATCTTTATTTCAAAGCCTGAACAAAACGTTTTCTTAGAAGTAATCCGATTCGTGTGTCCACGCGATATCATTCCAAGCGTGACAAGGAGTCTTGTATAGCGGCCGAAGCTAGTTACTTTTTTTAATGTAGTTCAAGTTGATAATTGACTTTACGCTGTCGTCCACCTGGCTTTTGCCGATATTTTAAGAAAATGAAGACTAGAATAATTATAGACAGTAGCTCTGGTTTCTTAGCCAAAAAGAATAATGTTAAGACATTTTATTAAATAACAGAGTAAAAAAAAAAAAGAGGAAAAAAATAGATATCACAATAATTGAACTTTAAATTTTCTCTGTAAACAACAATTTTTAATTGATTTTTTTAAATAAGGAGCATTAGCAAATTGTATACTATCTACCAAAAAGTAATTGGCACTGTTTTTGCCCCTTTAGAACCTCGTGGTATCACCAGCGAATAGGGATTATAAAGAATGGACACTTCGCGTCGGTACCTTTGATGTAGCCGGACTGATTTCAATGACCTTCAAGCCAGCTAAAGCGTGAGATTCTGCTTTCTCCCTAGAGTTGGCGCTGACATTACACCAGCTAGCAGTCGACAGCTAATTAATACATCTAGGTACATTATGTACTCAAATGAAATAAATTGGATCCATAAAATAATAAATCCGTCATTAACTGTAATGTCTAGACTCTAGAGTTCCTTTATAATGAGAGTTGAGACGTTGACCCCAACATCAATTAAAATATGTAATGATGTGATAGCGCTAAAAATGCAAAAAACAAAACTCTTATGAGAAGTAAAACCATATACCTATATTATATTATATACAAATATTAAACGAATTCGATACTTAATTTTATAATATATTAAATTGTTTTATAATATAATTTATTATATCTGAAGTATAAACAATTATAATTACAACTAGATTGTCACTGAGAAATAAGGAAAAGCCATTAACTTGAATTTATTTGAAGCAAAGTGTTACTGGATTATGCAATAGGGTTAGGCGATGTTTGGATCCTGTGTCTTAACTCTATTCTCAATTATTATCTTAGCGTGTGCTCGATTACACTAACCTCTAGCGCTTGAAAGTGGAACTATACGCTGGCGCACAGAGAAACAAAACACAGGGAATTTCGCTCAGTGTCCATTCTTTATAAGCCCTATTCGCTGGTACCACCTCTTGTTGCTATAACAGCAGCCACCCTGTCAGGCATGCTCTCCACTAGTTTGTGTAGGATATCCACTGGAATGCGTCGCCATTCCTCTTGCAACATGGCACTCATTTGGACCATGGAAGTTGGCCTCATGTTTCGGCGGCTATTATGCAGTGGTATGCAGACAATAATGTTCACCTGTTGGACTGGCCTGCACGGAGTCCTGATCTCAATCCCATTGAGCACCTTTGGGACGAACTGGACCGGCGATTGAGGTCTCGGGAGATGCGGCCAACTTCCATTTGTCAACTGAGTGCCATGTTGTAAGAGGAATGGCTACGCATTCCAGTGGATATCCTACACAAACTAGTGGAGAGCATGCCTGACAGGATGGCTGCTGTTATAGCAACAAGAAGTGGTACCACGAGGTTCTAAAGAGGCAAAAACAGTGCCCAATTACTTTTTGGTAGATAGTGTATGTTTGGGGATACAAATATATCACTTTATCTGAGAAAAATGAAATTAGTTTCTTACACTTGGCGTAAGGTTGTTATTGGGATGGTTGATATTGTCTTGTAGCTGGCAGTTTTAACAATTCTCGTTCAATTGTAGATATTCTTAAATCGCAAGTTTAACTCCACATTAAATTTACATCTATATCAATTCTTCATGGAGACCAACAGAAAATGTACAATGGACACAAGTGTGTTGATGCAAATGACTTTTAGGTGTTGTAATGTAAATCGGAAAACAAGGTGATACATGGGTGAAAGCAGATAAGATTGCAGCAAGGTCGTTGTGGAAAACACGATTTTTAAGCTCGAGTCAGTTGGTAATGACTATCAGCTCCTCTTCTTCTTTAACGGACGAACTATTTTTTGTCACACAGAAGGGTTTTCACCCAATTGCTTTTTTTCAGTTACAGGAAGGAAAATATTCCCTTAATTTTAATGTTAATAAATCAAGATGGTCTTCATACTCCCAACCATATCGGACAAGACTTCATCACCATTTGTTGCTAGGAAGTTAGAGTGGGAAATTAATCGAATTATCGATTGATAACACAGCTGGACCACAAGTGTAATTTATTTATCATTGCTTCAGTCTTATCCTGAACGGTGAACACCTAAAGCTGAACCCTGATAATTTAATTCAAATAATTTAAAAATCTAAAGTAACAGATAGGTAGGCTAGACTTGCAAGCTAAGAGAAGCCCTTCAGGTGATCTCATTCCTGATAAAATCTCTACCTCACAAGTCTGGCACAAGCAAACAAAAATATTCCTTCAAGCTGAGAAAAATCAGAGAATGCGATGAAGTTAAGTTTAATTGAAATGCCATTTGAAAAATATATCTTGTTCCTGTGAACTCCTTTCGAATCACCGCGGACCACAGATCGGGAACCATTGGCCTATTCTAAGATGCAATTTCATATTCTGTAGTAGTCTACCGCAGTATAATAATATAATAATAATAATAATAATTTTTATTTAACCTGGCAGAGTTAAGGCCATGCGGCCTCGTCTAACACTCAACCAGGAGTAAAACTGCGTTACAAAAACACTACAAATTTACAAAGTACAGCATAATTTTACACACAAAACTGAATAAGATAATAATAATAATAAAATGTAAACAACGAGTAAGTAAAATCAGACATAATATATAACATACAGAAAGAAAGGAAAAAGCATAATAAAATGTGAACAGCAGGTCAAAATAAATGAGACATATAAAGTATAAAAAAGTAAGACAATTATTGATTATTATTATTATTATCATTATTATTATTATTATTATTATTATTATTATTATTATTATTATTATAGTAATAAAATAGTGCAGTACAAAGCATACAATGAATACAATATTTTTAAGTATACACAGTAAGGAAAATTAATATTATATATAGCTCAACTTATCACATTATAAATATACTATTATCGGAAAATATGAAAACAAAAATATAAAATAAGTTAAATATCACTAGAACATAAAAATGTGAATACGTGGAAACATGCAATACAACACTTGTCATAATAGTAAGTTAGTTTGGCAACTCGTCATAAGATAATTTTCTAACTTGGATTTAAAAGATTTCATTGTTCGGCAGCCTTGACTTCAGGCGGCAGAGAGTTCCAGTGACGAGAGGTAGTAACAGTGAAAGATGAGGAATACAGAGATGATGTGTGAAGTGGAATTTCTAGCGTGTTATCGCGTTGTGATCGAGTATTAATATTATGATAGCGAGAGAGAGTATGAAAACGAGCGAATGAATAATAGGGGTATGAAGTGTGCATAATTCGTTATAAGAGAGAAAGTGAGTGCAGATTTCTCCTCTCATGTAACCTAAGCCATGATAACTCCTCGAAAGAAGGTGAGATATGATCATACTATCGAACATTACAAATGAAGTGGACGCACGCGTTATGAACACGATGTAGTTTCTGAGCGGAATGATCCTGAGATCACTGGACAAAACGTCGCAATAATCGACGTGAGGTAGAATGAGTGTCTGTACCAGCGTCTTAGATGGATAATGATACAATCTTTTTAGTGAATGGAGAATAGAGAATGCCTTCTTACATGTATATGTGATATGCATATCCCATAGAGTTATACAACTCTAGTTTCGAAATAGGCAACAGCGTCTAAAAAAATAATAAATAATTCAATGATGAAGGTAAGAATCCGCTCCACGCCAATGCATCAGATACTTATACGTTTTCTCCGTGATTTATTTTAGTTGTGAGACTAATATTAAGTGATCTATGGATAATCCTCGCTCAACATGTTACAATACTAGGCCTATCTCGCTACCAACAATTCTGCCGACGTTAAGAACCCCGCAGTTGATATAATCGTTATATAACCTATAGACTATGGAAAGGGTTCAGTCATTAGATCAAGTAGTGTAGTAATCGCTTCTAAGACAGAAACCTGTTCTTCCCTGCAGAAAATCGGAGCCGATTGCGATCAACAGCGCCATCCAAACTTGCTTCGCAAAAAGAAACGCCATTAAAATGGAAACAACAGTTTATTTTTTAACAAATCTAAAATTATATTTAGACTGAGACTATAACAATGCTATAAAAATAACCACTTTACATTTCAGTTTTAATATCCTCTTCCCAGAACACTAAACTTGTTCGTGTGCGAGGTTGATGTGTCTCAGTAACAAAGATTACAACTTTAATTTACGTCTAGACTGGCCGGTAAAGCTCGTTCTCTGTTCTCTATAGCTATACGTGTTTACTCCAGCATAGAGGGAGATATACTACATGCTGAGATGCACTGCGATATTAAAAAGCTCTAAACTTAAAAAACCCGGATGAATTGCATAAATAAACTACCTCGGTCGTAGTACATAGAGACGTGTTCAGAGAGTCTAGTGGTAATTGCTGTCCTGCACAGTCATCCCTGCAAAGACCACACAAAAAGGAAATTTCCTAGAAAAATGCTTCGCTTTAACTTCTGCACTTTGCTGGCACATTTTAGCTTTTGCTTACTGTAATTACTTTCTTACGTCAGTTTCCAGTAGTAGTAATAATAAAATAATGGTGGTAATGGTTCCGGTAATAATGGTGGTTCCGGTGGTGTTGGTGGTGGTTCCGACCACGTGGTGGTGGTGGTGGTTCAGTGGTGGTGGTGGTTCCGGTGGTGGTGGTGGTTCCGGTAATCTGGTTCAATGGTGGTGGTGACCATAAAGTTCCGGAATGATGTATGAATAATTTAAAACAAAAAGATTAAATACAGGAATTTACTAAAAAACGAGAGAAATTAAACTCAATAGAATCATCAATGGCTAAAATATAAATGGTATTTGAATTTAATTTTTCAATGTCAAGTGACCTATACTTATGTAAAAAAAAATTTATCAAACGTTCTAAGTGCAAACATTCTGATGAGGGCAGATAAAAAAGTTAAATTTTTTTTGTGTTCCACCATGTTAGCCACTGACCGCAATTGCAAGGGCTTTATAATTTATAGTGGTAGTGCAAAAAGAAAACATAATTTCATTGAAAAGTGAAATGACATTGCAAATGTTAGCTGAAATAATCCCCACCGGAATTGAGAATTTGTGATGTCATGAAGAGGTGCAGACAGGTGTCAAACGTTCCAGTGACTTCTTCGACACAAGGATACAAAAGTTGAACAGCATATGAAAAAGTCTCATTGTGGGGGATATGTTGAAAATAGATAGCAATTGCTGTATCTGTCTCAATAAATATGTCCATGCAATTTCTGTAAATGGTCCCAGGAAAAATCACTTTCTGGACGTTTTGCGGTCGAGTGGCCAAAATTTGTATAAGCAATTTTTTGATGTTATTAACATGGTGGAAGAAAAATGTTAATTTTTTTATCTGCCCCATCAGAATGTTTGCTTGACCTCAAAAGTTCTAATTCAAGCTCTATGATGCCCCATTTCGATTATTGCAATTATTATTATTAAATTATCTTGCCCACAGACTATTATTATTATTATTTCGTTTCGTTTTAATTTCTATTTAAGGACATCCCTTCAAAAGAGATGTTTCATTGTCCTTTAATTGAAATCTTATGTTTATTAAAATACCTGTGAAAAATGAAGTTTTGTTTACTGCAGACTCAATAGTAATAATAATAATAATAATAATAATAATAAATAAAATAATAATAGTAATAATAATAATAAATGTATTTATTCCGGTGGTGTTAAGGCCTTGTCTTCCACGTCACCAGTCTCTATCTTACAAACTATGGATTATATGACAATTTTTCTGTCATGAAAAGTCATTGAAAAATTACATTTTTGTAGGAAAGAAAGTGAATCAAATGTTATTTACTGTTCCTTTCGATCCTCTATTGGACTATAATGCAATTTGCTTTATTTACTGTTACTGTTTGTATTTAAATGTTTTATCTGGTAAGATGGAATAGAAAGTCTTATGGCCTTAATACTGTCAGATAATAATAATAATAATAATAATAATAATAATAATAATAATAATATAGTTCGCTGTCGGCCTGGTTGGCGCAGTTGGTATAGCGCTGGCCTTTTTATGCCCGAGGTTGCGGGTTCGATACCGGGCAAGGTCGATGGCATTTAAGTGTGTTTAAATACGACAGGCTCATGTCAGTAGATTTACTGGCATGTAAAAGAACTCCTGCAGGACAAAATTCCGGCACACCGGCGACGCTGATATAATCTCTGCAGTTGCGAGCGTCGTTAAATAAAACAACATTCAACATTCTATTTCACTAACCATCAAGCTAGGCTCATTCGCAAACTCTCTGGCTACACTAAGCTTTGCTGCGTACCCAGATTTCGAGCAGGCAAACCCCCTCAATCCCTGGCCAGCCGGCTTTCCAGTCGGAATGTGGAATGTGGAATGATGACGAAATGGATGTAGATGACTAATATGGAGGAAAACGGAGAACCCCGAGAAAAACCCCAACTGCGATCTTGTCAGCCACAAGTGTTACTATGGATATTCCAATGAAAAAAATCCCAGACCTGACAGGGACTCGAACCCGGGCCACATGCGTGATAGGCCGGAGGTCTACCACTCAGCCACCGCAAGGTTCCACATTGGGGTTACTTGCATATGAAATTAATAAAATGCTATTGTGCGTACTTTCGCAGTTGTACAGGGTGTAACAGAATCTGACCGACAAATTTTGAAGACGCACAGAGGGGATAATTTTTTGTTTAGGAACATATACTCAGTGACACGTCATTCATGCGTTATGCGTCCTTTTCATTTCTGTTATACTGTTGTAGTTTGTTATTGGTCCGTGTGGTGCATCTTTAGTTCGTCTTTCGTCTTATCATACAACAAATCCAACACAATCTGTTATGCTTGACAGAGATGGATGATGAATGTTACGACGAATGTGTCAAAAAGTAATGGGACACATTGTACAAGGCATGTGAATTGTCAGAACATGCATCGAAATATAAATTAAATTAAATTTCTGTAAGAAAAGAATACCGGGAATCTGACTTTATAGATGCATAGCCCCTTAAGAATGTGTAGTCGAGCTTATGTTCCTTTAAAAAAAATCCCCTCTGTGTGACTTATCACCCCTCAAAGTTTGTCGGTTATGTCCTCTTACATCCTGTATATGAGACCCAATATCCGTTTAAATGAGAGAGTAAAAATCTGCATTAGATTCATTCCACATCTCTGTGATAGAACAACTGACTAATGAACTTGCAACTGTTGGTTTACCTAACATAATTATGTATGATTTTTCTCGTGAATAACCCGTGGCGAGGCCTGTCACATCAAACAGTTGCCTCCCCCGGCATTTGTTTCGGATTTTGTGATGTAAATTCGACGGGGAACTAATGTAAAGGTCACAAACCGCTGTCCATGTAATATAGTTTGATTGCGTGTCAAAGGTTTCGCATGACTAAATCACCGCGAGGTGAATATAGACAAACAGATGTGGACGTAATAATAATAATAATAATAATAGTCGACCTGGTTGGCGAGTTGGTATAGCGCTGGCCTCCTATGCCCAAGGTTGCGGGTTCGATCCCGGGCCAGGTCGATGGCATTTAAGTGTGCTTAAATGCGACAGGCTCATGTCACTAGATTTACTGGCATGTAAAAGAACTCCTGCGGGACAAAATTCCGGCACATCCGGCGACACTGATACAACCTCTGCAGTTGCGAGCGGCGTTAAGTAAAACATAACATTTAACATTTAATAACAATAATAATAATAATAATAATAATAATTACAGTAACAATAATAACAACAATAGTAACAATAATAATAATAATAACAATAACAGTGATAATATTAATAATAATAATGATAACAGTATCTTTTTTATTATTTCAGTAAATTATTTTACGACGTTTTATCAACATCTTAGGTTATTTAGCGTCTGAATGAGATGAAGGTGATAATGTCGGTGAAATGAATCCGGAGTCCAGCACCGAAAGTTATCCAGCATTTGCTCATATTGGGTTGAGGAAACACCCCGGAAAAAACCTCAACCAGGTAACTTGCCCCGACCAGGAATCGAACCCGGGCCACCTGGTTTCGCGGCCAGACACGCTAGCCGTTACTCCACAGGTGTGGACGATAATAGTAATGATAATAATGGTGATAATAATTATTATTTATTTATTCATTCATTCATTCATTCATTCATTCATTCATTCATTCATTCATCCATTCATTAATTCATTTATTTAACGTGCTGTACAACAGACAGTGGCCAATTACAGTTCAGCACAAAGAATATAAAAAAACATAATACAAAAGTAAATATTACATATATATATATATATATATATATATATACGATTACAGTTTATTACAATAATGACGATGAATGGATAAATAATGGACGACTTTAAAATACATAACTAAGAATACTATGAGGCAATGATAATTGAGTATAATTGCAAAAAGGATACATAAATGATAAATCGTTGCCAAGAGCAAACTAAGTCTATACATTGAAGGGATCGAATAATAATAATAATAATCAGCTAATGGCGACAGACTTTTACTATTACATGTAATATGCGATTTCTTAGAAGCAGGTGAAATCTAGCTGTACCTTTAGTCTGTTAACAGTAAAGAAATGCACCCTTCTTACCTGATACTTTTCGCTAGAAAGTCGTGTCAAAACAATTGCAGAAGAAGGTCTTGTCTGCGGTCTCTAATTTAACCAAGCTATCACATCTTTACCTCATGAAAATTCTTTATATCGATTGTGACAAGAAAATACACTTAGTTTCAGCTTCTGGTCCGAAGAGGATATTCTCAGCGAATTTTTTATATGGTGTACCAGTGCCTCCCTAATAGTTACATCTAAATTTAACTTAAATTTAAGGACAACAACTACATAGTCCATCGCTGTGGTGTAACGGTTAGCATGTTTGACTGTGAAACGAGCGGGTCCGTTCAAAATATTCCTTCTTTGATACCTTACAACTTTTATGTAAATAGTTTTCTTTATAAAATTAGAAATAAGAAAGTTAGCCTACAAGCATTGTTCCATACTTTTTACTCACCCTCTATTTTGTTTTTGATTTGATTATATGTTTTATCTTAATAATTCCTGTTTTCTAATTATTATATTATATTTATTTATTATATTTATTTATTTAATATTTTATTATTATTATTATTATTATTATTATTATTATTATTATTATTATTATTATTAATATTTATTTAATATTTAATATAATATTTATTATATTTTGTGATTATTATGTCTAGGACTTTGATCTTGAAAAAATGTCCTAAAACAATGCATTTATGACCTAAAAATCTTTAAAAAAATGCCCTTAAAATGCCCTAAAAATTGTTCTTACATAATTGGCTTAGTAGGAAAAGAGATTTTGTATTACTTAATATTTAGACTAGTAATTAAATTAAATTCTTCGAGTAGTACCAACATTTAAGTTTATCTAATGTTACATAATTTTTTTCTAAATGGTACACTTTAATTAATTGTTTTACCTGATGTAATTTCTATGTAGCTCACCACAAGGCCACTGTTACCCGGAATTAGCAGGTATAGAGGAGTCTATATTGAAGGGTTGGTTGGAGTGTACTACGTTAAAATGGCAATATTTGTGTAGGAAAACGATTAAAATATTATACAAAATAATGGGTGTTAGCCATCGGCGTAACTTGGTTGGTTAAGGCGCTTGCCTGCCGATCCGGAGTTGCACTCGGTCGCGGGTTTGACTCCCGCTTGGGCTGATTATCTGGTTGGGTTTTGTCCGATGTTTGTCCCAACTGTAAGACAAATGTCAGGTAATCTATGGCGAATCCTCGGCCTCATCTTGCCAAATATCATATCGCTATCACCAATTCCATCGACGCTAAATAATCTCGTAGTTGATACAGAGTCGTTAAATAACCAAGTAAAAAAAGAATGGGTATTAATGGACAAAATATGTAGACAAATATCAAAGGAAATAAACATTATTTTATATCAATAATGGGGATTTATGACCAAAATTAAATGAAAATGCCTCAAAAATGTCCGAATAAAACAAAAGATGCTCTTATAAGTTGGAACAGGCAAAAAATGCAAAAAAAAAAATGCCCTAACAAATATGTCTTAAAACACTCGGTTTATCATATAACATATAAATACTAGAGCAGCTATGTTTCTGGCTTACTAGCAAAAAGATGCAATTTCATCAAAATCCTAGCCCTAGTGATTATATTGAATTTTTTGTATTGTATTTCAGTACAAAAGAGTTACTTACAGGAACTGCTCCCAGCACGAGCTTACTCAAACGGGTGTACGTTATGTTTATTGTATGTAGGCTATTAATTTAGGAGTGAATCAGGACAGCACGTTTGCACATCTCCTTTTTATGTTAGGTTATGTTCTTTTCAAACTGAAATGACGAGTGAAGATTTTGTCACAGTTAAAATTACTCTAACCTAACCTAACCTAACATAAAAAGGAGCTTTGAAAGTACTTTATCTTATATTTCCAGTGTTCTTGAGCAGCTTGAAAAATATGTAAGAATTTAAAATAAACAATCTGGATATCCCTGCTTTGTTAAAAAAAACATATGCATATTAAACGGTTAGGTTAGGTTAGGTTAGGTTAGGTTAGGTTAGAGTAATTTTAACTGTGACAAAATCTTCACTCGTCATTTCAGTTTGAAAAGAACCTAACCTAACATAAAAAGGAGATGTGCAAACGTGCTGTCCTGATCCACTCCTATTAATTTTGTATTGTATGTAGCAATAAATACAATACAACACAGTACAATAATACAATTCGCTATTCTCTTAAGACAGGGAAACAGGGAGGCACGTGTCACTCCCAGATTTAGGTAGATTATTAATTCATGACTTAATCGAATAAGCAACCGCTGTGAAATGACCTGCTCTAACTCGGGCTATAAATCCATTCTATCCCTCTTACAGGTCTACGGAGTGAAGAGTCAATGACTAGACTCCGGATCTGACAGAAACCATCAAAAAGCCAATTGGCTAATACCGTTATGATGATTAAATAACTTGAGCTAACATATCGTCCCCAATAATTCCGTTTTGCCGATCGATGGAGTTGTAATAGAGCCAATTGGCTAGTCTACATCCATTGAATCAAGTCATTTTACCTAAGAGCCAACTGGCTAGTCTCTGAAATTGAGACATATCCTGCCTAAGGTTTCTCCGTGGTTTTCCTAAGGCGTTAAGATAAATGTCGGGATGAGCCCTAAAAGAAATGGGCCACGGACCTGCATTCACTTCCCCAGACATTGGTGACGGCTCAAAATTAATGATTATTCACATCGAACTCGGGCCCTAACAGAATTCAATCGTCCCCTTGTACAGATCAATGGAGTCATCAGAGAGCCAATTGGCAATTGCCGTTAAGATTAATCCCTACGCGTTCGAATCTTCAAACAGCCAAACAGGCTATTATCGTTTCGTGCCCAGACTCCTCCTCCTAGTTGATACCATCGCGTCTCTCCTCCGGATCAGGTCGCTGTACTTCTGCCCCTCCCCCCCGTATGTTGTAGCTAATCAGTTACGTCCATTTTCGGCTTACCCACTGGAAATTTCTAGCGCTCCTTCACTGGGGCGGCGAATCCCGAAGTGAGACAAGTGGCCAAGAGGCTTGGAGCTCACATATTCAGTTTTTCAAAGCCCCAACTCCCCCCTTGCAAGGACGTGTTTTCACGTACCTTTAAAGCTTCTCCTCCCACTTCCCCCTCATTCATTCATTCAATAAAATTCGCCCTCATTCCTGTGACCAGGGAAAGGGATTTGGAGTATTATAAAGAATGGTGAAACGTAGTATAGATATTCGTAGCTCAGTGACTGTCAAGCGAGCTGCGTCACGGCGCATGGAAGAGTACAGTCCACTTCATACAAACTTACACGCAACGTCTGTAAATATATTTCAGAATAAACAAATGGAATAGTTTAATGACATATAGTGACCTACATACATAATCTGCATTTCTTTTTGAACTACATGTTCTTTTCTTCGCAACGCACAAGACACCAATAAACAACATTACAAATATACATAGTTAAATATGAACCTCTGCATCTTCGCGTGTCAGTGGACATATTGATGTTGATAGACAGTTGTCTTCTATATGGAACTCGCCTCTGAATATGTAGATCCAAACGAAAAGGCATTTTCAATTAATGCTATGCCTTGTTATAATAAATTGTAAATATTATTTTCAAATTTTCAAAATACAACTTTGCTCTGTTGCAAGGAAGGAAATTTTGTAACATGGAAAAACTCCGCTCTCCATCTGCAGAGACAATTAGAGAGTACTTGAAACAAGATAGGTCAATTAAATTCACATGTTGAATGACGTCATTGGGAAACGTCTTTGTTAGTACATCTGAAATCCGATTAAGAATATCGTATCCATCATTTTTAATCAAAACTTTGTTCATTTTTTCACCAACACGTTTTCCTATTTCACCTTTTACTGCACTCAGTTTATTTATAATAGTCCTCATAATATCTATTTGCTCAACTAGTTCTACTCCTGACTTTCCTAATTGAATAATGGCATAAATATACAAAATTTGACTTAATATCCTGACTTCTTTCTCGATTGTTTCATCATTTAGCAGTTCCTGGCGTATTTGAATCGCAGCCGCGTCATCGGTATCGAAAGACTGGACCACTTTCTTCACAGATTGGAGGTGACGTGCGTAATAATTGCAAGCTTCTAATCATGACCCCCATCTCGTAGGAACTGGACATGGGGGAAGGGACAATTTAGGGAATTGTTTCCTGAATTTTGATACTTGATCTGGAGGTTTTACAAATATAGTCTTTCAATACTGTATTGTTAGTTGGTTTCACTTTCGGCATTGTACCTGCACTTTACTACTCTGAACTGCAAACCTGCACGTTGAAGTTCTTATGCGACAACTGTCCCGTTCACCTGTTGTTGACGTGTGGAGACCTGCGAGTATGTCATGGAGGGGAGGACTTGGTATAAAGGGTTGTAAACAAATGACTGTGTAGAAGCCAATACTAGCTTTTACTACTCCAAATTCCGTTCCCTACTTATGACCGATGCAGAAAGCAACAATAATTTCGTTTACAGTACTTTAGTCCTCTTGCACCAAATGCTACGGCAAGCGTTACACGTAGATTATAATCCGTGGGAATCCCCGGATCTACCGCTGTCGCACACGTCTTCGCAAGGCAATAAGATGTTATAGATGGCACGAACATTTGCATGATTGCGAGCGCCGTTGTGTGTGAAGCGTGAGTTACAGTGTCGGCGTTCCCGCAGCCTCACCTTCCCGGGGTTTAAACCTCAGAATATTTTGAATCCGCGAGAATTATTAACGAGTTATAAAGTCGTGCGTACACGCGAATCCACTCTCAGACCAGTTGCTAAATTTCAGATTCGTCCGTGTGGTGAGATCATTTTGTATGCATATTAATTCTAACGGAACTCAACGCGTGGAAACAGTTTCCTAAACTCCTCTTAAAAATTAATATCTTCATTAAGGGCGTACGTGTGACTTTTGAAATATGCATAAAGTCACCTTTAGAAAATGCTTGGAATTGTAAGCTGCCTTCATTACCAAAGCAGCTTCGCTTGGTCAACACGGAGGCGGAAGAAAAGAAATCCAATCTGTTGGTTCTGCAGTAATGTGCAAGACTTTAGGGAAAGTAGGGGCTACAAAAAATTGTATGATGAGAACATGGCAATGACTACACATCCAGGATATGAACAAGCCAGACAAAAGCTGCAGCGTTCAGGGAAGTGAAAGCAGAATCAGTATTATTCTTGAAGAGGAGATCTTCTTCTTCTTCTTCTTCTTCTTCTTCTTCTTAATAGATAATAGTCTGTATTTCAAGACTGCTCGAGGGATCCTTATTCTAGGCCAGTGATGTCAATTGATGCCCATAGGAGCAAGCGCGCGCTTTAGAGCCCAGGAGAGCCTGAGCGCTTCACAGCGGAAAGGAAAGAGACAGACGAAAGAGGTAGTATATGCCGCTTGGTCGAGCTATATAGCCTACAGGGATGGCCAGCACTGATTCAATGGATAAAGGGAAGAAAACTTATTAAAACTGTATCCATGTTAATTTTTAGATTTGTCTGAGAAGTATAAGTGCATTATAAGAATGTAGGCCTAAGTTTTAATTTTAATGTTCATTTTTCACAAGTTTGCTTTTTTATTCAAAAGGAATATTTTCTCAACTTTTTTACAGAAAAGTGAAATTTTCAGATATGTTTATTTAGTAGCCTTACAGGTATTAAAACAATGTTTTCGCAAATCTAATATATCGTAAATACGTGTTACTGAAGATAGTGTATTAAAATGTTTGAAAATATTCGCGTGGAAAATGTTTGTAAGGAAATGAATTAACAAAGCAAATACTGTTACATCACAAACAAAATACATGTGCCTATGTGTTGGTGAAACGTCAGCTCTATGGCTTCAGCAGATTTCGAGATAATTTAATATTCTGATAAGAGAAAGTTGCGCACCAATATCACCTAGTCCACACCTGTGGAGTAACGGTCAGCGCGTCTGGCTGCGAAACCCGGTCGGGACAAGTTACCTGGTTGAGGTTTTTTCCGGGTTTTCGCTCAACCCAATATGAGCAAATGCTGGGTAACTTTCGGTGCTGGACCCCGGACTCATTTCACCGGCATTATCACCTTCATTTCATTCATACGCTAAATAACCTAGATGTTGATACAGCGTCGTAAAATAACCAAATAAAAAAATAAAATAAATAAATATCACCTAAAAGCATAATGCGATAAGAGTTTTATTATGTAATATTAGTTACAGTTAAAACATATACCTAGGCAACTTTGCTTTGTACTATAATATTGTTTTGATTACTTTTGTAAGGCTAAAGATACCATCAATATCAATTTCAACTTATCATTTCATATTCAGTGTCTTTCTTTGGGATAACACTTTCTTTATGAATGATGTGTTTAATTCACTTAGTACAGTATAGTTGTAGTTATTATGGAATTTGTGTGAATATTCCTTCTTTACTCTTTATTATGTTATTAACGTTTAAAACACAATTGCAATATTAGCCTAAGAAATAGGTGTTTTACAGACAATATAGAAAATAACAAACAGAAAGAAGGCATATAAAAATAACGACATACAATTTCACGTTCCGTTTTCTTTATCCAACAGACTGCTTATTCCTCCTAGCATACCTAGCGATTAATGCCCGCGCACGACGTCGTCAGAAAAATGCGCTTGCTTTGACATCACTGTTCTAGGCATACGCTTGACATGACGATGCCAGTTATCTTGGTATCAGTATATACACTGGAGTACAGATTCCATTCTGAGCTCTTGCAGGATGTCTTTATTTCTTTCGTGGTCCCATTTGGTATAGCCGGCTTTTCGGCGCATGAACTTCATTTCACTAGTACTAATTCTATTTTCATCTTCTTTCTTAAGGTTATGGATCTGTGAAATTTCTGACATAAATTTTTACACCAATTAATCTGAAACTTTTACCGCATATTTCCTACAATGTGGATATGGAATACATAAATGTTCATTTTGATAGTCCAATTAGTTTACTTATAATTGTTTGTTGCTTTTTTCATACTGTATTATAGTTGTCCCCATTTTCAAAGTTTACATATTTTTTTTAAATTTATATTTAATTTATTCCTGATGGATGTATGTAAAATATGATACATGCTTTTCTTATTCTTTCAATTAATTGTTGAGAAAACAAATATTTACCCTTTCAGTTGTTAATTTTTCAGTTTTTTAAAACTTATCACATCCTCAACATATGGTGATTTGAATACTTTCAACAGCAGAATAAAACAGGTCAGGTTACTTCACATGCTTTTGTGGATTTTCGTGCAAAATTTCACTGAGATTGCAGAAAAACTGCATTCATTAGAGCGTTTTGAATGTTACAAAATGTTGAAAATTTGAAAATTGAGAAAACTAGTATCAAAGTACAGCATATATAAAATATATCGTATAGCCTATTATCGATATCCTTCCTTCCTATACAGGTCTACCACACACAATTTTCTCCTACATAACAGCTCAAAATATGAACTGAATGAAAAGTAAAATTAGTTAGAATGGAGAACAAAGTCTGTCAGAATGACAGCTGAGTGTCAATTTAAGGGTTAGGTACAGCTTACAGCAGTAAAATTTTTGGAAATATTCAACATTTTTTCCTCCATTACTGTATCTTGTACAATAATGAAAATTGGTATGTATAAAACACTGAGGATCGAACCCGGGTCCACAGGATCATGAATCCAGCGCTCTAGTCACTACATCACCTTGGCGGCACAATCTTAAACATTGCAGAGATGATATTGATGGTTATGGGGGAGGGGGAAACTTCTTGTGTATGAAAATAAAATTTGTTGTTTTCGTATAAAGTGTATCCCCGTTTTTCTCTTGCAGATGTGTAAGATTCTTTTCTGCTCGTAAATCGTAACATTAATTCGCATGAACGCGCCTCGCTGGCCGGAGGCGTACGTCACACAACTGCTCAAGTGCGATAACATACAGCGGAGCGCTTGCAAGCTGCCGCTGCTCAAGGTGCGAGAGACGTCTGCAAAGAAAACAAGCGGCCCTGCTTACTGGCAGATTATTCGTCACAATAGAAGTACACGCACCTAGAAGCTGATGGAGTTCATTTTGGAAAGAAAACACTCAACCACCCATAAGAAAAGATAATTAATCTTGTTAAATCCCTTCAATTCTTCTTGTCTACCCTTCTCCAGTCTTTGCCAAGCTTGTAGTTATTGTGAGAGATAATTGAAATTCCGGTATCTGGGGATATGCATATTTATGTTACCCCGGCCCTTCCGTGATGGACGGAAAGTCCTTCGGAAAATTTCTATTTTGCTTCGCTGTAATTTCTCTTTTCATCCCTGAATTTTTCTTAATTTAATAAGGCCTCCAGATTGGTGGAGTCCGATTTGGTACAAGAAAGGACAAAATAAATATACTTTGGGCA
This sequence comes from Periplaneta americana, assembly GCA_025594305.2. Classification (NCBI taxonomy): domain Eukaryota; kingdom Metazoa; phylum Arthropoda; class Insecta; order Blattodea; family Blattidae; genus Periplaneta; species Periplaneta americana. The sequence continues at coordinate 25,431,212 of JAJSOF020000025.1, read as the reverse complement.
TTTTTTCTTCAACAAAATAACTTAAATTTTACTCATAATGGCTAAACTAATGTTGGTGTTCAGATACCCTGAAGTAAAATTTTGTCAATTTTGCTGGGAAGAAAAAAAAAAATATTTTCTTTTTTAACATTAAAAAAATTGTGAATGGTTCAGAGAATTTCTCCACAAATTTTTATACAGATAGGCCCCTTCTATCAGCTGTTTCAACTCATTTCTTAAAGTTTGCACTCTGCTGCCCCTTTAACTTTTAAACTCAATTCTCTCCAATTGTATTTTTCTTAAATGGAATTGAATTTAACTGAGGGGGGCACGGATGGCCCAGCACTGCGACCTGTTGAGATCTATTGCGCTAACCATCGCTATGGAATGAGTTGCGTGCCATAGATCCCCTACGCGCACCAACCCAACCACATGACTCCCTGACGACCGGCACCTACAGCCAACAGAAATCCATATCCTGCTTCTACAACTTCCCCTGTCCCGTCCGAGGCGAAACTCCTCCCCCGAGTAGGTCTGCCTCGGTTGCTCAGCCAACGTCGCTTAGCTACATTCCACGGAGGCCGGTCGAGAGAGCCAGTAGTTCTGAAAAATCAGAAAGGGGAAAGGAAGTGGCGGAGATGAGTGGGGTTCCAATCGCCTGATAAATTTACCTGATAATCATCCATAGGCGTGAGGGAAAACCCCCGAAAAAACCTCACCCAGCCAACTCGTCCTGACCGAGAATCGAACCCGGGATCGCTGGGTGCTGGGTTTGGAGTTAGACTCGCTAACCCCTCAGCCACAACGGTGGCAATTTATCTTACATAATTATTGCTTTACTAAGAATGCTACTCATTCTTGAAATGTATTATGTGCGTGATTTTTTTAGGTCTTTTTAAAGTTTTAATTAACAATAGTTCCTGTACGAATTTTCCTTATACCTCAAGATTTTTAGGGATTTTTTTTTTTTTTGCTAGGCATCACAATTTTTAACTATACAAATATTTTTTAGCTCTTCAATAATGGGAAAAAAAATAATTAAAAAGTATTTCATGAAATCTGAAATACATGTGGAGGAAATTTCAGGTTATAGGAGCAATTATTTTTTCAAATAAAATTTAAATTTACAAAATTTTGATAACTGATATAATTCTGCGCCAAATGAGATGAAACACTGTATAGAAGCTATGTACACGCAATATGATATGCGTACAAATTTTCAGAGATCTAGCTCAAACGGTTAAGAACATTAAAGTTTTACCTCAATATATTCTTGAAGTGTAACTTGTTCCGCTGGAAACATGTGTAAAGAATCCTAAGAAGTAATTCAATATAATCATTAATAACATTGAAACGAACATAAAATATACCACAGTCTAGTAGGCTATATACAGTCACGAAGCCCAATACATAGTAAATATGCATCCATAGATAGTTGCTAACCACTAGGATCGCTAATATCGCCTCATTACAGACAATCCGAAATAGTACCGGCACAGTCTATTGTTCTTAGCACCCTCACAACTCAAGCTTCGTGACTGTGTATACTAGACTGTGATATTACCTTTCTTAACACTTTTTGCCCTTAATAGTATTTTGAATTCGTTGTAGTAATGTATTTTTAATTAATTTCATACAACATAAGTTTATGTACTTACTTATTAAAATCCAATTGGGATAATATTTGAATAGTAGGATCGGTTGTGATATAATTATTGTCCATTTTTGATGGAAACAGTTCGCCATAATTACAAAAACAATCGGGGTAAATTTAATTTTTGTTATCAATTTGCAGATTGTAAAGTTTTCCTGTGAATTTCATTAGGAAAATTGCACTAGTAATTCGGTATTGAACTTTTTCATACACATTATATGCAGAGATTTTTTTTAAGAATTAAGGGTGTACCTATTACATAATGTATATTTATCAATATATAATATAATTATATAGGGACCAATGCATACTTATTATACAGTATAGGGGCTTTGGATACTACCAACTTCACTATTGAAAAAGTGGAAGGAGAATAAAATTAATGAATGATTAAATTGACGAAATTTAACAAAGCGAGCTATTATAAATTTATTAATTTGTCCTATAGAATAATATCTGTAACATTGAGAATTAATATTTGAAGAGGAAAATTCGCTCCGGCGCCGGGAATCATAGCTGCAGTGCATATGTCTGTACAGATTACTGTGCACTTAACTGCGGAATCCCGGCCAAACAAGTCACTCAACTGAGTGCGCTCCTAATTTAATGGCAGCTGACATTGGACATATACGTCAATATATATATGCCTAACTTGGAGTCAGGCCACAAAGAGAAACAATGAAGGAGGAGGGTTCGGGCCGGTGCTGTGGATTGAATTCGGCGTAGCTCAGTGGTCAGAGCGCTTGGTACGTAGAACCAAGGATCCGGGTTCGATCCCCGGCGCCGGAGCGAATTTTTCTCTTCAAATATTAAAAGCGAGTTAATTCAGGAAGTTCTTTCAACTATCCAGGTATTACTTTTTTAATGTATTGTAGACCTGCTTTCATTTGTTCCTGTTCAAATACGCTATTATAAATGCAACTTATGACAGCCTTCGAAATTCTACATACGGCCAGCTTAGAAATGTTTTAAATTTAAATTATGTTTTCTTTAACGACGCTCGCAGCTGCCGAGGTTATATCAGCGTCGCCGGCGTGCTGGAATTTTATCCACAGGAGTTCTTTAACATGCCAGTAAATCTATTGACATGAGCCTGTCACATTTAAGCACATTTAAATGCCATGGACCTAGGCCGGGATCGAACCCGCAACCGCGGGAACAGAAGGCCAGGACTCTACCGATTACGCCACCCAGGCCGACTAGAAATGTTTTCTAAAACAAATTTATTCATTCGCTAAAAAAAATGCGTAGTTTTTTTTTTATAATTTTCGTAAATTTTATAGTTTGTAGAGTTTTCCTGTAAAGTTCATTAAGAAAATTGATTTAGTAGTAGTAGTAGTAGTAGCAGCAGCAGCAGTTTATTTCTATTGGCAGAGTTAAGGCCATAAAGCCTTAAACAATCAATATTGATCATTCTGATACACACATTATATGCAAGGATTTTTTTTGAGTAAATCAGTTCCTATTATAATACCGGTATCTGTTTATTAGTTAATATATTACTTCAGCATTTAAATGCACAGAGCTTTTTGGGGATTAACAATGGATCTTCGTCCTGAATGTTTGCGTTTGAAATGTGAATGAACGCCCATTAAGTGCCGTTATTAAATACGCACAAAGCGTATCTTTAATTGACAAGTGAAACAGTGCAACTATCCTGGGACAAGTAACGCATACGCATTTTATTTGTTTATTTATTGTTAAAACTCGCTGATGTGCCGAATTTTCCATATCCAACAATCCTGACAAAAGCAAAAATAAATTAATACTGTAATTACGTCTTCTATTATTTATTGTTTTTGCGTTGTAGCCAGCAGTTTCGTTTCACTCTGGGGCTTCAAATTTAGGCCGACGTTGCGTGCTCGCCATGTCGAATTGTTCGCTAGTCACTAATGCTTAATAAAAACGTTTTGCGGAAATCAATATTTTTATCATCGGAAATTTGCCATATAATTGTGAAAGTGTCAACATTTCACTGATAAAAACGGTGATTTCTCTTATCACTACTTACAGTGTCATATTACTGAAAAAACATAAAAAAACTCAAAAAAGGTTTCAGTATATATGACGTAAAACAACACCGAAAATAAATACGATAAATGTGGTTGTTTTTCAGGAAATAGTTTCTCAGATCTGAACTCTTTGTTAGTCACACGCACGGGTGTATTTAGTGGAGATTCCAAGCATCGTGAAATTATGCATCGAAAATCCAAGTTCAATTTCAATCATCTATCTATCTATCTATCTATCTATCTATCTATCTATCTATCTATCTATCTATCTATCTATCTATCTATCTATCTATCTATCTATCTATCTATCTATCTATCTATCTATCTATCTATCTATCTATCTATCTATCTATCTATCTGTCTATCTGTCTATCTGTCTATCTGTCTGTCTGTCTATCTGTCTGTCTCTGTCTCTCTGTCTCTCTGTCTCTCTGCCTGCCTGCCTGCCTGCCTGCCTGCCTATCTATCTATCTATCTATCTATCTATCTATCTATCTATCTATCTATCTATCTATCTATCTATCTATCTATCTATCTATCTATCTATCTATCTATCTATCTATCTATCTATCTATCTATCTATCTATCTATCTATCTATCTATCTATCTATCTATCTATCTATCTACCTACCTACCTACCTACCTACCTATCTATCTATCTATCTATCTATCTATCTATCTATCTATCTATCTATCTATCTATCTATCTATCTATCTATCTATCTATCTATCTATCTATCTATATCTATCTATCTATCTATCTATCTATCTATTTTATTTATATCAGATCTCCTATCAAATTGATGTATATCATCTATCTTTGAAATACTATTTCACTGCAAAGAAATGAGATAGAAATACGATTTTTTCGGTTTATGATTAAGAAGGCAGTGAAAAGCATGGAAACATGTTCATCTGTTTATAAAAAAACATGGTGGTGCAATTATCGTTCGATGAACGTAAGTGGATACTGAAATGTTATTGGAAAGTGGAGAATGTTGTTGAGGTTCAACGACGTTGGAGGGTAGAAGGTGGAACACAACCACCAACACGGTTAACTATCACCATCATGTTCTCGTGAGATTGGTATCAGGAAATCCAATGTTCATCGAATTTTGCGAGCTCAAAAATGGAAGCCTTACATTCGGAGACTTGTCCACGCACTAAATGAGAACGACCCAGAGATGGATAGGACGAAGAGGAAGTGCTGCGGAGTTCCCGCCACGATCTCCGGATTTCACCCCTCCAGACTTCTACCTATGGGGAGCTTTAAAGGACACAGTGTACACCAAAAAACTACAAACACTGGGGGAACTGAGAGTTCAGATTGAACATGCCTATAATGATATTCCATTAGCAACAATCCCGTAGTATGTCGCTCTGTTGTACGTCGAGGAGTGTACTGTGGCGGAAGGGGACCATTTTGAACATGTACGGGCTTAAGGAATACAAAACCGCAAAAATCGTGTTTTACTCTCATCTCGTTGCTGAGAAATAGTGTTTCAAAATGTGTATACATCAATTTGCGACACTCTGTACATACTGTAGTCCCTTTAAATCATAGGCCTACGTCATAACGCAATTGTCTGTAGTTTTTACTGTTGGGCATGCTTCTTGCTGTTGTATTGTCTATTATTTCGTAATAATTGGGGCCTGATCCGGCATTCGCCTTTATTTAAGTGAAAATTAGTTATATTCAGTCGAAGAAAACCACTAAAAAAATCTCGACTACATAGGTCTACACCGAGGATGTTATGTTTTATTTAACGACGCTCGCAACTGCAGAGGTTATATCAGCGTCGCCGGATGTGCCGGAATTTTGTCCCGCAGGAGTTCTTTTACATGCCAGTAAATCTACTGACATGAGCCTGTCGCATTTAAGCACACTTAAATGCCATCGACCTGGCCCGGGATCGAACCCGCAACCTTGGGCATAGAAGGCCAGCGCTATACCAACTCGCCAACCAGGTCGGACACCGAGGTTCGAACCCGAGAACTCCTGAATGCGAGTCCAGTGTATTCATCTCTTTCTAGGCCTACAATGAAAAATGGCTATGAATTCTGTTGATTACAAGAAAGATGACTTGGATTTATTGTCTGATTAAATTAGTGGATTGTAATAGTAATATGCGTTACAAGAGCGGTATGTTGAAGTTTTCATGTTCGAGGAAAAGTTTGAAAAAGCGAAACGTAGTTGAGCTTTTTTAATTTCCGAGAATTGAAAGAAAACATATCGCTCGTGAATCGTATATTATTTTGTGCGAAGATCGTTTATTACATACCTGAAAGAGGAATTTCTAATTAGTTGCAAAGAAATCTCCATCTTGGTTTGTGTTCAATGACGGCAATTTTGGAAAACAAAAATATGTCTTCAACATTGTTGCTTTAAAATGTTTTCTGTGTTTACTATAGTCCAGAAGGCCGTGATATACGTCTGTTTTTTTTTTCCCCTCAGTCTATGGAATCTTGTTGATTTTTTCACGGCGTCCTTAATGTTACTTGCATCACGAAATGCAGTAACTTTAGTGGAGTTGTAGAGTTTACTTAATTTTTGCAAATATTTAAAAACAATAATTAACAGTACAATTTAGGTGAAATTGCAGTGGTAAGTTTCAATTTATAATTATTACTATATTGAACGTCTCTAAAAATAATATGTTAAAAGCCTAAAGCAGTAAAATCAATATGTCACTTAAGCGGTAAGAAGAGGGAAATTGTTATGTGTGTTAGGTTGGCGGAAACCAACCCGCGGAAAGTCTAAAATTCCACATTCAGTATTCCCAACCGATAAATAAATAGATAAATAAATAAATAGATAAATAAATATATATATAGATAAATAAATAAACAGATAACTAGATAAATAGATAATAAATAAATAGATAGATAGATAAATAAATATATACATAGATAAATAAATAGATAGATAAATAAATAAATAGATAAATGGGTAGATAAAAATAAATAAATAAATAAATAAATAAATAAATAAATAGCGAGAGAAAGAGAGAGAAAAAAAAACTCATCCGGCCTTAATTAAGGATGACCACGAGGATAAATAAATATATAGATAAATAAATATATATAGATAAATAAATAAATAGATAATTAAATAAATAGATAAATAAATATATATAAAATAAATAAATAATAAATAAATAAGTAAATAAGTAAATAAGTAAATAACGGTTTATTTAACGACGCTCGGAGATGCCAAGGTTATATCGGTGTAGCCGGTGGACCAGAATTTTGTCTCATAGGAGTTCTTTTACATGCCAGTAAAATCTACTGATATGAGCCTGTCGCATTTAAGCACACAAGCCGGGATCGAACCCGCAACCTCGAGCACAGAAGGCCAGCGCTATACCGACTACGCTACCCAGGCCGTTGTGACATACGATGATGCATTGTTTCTCAAACTAGAATCATGTCCATTCACCTCGGTTGAACCTGTTCTCAGCGCCTTGGTATTTATGAAGCTAAGAACCGCTTCGGAGTGGAGCACAAAGGGCCGGCCGCCACTTTTATCGCTCTAACTTCAAGTCGTGCTGCGGAAGGAAAACAGATTAAATTGCGATACAATAGCTGCGTTCTTCGTGTTTTTACAACGTGCCGACGAATCTTAATTTCTCTGTGAATAAAGCTGGAATTTAGCTGTAAAAATAAACTTTCCGAAGAACAAAGAGTCAGGAAATCTTAATAAAAATATCAAAGTACTGTTGTCTTTAGAGAGCAGTCTTCTTCTTTCACTCTTCCACTCACAATAAACTAAACTACAATGTCTTTATTAGTTTCATTACGGTACTGTCACAGTCTACTATATACAGTCGCGAAGCTCAATATGTAGTAAAAATGCAAACATGGGTAGTTGCCCAACACTAGGATCGCTACTATCGCCTCATCATCGCAGATCTCTCTCCTAGCAGACGACAAAATATGTTACACTTTCGTTGTCGTGTTCTTTTGGAAAAATTAACACTTTCCTTCCATTATTGAAATATTAAATGCATAAAGTTAATTTATTATTTTAATGAAGTATATTAAATTCCACCATAAACTCGAAGATATCTGCAAGAAATAAGTTAATATAATTTTTGTTTTTGCAAAACGAACTGAAATTTACTATAATGGCTTCACTCATTCAAGATTATAGCGATAATTAACTATGAAACCAATAAATATTAATTTGCATTTTCCTTTACAACAATAATAATAATGGAAATATGAATTAATGGAGTAACTTACGTGTACCGGTACTTGTAGTGTAGGCTTACGTAGTTAACAATGTGGATGAGGTTAAGCAATAATAATCACACTAGACTTGGAAATAAAACGTGATCAATAAATTTTATTGTAACAGACTTTTTCTACGTCTCTAGTAAAGTGACAAATAAAAATAACAACAAAATTAACAGCTATAATTAAAAACATATCCTTTGAAAAAAAAAGTAGGCCTAAGCAATAATAATCCCACCAGAACTGAAAATAAAACGTGATCAATAAATTTTATTGTAACAGACTTTTTCTACGTCTCTAGTAAAGTGACAAATAAAAATAACAACAAAATTAACAGCTATAATTAAAAACATATCCTTTGAAAAAAAAAAAGTAGGCCTAAGCAATAATAATCCCACCAGAACTGAAAATAAAACGTGATCAATAAATTTCATTAAAACAAACTTAATTTTTCTACGTCTCTAGTAAAATATAATTATTCCGATTATTGTATTTTAGCCCTTAACATTTTCATTACAACCAATAACGAACATTTCACAAGCATCAATGTGAAATACGCAACGAGCTAGCACTCGATGGAAATACGACACAGTCCAAAGTCGACCGTGGACAGTCAATTGTTCCTAGTTGCTAACCGCTTGGAGCGCTTTATCACGAGATTTGCAAAAAATCACCTCAAGCTTCGCGACTGTTTATAGTAGACTGTGGTACTGTTTTTGCAATACTTAGGCTAGTATCCTACAAGGAAAGCAAGTGAATTCCACAGGAACTGCACAGCAACTAATCCATACACCTCCTTTTTTTCCATATCAATAACAAATGAATTTGAGTAATTGATTAATTAGTGGACTTATTCGTGTTAATTATGTAAAAAGTGGAGTCAAATAGTGTGCGTGTGTACTGAAATTGATCTGTGTGTTGAGAATTTGATCAGGGTGTGTTTTAGTGTGTTTGTATATTTCGTATTTGACTCCACTTTTCAACACCTTTCAACAATCAAACGCACCCACATAACAGGCAGAGAAGTTCGAGATGACGCCGAGATCTAGTAGGCTCTGAGGATGGTGTGATGAAGCACCGAAACAGCTGTAAGCCGCACAAACTTACATAATTAACACGAGTAAGTCCGCTAGTTGATCAATTACTTATATTCAAGTGTTAAAAGTAGTGTACGCAAGATTCAAGATGAAATGAATTTGCCTCGTTTACTGCGCAGAATTATTTTATATAAATATATATCTGTACTAATAATAAATCTGTAGCCAACATTTTTCTGGTAATTTTCGATTTTCCAAAAATAGTAGCCACGAGTGGGGCTACTACCGTCATTGACTTCTAGCAGAATGTGGTGCCCACAAGTGGCGTGGTAACACGTTAAAGTGCGGAGTGTCCAACATGCCCGACTGTCCAACAGACCCTAGTTTACCCTATGTCTGTCTGTCTGTCAGGATGTTTGTTACCTTTTCACGCGATAATGGCTGAACCGATTTATATGAAAATTGGAATATAAATTAAGTTCGTTGTAACTTAGATTTTAGGCTATATGGCATTCAAAATACTTTATTTAAAAGGGGGGTTATAAGGGGGCTTGAATTAAATAAATCGAAATATCTCCCTTATTATTGATTTTTGTGAAAAATGTTACATAACAAAAGTTTCTTTAAAAATGATTTCCGATACGTTTCATTCCAAGCAAAATTTTTATGGGACCAAATTGCACCAAAAACGGATGTTCTCTGAATCAAATGATCATATTTTAATTATTTGCATGTAATAACAATTAAGAAACATATTAAAGTAATTATCATTGCACTAAATGAGTGGTCTCTGGAGCAAAATGATCGCATTTTAATTATTTAAATACAATTTAAATTAAGTGACATATTAAACGATTTATCCTTCTATCGAACACGAATGTTCCCTGGACCAGATGTCGTATTTTAATTATGTAATTACTTTATATTTATTTCTAACAAGTGCAGCGGAGCGCACGGGTACAGCTGGTTTATAATAAAATTGATACTTTTTTGTTAATACAATATGAAACGATGATACGACTTATTTTAGTTCCTTCTTGGAGAATGGTATTATTCTTCACGGTACAAAAGAACGGTCTAGTTATTAAAATCTTTGTTTTCCGATTCGTAGGCTGTATAAATTTTAATTAAATTAGTCTTGGACGTAGTTGTGAGTCTTTTCATAAATAAAATTATTCATTTCACATCAAAAGTAACAAGATTATGTATTGTATGTGAAATGCTTCTGAAGAAAGAGTCATAGATCAAACTTGTAGTTTATAGTCTTCATTCTATTAGAGAGACGTCTAAAAATTATGATCGTTTATTTCCAAAGAATATTCTTGTGAAGTCCCCAACGATATCAATATGCAGAATGCCTGCCCACACAATTCCAAACATCCCCACTCCATTCTATAAGTCATGTACTGTACGTGACTTCCGTTATGCGATTGTTTTTGGAACCTTGGCGCCGTTAAGGATGTTACTTGTACACTGTAACAAAATTAATCATCCTGTACGTTTGATAGCATAAGAATTAAAAGAAATCATCCGATGCAAGCTGTTCTTGTACGGCATATTACGTTCTCGCAGTTGGAAATACTATTTTCTCTCCCCTCCCTCCACACTATCTTAATATTCAACGCGTGTACGCGAAATGGTCAGGTATTAACATTCTACTGAATGCACAAGGACATTCGGTTGTGCTGGTAGCAAGACTGGGTCCGAAAACAATAGATTAATGGCCGGTTTTTCCAAGTATTGTTAGAAAATTTAACGACTGTTAAACTCTAAATAGTTTGTTAATTAATAAATTGTATGTTTTCAACACCAGTTTGGTTTAACAGTTTGTTAATTTTAAATGTATGATTTCGAGCAGTTAACTCGTTTAACAGTTAGTTAAATATGGCCGATGTCTCCACAGCTGTTCGAACAGAAGTTGCGAAAGTAATATTTTGTGTCTCTCTGTAGGGAATGTTTAGCATATGACTGGTAATATAACATTTAAAAAATACTTTGGATTGTTTAAATACATCAGTGTTATTTTATTTCTTTCGTATTTCGTATCCATAATAGCAATGAGGAAATATAATCTTACTTTGTAATTATTATTCAGCACGTTACCTACAACTTTCATTTGTCAACTATTTGTTTATGGAGCGTGGCCTACTATAACAGGTTGCCATTTTATGCAAGTTTCATGACTCACTCTATAATATAGAATTTAAAGATTAATTTTAGCCAATCAAAATTGTCTTACATGTGTAGAATCATTACCAACTGCTGTTGAGTAGTTAAAATAGTGCTAACAGACTTTATAGTTAAGTGTTGGTTATCTTAAAATTATGTTGAACAAATGGAAAATACATTAACAAAGCGTTAAAAATAAACAGACTGTTAATTTAACATTCGTTAAGCAAAATTAAATATTACTTGGACAAACTGGCCATAAGTCTTAAGTACGAAAAGGCTAAAAGTGGCGTTTTCTATATGATTAAAAAAATCCTTATTATTTTATGTAATTGCTTAGTTACCATATTTATTCGCGTATTTCTCCCATTTCCTCAAAATTTGGAAACCAAATAGCATGGGAAATTAAGTTATAACTACAAAATACTGCGAAAAAAATTGGTTATAAAATTACATGAAGCAATCCTCAGAAGTTAAGTATTCAGGCATTACAATCGACCAACACTTACGATGGAATAAACATATTACATATTTATGCAATAGATTACGTAAAACAAATTATATCTTTGTTATACTTCGGTCATATTTACCAGTTAATATTTAACGTCTCATTTATTTAGCTTTATTTCGACCCATTCTGCAATATGGAATTTTAGGATGGGGAAATGCTTTTAATTCTAATCTCACTCCACTAATACTTATTCAGAAAAGAATAATTGAAATACCCCTTAATAAACCAATTGATTACTCATCCGAGCTTTTTTTCACTGATTTTAATGTTTTGAAAATGAAACAGATTTATTATATAGCCTTATTAAACTTCATACATAAAAATTGTAATAAATTCAAATTGTATCATCATAAATATGGAACTAAAAGATCCGATTTTATACGACTAGAGGAACCAAAGTGTTTCACGAGCACAGCTCTTAGCCATGGTACCTACTTTGGTCCAAGGTTATATGATAAAATAATTGAAAAATACCCAAATTTGGAAAATTTTAGTATCAGAAATTTAAAAAAATATCGTTAGGAATTTAATTGTTAAAGAATATATGACCCATTCAGAGCAGAAGTCCAAAATTGGGTAATGAGGCTTAAAGTAAAAATTCTGTGGAATACAGCGCAAAGTAGCAATTAATATGGCCTTCTTGCTATCCACTGACTACTAATAGTTATACTATTTATTTATGTATTTATTTATTTATCTATTTATTTATTTATTTATTTATTTATTTATTTATTTATCTATTTATTTTTTATTTATTTGTCTATTTATTTATATATCTATATATATTTATTTATCCATATATTTATTTATCTATTTATTTATTTATCTATTTATTTATTTACTTATTTTGTATGTTACGAATATGAGCGATGCTTTACAATGTTTCCTATTATATAACAACAATGAGCTATTAATCTAATGTCATCAATTTCAGGAGTTATTCTTTGAGATATGTCAAACAAAAAGGTTTAATGCAGTAATTTCGAGGGAAAATTGTTCCGGAGCCGGGTATCGAATCCGGGACCTTTGGTTTAACGTTCAACGCTCTACCACTGAGCTACTCAACTCTAACCGACACCGATCCAATTTTTCCTTCATATCCACAGACCTCAAAGTGGGCTGACAACCGTCAAGCAACTCAGGTAACCCGTGTGACTTAAATTGCGGTTTTCACTAACGAACAGTGACGTTTATTATGCAAATCAAGATTTCGGATGCTAACTCCTATAAAGTTGATTTGAATAATTTCGAGTTGTTCGAACCGGGTATCGAATCAAGACCTTTGGTTGCTAACGTACCAACGCTCTACCACTGAGCTAATCTGAACTCTAACCGACACCGATCCAATTTTCCTTTATCCACAGACCTCAAAGTGGGCTGACATCAACAACTGAGTGCAAAACTCCGTGTGACTTAAATTGTGGTTTTCGTTAACGAACAGTGACGTTTATTATGCAAATCAAGATTTCAGCATAACTCCCTGTAAAGTTGATTTGAATAATTCGAGGAAAAATTGTTCCGGAGCCGGGTATCAAACCCGGGACCTTTGGTTTAACGTACCAACGCTCTACCACTGAGCTACTTGAACTCTAACCGACACCGATACCCGGCTCCGGAATAATTTTTCCAAATTATTCAAATCAACTTTACAGGGAGTTATACCTGAAATCTTGATTTGCATAATAAACGTCAAACCCGTTAACAGAAAACCAAATTTATTTCATCTAGTTATATATTTATTTACTTGCTTGATTTCAGTTACGGTCTGTGGATATGAAAGGAAAAAATTGATCGGTGTCGGTTAGAGTTCCCGAGTAGCTCAGTGGTAGAGCGTTGGTATATTAAACCAAAGGTCCCGGGTTCGATACCCGGCTCCGGAACAATTTTTCCCTCGAAATTATTCAAATCAACTTTACAGGGAGTTATACCTGAAATCTTGATTTGCAGGTTTAATACAATTTTAATCGTTTTTGCTTCCTTTACGAGATGAATATTGTTTCATATTAAACATTTCGTAGCGTGCTTTGGGAAAGACATTGATTCCATTCTCAATATGCCCAGTCAATTTAAGAAAGCAGTGTATTATGATAATAGATGACTGAAATAATTTTAATTTTGTCCCTTAAATGTACAGAAATTTGATCTGAACAAATGTAACTTTTCCGTCCTGAAAAGAAACAAGCATTTCCAACAGTAAAGTATACACCAATATAGTCCAATATAGCTTATTTAATACCCTAAGGGTGAAACCTAATCTTTTTCCCACATTACTACTCATGCTAGCGGATTATGGTGATTTTCTAGTTTGAAGATTGACTTTTCTTTTCCAATAATTTCATTTCGAATTCCGGTACTGAGAAATGCTACAACTGATAATGATTTTCTAACTGTATGTTTGCAGCAATGACAGCAGTTATCGATTAGTGCAAATTCTGAAAATTCAAATTGTTCCAGATTTATATAATTAATTAATATCAGTATTAATATCAATACATAATAGTTATTTTGTGTGTTGCGTTGGGTTGTGGTTACAAGATCATAGTCGGATAAGTGTAAATAAATAGGCCTATAACATACGGCGTGATACATGCATTTGGATGATCGATAGAAATGCCATTTCACGTTTTAATTAATTTCTCTCGTGTTTAGATTTTTATTACAATAATGTCAAAGAGAGGAAATAGCATGGCAGTGACTCCTCCAAGAAAGAAAGCGTGTGCCATTTAGAGTACGCTTCAGGAATCTATAGTTCATATGTACAATGAACTGAAGAAAAAGATAATGAAGAAGGAATTATGCGCGCGGAGACAGAATTATAACTAGAATAACAAAATTATTAGGATTAAGTATTCTTAAGCATACATTTCAAAGTGGCATTCGGTTTTCGGAGTTTGTACTAATCATTTCACGTGATCAAACAAAATACATTTTTAGGTTAGGTCTCGTGAATCGTAAACTGTTTAGTCAAAACAATGGATGCCATATCATCAGACAAAATACATTTTAATATTAGATCATATTAATCTACTAATTACCGTCGTCCTGGGTGGCAGAGTCGGTACAGCCCTGGTCTTCTGTGCCCGAGGTTGCGGGTTTGATCCCGCCCAGGTTGATGGCATTTAAGTGTGCTTAAATGCGACAGGCTCATGTCACTAGATTTAGTGGCATGTAAAAGAACTCCTGCGAGGACAAAATTCGGGCACACCGGCAACGCTGATATAACCTCTGCAGTTGCGAGAGTCGTTAAATAAATCATAATTTAAAAATTTTCTTCTAATTACCAACATAATGTGCGAGAGATCCAGGAAGAAAATATAGGTCTACTCTTTCACAAATTATTGAAGCATTTAGAAAACATCCCCGAACATAAAGTTGAGATGTGATAAATCAGCAAGACATCATTATTGTCAATATATTATTATTATTATTATTATTATTATTATTATTATTATTATTATTATTATTATTATTATTATTATTGCTTTATTATAGTACATGACATTATACCCTCTTTGGTGATATCTGGTATTAGTTGGCAACACTGAAGAGACGACCAAATTAGTCTTTTAGCAACTGCTCTTACGTGATCCTCACTTTAGCAATATGACCCAAGACTTAAAGCCGTTGTAAATACATAAAAATAAAAAAAATCAGCATATTTGTCTAGCCTTTAAAGAGCTATTTAACGACAGACCAAAGTTATTGTACAAAATACAACGGCATATTCGTCTAGCCGCGTCTATGGCTCAACATTAAGCGTGCTGTTCTTAAAGCCATGTGGCCCGGGTTCGATTCCAAACCCTCTCTGTTTTCCTGCACTTTCCCGATCAATGAGAATGATGTAATAGTAATAAAACGGGAATATCCCAAGAAGATCTGTCCTTGTACCATCGTCGTTGGGCGTAATTTCTACTTGGAGTCCTGTAGATTGAATCGTAAAATGTCGACACACGGACCCTCAATAATACCCCTAATGAATACCCATTACGGGACCTCACCCATCTCCAGCTATGAGAGCCTCAAAAACTCTGGGAATTTGCTCGTGCGCTGGAAGGGTTTACAAACCCCTAGCTTTAAGGTAACAAACAGAATTCTATCTTTGTAAGAGAAAAGAATGTCGTTTCCGTTAACGCTGCAGAGCTTTGTTTCTTCAACCTACCTTTTTTTTTGCGTTGGTTTCCGTTTCAAAGAGAGTCTCTAGACACAATTTCATTTTCTTCAACGACGCCTTTGATGTGCGATTTTGACTCTCTTAACGGCGTCCGTTGTTACTCCTGGTAGTTATTGAGGTGATTATCTTTTTCCGGCGTCTTTGAAATCAAAATAGCTCTATTATTAGCAGAAGAATGACCCTAGTTTCTGCTCTGTCGTGGTAAGGATACATTTAGTGGCTGAATTTATTGTGTGCTTCTCTTCATAGTTATTTCTGGTGCGGGAACGTATCATCCTCTCAACCGCTGCCATGTTGCCAAGTGCTACTAATCCGAAATACTCTCGACAAGTACATCTGAAAGCCTTTCATTAGTTTTAAAATGAAACTGATCGTTTCATTTGGGTCTATTGGGATTAGGCCTAATAGCAACTAAAACCCTCCTCGATTGCTATGAAGAATCTCTTGTTTTAATATAATACAAAAATGTTTTTATATTATAGTCCCACTACAACTCTAATGGCCGGTTTCTCCAAGTATTGTTAGAATGTTAAACTCTAAACAGTTCGTTAAATATAGTTTTTTCATACAGTCCCACTGCAACTCTAATGGCCGGTTTCTCTAAGTATTGTTAGAATGTTAAACTCTAAACATTTCGTTAAATATAGTTTTTCATACAGTCCCGCTACAACTCTAATGGCCGGTTTCTCCAAGTATTGTTAGAATGTTAAACTCTAAACAGTTCGTTAAATATAGTTTTTTCATACAGTCCCACTACAACTCTAATGGCCGGTTTCTCCAAGTATTGTTAGAATGTTAAACTCTAAACATTTCGTTAAATATAGTTTTTTCATACAGTCCCACTGCAACTCTAATGGCCGGTTTCTCTAAGTATTGTTAGAATGTTAAACTCTAAATAGTTCGTTAAATATAGTTTTTTCATACAGTCCCACTGCAACTCTAATGGCCGGTTTCTCTAAGTATTGTTAGAATGTTAAACTCTAAACAGTTCGTTAAATATAGTTTTTTCATACAGTCCCACTGCAACTCTAATGGCCGGTTTCTCTAAGTATTGTTAGAATGTTAAACTCTAAACAGTTCGTTAAATATAGTTTTTTTCATACAGTCGCACTGCAACTCTAATGGCCGGTTTCTCTAAGTATTGTTAGAATGTTAAACTCTGAACAGTTCGTTAAATATAGTTTTTCATACAGTCCCACTGCAACTCTAATGGCCGGTTTCTCTAAGTATTGTTAGAATGTTAAACTCTGAACAGTTCGTTAAATATAGTTTTTTCATACAGTCCCACTGCAACTCTAATGGCCGGTTTCTCTAAGTATTGTTAGAATGTTAAACTCTAAACAGTTCGTTAAATATAGTTTTTTCATACAGTCCCACTGCACTCTAATGGCCGGTTTCTCCAAATATTGTTAGAATGTTAAACTCTAAACAGTTCGTTAAATATAGTTTTTCATACAGTCGCACTGTAACTCTAATGGCCGGTTTCTCCAAGTATTGTTAGAATGTTAAACTCTAAACAGTTCGTTAAATATAGTTTTTTCATACAGTCCCACTGCAACTCTAATGGCCGGTTTCTCTAAGTATTGTTAGAATGTTAAACTCTAAATAGTTCGTTAAATATAGTTTTTTCATACAGTCCCACTGCACTCTAATGGCCGGTTTCTCCAAATATTGTTAGAATGTTAAACTCTAAACAGTTTGTTAAATATAGTTTTTTCATACAGTCCCACTGCACTCTAATGGCCGGTTTCTCCAAGTATTGTTAGAATGTTAAACTCTAAATAGTTTGTTAAATATAGTTTTTTCATGTCTTCAATACTAGTTTGGCTTAACAGATTGCTAAGTGTTTGTTAACTTTAAATGTAGGGTTTTAGGCAGTTAACTCATTTGACAGATAGTTAAATATGGCAGATGACACCACAGCTGTTCAAACAGAAGTTGTGAAAATAATATTTTATGTCTCTCTTTAAGGAATTTTTCTTGATGAACTGATAACAAAACGTTTAAAAGTCACTTCGGAAAGCTAATATAGGGAAGATGATCTTCAAAAGTTAACTGATTTTTTTATCATATTGGCTGCTTATTTTGATACTGAGCTATTAGGCTATATACTGGGTGTTCATTTCAAAGTGTGTCATGACGTCACTGTTGTGAGTCAGCGATTTGAAGCGAGTTTCAACTTTTATGTCAGAGAAGTTGCCTATTAATCAAGGCGTTCAATCTGAACTTGAGAAAGTGTACGGTATAACTTGAACGTCGTAGCAACAGATGGCGGTCTGTATGGTCTGTGTGCTACCATAACCTCTTTCGAACTGTGTTTTGCGCGGGAAGTCGTACGCAGGGTATTTGTTATCATCGGTTGCGTACGGCAACATTCCACAACACAAATCAAATGCTCCGTGTCCATGTTGACCGTCGAAGTTAATGTCAACAAATACTGTACGTAAGTAATCGTCTTAACCCTCTCCCCATATCCCGACAGTAAAAAAAAAAACTCACCTCAGTACGTGTTTCCAAACAGTTCACATTCCTGCCACTACCGGCGTTACCGTACGTATCGGTAAGTACTCTTCAGAATGAACGCCATACTTGCCAGGCAACTTCTCTGGCACATAGGTAATACGCCTCTGTGGAAGTGTAGGAAGATTGAATTCTTTAGGCTCATCGGCTAGCCACATGACGGCATACAGCAAGTCATGACACACTTTGAACTGAACACCCAGTGTTGAATATTGAGAAAATGTAGGATCTCGACGTGGCATTCTATTACTCTTACATCGTAAGATAATTAGGAATAATTATTTATATAGTCTACTATGCATGATACTCAATTTGTGACAATATAGATTTTCAAAACAAGTAGGCCTCAAAATTTTACAAGAAATTTACACCAGACTTGAATATCCTTCAAACAGAAATAGACTACTTACTCCAATTCAGCATCTACTGTTTGCTCTTGATTGTATGTTACTAGCTCTTTTCAACTAATGTCAGTAGTTTTTCAAAGTACACATTAAGTATTATATTAAAAAGGTTTCAGCAAAATTCCTTCTTTGAGAAGTCATATGTTAGCATTAGTACTATAACCTTACTTTGTAATATCATTATTATTCAATAGTAATCACCTACAACTTTCATTTTTTTTATTTTTTATCGATCATGGCCTACTCTACCAGGTTATGATCTTATATTATGTTTCGTGACTTACTCTACAATACAGAATTTAAAGAATATTAGCCAATAAAAAATTGCCTAAATGCCCGCTCCCACTTAGCTGTCTAATCGAACGGAATTTCTCTTCATAATGTATTTAAATGGAAGATAGCAGAAAGCGGCGTGTCGAATCGAAGCGAATCGAACAGAACAGAATTTAGGAGCTAGAATATTTATTCTACTTCCGGAACAGAATTTCTTGTTTAGGTATGATCGTCAGTTCTCGTGAAAGAACAAATGAACCACATCCATTCTTGGCGGCTTAATCTGTTTACTATTGAAAGTTATTGCTGAAATAGTACGTAGACTATACAAAAATCACAATTTAATATGAACGAAGAAAAATTAATAAATATTGTGCAGAATTATCTTTTTTTTGTATGACAAAATACGGAATACAAAAGTACTGTTCGGTTCGATTCCACTAGATGTGAGCGGCAGCAGACATTTCTTTTCGATTCGGTTCGATTCCGCTAAGTGGGAGCGGGCATTTACACGTGCAAATCATTACCAACTGCTATTGAGTGGTTAAAATAGTGTTAACGATTGTTATAGTTAAGTTGTTTTAAACAAAATTATGTTAAAGAAATGGAAAATACATTAACAAAACGTTAAAAATAAACAGGCTGTTTATTTAACATTAGTTAAGCCAAATTAAACATTTCTTGGAGAAACTGTCCATAACGCTTGCTCAATTTATAGCCTCCAGTCTACCTGTTGCAGATTCGACCTCATCAAATTAGCACTCGCAGGAGCTTATCGCTCGTCGGATCTTAGGCAGGGCGTTGTTCCTGCCTTCGCTAATTACTGACGTTTGCAAATCTCTTCGAGGATAGCAGCTCATTGATATTAGGACCATTGCCAGTTACTGTAAGTTCAGTGCGTACCTTCCATCGGCACGTTTACAGCATGTAGTCGGTAATAATGTAATCGAATATTTATTATTTATTTATTTATTTACTTATTTGTTTGTTTATTTATCTATTTATTTACTTATTTTTATTTATTTATTTACTTATTTATTTTTATTTATTTATTTACTTATTTATTTTTATTTATTTATTTACTTATTTATTTATTTACTTATTCATTTATTTATCCATTTACTTATTTATTTATTTACTTATTTATTTATTTATCTACTTAATTATCTATTTATTTATTTATCTATTTACTTATTTATTTATCTATTTACTATCTTCATTTATTTATTTCATCATCTATTTATCTATTTATTCATCTATTTATTCACTTATTTATCTATTTATTTATCTATTTATTTATTTATCTATTTATTTATGTATCTGTTTACTTATTTATTTATCTATTGGCTTATTTATTTATTTATCTATCTATCTATTTACTTATTTATTTATCTGTTTACTTACGTATTTATTTATCTATTTATTTATTTATATATTTATTTATTTATCTATTTACTTATTTATTTACAGCACTTTCTACTTATTTATTTATATATTTATTTATTTATTTATTTATTTATCTATTTAATTATTTATTTATCTATTTACTTATTTATTTCTTATTTATTTGTCTATTTATTTATTTATTTATGTATTTATTTATTTATATATTTATTTATTTGTTTGTTTATAAATCGTCCCCATGGCACTAGGGGTAAAACACTCTCCTCTTGGTCCAAGAATTACCGGTTCAAACCCGGCTGGGTCGATGAATTTTTCAGGACGCAAAAATCAGGAGCGCAAGTTCTGCGGAAGGAACTCTCAGTCGTGTGTTCCGTATCGATATTTTCCGGAACGTTAAATAAATCCAAACCTAAATTGGACGAAGTTACGCAAGAATAGACCAAGCGACAATTTGAAAAAAAAAAAAAAAAAAAAGAGAGAGAGATATTTGGACAAATCTGTTGATGGCAGACTAATTTAACAAGGAAAAAAAATCAAGAATGCGGTATCTCCTTCCGATTCGTCACATTCCTACTGTCTGTTCAAGTGCTCAACAAAATCAGACACCTTCCAGGAATTTCTTCATTCCTACAACCGAACAATTACAGGATATCAGAGACAATTCTGTCCGACGTCGGGGTTGTATCCGGTGTGGCTTAGTGGATGAAGCATCAGCACGTAGAGCTGAAAACCCGGGTTCAAATCCCGGCGCCGGAGAGAATTTTTCTCCGTTCCATTACTCTTTCATCGTAATTACAGGATAGTTGAACCAAAACCACCCCATGACATTCAAAACTTTCTCTTTCACTGGAACACGAAAATTTAAAAATATAGTTGTAACAAATAGAAATAAGCAATTTAAGCTCTATAACCTTAAAATAGGCCAAATAGGCATTTTTAGGCACCATAAAACCACTTTCAAACTTTCACATTTTACATAAAATGTGAAGATATTTAACTAGTTTTAGTTTATTCCTGCAGAAAAAATAAGCATTTAAACTAAAATCCGAGGGCTACTGATACAATATCACCCTGTGAAGGGAACCTGTTTCCAAAGGAGCATTGATCCGAAGTCACTACAGATTTTTTACCCAAACCGCCATGAAACCACTGCATTGCCTTCTGGGGGGGGGGGGAACTTCGCTCTACAGCACAATCATTCGCATACCGTTTGTCGTCGGATTTCAAATACCGCCATTTAGAGCTCTTTGACGGCCGACAAAGGACGAGCTGCGAGGACAAAGTGCAGTTTCTTCTTATTCTTATGCTTTGGTGGGGACCAGCCGGACGGACATGTGAAAAGGACGCGACTGGAAGGAAGCCGTGGCTTTCTTTCCTTACGTCAAACTTCATTCGGTTCTTTTTCAGCCACAATAGGGATATCTTATGCGAAGTTTTACCGTTAGATGGCAGGAGCGTTCCATGCGGCACAGGGCTATATTATGTCATATGCTAAAGTTCATTACCTTCTCCTGCTTGTTGATTTTCTGTGCTTGTCAAAATTATTTTTATAATTATTTTGTATAACCTAGTATAATTGAATATAGTTCCATAGTTCCTTACCTCATAATCTAATTTAATTTACAATAAATAATAGCGTAAATTTGTAAAATACTGAGCTATTCCCTTTAAGAGATGGATGGGGAAATCTGCAGTATGCAGAATATACGGAGAGTAAATTGAATGTTCATGAACCTAAACGAGAACTTTGCATTTGCAGTTCGTTGTTATTGATTGGGAAGGTGACATTTTGATACATTTTTGAACTCGTCTTAACGTGTGTAATCAATGTAACATGATTAAAGTATGCAGTGCTATTTGAAAAATTGATGACGTCACGTGTATCTTGTACCATAATGTAGTTACATGCACCAAATCTCCACACTCATGTTAGCCCCTCGTTGTAACATAGCTCTCAAAAACAAAAATTCCAATACCTATCCAAATAAAAAAGTTATAATAGGTGCACAAGATAAATGGGACACTCTGTATGTCCATTCTCTTATTGATCACATTTCCTATTTTCATGTAGGTCTAATGATGGATCTGCCTACTTCTTTCCTTCTTTTTGTTATGTTTTTATTTTATTAATAGCGGCCGAGTATGACAGCTGGTAAAGCAACTGGCTGCGGAGTGGAAAGTCATGGGTTCAATTCCAGGTGATGACAGGATTTTTATTGTTTTAAACTTCTAGGACGGCCTCGAAATTCACTCAGCAGTTCTAAAATATATTTATTGCACCTTGTACCGGGTCATCATTTTATTTTTACTAGCATTTCTAATATTAACCTGACTATAAACGGTTGAGAACCGGAAACACTGTTTTTTACCTCCTTCCACGACTGGAGTTTGATGGTACTAGTATAAAATATAAACAAATCACTTTACTAGGCATAGGGGTGAAGAAAAGTAGTGCATCCATTTACGTAAACTAGGAACTGTTACGATTTTGAGTTTGATAATTTTCGTTAGGATTTTATTTAATAAAAATACAGTACAGCATTAACTTTAAGTGTTTTACTCACTAACTGAACTATTCAGGTGATGTATTCATTATGCACTGTATAGTTCACTGTCTACAGCACATTAGCATACAATATCGAGAGTGCATTTCAATTGAAAAATAATCAAAATCTAGATATTTAAACAAATTGTTGAACATGATGGCACAGGCTTCAGTTCTTTTGTATACATATTATCGAAAAAGTTTTTGAGCATATCTTCTGAAATTGAATGTATTGTTTCTTGAAAGTAATTTTTTAATTCTTCTATTGCTGTAGGATGTTCAACAAACAATTGTTTTACAGTACTTAACCCCAAAAGAAATAATGAAAAGCTCTCAAATCACACGACATGGGGGGGGCATAATTCTGTGCCTCTTGAAATAATTCTGTACCTACTCTATAACAGAGTACCTTACTTACGTGCTGTAAATTCAATCTTCACTTCTGCCCGATTCGCACAGATAAATTTACTCAGACTTTGTTATCTACTGTCCATCCAAGTAGTTATTTCGCAGGGACGTAGAAAGGGGGGAATTCACGTGACAGTTACTTTATGAGGCCCTTTTATTTAAATTATTTTAAACAGTTGTATAATATTACGTAGACGTCCAATTCCTAACAGCAAATGTTTCCAGAAAAGAGCTAAGACAGCTCAGTTACGGACACACAGTACCTATACTGTTTTCGCTGTAAGAAAAATCCTAATATAAACAATAGCACGTGACTGAAGTGAGGCTTCATTGGCCGCTGTTTGGCGCCATAGATTCTCAGTACGTGTTCCCGCCTACTGTTGTACATTCTGTTTCATGTTAAACATTTCCCGTTACTCGTCAAGTAGGCCTAACCTCACTACTATGCATTCATTTGCTTAGGAAACATTTACTTTATAATTACTCTAATTAAAACTCACTTAACTTATTATATACATTTAAGATTGTTTGTTTTTCTCCGCTTTTGAGAGGGTTTGTATTTTTATGTTTAATAGCCACACACATCGAGGATGCAGAAGCCATACGTCAGTATCATGTGCTTAGGTGATCAACTACGAGCTCAAGTGACGCCAGCTTGTTACAAGAACAGACTACCTCGGTATTACTGTTGGTATTCATCCGCGTTCATAGTACATAACAAAATATAAAAGTAGCTTTTTCTTTTACATAATCGTTTTACATAGGAGTGAAGTTATATGTTTCATCGTATTTAACAACTAGAATTCCATTCAAATAATACAAGATGATAGTTTCCAAATACGGACTATATTTTCCTGCGTCTTGTGAGCGTTTCGACTGTGAGCCAATGACAGGTATGACAGACACGTGCTTGTGTTTACATTAAGATTTTTCTTACAGCGAAAACAGTATATGCGAAAATATGATTCAATAATGAATGCTCTTTCTTTACTGGAAAATGCACCATATTTCTGAAACGTACTATATTCACTCACTCACTCAGTAGGGGAGACTGTTGTACCTTTAGCATAGTGTACCTTTGAACATTTTTTGTTTTTTAATTTTTGCTGCTACCTAGAAGACTCAAAATGAAGTAGATTGTACAGAAAGCCGCTAAGTAGCCCTGGTCGTAGTTTCAGTTTGATTTATTGCGAAGTGCGAGTTCCGTGGACAAAATAAGTTTTTTTAGTACCAAAAGTAAACATTTCGTTCATTGATGTATCTTTTCTAACACAATATCAGATTGCATTTGTTAATATCTTTCAAGTACGGTGTGTTCCCTATCATCTGGTGAGTAATAACATATTTTAATTTCCATGATTTATTTGACTCTCTAGTTTTCGGAGCCATATTTGTTTAAACGCGCACCCTCTTGTATCTTTGAACACAAAACATCTTGTACCATGGAACATGTTCCAAATTACACGATACTATCGGTTTTTGTTTTTCTTTTGTTTTAAGATCATGTCACAAAGTAAGTCTGGAATTAAGAGGTCCCCAATTGATTCGGATGCCTTGAAGAAAGCTGTTGAAGCAGTTATTGCTTCTCCAGGAAATAAAATCTCAATCAGAGAAGCCTGCTCTGGTTTATTTGCATTTTTTTGTATTTATTTATTTACACTGCAAGTGGGCAAGCACCCGGTGGCAGTGATATATACAATATAAACAATACACAATAAAATGATAAGCAATACACAATAAAATGATAAGCAATACACAATAAAAATAAGCAATACACAATAAAAATAAGCAATACACAATAAAAAAGCAATACACAATAAAAATAAGCAATACACAATAAAAAAGCAATACACAATAAAAATAAGCAATAAGCAATACACAATAAAAATAAGCGATACACAATAAAAAAGCAATACACAATAAAAATAAGCAATACACAATAAAAATAAGCAATACACAATAAAAAAGCAATACACAATAAAAATAAGCAATAGACAATAAAAAAGCAATACACAATAAAAATAAGCAATACACAATAAAAATAAGCAATACACAATAAAAAAGCAATACACAATAAAAATAAGCAATACACAATAAAAATAAGCAATACACAATAAAAATAAGCAATACACAATAAAAAAGCAATACACAATAAAAATAAGCAATACACAATAAAAATAAGCAATACACAATAAAAATAAGCAATACACAATAAAAATAAGCAATACACAATAAAAAAGCAATACACAATAAAAAAGCAATACACAATAAAAAAGCAATACACAATAAAAATAAGCAATACACAATAAAAATAAGCAATACACAATAAAAAAGCAATACACAATAAAAATAAGCAATACACAATAAAAAAGCAATACACAATAAAAATAAGCAATAGACAATAAAAAAACAATACACAATAAAAATAAGCAATACACAATAAAAAAGCAATACACAATAAAAATAAGCAATACACAATAAAAAAAGCAATACACAATAAAAATAAGCAATACACAATAAAAAGCAATACACAATAAAAATAAGCAATACACAATAAAAAGCAATACACAATAAAAATAAGCAATACACAATAAAAAAGCAATACACAATAAAAAAGCAATAACAATAAAAATAAGCAATAGACAATAAAAAAGCAATACACAATAAAAATAAGCAATACACAATAAAAAAGCAATACACAATAAAAATAAGCAATACACAATAAAAATAAGCAATACACAATAAAAAAGCAATACACAATAAAAGTAAGTAATACACAATAAAAAGCAATGCACAATAAAAATAAGCAATACACAATAATAAAGCAATACACAATAAAAATAAGCAATACACAATAAAAAAGCAATACACAATAAAAATAAGCAATACACAATAAAAAGCAATACACAATAAAAATAAGCAATACACAATAAAAAAGCAATACACAATAAAAATAAGCAATACACAATAAAAAAGCAATACACAATAAAAATAAGCAATACACAATAAAAAAGCAATACACAATAAAAATAAGCAATACACAATAAAAATAAGCAATACACAATAAAAATAAGCAATACACAATAAAATAAGCAATACACAATAAAAAAGCAATACACAATAAAAATAAGCAATACACAATAAAAAGCAATACACAATAAAAATAAGCAATACACAATAAAAATAAGCAATACACAATAAAAAAGCAATACACAATAAAAATAAGCAATACACAATAAAAAAGCAATACACAATAAAAATAAGCAATACACAATAAAAAAAGCAATACACAATAAAAATAAGCAATACACAATAAAAAAGCAATACACAATAAAAATAAGCAATACACAATAAAAAGCAATACACAATAAAAATAAGCAATACACATAAAAAAAGCAATACACAATAAAAATAAGCAATAGACAATAAAAAAGCAATACACAATAAAAATAAGCAATACACAATAAAAAAGCAATACACAATAAAAATAAGCAATACACAATAAAAAAGCAATACACAATAAAAATAAGCAATACACAATAAAAAGCAATACACAATAAAAATAAGCAATACACAATAAAAAAATACACAATAAAAATAAGCAATACACAATAAAAAAGCAATACACAATAAAAAAGCAATACACAATAAAAAAGCAATACACAATAAAAATAAGCAATACACAATAAAAAAGCAATACACAATAAAAATAAGCAATACACAATAAAAAAGCAATACACAATAAAAGTAAGTAATACACAATAAAAAGCAATGCACAATAAAAATAAGCAATACACTATAATAAAGCAATACACAATAAAAATAAGCAATGCACAATAAAAAAGCAATACCAATAAAAATAAGCAATACACAATAAAAGCAATACACAATAAAAATAAGCAATACACAATAAAAAAGCAATACACAATAAAAATAAGCAATACACAATAAAAAGCAATACACAATAAAAATAAGCAATACACAATAAAAAGCAATACACAATAAAAATAAGCAATACACAATAAAAATAAGCAATACACAATAAAAATAAGCAATACACAATAAAAATAAGCAATACACAATAAAAAAGCAATACACAATAAAAATAAGCAATACACAATAAAAAAGCAATACACAATAAAAATAAGCAATACACAATAAAAATAAGCAATACACAATAAAAATAAGCAATACACAATAAAAAAAGCAATACACAATAAAAATAAGCAATACACAATAAAAAAGCAATACACAATAAAAATAAGCAATACACAATAAAAAAGCAATACACAATAAAAATAAGCAATACACAATAAAAATAAGCAATACACAATAAAAATGATTGTCAGTTTTTATAGCTATATTCCCACCTATATTCCATGTGTTCCAACTTACAAGAGGGTATGTTCCAAGGTATATGATCCTGTTGCACCTTGAACACATTACATATCCCTTCATTTTATTTTTTCCATCCTTATTAGATCTGTAAAACAGGAAGATACATACAGGAAGTTGTAAAGGAATCTTCAATAATTATTTCAAGCATTTTTTCATTTTAAAAATGTCATTTCCCAAAACTAAAAGAAATAAAATGTGAAAAGTGTTTAAAGGTACAACACTCTCCCCTACTGCATATTGTGACCGTAAGGCGACATTGCCTGCATATGCGATTTTGGTTCTGTATTGAGGACGGGTAAGGTTTACTAGTAGAAGTGGTGGGAGGGAAGTACATTAAAAAATCAGGTACAATAAAAATAGAAGTAAAAATAAAATGATGTCCCTGTATTTTAGTTCCTAGCGGTCTTAGTAACGGTTAGCCCTGTTGTGTCTTTTAACGACTTTTCTTTTAGTATAAATTGTCAGTTCAGTGGCTCTCATTGAGGAATTACTCGTTTCAGTCATGGAGTTTAGGTATGAAGAATCAAAAGGCGTTCTCAACTCAAACTAAAAACTTTTCTGACGCTGTTTGGAAGCCGGCGGAAACAAAGAGTTTCATGGAAGAGTAGCGGACTCGAGGAAATAGCGCCACTTTATATCGGTAGTAATTTTTCACCGGGCGCTTTTCTCGCCTCTGTGGTGTGAGGCGGGAATGCACACTGAATCTCTGCCGAGACATAAGGCAGCGTTACAGATATAGATAGCCACCGTCATTTCAAAGCCCTCACGTTTCAACACCAGGCCATGTGTTGATAAATGACGCTCGCGTACGGCATGAAGACATCCAGGTATAAGTCATAATGTTCTGGAAATATTGTACTCTTTTACGCTAGCGTTAACGTGTCGATATAACTTCTCCACTAGTTGGAGATTTCAACGGACGCAGTAATAATACGATCGAAACCGAGCAATTCCGCCTAAACAGAATGGGAGGAAGATAATACTTTCATTTTCAGAAATGGAATCTTGAAATCAGGGGAACAAAAGTCTGAGATATCATTTTATTCTTTCGTGGACGGTATTCTTAAAAATTATGAACTTCCTCAGGTTACATTATTGCATATTCAAGGACTTACGGCAGTATTTACGATGTGTCGCCTAGAATTTTGTACAATGATAATTTAATAACAATTTATTTAATTTGGCAGAGGTCTGCAGGAGAGGGGTTCGATGCGGTGTTGTGGATTGAACTTCGGCGTAGTTCAATGGTTAGAGCGCTTGGTATGTAGAACAAAGGACCCAAGTTCGATCTCCGGCGCCGGAGCGAATGTTTCTCCTGTAATATCATTGTTACCATAACAAATGTATTCTGTAGGACCAAAACATTAATCTTTACGTAGATTCTTCTAGCAACAGTGCATATTACTGTGGAATCCCGGGCACCAAGTCACTCAAATGAGTGCGCTCCTTGTATAATGAAAGATCCACTGCGTTTCATACTTAGATTCGAACAGAGGAGCACATATTGTAGCCATCCACAGGACTCAATCTAAGGGATTAGTTCTTGATCCTACAATCCGGTTTGGGAGGCACAACACGTTGACGAGGAGAAGAAATCCATTTATGAGTCCTGCATCCCATACCTAAGTGACAAATATAACATTCCCACTAGTCAGTAAAGTGTTTCTGGTCTTTTGTTTGGTGCACGTGGCACACTTCCTTAATTCACAGGCAATATTTTAAAAGCACTCGGTCTCCGATTTTTTACATTTCTCTGGAGTTTTTACTAAACAATTCCTGTCTTTCTAAATTATTC
Organism: Periplaneta americana; assembly: GCA_025594305.2. NCBI lineage: Eukaryota > Metazoa > Arthropoda > Insecta > Blattodea > Blattidae > Periplaneta > Periplaneta americana. The sequence goes on along the minus strand of JAJSOF020000025.1, from coordinate 25,401,696 downwards.
TGTAGTGCTTTTATTCTGGATCTTTATGGTCACCCTCATTGAGGGCAGATTATTTTTGTTAAAAATATTTATATTATAAAATGTCAACATACATATCCAACTTGGAGTCAGGCCACAAAGGGAAAACACTGAAGGAGAGAGATTCGATCCGGTGCTGTGGATTGAACTTCGGCGTAGTTCAATGATTAGAGCGCTTGGTACGTAGAACCAGGACCCGGGTTCGATCCCCGGTGCCGGAGCGAATTTTTCTCCTCTAATATAAATTATTACCATAACAGATGTATCCTGTATGACAAAAAGTTAATCTTTGCGTAACGTTGGCAAGCTTCTTGAAAATTATAAGCAAAAAAAAATTATGTAAATGAAGATTATGAATAAATAAATGTGTCATTTTCAAAAATTAGTAGCAAAAAAATATATGTAAATGAAGAATATGAATAAATAAATGTGTCATTTTCAAAAATTAGAAGCAAAAAAATTATGTAAATGAAGAATATGAATAAATAAATGTGTCATTTTAAAAAATTAGGTGCAAAAAATTATGTAAATGAAGAATATGAATAAATAAATGTGTCATTTTCAAAAATTAGGTGCAAAAAAATATGTAAATGAAGAATATGAATAAATAAATGTGTCATTTTCAAAAATTAGGTGCAAAAAAATTATATAAAAAAGATTTTTTATTTTAGTTGGTTAAACGACGCTTTATCAAGAATCGATGAATAAATAAATGATGAGGCCATTTAAAAAATTCACATTACGGTTGGGGAAAACAAAAAACCCAAGCAGGTAATCAGCCCAAGCGGGGATCGAACCTAAATGAAGGCAATAACTGAATAAAAATAAATGACTAAATAAATGTGTCATTTTCAAAAATTAGGAACAAAAAAATTATGTAAATGAAGAATATGAATAAATAAATGTGTCATTTTCAAAAATTAGGAGCAAAAAAATTATGTAAATGAAGAATATGAATAAATAAATGTGTCATTTTCAAAATTAGGAACAAAAAAATTATGTAAATAAAGACTATGAATAAATAAATGTGTCATTTTCAAAAATTAGGTGCAAAAATTATGTAAATGAAGAATATGAATAAATAAATGTGTCATTTTCAAAAATTAGAGCAAAAAAATTATGTAAATGAATATGAATAAATAAATGTGTCATTTTCAAAAATTAGTGCAAAAAAATTATAAATGAAGAATATGAATAAATAAATGTGTCATTTTCAAAAATTAGGAGCAAAAAAAATATGTAAATGAAGAATATGAATAAATAAATGTGTCATTTTCAAAAATTAGGAGCAAAAAAAATTATGTAAATGAAGAATATGAATAAATAAATGTGTCATTTTCAAAACTTAGGAGCAAAAAAATTATGTAAATGAATATAAATAAATAAATGTGTCATTTTCAAAATTTAGAAAAAAAATTATGTAAATGAAGAATATCAAAAATAAATATGTAAAAAAATTAGGTGCAAAAAATGAAATGAAGAATATGAATAAATAAATGTGTCATTTTCAAAAATTAGGTGCAAAAAATTATGTAAATGAAGAATATGAATAAATAAATGTGTCATTTTCAAAAATTTATTGTGCCTAAATTAGCCTAGTTATCGTGAATTTCTGAACGTTAAAGTAATGCCCGTGAATCTAGGTCCGTATGAAAAAATATGAACTTGCTGTATTTAAATTAAATGCGCATGGAAGATTTTGATTATACCACTAATTTGCATGATTAAAATAAAATTAACTTCGAAGCTAGTAGTCGGAGTGTGCTCAAAATTTGTTCATATCTTATTCTTAATCCATCTAACAAACAGTTGAAAAATGAAACAAATCGGTTTAAAATCGTAAAAACTTTGTGTCTCTGAACGATTCTTCACGGAAAAGCGTGGTCTGTGATTGATGTGGAGGAAAGTGATAAAGCCCCTTCGATTCCCTATAAGCAGTTTATTTTACCAAGAGGTGGATGCGGGGCAAATGCCGCAGCCTTCCCCGTGGTGATATCGAACCTTGTGACCTGAAAGCGGACAGCTCTCTCGTTCCGCCTTGTTATTTTCCGCTCACAGCAATTTGTCTAAGGAGAGAGCGGATACTTGTCCGAGAAGTCTGATTGCTTTACAAGGCAGACGTCGCCAGCGAGAGCTCGCTAATAACCTCTAATACAAACGAAATGAAACGAAGAAGCTGTGGCCAATAAGACAGAACGACACTACCTGCTACATGTTCTTCTGCAACGTTTCGCTGAAGATTTTCCAAGTGCACACTAGATGTTATTTTCATGAAAACAAGTTGTGTGTTTAGAGAGATTTATCATATCCTCTCGAGGTTCTAAATGTGCAAGAAAACATTATAAAATCAAGACGTAAAGATGCGCGCCCACTGAGGCGTGGCGACGAGAAGAGAAATGCGGCAAAGAGAAGCGTCTTTTCAGGGCAGTCCGTCCACTGGATCGCGTCGCGACAGGGTATAGACCAGGGCTGGGCACATTACGTGATTCTGAGAAATGAGCGCTGTGTGCTTTAAAGAGCTGGTCTTGCGAGCGCTGTGACATATGCATACTGTACGTCATTCAGTGTCGGTGCAGTGGTGACTCTGCAGTATGATGGCGAACTTTGAAGACGGAGCTCCCGCTCATGCACTAGCCGTCCCGTTACTCCCAATGCTTTTAATGTATCATGGGAGGAGAAGTTCTTTTTGGTAGAGAGCAGTGGATTAGCAAAGTGTTTAATTTGGCATAAAACACTCCAACTGATTAAGAAGTTCAATACCCAACGACATTATTCTTTACAACATGCTACTGAATATGACACCATAAATTAATACAACTTATAGAAAATGTTTCTCAGGTACATTATATTAGAGTATCTATTTGATATTTACATTGCATTATAGGTTATTATACATTTAGTAATATATAATTTTAAATTATACAAGTATTATGATACGGTATATCATATTATATATAATGAACTGTAATATACTATACTATGATATATCATAATATTTGTATAATTTAAAATTATATATTGCTAAATGTACTATAATAACTTATAATTCAATATAAATATCGAATAGATACACTAATATAATGTACCTGAGAAACATTTTCTTTAACTTGTATTAATTTATGGTCATATCATATCATATACCAGGTCTACACTCAGCTAGGTAATTGTGCGTGTACTATGTCAACATTAAATGTACTTATCTAGTTTACATTTTCTTTTCGTAATATTTCTCAGTATTAATGACATGATCTTTTCGTACGTTTTCTCACTGAAAGAGTAGGAATTGATAAAAACGTTTCATACGAAAGTTTTTTGTTTAGAAGAGCTCTATCAAATGGTACCACATTTGACCCCGACTCCCATTTGAAATTTTAATGTAATACGCCACTGACCCCACTTCCTGTTAAGGGTGACTGATGAAATCAAGCTCAAGTAAAAGTTCACATGTGCTTTAGTGATAAATATTTTTGTCCCGAAAATTTTAATGCACTAGGTTCCGAAATAAATTACTGTTACGGGTTGTCTGAATCACCCTGTATTGCTTCTGTGCGTTTCTATAACGATTTTGTTGCATAGTAAGCATATCACGTTTTCTCTATGAGCACAACAGAAGAATTTTTCTTCCCAATCTACTTGGAATGGGCGTTTATGAGTATTCAACATCGCAAGAACAATCCGTTACATCGACTAAGGGTCAATTACATAGGGGGTGGAAGTTTGTGGGAGGAACGTGACGTCAGAACCCTCCCCGCTACCGGATGTAATCATGATTACCACTTCACCCGCGTCTGGTTTATAGGAACTTTTTTCATCACAGTTCTATAAGAAATCACTTCCTATAGTATTGCACGATCTTCATGAATCACCCTGTATATACAGGGACATCATTTTATTTTTACTAACATTTTTAATATTAACTTGCCTATACCTCTGAATCGACGCCGTTTGCTACCCCCTTCCACGACTGGAGTTCGATGATACTGGCGTAATATACAAACAAATCACTTTACTAGGTGTAGGAGGGAAGAAAAGTAGTTCATTAACGTAAACTAGGAAATATTGCACTTTTGAGTTTGATCATTTTCATTATTATTATTTTTTTTAATCAAAATACAGTACAGTATTAACAATGAGTGGTTTTACTCACGAACTGAGCTGTCCATGTGAACGTATTCATTATGCGGTGTATATTATACTGTCTACAGCACATTAGCGTACAATAGGCCTATAGAGAATGAAGTTAAATTGAAAAATAAGCATAATATGGATATTTAAACATATTTTTTTTAAAATGGTGGCCGTTCATTTCGATACAGCCTTCAGTGCTAATGTGCATATTATCGCACTATAGACTATTGTACCTAATCCCAATTACCAGTTTCGTTCTTCGTACTAGTAACTCATGTTGAAATAATTCTGTACCTACTCTATAAAAGAGTACCTTACGTACTGTAAATTCAATCTTCACTTCAGCCCGATCCGAAAAGATAAAATTACTCAGACATGCTACCTACTGTTCGTCCAAGTGGTTATGTCGTAGGGTCGTAGAAAGGGAGGAAATCGCGTGACAATTAATTACTTAACGAGGCCCTTTTATTTAAGTTATTTTAAACAGTTGTATAATATTACGTAGACGTCCAATTCCTAACAGAAATTAATGTTCTCAGAAAAGAGCTATGACAGACCAGCCACAAGCTGGCGAATAAAAGCTGGAGGGGGAAACCGGGATACGACGTAGGCAAATGGACGATAATACCTGTGCGAAAATGATTCAATATTGAAAGCTCTCTCGTCACTGGAAAACGCGAACATATTTTTGGAACGTACTGTTTACTATGACCGTAAGGCTACTATGACAGTATATGCGGTCTTGGATCTGTGTGGAGGAGGTTGAACTTCATTAGTAGAAGGGGTGGGAGTGAAGTACATTCAAAAACTCAGGTACAATAAAAATTGAAGTAAAAATAAAATGATGTCCCTGTACATTTTAGCCATTGTGTATGTTTTAAGAAAATTGTCAACAGTAATCTCACTAGAGGTTTTGATTTATCTAGAGAAAATCAAAACTCGAGTGGGATTTAATTGACTATTACACGATTAGAACAAAGTAGGCTATATAAAGATTAGAAGTAACAAAGTGTACAATAAAATATTAATTGGCTTACGAAAATACAACTGTCTTCAAATGTATTATTGTACCATCTCAACATTACGATAGATGGCAGTAGTGTTTTATGATGATGTTTTCTTGTTACCGGTATCAGTTGTGCCAACTATGGAATCATCATTGAACTCTGTGGACTGTTACTAGTCAAGAAGGCTTTGTTGATTCAGTTTCATTTTTATGAAAACATTTGCATTCCATTTCAATCATCCGGATCCCAGTAATCAACGTCACTTGACAGATGATTTTCAATAAATCTTAGTATTAAACAATCTCTGTTACGTGACTATCCATAATATCATATAGCAGAAGCTATAACAAACATAACCTAAATAATATAAACAAGTGTTAGAAAAGTTTTAATTAGGGATGATGAAATAAACAAGAAACGTTTTAATTAACGATGATGAAATAAAAATAAACATGGATAATTTTAAAAGAAACAATTATTGAAAGTACAATTTTCAAATTAGAATGTTTTGGTGGTTCAGTTGATGTTATATTGGACGTGTGCGTAAAAGAAGTGAACTCGTTGGTGTACATGGTGTATCCCTCAACTCATTGAGGATTTCCGAATGGTGCTCTTCATATATGACCAGTGATCTTTATTAATTCTTGTTCTTGAATGCCAAAATGCGAGTCATATTTGAAAGTGATATGCATCGACTGGAGTGGTTTGTAATTTTCTGTTTTTTGACGGCCAGACCAGTGCAGTTTGAAATGTTGGCAAACAAAGAAACAAATGCTAGGGTAGTGATACAAATAAACAAATGCTAGGGACGCGATAAAATTAAACAAATGCTAGGGACGCGATAAAATTGTGCGATAAGCGACCATGATTGGTTGAAAGACGTCCTTTCGTACCGTTTTATTGGTCGAAAGTAGTGTGACGTATTAAAAGTGTAATAGTCAGTATATTAATTGTAAAGCGAATATCCGTCAGTTGCATTTTAAATCTGTCGCATTTCTTGCCACCTAATAATTTCATTGCATTTGACAATTAAATGTTTTTAATCCCACGTGTAGTAAGTAGTATTTGTCTATTTATGTATTATCTTCACTTGCGTATCTACCACGTCACAGGGTTTCTGTTATAAACACGTTATGACGTAAATAGATTGCGATGCCAACTCAAATATAGGTAAATGAGTTCAGTGGAGTTTGTAATTTTCTATCCAATCTCCCATCGCGTGCAAGTCTTTCGTGACAATTTCTCGCCTTGCTTCTAATAGCTGTTCTTTGTTTCAGGCCAGGCTGGTCGCATTTATCATTACTGGTCTTTATTCTGCTTGCCATCTTCAACCCCACAAACCACTCTAGCTCAGAACTCCGTGTATGTATTTTATTAGCTTCGTACGACTGCAACTAAGAGGGATTATCTGTTTCTACGCCTTCATTTCAAAAACAACCGTGATTTTTTTTGTCGTAATGGATGGCGTCCATATTAGCTGTGGATGCCGTATAGGCTACTACTCGTGTATATGCTTTTAATTCGAATTAGAGATGTTTCTTTGTTTTAACGAAGCGTCCAGACTTAAAATGGAGAGATATGGACGCATTTGGTTGTAATTTAGCTTCATCGTGTTTTTCCACTTCACAACTTCCCTATTATTTCAGAAGAGCTGTTTTCAGATATGGATACTATTCAGTGATCTGTCTGATTCCAAAGCAGTATGTCCGTATAGTCATGCTCAAGGAAATAAAACATACTAATACGTTCAGTAAGCTTTATATCAAAAGAGTCGAAGTAAGGATAGGAGAAGAAATGTCAGAAGGGAGTGAAATAGTAAGAAGAGTACGACAAGGATGCCCTTTATCACCTATCCTGTACAACATCTACTTGGAGGATTTAGTTAAAACTGTTTTCAGAACATGGGGGGAGTGGTAATAGGAGGAAGAAGAATAAAGTGTATAATATTTGCTGACGAAAAAAAAAATAAAACAAATAATCACCAACAAGAATTGGACATAAACATTTCGCAACAACGTAGGAAATTACTGAAGGATATACCTCCTGAACCCAGAAGACTGGCAGTTGCAAGCTTTCGTCTTAACACTGAACATGACATCCTGGGTAAACACCTCAATCGTCTTGGCATCCTTCCATCAGCATCCTGCATTTTGTGCCATCAACAGAAAGACACCGATAGACAACATCTTGCAAAATGCCCTGCTCTGAAATCCTCCAAGGAAGTCGACCGCTACTGGGAAGCCAGAGCCCGAATGTTTTTAATTACTTAATCCGTAGTTTTGTTCACCACTTTCTTGTTTTTCGCTCAGTAAATGATAGTAAATATGATGCACTAGCCATTAGACAAAAAAATTAATATTTACTGATGATATGGCATTGTTAGCAGAAGAGAAGATGATACTAAGGGATATGCTACTAGAGCTAAATGGCAGCTGTGAGCAGTATGGGATGAAGATAAATGCAAACAAGACGAAGACCGTGGTCATAAGAAGAAAAGTAAAGAAGGTAAACTTTCGAAATCTAAATGAGGCAGTAGAGCAAGTGGACAGCTTCGAATATTTGAGGTGTACTATAAGCAGTAACATGAGCTGCAGCCAGGAAGTGAAAAGGAGGATAGCAATAGCAAAGGAATTTTTCATAAAAAAGGAGCATCTTCTGCAGACCTCTGGAGAAAGAACTAATGAAGAGACTAGTGAAGTGCTTTGTGTGGAGTGTAGCACTATAGGGCAGAAACATGGACTTTACAACGAAATGAAGAGAAACGACTAGAAGCATTTTAAATGTGGATATGGAGAAGAATGGAGAGTGTGAAATGGACAGACAAAATAAGAAATGAAGCTGTGTTGGAAAGAGTGGGTGAAGGAAGAATAATGCTGAAACTGAACAGGAAGAGAAAAAGGAAATGGTTAGGCTACTGACTCAGAAGACATTCCCTACTAAAGGATGCACTGGAAGGAATGATGAACGGTAGAAGAGTTCGTGGCAGAAGAAGATATTAGATGATATACGACATTAAGATATATGGATCATCTGCGGAGACTAAGAGGAAGACAGAAAACAGGAAATACTAGAGAATCTGGGTTTGCAGTGAAAGACCTGCCCTTGGGCAGAACACTATGATTGAATGAATACGATTTAGCTTAATATGTATTCTTATTTGTAATATTGTTTTCTTAACTCTCTATACGTTATTTTTCTGTATTATTGCATATTCTACATTACATGTTTTCAAACTGTAAACTATGTTATAGAGCCTATTATTACTAGAACCCGGACAAATATCCCGTTTCTTGCAATGTGTGCGCGTTGCAAGTATAGCTTGTTTGGGAGAAGTGGTGGAGGACGGTGGAGGACGCAATTCAGGTAAACTCGAACAGACCTAAACAAATTGAAATTCTACACCCAAATTAAATCTTAATCCAACATCGAGGTCGCAAACCATAGGGAGAGAGGTGTGTTAAGTAGCTAAATACATTAAAGTACAAGTATTAACTAGTGATGTGAAACAAATTTATAATATAGACTACAGTAAAAAAAAAAACTTTCATTGTAATAATCCTTAATTCTGTACATCTGAAAACATAACAAATGACAACATAATATACCTAGTAAATAAAAATAGTTTGTACAACGCAAAATATTCGCCAAACACATTGCAATGAATAACAAACAATGTACATATATAAATACATATACAGGGTGATTCATGACGATTTATCGTCCTTTACGGAGCTTATTACTGAAGACATTTCGAGCAAAAAATATTATATAAATGTAGCTCCTATTTTCAATATTTTCAGAGTTACACTAATTTAAAGCTGTTTGAAGGTAAAAAGAATAATACAAATAGAGAATGAACCATTCGGAATTAATAATAATAATAATAATAATAATAATAATAATAATAATAATAATATTAAACTGCCCCCCATTGAGGGTAGCCCTTACGGACTCAGTATATCCCCCAAAAATTATTATACATATGTAAACATAGAATGATATTAAATTTTAAAGAAGGGAAACAAAGAAAAGGATGTGAAAAATTACAGTTGCTATTAATGTGGCACCATGTGATTAATTAGGATTTGGCAGGATTTTTTTAACACAATTATCACAATGCCATCCCTCAGAGATGTTGGCAGAGCAAACTGCCGTCGAAATTCTTCGAAAAAAAGCTGGTATAGTCCCTCGAGCACCTATGAGCAAGCCGAATACCTCAACGTGAATTAAGGCATATTTCAGCTTGAAATGGTTGACTGTAGGCTCATAGATCGACTTCTTCTCAAGGTGGACCTCGGCTGACTGATGACATTCTACTTCAAAACGTATCGTGGGGTCCACAATGATGCCCTGTTTAGTGTCAGCATTGTACGCTAAAATATCTACTCGTCTCGTTGACCCATTTTCAGCTAGACAGGAGATTTCTTCTTCTACTATCCACCCTTTATTTCTTAATGCGGCAGCAATTTAATTGACAGGTATTATGAAGCTAAAAATGTGCTGTGAACTCCTTAGTTGCTTCGTACAGACATCTTTTTCTATTTTTAACTAGAAAATTACATTATTCTTACGCACTTATCACAACAATTATTACAAATCACACCACTTCCACCGACTTAATTATTTGCAGTTCAATTTTGCATCCTAATTTACAGTCTTGAACAGTTTACAACACATTTTCAAAAATGTCGCCGTCCGCTTGAGTACACTTGGCCGCACGCTTGTGAACGGCACTCGTCGCTCTACGTAACTGCATACGGCTATCTTTGATTTCCGTAGCGCTCGCGCTGGCTGCTGACTGCACGCTGACCAAGATCACGCGTTCACAGCAATGCGTTCCAATAACGAAACATAACTTTGTAAATATTGAGAATAGGATCCATGTTTATATGACATTTTTTGTTCAGAATGTCTTCAGAAATACGCTCCGTAAAGGACGGTAAATCCTAGTGAATCACTCTGTATATACATGTTCTACAGTACTTAAGTCATATATATATATATATATATATATATATATATATATATATATATATATATATATATTATATAGGACCTTAGTACTGTAGAACATGAAAAATAAAAAAATGTGTACCTTGCGGAATAAATAATTTAATTTTATTGAAATTTACCCACTCACAATATAAGGCCAGGGCACGATCGCTAAAGAGAAGGGACTGCTACCAGCATAGCTCATCGGTAGCGAGTTGCATTGCTGCTCTAAGGCTGTGGCCGAATGTGAGTTCGATTCCCGCATGAGCTGATTACCGGCTTGATTTTTCTTTTCGAGGTTTTCCCTAACTGTAAGACAAATATTAGGTGATCTCTTGTCGAATACTATCTCTCTTATCACCAGTTCCACCCAAGATAAGTGACTTCGCAGTTGGTACAGCGTCTTTAAGTCTGTCTGTGACCCCTTTAAAACGTCATTCGACGTCACACGTCCCAATCGCCATTTCTCTGTATTGACCCACTCCCTCTTCTCCACTCCAGCTTTCTTTTGGTCTTCCACGTCGTTTTCTTTCATTTGATATCCAATTTAAAATTTGTCTGGGAAGCCTTTCGCCATTCACCATTCATTCCCTGAACATAACGGAACCTTGTTAACTTCTTATGTCATCAATTATTTCACCTAGACTCTTTTTTTTATTTCCCTTGTTTCTTCTTTTCTTGTTGTATCCAGCCTTTATATTCTTGCCGATCTTCTAAAAGAGTCCACATCCAATGCCCGTAATCCATGTTCATTTCGTGCCGACATTGTCCTTATTATTCTACGTTCATAAAACTGTATTTAACATAGGCCTACACCAGTGATGTCAAAGCAAGCGCATTTTTCTGACCTTGACGTCGTGCGCGGGCATCAAGAGCTAGGTATGCTAGGAGGAATAAGCAGCCTGTTGGATTAAGAAAACAAATGCACAAACTTCAAACGGAACGTGACATTTTATGTCGTTATTTTTATATGCCTTCTTTCTGTTTGTTATTTTCTATATTGTCTGTAAAACAAAAGTACTAACACCTATTTATTAGCCTAATATTGCAGTTGTGTTTTAAACGTTAATAATATAATAAAGAGTAAAGAAGGAATACTCACACAAATTCCATAATAACTACAACTATACTGTACTAAGTGAATTAAACACATCATTCATAAATAAAGTGTTACCCCAAAGAAAGACACTGAGTATGACAAGATAAGTTGAAATTGATATTGATGGTATCTTTGGCCTTATAAAAGTAATCAAAACAATATTATAGTAGAAAGCAAAGTTGTCTAGATATGTATTTTAACTGTAACTAATATTACATAATAAAACACTTATCGCATTATGCTTTTAGGTGATATTGGTGCGCAACTTTCTGTTATCAGAATATTAAATTATCTCGAAATCTGCTGAAGCTATAGAGCTGACGTTGTACCAACACATAGGCACATATCTTTTGTTTGTGTTGTAACAGTATTTGCTTTGTTTATTCATTTCCTTACAAACATTTTCCATGCGAATATTTTCAAACATTTTAATACACTATCTTCAGTAATACGTATTTACGATATATTAGATTTGCGAAAACATTGTTTTAGTACCTGTAAGGCTACTAAACAAACATATCTGAAAATTTCACTTTTGTGTAAAAAAAAAGGTTGAGAAAATATTCCCTTTGTATAAAAAAGCAAACTTGTGAAAAATGAGCATTAAAATTAAAACTTACATTCTTATAATGCACTTACACTTCTCAGACAAATCTAAAAATTTACATGGATACAGTTTTAATAAGTTTTCTTCCCTTTATCCATTGAATCAGTGCTGGCCATCTCTGTATATAGCTCGACCAAGCGGCATATACTACCTCTTTCGTCTGTCTCTTTCCTTTCCGCTGTAAAGCGCTCAGGCTCTCCTGGGCTCTAAAGCGCGCGCTTGCTTCTACGGGCATCAGTTGACATCACTGGCCTACACACTATCTTTCTTCCTTTCACTGTTGTATTTCATCTCCTGATCTGGTCTCCCTGAATTAGGTTTATTTGTTGAATTTTTGTCCCCAATCCACGTAGTTTTCTCGCAATTTTCCGGTCATGTAGTATAGATATCTTTTTTATTATCAGCAGAGTACACACAGAAAATATTGCTTTGTTTCCTACTTATAACCCCATAGTTTTGTATTTATTTCTCCGACGGACTTCACTCGCTTGGATATAGATTTTATATAATATTGGCAATACGTAGTATCATAGTTTCAATCCTTTTGTGTTTTGAAAACCGTTAGACAGTTTGTTTTAAACTGTAATTCTGGCTTTGGAATTTTTGTGTAACGATTTTAGTGCTTTCAGAATGGTTATAATTTTCTTTTGTTTTTTTTTTTTTTTAATCACTTCCCGCAACTTTGATAATGGCACAATATTAGGCCTATATGCTTTTTGTAAATCTACAAAAGCAACTGTAATGTTTTACATGTTTCTATCTGCTAGCTGTGTAATGGAGAATATGTTACCAATGCGAACTTCCCTCACGGAAACCAGCCTGTTCGATAAGTAACTTATTAAAAAAAAAGGACTACAGATAACCAGTATAGCCTTCAGTGCCAGAAGGTATGAAACTCGAATTCAAATCGGAAAAAAGTAGACATATTTGTTCACATAACAAAATTTATTTCAACGGATAATTTTTCGTTCGATTTCATATAACTATTACTGTTTTGTATGAAATACACAAACACGCTGTAAATCTTTATAAGTTTATTTAACTTGTATTGAATCGCCATTCAGTTTTTACATTTAAAATACAGACCTATGAATTTACGAAAAATTACAAAAATATCATTCCTGCATAAATTGGTCCTTAAAAACAATGTGAACAAATGCGCACAACAGATTACGATAAATTATTGCTATTTAGGCCTACGTACACTCCTTTCGCGTCGGGAATACCGAAAACATTTCAATGAAAAATTTAAAATCTTCTATGTTATCCTAGAGCAGACGTCTCCAAAAGCGTACTCGCGAGTAAGCCCCTGAACTGAACCGAAGCCGGTACGTAATGAGCGCGCTCCGCCTCACCCATCTCCACATGTTCTGTACTCAATGTTTATGCGTAAACGAAGAACAGTGGCGGACTGCCATTATCATTGTGTTGGTCGGAGTGTTCCACCGTTTCACAATGTCTTCTAATCATGGACGTAGTACATTCAAGGATGAATAGGAAGATAAATTTTTTTGTGTTAGTGGGGAGAATGTGAAATGCTTCATTTGTTCGAAAAAGTTTAACGGTGTGTTAAAATTCAACATGCGCCGACACTACTCGACTCTTCACAAAGAATATCATACAATTACAGGCATGTTGGACATGTGAAAATAATTTATTTTGGGGCTCGCTGTATAATTATTGGTTATACATAATAATCAGTATCTTGCAATACGCTTACACTCAGTTCGGCGTGACAAACATATAGTTTCTCGTTTAATTTTAGGGGAAATGCGTAGGCCTATAAATATTTTGATAAGTAGGCCTACATATAAAACAAGAAAATGCAAACACAAATCACACACGTGTCCTCAGTCTTAAACAAAAAAAAAAGCTTCTTCTAGCTTGGAATATTGGAAAATCAATGAAGCCCTTTACAGAAGCATCATTTGTAAAATCGTGCATACAGGACTTTACTAAAATACTGTGTCCATAACAAAGTCAAGAGAAGGAATTTCAAGATTGTAAATGTAATTGAATCTGAAGTCGAAACCACAATTAACCAGTTTGTAGCTTACTTACTTGCATTGGACGAAAGCACAGATAGAAATGACAAAGTTCACGTAGCCATTTTCATCCGAGGAGTTAATGAATATTTTACATGTCTTCTAGATGTAATTACAAAATACAACTGGAGAAGATCTTTTCCAGGCACTGGAAGGCACCATAGAACAGAAGAGGTTGAATTTGCAATGACTTGTGTCAATAGCAACAGACGTGGATCCAGCTTCATATATGTCAAAATAATATACAACGTATGATATTTCTTATTCTTTCGATGTTATTATTTGTAAACATAAGCAGACCGTTGCCGCGATCCCCCACTGATCTCTCCCATCTGTTGAGGTACGAGTCTCTTCCCCTTCTTCAGCCTTAAAGCACACTGTGTTCGGCGGGCAGCATCGAGAGCACGAATGACGATACGCTTTTTGGAGACCTCTGTCTTAGAGACATATACATACATACATACATACATACATACATACATACATACATAAGTGTTCTGCCCATGAGAAGGTCTTTCACTGCAAACTCAGCATTTTCTAGTCTTTCCTATTTTCTGCCTTCCTCTCAGTCTCCGTATATGATCCACATTTTATCTATCATCTGATATCTTCTTCTGCGCCGAACTCTTCTCCCGTTCACATTTTCTTCCAGTGCATCCTTCAGTAGGCAGTTTCTTCTCACCCAGTGACCCAACAAATTCCTTTTTTCTCTTTTTGATCAGTTTCAGCATCATTCTTTCTTCATCCGCTCTTTTCAACACAACTTCATTTCTTATTCTGTCTGTCCACTTCACACGTTCCATTTTTCTCCATATCCACATTTAAAATGCTCTATTTGCTTCTCTTCACTTCGTCGTAATGTCCACGTTTCTGCCCCATACACTGCCACACTCCATACAAAGCACTTCATAGTCTCTTCCTCACTTCTTTTTCCAGAAATATCTAAAAAAAAATGTGGATATAGAGATCAATGAAGGAATTGGCTGGGTCACTGGTTGAGAATAAACTGCCTTCTGAAGTTTGCACTGGAAGGAATGGTGAACGGGAGAAGAGTTCGGGGCAGAAGAAATCAGATAATGGGTGACATTAAGATACATGATCGTATGAGAAGACAAAGAGGAAGGCAGAAAATAGGAAAGACTGGAGAATGCTGGAGTTTGCAGTGAAAGACCTGCTCTTGGGCAGAACTGATGAAAGAATAACAAAATTCTTAATTGATACAAAGTGTTAAAAGTGTGTAATGAAGGTAAAATTCTAAAGGGCAAAATACGTAATATACTAAATTTGTCGAAATAGGCGATATTTTACTACTTAACAAGTTAACTTATTATTCCCAGAACATGAATTTTATCAGCAATCGAAAAGTATTGGGAATAAATTTGAATAAAGAACAAAAAAAGTTTCCTTCCCAGGCAGGATTCGAACCACGAAAGTCTTAGTTACCAGTCTATCGTGGTCTGGAGTGAACAAGGCTCTGACTACAAGTGTCGATCCGGTTTTTTTGCCACTGCTGTACACAGGAGTAAAATAGACAAAATGGGCAAAGTCCGAGCTGTAGTCATCACAAAATTATTGTGCCGGAAATTAGACCTTAGTTTCGTGAAATCTAGGTAGGCTACTGGCAAACTACGAACAGGCTGTCAGAAGAGAACGAAAACATAGAGATTTTCCCCTTTCTTTCTACTCCTCATGCATAAACCTGGTCTCGAACACCGATCCTCCAGAATTTGAAACCAGCATTCTTCCCATGAAGCCACTATGCGATGGAGAATAGAAAATCTTGACGGAGATAAAATCAAATACCTGTGTGTGTCTGTGGATACATTTTTAGTGCCCCCCTCTCCATTTACACTGAACTTCCATTAAGCAGTATGAGTTTTTCCCTCCTTTCGATATAACCTCGAATTTCACACAATTCGATGGAATCCATTTCGTTGAGTGGGATGGTAGTGCTTGAAAGCATAGGAGATCATAGTCCACTGTTGCTCTCAGACTTGGTATTCCTATTATTACAGCAAGATGTTTATCCGATAGCCAGGATCTGCCTCGCTTCCCCTTGCTTTCAATTTGAATCTCTGTGACTTCAATTCGTGTTGTAGCGAAATCGGTTCATTAAGGTGCGAGCAGGAAAATTATATTTAGCTTCTTGATACAGATGTCAAAGCGAATTGTCGAGCCTTATTAGGACCTTGGGGCTCGTCGTTGATCAGCTAGGACCTTGCTTGTTGTCTTAAACTAAAAAGTGATTTAAAAATCCAGGAAAAGCAATGCTAACGAACAGCGAAAATAAATTTTATAATTTATTTACATTGTAATAAAATAATTTAAGCATAATTTAGCCTTGTAACAGAAACGATAATATGTTTCATATGTTACACACAATAACAAATAATTGGTTTTGTGATATATAGTGTCAGATAAAAAAAATGGATAATTTATTTTATTTTATTGACGACACTTGAACAAAGGAATAGGATGACATGGTTTAAATATTACTAATGGATTCGATTTGTTTAATATTTGAAGAGTCCACTGCAAGAATGATGGACGTCACTTTCTTGTCGAAAATGAACCAAGACAGTAAATGCGTAGCTTAAGACATATAGAATGTACATACAGAGTTATATGGCATTAACACTGATAGTCATTGTCTAATAATGATCGGAAAATCACAGTTAAGCTTTGAGCGCTAAGCATTTCAAACTTTCAATTGCTTCTCCTGCAAAATGTATTCCCAATGACATCCATCATTCTTGCAGTGGATTCTTCATTTCGTAATAGTGAAAATGCATTAGGCCTATAGGTCTGTAAGTTCTCAATTACTTTAATATAAAAAAGAACTATTTACTTTCAAAACCGACACAATACATAACGGAAAAATACATATTGTTTCTCGTCTTAAACTGAAAAGTGGTTTACTTATTACACAGTTCCTCTTAAAATAAATTAAGTACATGCTTCTTCCGTGTTTATTATGATTATTAGAGACTGATTAAAAGGGTTGAACAAGTGAACGGAAGCCACTGCCATCACCCGACTTCTTCCCCCCACCTCCTGCTGCACAGTTGATGTCTAAGGGATAGAACTGAGCTAGCGAGCAAACTGTCCCTGCACCATAGTGCACTGAGATGACGACTCATTAGCTAGTTAGTGCATTAGCTTTCTATGTCGGGGTATTGATGTTCAAGTACAGTACGATTATTTAGTCCTGACAGTCGCCGGCGATGTGCGCCTAGGTCAGGCGAGTCCATTTAGTTACGCCAAGGGGTGTATGGGTTATTCACTCGCTTGTCTTCGAAGCGATCGGATGTCATGCGTGCGGTATAGCGTTGTGTTTCTAGTACAATTGAACTGTACTGCATTCCTTTAGCGACCGGTCGCCCTTATCTCTACTCCGGAACTCTCCCCACTCCTCCTATTCCTTCCCCTCTTTCGCGTCGCTGAGCTATCAGGACTAAATAATCGTTCTGTACCGGTAAGTCAAAATAGGATTTGAAATTAAATGACCGACTTTAATACTCATGTTTTGAAATATTCCCGTTTTCGATTTAAAATTACATTATTTTCTTATCTTAAATTTATTTATACACGTTTTAACATCTGTGGTCAATCCGCCAAGTTAGCTCTGTGGTATGGGCCTGATGTCTCCTACGTGGGTACTCGGCCCGATACAATCTGTGAGCTTGTCTACTGTTCCCATTGGGTCATCCATATTCGAAAATCAGATCTGCTTCTTCCGCTCTCGTGTACTCCTCCATTTCACTAGGACTGATCGACTGGACCCTGCAACTTGTACACATACACTGCTGTCTACAGACGTGCATATCAGGACCGACCATGTCCGTTACACATTACGCTATCTGCATTGCTTTAGTGTAGTTTCCTGTCCCCATCCCTCAGACAGCGCACTGAATGGAATACTGTAAGTAGACAACGTAAACAACGTCAGATAGATACATTATGTGTAAGATGTACAGATAAATACAAATAAGGTGTACAGAGGAATAAAATTAGTTCATTTCCACACAACTATTTTTGCTTGTAACCTCCGACTCGGTCATTTCCGGACCAGGGTTCCTTATCTAAAATTGATACATGTGCCCTTCGCCATCATCCCTGAAAGTTTGTAACACCACCTCGGAAACACCCTGTATACTAAAATTTAAAATATCAATACCAGATTTTGAGAATTAAACGATTATATCGAATGATCTATTCCTGTAAACAAGATAAAACACTCTGTAACATGAGAACTGTTGCTATTTATAAATAGCCTAAATGCTTTAAAATTACTTTTTCAACGTACATCACATGTTTCAAGAATTTGATGTCACATTCTTCTTCCGGGGAAGTTTTCAGTCACATTTAAGTTTGAATTTCATCCAGTATTTTGTGTTTAGAATTCAGAAGCTCTGTAAATTGTTACGATTTGAAATCCTCGGTAATGAGTTTTGGAATAATATTCTGGGGAAATTCCACAGATAGTAACAGTATATTCCTATTACAAAAAAGAGTAATTAGAATAATAGTAGGTGCCAAATCTAGGGAATCTTGTAGGACTATTTAAAAAAAACTACAAATAATGCTCATGGCTTGTCAGTATATATTTTCATTAATAATCTTCCTCTTATGTAATCGTGAAAACTTTGTAACTAATTCAACAGTTCATAGCATAAATGCACGTCAAAAATGACTTTCATACTTCATCGGCAAGTCTATCGTGCTATCAAAAAGGAGTGCGTTATATGGCAGTAAAAATTTTTAATAACCTCCCTATCTATATAAAAATGAAACTTAAAACATAAGATTATTTAGGGCCAAATTAAAGAAGTACCTAATTTCTCACGCCTTCTATTCTGTAGGTGAATTCATGACATTCAATAACGCTTCATGAAATTGATACTAAAACTTTGTATTGTACTAGTAGACTAAATTGTAAATCTCGTCTGTATATATTTCATCTAGACTGTCAGTCTTACTAATAAACCGTGTATAGTTTTTATACGAGACTTATGCAGAGTTGAGACAGAAAACGTTACTAATAAACCGTGAATAAGCTATGGACGTTTAAGCGTTGTATATAGGGAAAAAAATGGCCGCCCCTCTAACAGCTGTTCGTATCGACTGTCATTTTATGATGATGTTTACCTTGTAACCACAGAAGAATAAACCAAAGATCATAGAATTATTAGAATAATATTGCTGTAGCTTGTACTCTTTGACCAAAATGTAGTGTGGTAATCGATTAGAGCCAGTTGTACTATCGATATTTAACACGCCACACTAGAGCACTCTACCGGATGCAGTACAGAACCTCAGATATTCTATTACCTTTCGTAACGAAGTAATGACGAAACTATGACGTAGCTGTGTAACAGTTGTACTGTTATACACGACGTATGTAGTGATTATTAGTAAGGAATTTACACACGACTTATAAACGAGCTACTCTTTGTATAAGTATGAGACAGTTAAACGTCTGTATATAGAGTTTTTATTAGTAAGACCTTGTGACAATAAATTAAGACTTTATAATAGTATTAAGTTTTTTGACTTGTTCCATATTCTAGCTGTGAAGCAATGTATGAATACCATGGAATGTTAATAAATACAATTCAATACAATACAATCCGTGTTTCAAAAGTGACATTAAGGTCTCGGTTTAAACACTAATTTTGTAATTAAAAATAAATTCTCTTACGTATTTTGAAGCAATTGCAGATGCTTAAAATACAGAATTCGATCAACATTTTGAGGTAATTATTAAGGAAATTATTAAACTGTTTACTTTTTCAAACTTTTTTTGTCTCTTCTATTATGTTGGTTCTTTCGCCTAAAGTGGGACGATATCTTGATATATTATATTCTTTGTGTTCCTCTGGTAACTATATCATGCAAAAGATGGAATCTATACCTGATGTAACTTTCCTGGACGCATATTGGTCATTCGTAATTAACGTTACAGTTAAATGTACCGGTAACATCGTGTGGTACACTTGTTTTTCAGACAGAACAGCTTCTGGGCACAGACAACTACCCATCCCTTGCTCTGACGTGGAGGGTCGGTAGCGGCGAGGTATAGCTCAGTATATTGCGAACGCAATATCGGAAAAGCCTTCAGCCTGCTTACGCTATGCGTATCGTGGCTGTAATATGGGAAAAGCTTCTTCCACCCCACTAACAAAAGTTCTCATCTCGCACGTTTGCTGGAAGATGAGCAGCTTTACTGGGTTACAGACTACGAACTAGAGATGGGTAAAAATAACACAACAGTTATTTTGGAACTGTTCCGGTCTCGGAACTGTTGCAAAAATGAACAGTAGGTCGGAACCTCCTGTTCCGAAATAACAGTGTTCCGACTCCGAGCTGCTCACTTGCCCAGCTGTTGCGGGCTCGCAGTACCGCGTTGCACAAGGTATGTTCCGACTCCGAGATAACAGTCGGAACGTCGGAGCTTGTTCCGATGAACCAACGACAGCAGCAGTTCCACTGTTCTCGTTGTTCTTTATGTTGTACTTGGAACTTCGTTGGATGAAGTTGGTATTTGAAACTCTCACGTGGTTGGAGGGGGCGCATGGAAATTGAAATCCTTGCGGTGGCGCGAACTTTTAATATCAACATTTGTTAAGACTGGCCAATCATCTGTAATGTTATAGTAAGTATTTAATAATCTGTAATATTCATTCCCGCTTTATGGTTTATTTCACCATTAGTTGACTAATTCTGTTTTATAAACATTCTACAAAGTCATAAAGTACGCATACTATTATTAATTCATTGATCAGCTGATTCTATACAAAGGTTAAAGTCGTAAATGGTAATGAGTGGTTTAGTTACAATGTATGTCGTTTGTTGAGGTTAAGTCTGACAAGCACAAGTTTTTTGCTATCTTCTCTGTTATCAAAGAACGACAAAAATGTTGTAGCATTATTTGTTGGAAACTACCCATATAAGTACTGATTTGGAGAGCGATGTTTAATGCGAAGTTTAAATTACACTTTGGTAAAGATGCGATTCCAACATTTTACTAACCCACTGCGGGGTTTCCAGGTTTCAGTACTGCCAATATATATCATTTTTATTTATGAAATTGTAATATTTATTATTATTATTATTATTATTATTATTATTATTATTATTATTATAACTGTGCATTAAGAAAAGTAAAAATAAAAATTAATGATTTTTTTTTTTTTAGTTGGCTACCATATCTTTATAACTTTATGTACGAAAACAAAGTGTTGTATTCTGTCCTTGTAGTCAACAGCTGTGTAATTACTAACATTAAGCTTTTGCGTTCTGTCCGCATGCACAGCAATTTTCCAAAATCGATTCGAATGTGCATTGCAGTGCCATCTATAGATAAGAATGTGTACTATGTCATGCCTATGAGTGCTCCAGTGTGAGCTGCATGGTGTTATTTGTCTATGGTAAAGAGGGAGGGTACTGTACCGTTCGTTTGAACGACTCAACGACTCCGACTCATCACCACTGGTGACTGTTATTTCGGAACTGTTATTTGGAACATAGTATTTTTTCGGAACCGGAACCGTCGGAACTGTTCCGGGAAAAGAACAACTTCGCCCATCACTACTACGAACTGCTGCACATAACCATTATTTTCATAACACAAGCCGTGCAGCTTTTAACTTGACCGTCTTCAGGAGAGGCTGCTACAGTAACTCAGCCGTAGCTGGCATAGTTATATATGCTACACTGCACAGCAAGGGGTTACACATATTCTAACATACAATATTTAGGACGATTCGGAAAGTTAATTCAGCATTTACGGAGCCTAATAGTAACAATATTTATTTATTTACTTACTTACTTAATTATTTATTTATTTACTTATTTATTTACTTATTTATTTATTTACTTATTATTTACTTATTTATTTACTTACTTATTTATTTACTTATTTATTTATTTACTTACTTATTTATTCACTTATTTATTTACTTATTTATTTATTTACTTATTTATTTTTACTTACTTATTTATTTACTTACTTATTTACTTATTCATTTATTTGTTTACTTACTTACTTATTTATTTATTTTATTTAATTATTTATTTACTTATTTAGTTATTTATTTATTTATTTACTTATTTATTTATTTACTTTTACTTATTTACTTATTTATTTATTTATTTACTGACTGACTTATTTATTTATTTATTTATACTAGCAGTGAAAATTTAACAAAAAGTTAAACAACAGAATACTAACATATTACAAAAAAAATAATAGTAATAGCATTACAAAATCGACAATAAGCAACATGAAAAAGAAAGTAAAATACATTGAAATTTAATAAAAGCAACTCATATAGTACAAATAGTTAGTATGAAAAACGTAACTTACTTACTTACTTACTTACTTACTTACTGGCTTTTAAGGAACCCGGAGGTTCATTGCCGCCCTCACATAAGCCCGCCATCGGTCCCTATCCTGAGCAAGATTAATCCAGTCTCTACCATCTTATCCCACCTCCCTCAAGTCCATTTTAATATTATCTTCCCATCTACGTCTCGGCCTCCCCAAAGGTCTTTTTCTCTCCGGCCTCCCAACTAACACTCTATATGCATTTCTGGATTCGCCCATACGTGCTACATGATCTGCCCATCTCAAAAGTCTGGATTTAATGTTCCTAATTATGTCAGGTAAAGAATACAATGCGTGCAGTTCTGTGTTGTGTAACTTTCTCCATTCTCCTGTAACTTCATCCCTCTTAGCCCCAAATATTTTCCTAAGCAACTTATTCTCAAACAGCCTTAACCTATGTTCCTCTCTCAAAGTGAGAGTCCAAGTTTCACAACCATACAGAACAACCGGTAATATAACTGTTTTATAAATCCTTACTTTCATATTTTTGACAGCAGACTGGATGATAAAAGCTTCTCAACCGAATAATAACAGGCATTTCCCAAATTTATTCTGTGTTTAATTTCCTCCCGAGTATCATTTATATTTGTTAATGTTGCTCCCAGGTGTTTGAATTTTTCTAACTCTTCAAAAGATAAATTAAGGAAGAATATAACAAAGTGTAATGTATTAAAATAATAATAAAAAACAAGAAAATAAATATGAAAATTAAACAAAATCCACAATAAAAAGGGTATGATAATAAAATCATCTGGTGATCAAGAGAACAAAAAAGGGAAAAGGAAGGAAAAGAAATATATACTGTATATTTTTACTAAACTATCGCAGAGAAAAGGGCTTATAATTGAAAGGAATCTAAATTGAAAAAGTGCAATTTTAGTTTATTTTTGAAATTAGACCATGTCCGACAGTCTCTAACATGTTGCGGTAGAGAGTTCCAGAGATGAGCTGCAGAGACGGTGAAAGATGAAGATTAGAAGGATGTTCTGTGTTCAGGAATGGAGAGTGAGTCAATTTGAGTAAAAACGTATCACGAGAAAATTTTTATTGTGCACCTTTTATAAGCCATTAAAATTAGCTTCCATGCACTGCTCACTTAGAGCGTATTCCGAATCTCACCGGTGAGCAATCCGATGGCATCACGGTGTTCCGAATTCCACCGTTGACGTCATTGATGCTCCACCGGTGTCGCACCGGTGCCATCAGCTTGCAGAGGTGGTGGCAGTCTCCATCAGCCGCCATCAGTGAATCTGATTGGTTCTTGTATAGGGCGGGAATTAGCAGACGAATGACAACGTGCACTGTTGTGTCATGGCGGTGTGTTCTGCTTTAGTTCTGCTGCCTTTTTTTGTAATGAGCACAACGTAAAAACAATATGTTTATGGCTTATGAGCGAACATGTCAACGGACCAGTTATTACTACCGGTTCAAGAAATAAGTTGTTTATGATCTCTTTTCTTTGAACGAGATGGCAGTACGAAAATTTCGCAAAATTTTGCTAGCGTAGCACAGATAACCACTTACACGGTCGCCATGACAGCATCGATTCTTCAAGCAGTTTTGTTCCTTATTTTCGTTGCAACGTGACGTCATTGATGCCACCGGACCGGTGAGATTCGGAATACGCTGTTAGTAATTTCTTCGTATGAGGTCGGTAGGATATTTAAAAGTAGAGTTGTCACACTGAGAGGTTATTCATATTCCATACGATTATTGTCCTTGCCTGGGCATAAAATCTCACATAAAAAGTTTCATACCAATGTTGATTTAGACATTTTGAATAAATTGTTATATTTTCATTTGTTTTAGTAGGTTATTTTACGACGCTTTACTAACATTTTAAGTTATTTAGCGTCTGAATGAGATGAAGGTGATAATGCCGGTGAAATGAGTCCGGGGTCCAACACCGTAAGTTACCCAGCATTTGCTCATATTGGGTTGAGGGAAACCCCCGTAAAAACCTCAACCAGGTAACATGCCCAGACCGAGAATCGAACCCGGGTCACCTAGTTTCGCTGCCAGACGCGCTAACCGCTACTCTACAGGTGTGGACAAATTGTTATATCACTGTATTTATTTTCATGTAGGACCCCCCCCCCCCTTGATTGTGACAGTTTTCAAGTAATACGTTCCTGTCAATTTATTAATTAGTTTCGGCTCTAAAAATAATTGCAGTCACAAAAATGTGTAGGTGAAATTATTGGTGATCATCAGTACGGTTTTAGGCGTAATAGATCGACTATTGATCTGATTTTTTGTATTCGACAGATATTGGAGAAAAATGAGAATAAAAGAGCACAGTAAATAATTTATTCATAGATTTCAAAAAAGCATATGACTCGGTTAAGAGAGCACTGCCACACAGCAGGCAAGCCACCCGTGACGTCACTATCTCTATCCATTGCTACTAAAGTCATCTTATCTCGAGAACTAGATGTCGTATGAAGCTAGGATTTTGACAGCCACAGTACTGGTATGATTTAATATACAGGATGATTCACGAGGACTTATCAGCACTTACGGAGCATATTTCTAAAGATATTTTGGGCAAAAATGTTATATAAACATGGGTCCTATTCTAAGAGTTAACACTAATTTGAAGTTATTTGCAAAATACCATTATTCTTTAGTTTTTAAGGGTAAAAGAATATTACAGATAAAGAATGAGCTCTTCAGAAGTATCATTTCTTTAATTAGCTAGTATTCTGAAGCAAAAAATGTGTTGTGAATTCCATAGCTTTTACGTACAGATTTTTTTTTTTTTTAACTACAAAATTACATTTTTCTTAAGCACTTATCACAACAATTGTTACAAATCACGCCACTCTTGTAAATTCTTTAAGACTATACATTAGAATGCAAAATTAAACTGTAAAGAATTAAGTTGCTAAAGTTGTATGATTTGTAACAATTGTTGTGTTGATTGCGTTAGAATAATGTAACTTTTAGTCAAAAATTGAAAAAAAAAAAAAATATATATATATATCTGTACAAAACAATTAACAATACATTTTGACCTTCAGAAGACCAGCCAATTAAAGAAATAATACTTCTGAATATTCATTCTCTATTTGTAATATTCTTTTACCCTTAAAACTAAAGAAAAAAAGGTATGTTACCAATAACTTGAAATTAGTGTAATTCTGAAAATATTGAGATTACAAAACTTGTTTATCTGACATATTTTGCTCAGAGTGTCTTCGGAAATAAGCTGCATAATTGGCGGTACCTCTTCGTGAATCACCCTGTATATGTTCATTTTAATTTGCCAGCTCCTTTAAGACGGGTGTAGGGTTTCTGTTGTGTGATCGGGTGAGGGCCTCATGCGGCCGGTGGGTTGATACACCTCATTCTCATTCATTCTATCATTCGGGGTGCACAGTGTGCTACTGTTGAGCCGACTTGCTGAAGGGCCGTCTCTAACCACTCAATCTACTACTGCTACTACTACCACTGCTGCTGCTGCTAAAGCTGACGCCAGCGTTTTTGGCGTGTGTCCTAGGTATAGCCCAATTTGTGACATGTTGCTAGTGCAGCTGAGAATGATACCACTTCCCATACACGTCACATCAGCCATTTGCCAAACACAGTTGTCAGACTGACTGCGGAAAATGTAAAACACTCGCACCTAACCCTTCCCATTACTTATTTCATACGCCAAAAACGGTGACCCGGACTGTACTGCTGCATTACTGCTAACTTTGTCGGTGAAATTCTATAAGATTCTGCATAATGGCGTTCTACATATTTCTGGAAAGAACCAAGGATTCTGAACTTTTCATCTACAATTTAATCTTCGAAGAGCTCGATTTTAGAAATAATGCTACAGTATGTATTACATTTGCAATCAGTATCGCTCTATTATACAGTATTCTGTGCTGTTGTATTCGTTCCTACCTATCTGTTCGTAAGAATAGCTCTTCTGTGATCAAATTCCTAATATCCCTTTGATTTGTTCTCTATTGTTGAGTCTGCTTTTGTTCGCTAAATCCGAGCACATACGTCAGTGACATTACGATTTAAGGCCTGTGTCGGAACATAGAGCAGCTTTAACAATCGAATTCCACCTTGGGCATTGAGTTCCAGCTTATGTTCGTCTAGTGTCACATCCACAATAAATACTAGAAATTTACTTTCCTAAAAAACTCTTTACTGGAAATATTAATATTGCCATTCAGTTCATGATCTAGAAAAATGTGTGTTCCTGTCTCTTCTGAAAATAGCATAATCAGTGCATTCTCGGTATTTCGTAGTGGAGAGAGAAAAGTTATTTTCCTAGAATTTTCTGGTTCATCTGAAATACAATGCTCCAAGTAACATTTACGAAATCGGAGTTGACGAATGATCTGTGAACTGGAACTTTGACATCTCGTTTTTGTTTTTATATATATTTTTTTTTTCATTTTAAGACGCTTTATCAACTGGTATGGCTATATAGTGTCTTGAGTGTCCGGGTTCCTTAAAAATCATTTGTAACTAATATGTAAATAAAAATTGTAAATATTAAGTGTAAATGAATATAAATAATAAATGTAGACAATACGGAAAATAGTAGGCTATACGATAACAGTGGACATTTTTAAGTTCATATCTCCTAAATAGGCCTATGATTTCGCTGTCCCCAAGTTCCCTGTCTCTAAATGTTTTGTAGAGCATTCCTTATTGCCTATTTAATTTTTGTACTCCTTTGCTGAATCACCCTGCAGATGTAACTTAATTTGAAAAAATACCATTCTTTTTCTTTTTTTCTACTCTTGGTACTACATTCTTAGGCCGTGTCTCAAAGCTACATTTTCAGCTGAAGTGAACTAGATTGTTGACTAAATAGCCGGATGTGACATCAGAAGTTACGATCCAAAGCTACGTAGTGAATAGCAATCAAGTCCGTAGTAGCTAGTAAACGAAAATGCTTGCTTCATTGATGACTTGTACACAGTGTTGCCAACTCAGAATTCCATTTACCGCTGCACAAGCTTAAAAAAAACACTAAACTGTAGTTAAAAAAACTCCAGATTTTTCTTAACACATCATTTCCAAATTTGAAATACAAACTATATAGTTTTAGGAACTGGAGAATTTTAGGTTTCAAATTTTTTTAAAATTCTAATATTTATAATACTCTGGGAATTGAAATAACACTCGCCTCTGCCCAGAAGCTTGTTGTGAATGGCAATATTATGTTCTCGAACAACAGAAAAACACTCGCTACTCTTTTGTGTGTATAATTATCAGCATGGGTAATTAAATCTGAATATTTTGCATTTAATATCACCTTACACCATTTACACCGAGCTATCGAAACTATCACCGGTAACTTCTTCTACCCAATCTTTCAACACATTGTTTTTTTAACACATCTCTAAACTTTTGTACGTATGTGGCTTTATGCGGCATATTTCTTCAAAATTTAATTTTCAAGAATATACTGGACACTTCGGAAATAATCACATTCATCACACCAGTCGGTTCGAAATCTGATTTCACATTGAGCTGGAGACGTCTGCTAAAATGAGTCTGGTTTTAAGTTTTAAGTATGTCGTATGTGGTTTTAATAATGCGGCATATTTCTTCAAAATTTAATGAAGTAGATCAAGAATATACTGGACACTTCGGAAATAATCACATTCACAATCACACCAGTCGGTTCGAAATCTGATTTCACATTGAGCTGGAGACGTGCCTGCTAACAATGAGTCTGGTTTTAAGTTTTAAGTATGTCTGTATTACATAAACTATAATGCGGAATGATAAATTAAATAATAACCTATATCATATAACATAAATGAAAAATAATAATAATTCAGTTCATTATCTATTCTTTATGATTAAATACATCAATTCGTGTACAGGCTCTTACCTTTTGCACATTTATTTCGATTGTTGATAGCCAAACGTAATTTTCATTGACATCTTTTGAACATATTTTACAATTCTACATCTTTCTACGTTTCTTTTCTAGTGTCTCAGGAAATTACCATTCAGTTCATAAACCTGAGAATTAGGTTTCTTGAACTGTTTACTGGAAAACTGTTTACAAACAAAGAATTCCAATTTCCAAAACATAACAGCTGATAACTCGTAATTAAACTGCATTAGGACATTGCTTTCTTAATTTAGAGGTATACCGTAATTTCATGGCTTTGAGAAAAATAGTCCATGAAGAAGGCCATGATTCTAGCATACATGTTCAAAGCTCCGTAGTGTGTAGTTTACAAGTCAGCTAGTTGCTAGTTATTAGCATGTAGTGTAGACTTGAGCTTTGAGACACAGCCTTAATGTCGAGAGTATTGGGTGACTTTGGCTCTATCTTTGTTTATCGACTGATTCTCAAGTAGTTGTTATCTGCTTTCATTTGTTGACACTTGGCTCTGCTCCTGCTCCATCATTTTTCTGTTTCTGCTTTTATTTCAACAGCTTTGTAAATATTGTCGATCTAGAAGATATTCTGTATCCTGAGAGGATAAAAAGAAAGAAGGGAGTAATCCAGGCAAATATGCTTGAAATCGGTGCGACGGATATGACGTCAAACTACACTTTTTACGCCCCATAATCCACCGCGAAATACCGCTAATTGCCAAATATTAAATTTCTACTATAGGTTTGGGTCATATGTAAACGGATTAGATTGGATGTGGAGGTAACAGGAGTATTAGCAGATTATTATATCAATGTACATTTCACTGTATATTTATTAAAAGTGTTACGGTTGTGATATGGACTGAACACTTCATTTCCACATTCTTCCTTTTATCAAGAAGGATTTAATTTTAATTTTATTTAGTTATTTAACGATGCTGTATCAACTACGAGGTTATTTAGCGTCGATGAGATTGATGACAGCGAGTTGGTATTTGGCGAGATGAGGCCGAGGATTCGCCATAGAGTACCTAGCATTTACCCTACGGTTGGGGAAACCTCGGAACAAACCCAACCAGGTAATCTGCCCAAGCGGGAATCGAAACCGCGCCCGAGCGCAACTTCAGACCGGCAGACAAGCGCTTTAACCGACTGAGCCACGCCGGTGGCCCATCAAGAAGGATGTTGGCACTCCTTCATATGTTAAAGCATAGGGGGACATATCAACGGACATATTCTACAGTTGAGCCGAACAGAATATTAACTTATTTATAAAAAAAAAAAATAACACCTGCTAAACTTGACTACACTTTTGAAATATTCACAACACGAAACAATTTGTAATCGTAATAATATGAATAAAACAGCTGATAAACACACTGGAAAAAGAGATGAACTGTGGGTAATTTGATTACCATGCTAGTACATCTTTTTGGTTTCAAGCTTATGGCCCAGGGTTGTCCGTATCCAGTGTTGCCAACACATAAATTGTATCCCCGTCAGTCTAACATCTGGAAATCTGTCAGAAACCGTCAAAATTAAAAAAAAAATAAGACCCACTCAATATATCTATATACAAATAAAAAGCAAATTTTAACACAAGATGTCCACACCTGTGGAGTAACGGTCAGCACGTCTGGCCGCGAAACCAGGTGGCCCGGGTTCGAATCCCGGTCGGCGCAAGTTACCTGGTTGAGGTTTTTTCCGGGGTTTTTCCCTCAACCCAATACGAGGAAATGCTGGGTAACTTTCGGTGCTGGACCCCGGACTCATTTCACCGGCATTATCACCTTCATTTCATTCAGACCTAAATGACCTGAGATGTAGATACAGCGTCGTAAAATAACCCAATAAAATAAAATAAATTAACACAAGTTAATTACCATTCTAGATTAAAATATTAATTCATCAATCTATGAATTCATTACTACGAGGAAATCTGAAAAAGGAGGTTATTTAACATGGTACGGCACATTCATTGAAAAAATAAAATCCCCCAGAAATTAAACAAATAAAATTACAGCAGCTAAAAAAGTCGAAGGAAGGTGTAAATTGTAAATCGTAATTTCCACCAGAAAATCCGTCACCCGTCAAAGCCATTCTTTTCCCGTCCACTATGTTGAAATTCTGTCAGTTTTGACGGAATTTCCGTCCAGTTGGCAACACTGTCTGTATCCCTTCTCTTATTACTATCTTCGTCACGATCGTCGCTTCCACCATCTCTTTCTCTGTCTCGTATCGCCAATATTGTTAAGCAACAGCTCTCCCCAGCAGGAGTAAAACAAGTTGTAACATTTCATGTACTCGTGTTATGCTTTCCTTACCGTTACATGTGTTAAAAGTCAAGTACAATGTTATGTTGAATTAACAAGAGCTGGATCTTTCGTGAGGCGTAATGAAGTGTCAGCAGAAGGCTTATAAATTGGTATTATCACTATATACTTATCACATTACAACCTACATCAGTACTGCAGTAGCAAAACATGCATTACTTTGTGTGAAGTGGCGTTTAAGATTGAAGTCAACATCGCGTATCCACGAAGTACAGCCTGTTTAATCGCATCACGCTAAGTGTTGTTTTCTCTAGTAACTTTAATCATTCAATATGGCTACTGTGTGAAGCAGGTAATCTATATTCAGGTCTTGCATGCGGAGGATCGTTCGTGCGTGTGTTGCTCATTTAGCGATGTCGGAGAAATAACTTTCTTCTACTAATGATTTTCAGCAATCGTTGCTACAGATATTTGAGGGGCTCACAACCAGAGTCGACCAAGTCCACCAGAGTCAGTTTGTGGATTAATACAATCTCGGATGAAGAAAACATAGCTTTATTCATTGCCTTAACAAATGAAGTCCATAACTCATTTGTTACT
This sequence comes from Periplaneta americana, assembly GCA_025594305.2. Lineage (NCBI taxonomy): Eukaryota > Metazoa > Arthropoda > Insecta > Blattodea > Blattidae > Periplaneta > Periplaneta americana. The sequence continues at coordinate 25,370,682 of JAJSOF020000025.1, read as the reverse complement.
CCACAGAGGGCAGCATTTCCTATGGAAAGTGAAGGTTGCTAAGCGTGAGCCAGAAACTTTGATTCATTTCCTCAAAATTATTCCAGAAGGACTTGGTCCACTCTGGTTGTAAACCCCTCATTTATTTCGATACGTTGTACCGTTGTATTCGCTTACCATGAGATTCGAGGGTGCTTGGGGTCATTCCCGGGAAAGAATGATGCACCTTTAATGCAGACTCTGTTGTTAATGTTATACGTTTTTGAAAATTTGAGTTTTTCTAATGTTTAGTATGTCGTTTATATTCTTTAAAGTTTAAAAATTCACAACATACGTAATACCGTTTTGTCAGAAACTAAGTTACCTAGAAGCATTACATTTTTACAGTCTGTATATGGTATTACATTGATTGGCGATGTCTAGTTTAAGGGGTTAGGTAAAGCTTAAAGCAGTAAAATTTTTGGAAATATTCAACATTTTTTCCTCCATTATTATATCTTGTACAATAATGAAAATTGGTATGTGTAAAACACTGTCCTTCTGCTATATAAAAACAATATTTTTATGATTTAAAAAAATATATTTATAATTATATATATATATTTTTTTCAAAATTCATAATAGTGCCAGTTCACTGTGCAATGATGAACCGTTTCCCTCATAACTCATAAACTTGTTGACTTTTTCATGTTCTCTCTCTTTTATTTTATTGCTGAAATTTATATTTTCAATATCATGCTCTTTCCTTAATAAATAATATACATATATATTTTTTATTTTGTGTTAGAAGAAAATATTGATATTTGACCATTTTGTAAAATGAATTTATTTTTTATCAGACAGTCTATCAAAATGAGAGAAGTGATCTTGCATCATATTGTAGATACGACATGCATTAATACACACAAGAAATTTCAACACAGAATGTTGGATATTTTTTTAGTTATGCGGGAAACGCTTTATCACTGCACAGTGAACTGAATTTAAAAAAATGTAAGTATTTTTTTAATCGTATTTTTTTTCATATAGTAGGACAGTGTTTTACACATACTAATTTTCATTATTGTAAAAGATACAGTAATGGTGGTCCATTCGTGGTCCATTTTTGTTAAAGTTATTAACAGTACCACCAACTTATGAAACAAACATTGAGCTAGAAATCATGCCAAATCATAACCTTTAATATCAAGTAATTTCAGAGATATTTTCATACAATACCGCGAGCTTAAAAAAATATATTGACACATTAAACATATACTGTAATTAAAAGCATTTACTTAATACATTGTGTATCAAATTCCGCACAAAAGTCCAAATAATGACAATTTTTTTTTTCAAAATTTGACCTTTCATCTCACCTTAACATGTACGCGAAAACCCTTCCTTGCAAAGGAAATTGTGACTGAGAAGAAGTGTATATGCGAGCTCCAAGCCTGTTTCGTCACTTATCTCACTCCCGTTTTCGCCATTCCATTTAGGGCAGTGATGTCAAAGCAAGCGCATTTTTCTGACCTTGACGCCGTGCGCGGGCAGCAAGCGCTAAGTATGGAAAGAGGAAGGGTTATGTATATGAATAAGCAACCTGTTGGATTAAGAAAACAGAGGTGCACAAACTTCAAACGGAACGTGAAATTTTATGTTGTTATTTTTATATGGCTTCTTTCTGTTTAATATTATCTATATTGTCCGTAAAACAAAAGTACTAACACTGATTTCTTAATATTGCACTTGTGTTTTAAATCTTAATAACATAATAAAGAGTTAAGATGGAATATTCACTTAAATTCCATAGTAGTATAATATTATACTGTATTAAGTGGATGAAACACATCATTCATAAAGAAAGTGATATTCCAAAGAAAGAGATTAAGTATGACATGATAAGTTGTAATTTATATTGATGGTATCTTTAGATTACAAAAGTAATCAATAAACTAATCAAAATAATATTACAGTACAAAGCAAAGTTACCTTAGGTAATGTATCTATTTTAAGTATAACTAATATTACATAACAAAACTCTTATCGCATTATACTTTTAAGATGATATTTGTGAGCAACTTCCTATCATCAGAATTTTAAATTATTTTCTCGAAATCTGCTGAAGCTATAGAGCTGACATTTTTACAACACATGGGCACCAATCTTTTGCTTATGATGTAACAGTAGTTGCTTTGTTAATTCATTTCCTTAAAACAATTTCCATGCGAATATTTTCAAAATTTTCAATACACTATCTTCAGTAATACGTAGGCCTATATACGGTATATTAGATTCACGAAAACATTCTGTGAGGCTACTAAATAAATAGGCCTATGCCTGAAATTTTCACTTTTCTATACGAAAAGTTGAGAAAATATTTCTTTTGAATAAAAAATCAAACTTGTGAAAAATGAGCATTAAAATTAAAACTTATTCTTATAATGCACTTATACTTCTCAGCAAATCTAAAATTAACATGGATACAGTTTTAATAAGTTCTCTTCTCTTTATCAATTGAATCAGTGCTGGCTATCCCTGAATATAGCTCGACCAAGCGGCATATACCACCTCTTTCGTCTGTCTCTTTCCTTTCCGCTGTAAAGCGCTCAGGCACTCCTGGGCTCTAAAGTTTCCTGCGGGCATCAATTGACATGCCTGATTTAGGGGAACATTTGAAAATTTGAAGAAGAGAGCCGAAAATGGACGTAATAGCTATCACATTCATGACGACATCGGTGCTAACCAATCCGTGACACCGAAGCACATCTAGCTATTCCATAGCAGCACAAGTCTATACGGTCCTTGGGTAGAAGAATATGGGCAAAATTATTTTGACTATTACACTCTTACTACGTCATACTACTTTTGACCAATAAAACGGTACGAAAGGACGTATTTCAACCAATCATGGCTGCTTATCGCACAATTTTATCACGTCCCTAGCATTTGTTTAATTTTATCGCGTCCCTAGCATTTGTTTCTTTGTTTGCCAACATTTGAAACTGCGCTGGTCTGACGTAATATATATATATATATATATATGAAATTACAAACCACTCCAGTCGATGCACAGCAGTTTCAAATATGACTCGCATTGGCATTCAAACAAGAATTAATAAAAATCACTTATCATACCTATGCATCTTCTGAAATCCGATTTACAAATAAATGAAGAGCACCATTCGGAAATCCTGAATAAGTTGAATACACTATGTAGGCCTAAATCAACGAGTTCCACTTCTGTTACGCACACGTCCAATATAACATCAATTGAACCACCAACCACATTCAAATTTGAAAATTGTACATTCAATAATTATTCCTTTTAAAATTATTCATTCGGAAATTCTGAATAAGTTGAATACACCATGTAGGCCTAAATCAACGAGTTCCACTTCTATTACGCACACGTCCAATATAACATCAATTGAACCACCAACCACATTCAAATTTGAAAATTTTACATTCAATAATTATTCCTTTTAAAATTATTCATGTTTATTTTTATGTCATCGTCGTTAATTAAAACTTTTCTAACACTTGTGTATATTAGTTAGGTTATGTTATAGCTTCTGCTATATGATATTATGGATAGTCACGTATCAGAGATTGTTTAATATTTAGATTTATTGAAAATCATCTGTCAAGTGACGTTGATTACTGGGATTCGGATAATTGAAGTGGAATGTTGCATTTTAATAAAAATGAAACTGAATCAACAAAGCCTTCTTGACTAGTAACATTGCCATCGTGTATAATTTTGTATAATAGATCGAGAACTTCTCGACGAGAAGGCATTGCTCACTACTGCCATCTAGTATGCATCTAGCGTAATATGTGTAATGTTGAGATGGTACAATAATACATTTGAAGACAGTTGTATTTTCGTAAGTCAATTAATATTTTATTGTATTGGAGTACTTCGTTACTTCTAATCTTTATATACTTTCTTCTAATCGTGTAATAGTCAATTAAATCCCACTCGAGTTTTGATTTTCTCTAGATAAATCAAAACGTCTAGTGAGATTACTGTTGATAAAACGTTCATTGTTTGTTTAAAATTCATTCATTCTCATTACCTCCTGGCGCAATATGTAAATTTAGACATTGTGAGCGAGGGCTTATCTGAACTGCCTTAGACAGCCGGCCAACATGCGACCGTGTGTTTATTTAACAATGTCGACTAAGTAATTCTCTCCCACAAGTTATTCCTGACAAGAGGCGATGTTGCTGCTTGTTTTAGTACGCCGTACGTCCTCCAGTTTAGAAATGGTTCTGTAATTAGTTTCGTTATTACATAATCTCGAGGCTAGCCAGAATTTTAAGTGATGTAAAATTGTCGTGGCACGTAAAAGTGGGAGCTCTTGTCGTAAAGCAATTCACCTCATCAGCTGAACTCTGCATAAAGCTGTCGTTATGTTTGTCGTCTGTTAGCTTAGATTATGAATTTGAAGTTGACGATCTAGTCATGTCGCACATGGAGAGCTCATACCTTGCAACAACGCTTTAGCACGTTGGAGTCTCGGGTTCAAATACACTGAGATTGATGATATTTTATGTGTACAGAGATGATGATATAATAATAATAATAATAATAATAATAATAATAAATAATAATAATAATAATAATAATAATAATAATAAATTATGAAGGAAACTTTCAAGACTTGACATGTCCATTTTCAGAAAATACACTTCAGATGCCAAAAACTTACATCTCTGCAATGAGCAAAATATTAAATATTATTTTTGTTTTGCTACAGATTCATATAAAATTTCATCACGGAAGAATCTTCGTTTATTACAAAGACTTTCTTTTTATCAATTGAGCAAATTGAAAAGTAAAGGTTTGGGAGTTCTTTCCTATTCTCACTGGAAGAAAGGTAATTCGTGGATCTCAACCAAAAAGGGACTTTCGAGCAGTCTGTGGACGCAAGCCATTAAGATGAACTGTAATACAATACCTGTACGTACTCTCCCTGGTAGAACTCTTGACTCAACCCGTTGCAGAAGATGCGACGAGCAAGAAACGCTTCCTCACGTCTTGGGTTTCTGCCATCATGGAGAATTGCTCCGAATCAACAGACATAATACGGTTCGTTCTCTCATCGCAGCTTCAATCCGTCAGAATGCTTCCTATGAGGTTTATGAGGAGGTTGGTTGCATCTCTTCTGGTGGCTCTACTAGACGTGCTGATATCATCATAATTGATCGGCAGAAGGATAAGGGTGTCATTCTTGATCCCACAATCTGTTTCGAGATGCATGAGCAACAGCCACAAGAGGTGTGTCGTGAAAAACAAGTCATATATGAGCCTTGTTGTCAGCATCTTGGAGCACAATACCACATCACACATTGGACAGTTTTTGGGCTCATGTTCGGTGCCCGTGGCACGATCCCACGTGAAACTTTAAATCAACTTAAACAATATAAAATTTCTGATGCAACGATTGATGCCATAAGATCTCAGGTGTTAAAATCATCCTTAGCTATAATTAGTAATCATTTGTACCCAACAAAATTTTTATTGTAAATGATTTCCTATGTTTTCTTATCTTAATGTTTTTTCTTCCTTTCCAAGTGTCACAAAATTGTTTTGTTTACTTATTATTCTTTATGAATTGATTAGTAGGCCGATCTGTCGAACCCTTATTTAGGGCGGCTTTTGTTTATACAAATTATCTCTTTCTGAAAGTGGACATGTCAGGTTTTGAAACTTTGCACCTCACAGTTAAGTCCTTCTCTTTCACTCAACCAAATGTACAGAGATGGCAACATACATTTCCAAGTGGTCGAATGGTTAACTCTGTAGCACGTTAAAATTCCGAATTCAGATAGAAAATATATATATATATATATTGTGGTTTATTTAACGACGCTCGCAAAACCGAGGTTATAGAAGCGTCTGCGGTGTGCCGGAATTTTGTCCAGCAAAAGTTCTTTTACATGCCTGTAAGTCTACTGACATGAGCCTGTCGCATTGAAGTACACTTAAATGCCATCGACCTGGGCCGGGATTGAACCCGCAACCTCGAGCACAGAAAGTCAGCACTATACCAACCGTGCTATCGAGGCGAAATGAATCCGAGGCCCAACGCCGAAAGCTACCCAGCAATTATACCTACTTCAGTTGGTTAGAGAGAAACCTCGGAAAAAAACCTCAACCAGTTAACTTGTCTCAACTATGATTTAAACTCGGGCCAGCTCGTTTCACTGTCAGACGTGCTAACCGCTACTCCATGAAGGTAGAATGACTGCTGGTCTGCACATGCCTCAGCAGAAGTGGACAATCTTCCAACCACTGCGGGGGTATCGTGTGATTACCAAGATGGTCTTCCATACCCCGTAGTTTTGTCTTGCCACTGAGTTTGTTCAGATAAAGTGACATTTGATGTTGCTTAGGTATACCGAGCGAATTGGCTCATGCGTATCGCATGAGACTCGCGTTCGGGAGGTCCGTGGTTCGATTCCCGAACCAACCAACCTACTTTGGTTTTCCACAGTTACTTAGGTAAATGCCGGGTTGGAATTTTCATTGCCACTGTCCATTTTCCCTTCTCTTCCCGTGTAGAGAAAGAATTTATAGATTTTATATCCTATCATCCATCTTCTTCATTTTACTCGTCCACACCTGTGGAGTAACGGTCAGCGCGTCTGGCCGCGAAACCAGGTGGCCCGGGTTCGAATCGCGGTCGGGGCAAGTTACCTGGTTGAGGTTTTTTCCGGGGTTTTCCTTCAACCCAACACGAGCAAATGCTGGGTAACTTTCGGTGCTGGAACCTGGACTCATTTCACCGGCATTATCACTTTCATTTTATTCAGACGCTAAATAACCTAGATGTTGATACAGCGTCGTAAAATAACCCAATAAAATAAAAAATAAATTCATCTCACTCATTAGCCATATTCAGGTCAAAACGCATGTCTTCAAGCCGCTTATGGGAGGGGATGTCCTCTCCGCAACCGTTCCTGGGTTCCTAACCTTCCGCAGTATCTTTGCCAGGATTCATTCCTTAAGAGCACTTCCAAGGACGCTTCGACACTTTGGAAGGGCCGTTAGAATGGATCCTGTGCTGCTTGGTCACCTTGGCGGTATGAATTTGGAGCGGGAGAGGTAAACGCCCCTATTGGGTGAGCGGGTGAGGGGTCACGTGTGGCCGGTGGGCTGGTACACCCTTATACTCATTCATCCCATAACATTGGGATGCACAATAGGCCTCAGTATGGCCGACGTGCAAAGGGTCGTTCTAACTTAACCTAACCTAGGAATACCGTACATTTCGACACAAAAAGAAATAGATTTACTTACTTACTTACTTACTTGCTTGCTTTTAAGGAACCCGGAGGTTCATTGCCGCCCTCACATAAGCCCACCATTGGTCCCTATCCTGAGCAAGATTAGTCCATTCTCTATCATCATATCCCACCTCCCTCAAATCAATTTTAATATTATCTTCCCATCTACGTCTCGGCCTCTCTAAAGGTCTTTTTCCCTCCGGCCTTCCAACTAACACTCTATATGCATTATTGGATTCGTCCATACGTGCTACATGCCCTGCCCATCTCAAACGTCTAGATTTAATGTTCCTAATTATGTCAGGTGAAGAATACAATGCGTGCAGTTCTGTGTTGTGTAACTTTCTCCATTCTTCTGCAACTTCATCCCTCTTAGCCTCAAATATTTTCCTAAGCACCTTATTCCCAAACATCCTTAACCTATGTTCCTCTCTCAAAGTGAGAGTCCAAGTTTCACAACCATAAAGAACAACCGGTAATATAATTGTTTTATAAATTCTAAATTTTAGATTTTTTTGACAGCAGACTGGATGATAAAAGCTTCTCAACCGAATAATAAGAGGCATTTCCCATATTTATTCTGTGTTTAATTTCCTCCCGAGTATCATTTATATTTGTTACTGTTGCTCCAAGATATTTGAACTTCTCCACCTCTTCAAAAGATAAATTTCCAATTTTTATATTTCCATTTCGTACAATATTCTCATCACGAGACATAATCATATACTTTGTCTTTTCGGGATTTACTTCCAAACCTATCTCTTTACTTGCTTCCAGTAAAATTCCCGTGTTTTCTCTAATCGTTTGTGGATTTTCTCCTAACATATTCACGTCATCCGCATAGACAAGCAGCTGATGTAACCCGCTCAATTCCAAACCCTCTCTGTTATCCTGGACTTCCCTAATGGCATACTCTAGAGCAAAGTTAAAAATAAAGGTGATAATGCATCTCCTTGTTTTAGCCCACAGTGAATTGGAAACGCATCTGACAGAAAATGATCTATACGAACTCTGCTGTACGAGAAATGATTTAGTTACGAATAATTTAAGGCAGTTTCAGATTTGAATAAAATACTTATTTTAATATCTCTACTGACAGCGGGTTCAGAGTGTCACCTTACTACCATTTGCAGCATTTTCATAGAGTTCTAATAACCCCGACTCTTATGCATAGAAACCTACGTAAAAGATGAAACGAGCTGCACTCGCTGGTTTAATTTCTGCTGCCTGAACTTTGCAGCGGATGGAGTATTGTTCTGCTTTTATTCAGTCTATTGTAAATTCTAAATTCTTGTCGGCGGCTGCTTTTCATTGTGTCACTCGACGATATACATATTGGAGGAAATTCTATAAATTCTTCAACTTTCTCCTCATCCCTCGATATTGATGAATGATTCAAGAGACGAAATCAAGATCTGATGGTAACTTTATTGAAATATTCCTCTCAGATTTTTTTCCCGTGAAGTCTGTTGAGATATAAATATAGCACGTGGCTGATCTCGAGGGTCTTGTAATAACTATGCCCTTTCAGGCCCCCCCCCCCACCAGACAGTTTTCTTGCTCCCATGGAGCTAATCAAGTGCACAACTCTCTGTGTAGGCGACCTTCAGACGCTTGTGAATTTGTTTCAGTTAGGACTTTAATGTTACTGCCTTAGTCACGAGCGTGATTATGTAAATGCCTGTCTCAAGTAAAAGTTGGACACAGAGTTATTTTTCTGTCCGACAACTTTTTAAAATACAAAGCGATATTTTCAGTCAACAAGTTGATAATTTAGTGATTTTGCCACTATTAGTATTGTGGGATTTAATCGATTAATCGCTCAATTTCTGTTGTAAGATTAATCGATCAAAAATATTTAATCGAATAATCGAGTCGATTAAAATCAATCGGTTGTGGTTGATATTAATTATTATTTTGTTAATACAAACTCATACTAAAAATTCCGACAGTATTTCTCTCTCGAAAATTGCTTACTTAAAAGCACAATAGTACTGTTATTTTCTAACTGTAAAACAGGTAGCGTAGGAAATATCTTTGCAGAAAGAGATAGAGATATGAGGACAGTGACCTAGTCTACCTCTATTGAAAATTGAAACACAATGCGAAACCTTTATTAAGTTTTATAGTTTTCCAAGGAAACTTCCACCTTGTTGTCAGCTCATCTTCCTAGCATATGAAATACATACTTTTCTGGGATTTGCCCCCTCATCCCTTATAAAATAGCCATGTCTACACTGTGTGCAAGTGAGAGCGTAACTACCTTCTTCTCTTTCTAAAATCTGGTAATTCGATTACAAGGAAGTGAAATAGGTAGAGGAGTACGACAAGAATGCCCTTTATCATCTACCCTATTCAACATGTACTTGGAGGATTTAGTGAAGAACTGTTTTCAGAACATGGGAGGGGTAAAATTCAATTCAATTCAATTCAATTTATTTGGCCATTAGACATAGAGTTTTAGGCTTCGTCAGAATACATTGAAAAAAAGACATATAAATACATTTACAAAAACACTAATAACAGAAACAGTAAAATTTAGGTAATACAATGAAAACATGAAATAATTTTAAACTTTTAAATTGTAGAAAACTAACTAAATTGCAATTAAAACTTATTTATTAAAATACAATGTCATACAAATTTGTGTTGAAAAACTCAGCAACAGAATAAAAGGGATTATTTAATAACCAATTGTAAAATCTAGTTTTGAAACTATCGATTGGTAATTTATAATATTGACTTGGGAGCTTATTATATAATTTCATCCCCATAATTAAAAAGTTTGTATTGCTCTTGTGTAATCTACAATATGGAATATTAATTTGTTCAGTATTTCTAAGGAAGTAGGAGGAAGAAGGAAAAAGTGCATAAGAATTGCTGATGATAATATGGCGTTGTTAGCAGAAGAGGAGACTATGCTAAGGGATACCGAATGCTACAGGAGCTAAATGACAGCTGTGAGCTATATGTGATGAAGATAAATGGCAACAAGATGAAGACCTTGGTTGTCGCAAGAAAAATAAAGAAGGCAAACTTGCGAAATCTAAATGAGACAGTAGAGCAAGTGGACAGCTTCAAATACTTGGGATGTACTATAAGCAGTAACATGAGCTGCTGCCAAGAAGTCAAAAGGAGCATAGCAATGGCAACGACTTTAGTTAGACAGTAACAGAGCTTCATTTCAACAAGTATTTTGTCCAGTATTACTAAAGTTGCCCCACCACTGACGATGGACAAGCTCATCTTTCGTTATTTTTTTTTTTTTTTTTTTCGAAAAGTGGAGAAAAGACTTGATAAGTTTTGTCAACAGTAATCTCACTAGAGGTTTTGATTTATCTAGAGAAAATCAAAACTCGAGTGGGATTTAATTGACTATTACACGATTAGAAGAAAGTATATAAAGATTATAAGTAACAAAGTACTCCAATACAATAAAATATTAATTGACTTACGAAAATAAACCTGTCTTCAAATGTATTATTGCACCATTACGCTAGATGGCAGTTGTGCCAACTATGGAATCTTCATTGAACTCTGTAGAGTCAAGAAAGCTTTGTTGATTCAGTTTCATTTTTATTGAGACAGTTGCATTCCACTTCAATTATCCGAATCCCAGTAATCAACGTCACTTGACAGATGATTTTCAATAAATCTTAATATTAAAGAATCTCTGATATGTGACTATCCATTATACCATATAGCAGAAGCTATAACATAACCTAACTAATATACACAAGTGTTAGAAAAGTTTTAATTAACGACGACGACATAAAAATAAACATGAATAATTTTAAAAGGAATAATTATTGAATGTACAATTTTCAAATTTGAATGTGGTTGGTGGTTCAATTGATATTATATTGGACGTGTGCGTAATAGAAGTGGAACTCTTTGATTTAGGCCTACATGGTGTATTCAACTTATTCAGGATTTCAGAATGAATAATTTTAAAAGGAATAATTATTAAATGTACAATTTTCAAATTTGAATGTGCTTGGTGGTTCAATTGATGTTATATTGGACATGTGCGTAATAGAAGTGGAACTCGTTGATTTAGCCCTACATGGTGTATTCAACCTATTCAGGATTTCCGAATGGTGCTCTTCATTTATTTGTAAATCGGATTTCAGAAGATGCATAGGTATGATCTGTGATTTTTATTAATTCTTGTTCTTGAATGCCAATGCGAGTCATATTTGAAACTGCTGTGCATCGACTGGAGTGGTTTGTAATTTTATATATATATTTTTTTTTGACGTCCAGACCAGCGCAGTTTCAAATGTTGGCAAACAAAGAAACAAATGCTAGGGACGCGATAAAATTAAACAAATGCTAGGGACGCGATAAAATTGTGCGATAAGCAGCCATGATTGGTCGAAATATGTCCTTTCGTACCGTTTTATTGGTCAAAAGTAGTATGACGTAGTAAGAGTGTAATAGTCAGAATAATACATAGCAGTCGACCTGGTTGGCGAGTTGGTATAGCGCTGGCCTTCTATGCCCAAGGTTGCGGGTTCGATCCCGGGCCAGGTCGATGGCATGTAAGTGTGCCTAAATGCGACAGGCTCATGTCAGTAGATATACTGGCATGTAAAAGAACTCCTGCGGGACAAAATTCCGGCACATCCGGCGACGCTGATATAACCTCTGCAGTTGCGAGCGTCGTTAAATAAAACATAACATTTTAAAACAATACATAGTATAAGAGCAGTGAACTCCTTAACGTCCCACATACCCGCACATCAGCCTCATAATGCACGTATGTGTACAGTACTGCAGTATTTCATAATCAGCAGCTTGCACACCTCTAATACTGCATTTTATTTATGCGGGACGTGCATGCCTTCGCTATTACCGCGCCCGTGTACACGCAAATAACGTGCTTTAAAACTCCTATATGCGAATTCCAACATAGAGCGCACATTTCCTCCCTTGTTAAATTCTGGGCCACTGGCCAAAAAGGTTGGGGTTGTCTGGTGCAGGGCGCATTAATTCTTCATGACAGATGTAGTCACTGCGCACCGGCGGGGTGCGGGGGGCTCTTCCCCGCCCAGACCTGCCACAGGAATCTCCATCACGCAAATGTGACATCAGAGACTGATCAAGTCTTCAGTAACGTAATTTAAGGCTTTCATTGATGGACTTGCGAAAAATTGGCGTGGCTCGTCAATTTCTGACACAGGTCAGAATGTGGAGTAGATTTGCAATTTTTATTTCTAAAATTACGTCATATAAGAAAATATATGTTTAAAGACAGATTTAAGGAATTTGCAGATATATTCCACTTGTTTTTTCTGGGTATTGGATATAGAGATTTAAGATATTTCCATAAGAAACCTACAGAGTGTCCCAAATTGATGTATACTCATTTTGAAACACTATTTCTCAGCAACGAAATGAGACAGAAATACGATTTTTACGGTTTTGTATTCGTTAAGCCCGTACATGTTCAAAATGGTCCCTTTCCGCCACAATACACTCCCAACAACGACGTACAACAGAGCGGCATACCAACTGGAGTGTTACTAATGGAATATCATTACAGGCATGTTCAATCTGAACTCTCAAGAGCCGTATTCATAGACATTTTTAGCGCGGGCTTCCGGTGGATGATCAGCGTTTTTCGTATCCATAAACCAGTGTTAGCGATAGGATATGATTTGAATTCTGTACAAGTAACCAGTGGATAGCCGGAGCTAGCTTAGTACGCTCGTAGCGCGTGCTGCGAAATGTCTATGAATAGCACCCTTAGTTTCTCTAGTGTTTGTGGTTTTATGGCGTACACTGTGTATGCGATGTATGCAATGGAGAGGGAAAGGAACTGGCGCCACCCTACCCCATTATCTTCTGGCCTAGTTGGCTCATAAATAGTGCCTTCTTGGTATCACTTGTGAGGTTCAGGTCTCTCTTCGGACAGTTGACTGAACAACAGCAACTGTGTCCTTTAGAGCTCCCCATAGGTAGAAGTCTGGAGGGGTTAAAACCGGAGATCGAGGTGGAAACTCCGCAGCACTTCCTCTTCGTCCTATCCATCTCTGGGTCGCCCTCATTTAGTGCATGGATGTTAAATGTTATGTTTTATTTAACGACGCTCGCAACTGCAGAGGTTATATCAGCGTCGCCGGATGTGCCGGAATTTTGTCCCGCAGGAGTTCTTTTACATGCCAGTAAATCTACTGACATGAGCCTGTCGCATTTAAGCACATTTAAATGCCATCGACCTGGCCCGGGATCGAACCCGCAACCTTGGGCATAGAAGGCCAGCGCTATACCAACTTGCCAACCAGGTCGACTAGTGCGTGGACAAGTCTCGAAATGTAAGGCTTTCATTTTTGAGCTCGCAAAATCCGATGAATACTGGATTTTCTGATACCAATCTCACGAAACATTGCCTCATTGACTTCTTTGGGGATTGTGCAGAAGTCTGCATGACTGCATCTATACTCTCGTTATCGGTGGAACTTCTCTTTCCTCTGCACCTTCCTGTCAACACATCTTGCACCGTTCCATCCACTTCAAACTTATCTCGGATTCTTGTGATAGTTAACCTTGTTGGTGGTTATGTTCCAAATTCAACCCTCCAACGTCGTTGAACCTCAACAACATTCTCCACTTCCCAATAACATTTCAGCATCCACTTACGTTTATCGAACGATAATTGCAACGAATTGTTTGTTTAGAAACAGATGAACATGTTTCCATTACTTTCCACTGCCTTCTGAATCATAAACCGCAAAAATCGTATTTCTATCTCATTCTCTGCTGTGAAATAATATTAACCTACTACTACTACTATTTCAAAGAGTGTATACATCAATTTAGGGCACTCTGTATGCATAAAAACTATGAAGAAGTGACTTAATCAGTGAGCAGACTTTAACATTTTTTGTTAAGTGTATTTATATTTTATTATTATTATTATTATTATTATTATTATTATTATTGTTATTGTTATTATATCATATTTTTATACTTCGTATTTTTCGTTTATTTTGACTTACTGTTCACATTTTATGATGCATTTTCCTTTCTTTCTGTATGTTATAATTATATTATGATTTCTACTGACTAATTATTATTTACATTACATTATGATTATCTACTTCAGTTTTGTGTGTGTGTACTGTACCTTGTAAATTTGTAGTGTTTTTTGTATCGCAATTGAGTATTAGAGGAGCCTATATGGCCGTAACTCTACCAGATTAAATAAACCATTGTTATTATTATTATTATTATTATTATTATTATTATTATAACTTAATCTTAATCTTGCTCAGGATAGAGACCGATGGCGGGCTTATATGAGGGCGGCAATGAACCTCCGGTTTCCTTAAAATCCATAGGTAAAGTAAAGGAAATTATTATAACTCAGACCCATATGAAGTCAGTTACGTAGACCAATTTACGACAGCGTCGTTACCTAGGTGCGCCATAAGAGGCTGGTCTACGCTACATCCGCGATGAGATGAAATAATGATGGAAATCTGTTGGGATGTCACGGGGGAACCGGAGCTCCTGAAGAAAACCTCTATGTTGCCTGGACGACGGGCTTGCCCAAGACAAGTTAAAAATGGGGGGTACGCCGGGGATCGAATCCGGATCCACAGGATTATGAGTCTAGCTCTCTAGCCACTAGACCATCGTGACGGCTACTTCAATTTTATATTTGTCTGTGGAAATGTACATTGTACAGATTGACTTCTGGTATTTAGTTCGCTTGGAAATTTTTACTCTGTATTCTTCTTCGAAATTAGTCGCTTATTTGGTGTATTTAATTATATAATTTATCAGAAAATAATAATAATAATAATAATAATAATAATAATAATAATAATAATAATAATAATAAAATAATAAAACTTGAGTAAATTAGAGTACGCTTCTATAGTTTCGAATCCTCACTAACACTCGCACTCTGTCATTCTAGAGAGAGTACAAAATAAAATCCTAAAACTGCTATATATGATAAAAACATTCATGTTACAACATATTCCAAACTTATGAATCCATGCTGGTTGAATTAAATGTACCATCTCTCAGTAGTCGCTGGATAAGAGCACAACAAATGTATTTGTTCAAAACCATAAATGGTTTAATAGACAATCCTGATCTTCTACAGCTAAGTAGTTTCAATATTGGTAAATCAAATTTGAGAAAGCGATCTCTCTTTTATAAAACACAATCTCATAAAATGTCTCCATTTTTATTAATGCTTCGAACTTACAATCATCTATGAAATAAACAGGATTTAGATTTCTCGTTATCGTACAATATGTACAAGAAAAAGTTATATACAGCAATAGTTTCATGATATATTAAATTCTAGTTGCATGTTAGCTATAGTTATAGTTATAATCAGATATGCTACTAATTGGAACACATGTTCTGTAGTAGTGAATTTCTTAAATAAATAAATTAAGCCTATTAGGCCTACTATATAATACTGTATATTGAATTTATTAACATAATGTTATATTTACTCTGTAATTTGCCAATTATAGCTACATTTTACATTTTTGGCTATGATATCTAAGTTATACTTAACTCTTTTTAATTTATTTATTTTTTGTTTTTTTTTTTTTTTTTTTAATTTATATCTATATCTGTGTCTTTTATTTAGGCAGTATCTATTTGTTTTTTTTTTCATTTTGTATTTTTTATTTGTAATTACACTTGTATCTTGCATTTGTATCTGTTTATCTCTTTTTTCATGTTATATGCAATTCTATGTTTTTTTTAACAAATATCTGTACTGTCTATTGTAATTGGGGCTTTGCCTGTTATAGACATAAATAAATTAATAATAATAATAATAATAATAATAATAATAATAATAATAATAACTAATTTTGGATAGTGTATTTAGTTTTCATTTCATGGATCTTTGTTGTAATGGAGTTCTCTGGCAGAATCTTTGGTTACTTTAACCCAAGTTACGATCTCTATGGAGTAAGAAAATTATGCACTGCCTGCTACTCTTAAGTGGAGACAGCTTTGCAAGCGACAGAATCCTTGATGACGTGTGGTTTCCGCCCTCCGTACAGCAAACAGTGTCAAACCTTCCTCTTCCCAGAATTTACTGTCATTCTTGTAATTCGTGTGTGTAACCTCATAGCACAGTTTTCAGTAATGAACGCTGGAGTGCTGCAGTAATCTCAAATCAGCAGTTTTATCTAAAGGATTGCTCAGCTTTTAGCCTGTAACGAATTTAGGAAGCTAAAGATAAAATTATTAGGTCGTCTTATAAGTAGGGTAAACATTGGTAATTTCGTGGCAGTGGTTATTTCGTGATACTTTTTCTTTGCTCTTTTGTGAACTAACCAATGGTGTTACGGGATCCAAATTTCTGCCAAGGGATTGCATATGTTGTCCAGCTTCCAGAAACATACAGCTAAGCTTTGTGTGACTATTGTAGTTGCTTCAGTGAGCTTTTATGTTTGGAGAGAGCAAGTTTGCGTCGACTTCTCAGGCGTACAAATTTTGTGGATGTTTGTAATTACATTACAGGCTTATTACTAAAGGTAAGCATATGATATTTGGTACAAAAATTTATTGTATCTTCATGAAATTTTAGGAAATGTTTTTGGAATTTTAGATACATCTGTAGTCGCCATATAGGTTTAGCTTTACTGATAGAAATCTTAGCTGTTTGAGGCGAAATTTTGTTGAGCATTAAGTGTTACAATTTTTAAAATAGTATAAAATGTAAAGAAAATGGAGACGCAATGCATTCAGTGTAGCTTCTGTTTGATCTGTTGTCATGCTAAGTGTCAATGATAAGTGCTAGATGACTTGTAAGAATTGTGACAGAAGATGGAACATGGCTCCACCATTTTGGACCGGAGACAGAGGCAGACAATAGAGTGGCATCATGCAAATTCACCAAAGAAACAGAAATTCAAACTTCGGCAGGAAACGTTATGGTTACTGTGTTTTTCGATTTAGAAAGACTCTTGCTTGTGGACATCATGCCACACGGAACCACCATTAATTCTGACGGGTTTGTTGCAAGTCCCAAGAAACTTCTAGTTCGACTGAGTCGTGTTCGACGACATCGGGAGAAACAGGATATTCTGCTATTGCACGACAACGCACAGCTATATGTCAGTTACAAGACCACAGACCAGATCAGAAAATTCGGATAGACAACACTGAAACATCCGCCTTACAGTCCTGAACTGGCACCGTGCGATTATCATCTCTTTGGTAAACTGAAGGATCCCTTCGCGGAACGAGGTTAGAAGATAACTCCCTTGTGGACGCTGCTAAAGAGTGGCTCAGACGTGTTGGTCCAGTCTTTCACCGAGCTGGTCTACAGGCCCTCGTTCCTAGGTTACGTAAGGCAGTTGAAAGGGACGGGGATTATGTGGAAAAGTGACATTTTGTTCCTTAAGGATGCATCTACATTCTGTGAAAATAGTAAAGCTGTAGGATAAAAATATAATTTTTAAACAAACGTTATGCATTACTTTTGGAGTTACCCTAGTAATATAGGCTATAGTAAAGTCAGTAATAAAAGTGTTCACCCTTTCAGGGCAAAGAAGATCCCTTTTCAATTTCAATTTTTACTTTGATTTCATTCTTAATATGTGTTGATATGTATTTCTATGTTTTCTTGCTGTGAATATTAGACGGAATTACTATGTTTGAAGTCTTGTAACAATAAATGAGAATTTCATTTGACTTTAATGAATTTTTCCACAATTCTTCTACCTCTCACGAAATTATCAATGCAATATCACGAAATTACCAAGGTTATCACGAAATAACCAACCTTTCAGCTTAAGTTGTAAAAGTGGTTTTTGGCACATATTCAAGAATGTATCCAATCTTTTATGTCTCCAGATTTGTACAGCAAGTTATCGTCTTTTAGATGAAAAAATCGGAATAAGGATATATTTACACATTTGCATTTTAAATTAGTTTTCATGAAATTATCACGAAATTACCAATGTTTACCCTAATGTCAGTTTTTAACCCTCCGATAGTAACCCCAGCGAGATATTTTTCTATGTGTTACATTGGAATTTGTGTTTCTTATTTTATGCCCGACTATGTAATCTCACTTCATTGTTCAAAAATTCAGAATATTCGTTGCTCTGACGATAGTCCCATTATTTCCGGTTGTAAGCGGATTTAATTATTGTTCCTCAGGGTTGTTCAACACCCCTGCTACCTTTCACGGTGGCAAATATTTTCTCTTCCTTTTATTTGAATTCTGCCCTTTCGCATAGAAGTAATTTAATTTAAACCTATAATGATACGAAAGGAGAGATTGACGAGTTCGACATAATGATACATGGTTACACAGTTTCACTCTTTGTGTTGTGTGTAATTCTAAATGTAGCTGCTCTAAATGCATTGGTCTTATGTACGTCAAACAAAATCACAACGAAACTTAGAAAGAAGAGAACTTTTTAAGAACCTTGTTTTCGAACTTGTATCGTCTCACATGAAATAACATTTAGACAAGAATTTGTCCGTGAGATCTTTGTGAAGCTATCTTCATTCGTTGGGATGAAACGAGGCAGGGATCTCGAAGAGATCGACGCTCGCAACTGAGATTATATCAGCGTCGCCGGATGTGCCGGAATTTTGTCTCAGACCCATGAAGCCTAAAACAAAAATATTCTATTCTATTTTGCTCTCGAGAAAAGGACAAAAAAGTGAAGACAGGTAGTTCAAAGCGTGGCAGACCAGTTTGTAGTGAGCAGATAAGGATATTTCAGTAGTCTGTTTTAGGTATCTTAAAACTATACCATTACGTGCTTTTATTATTATATAGCCTATATGGTATTTTTTTATTTTATTGTAGGAAAATTATTTTAGAAAAATGCTGTATCAACATCTACATATTTTTAGCGTCTGAATGATAAAAATGAAGGTTTATCTTTGCCAGTGAAAAATGAAATATCTTGGGCCAGCAGAATAAATTAAATTATTTGCTCGTAAGGGTTGAGGGAAAACCCCGGAAAAATCAACCAGGTAAATTGCCCCGACCGGGATTGAGAACCCGTTATCTGGTTTCTGTCAAAAAGACGCGCTGAAAACAGTACTATTACAGGTTGTTCTGTATGGTTGTAAACTTGGATATATACTTATATAGGAACATATATATAAACTTTTTGTGTGTAGAAAATCATAATTTAATATTAAAAATGGTTTCATTAATAAATATATGATTTTCTTTAATTTACGATCGTCCAGTTCAAAAGTGCGACATCTAAAAAACTGCCATTTTTCAGTTATTTATACTACTGAGCTCTTTCCGATTCAGTATTGAGATAAGTCATATTTACAATCAAAAAGAAAACAAACGAAATAAACTGCTTTAGAAGTAATTATAACTATAGACTTTATTAATTCATTATTAGTACATTTCGAAATGTATTAAAAATGAACTGGAAGATACAGGAGAATGGATAAAGTTACACAACCTGAATACTGACTCATTTCTAATTGTCGTCCAGACGTTTGAGAACCAGAACTCTGTCCCTTTCTAGGTGATTTATTTGAAAAAAGACTTTCAACTGAAGATATCTCAAAACTGGATTTGAGAGTTGTCGATACTTTGAAATCTTAGACGATAGGGATAATCTACTTATGTATTTTTCGTTTATATGTTAAATGCCTGGGGTGGTATGCAAGTAGATTCAAATGAAAGTCAAGAATTCTACAAAAGTCTGGTATTTTTCTTCAAATACTAAAAATTTCCCTTTTCTTCACTGAAGTTCCTTAATTTCAGGAAATTTCCCCAAATCTGGCAACACTGATCCAGCGGTACGCGTCGAGCTTTGTCACTGTTACTACGGGCCTCGATTTCCGAACCAGTGACCTCGGCTGCATATGCCAGATATTTTTACATGAGCAGAGAAGGGCAGAGCTCTCTGTGACATGGTAACTGCTGGTGTTTATCTGTTTGCAGCGGATGGCTGATTCCTCGTTTCCAAGGCAATTCAGCCAAGAAATGAGCGGGAGGCTGCTTGCCGTTTCGCAGTTAATTTGATTTGTATCTCACTCGGAAGATGAACTAATGATGTTTCGTTCTGACAGTCTGCGACGCGCTGTCCCCGGCAGAGGATGATGTCAAAGACTCCGCTTGTCTCTGCGATATGGACAGAATTCTCTCGCAGTCTTGAGAAGTCACAGCAGTTACTAAGAGAGATTTTGCAGAGTATACGAGTTTCAGATCGACTTACATAGCTCTCATACTTTCTGTGTCTCTCTAAATGCCAGAGGTTGTCATGAAGCTAGAAATGTCAAGCGCAAATATCGTACATATCACAAGATCGTAACATAGCAGCTCCGATAACACAGGGATGCAAAACCGGGCGCCACTTGTGGCATATGAATACGTCATTCATCTTTTTCTAAAGGTAAATTAGTTAAATATGGAGTGCCCCAAGGTTCTATATTGGGACCATTTTTTAAATATTTATATAAATGATATAATGCATATAGAGTGTTAGTTGGGAAACCGGAGGGAAAAAGACCTTTGGGGAGGCCGAGACGTAGATGGGAGGATAATATTAAAATGGATTTGAGGGAGGTGGGATATGTTGATAGAGACTGGATTAATCTTGCACAGGATAGGAACCGATGGCGGGATTATGTGAGGGCGGCAATGAATCTTCGGGTTCCTTAAAAGCCATTTGTAAGTAAGTAAGTATATAAACGATCTACTACAGCGGTTCCCAAAGTGTGGGTTGCGAAAAAAAGTTTCTTATTAACATTTATTTTGTATTTAGAAACATAAGCAATATTGAACATAAGAATAAAAGATGCTTCAGTAGTTAATAAAGTAAAAAAAATAAAGCGATTAATGTGTCTTTTTCACAAAGTAGCTTCTCAAATCTGGACTCAGCATTCCATACACACAGTGATATCATTTTAAAGTTCAAGGAAATTCCTCACTTTTGTTTTGATGGTGATCATAGACGAGAAACTCATTTTGCTTGAATACAAGGTTGCATATAAACTATTTAAAAATTTAAGAATTACGTATTTTTGCGGGTCAGGTTCTAAGCATTCTCGAAAATGAACTTCATTAAAAGTAACGGTCGCTCTAAATTGACATAAGCTCATTTTCAACTTTACTGAATTCAGAGTTACCAACCTAGATAAATATGTTGAAATATTTCATCGAAGCTGTACAACGATTTGAGTAGAATTGCTACTGATACTTATACTACTACTAGTACCACCATGACTACTACAACTACTACTAGTTCTAGTTTTACTATTGTACTATAACTACTAGTACTATCATCACCACTATCAACTCAGCAACGTCTGGCTACTATACCAGGTATTACAACGGGTTGAATATCACCACGACTTGGAGCAAGTTATCTGGTTGAATTCTACTTTTACTACAACTTTTATCATCACCACTACAATACGAGCAAATGCTGGTTCTACTTTATGCTGGATATTACAACATTTCACCACATTATCAAATACTATTGGTTCATCTCATTATACTACAACTACTAGTACTAAATAACTACTAGATGTTGATTAGCGTCGTAAAATTTGTGCTAACCACACTACTAAAATACTATCTAGTTCTACTACTACAAACTACTAGTACTATCATCACCACTACTACAACTTCTAGTTCTATATATTATATTACAACTACTTGTGCTATCACCACGACTACTACAAATACTATTGGTTCTAATTCTACTATTATACTACAACTACTACTATCATTTAGTCTACTACTACAACTACTACAATTATTTACAACTATTATCACCACATTACTACTACTTGGTTGTAGTTCTACTACTATGCTAAACTACTACTAGTTTTAGTTCTACTACCATACTACTTATTAGTATTACCACCACAACTACTACTTCTCCACTACTAAAATTACTGCTTCTACAACTACTACTACTACTTACACTACTATATCCATTAATTTTACTACAGGAAAAAGTATTAAAAATTTGTTTAAAAAAGCAGAAAGATTACTAAATTGAATTGTTGTTTAAACATTTCAAAGTTTTCAGCGTCAAACAAATTTATTATTTTATTTTATTAAAATATTTTTACAGAAATCTTAATAACTTTTAAAGGTATATACATAAATATAGTACTCAGAATATGAATTCTCTGCGTTTATCGGAACCTAAATGTAAAACCAATGAAGTTTTTTTATATTATAGCATGAGGCAAGGTTCTAGATTATTAATCAATTTTTATTCTAATATTATTTTAACCAATAATCGTCTCTAAATTAATAAAAAAAAATTGTATTGGGTTTAAAGATATTTAACGCTTTTTAATCTGTAATTTATTCACCGTCATTTTTATCTTATTTATTCAGGAGTGGGCTGATTATAGATTATTATATTATATCAACTTTTATTCATTTGAAATTTACTAGCCAGAAAACAAATAAATAAAAAATAAATAAATTACTACAGCCACTACCATTACTACTGTTGCTTCTTTTCGATAGCTTGTCAACTTTTAAAAATCTGTGATACGTCACGAATTGTTGAGTCGTTATGTTTATTTATACCATGTATCTTTCAATAACAATTTTACTTCATTTCGTTAATATTTCATTATGCTAAAGCAACAAATCGCAGCGTGCTTTTCAAATAAGTACGTATTCTTAATAAGTAGCTGCATTTACTGATGTATAAATATTTTATTCCTGACATGTCTTTATTTTCTTATTGAATCTATGTTTGTATATCCCTTCACTTTCTTGAATATCTCATTTCTGCATTCTAAGTTTTTGTATTTCTTTCCAAGCTGCCTCATGTTGGATTATCTTCCATCCACTCCTATTTTAGAGTCTAAGTTATGTTACTTTTATGTAGCATTTCAAAGATGAAATATTATATCATTTCGTGTTTTAGTTTATTACTATTTGTGAAATTATATTCCTGCTTTTCGTTATGCTTTTATAGTTGTTTGTCGTAGAGATAAATACTATCGTTGAAGTTTGTTCTAAAGGCGAATGTTTTTGCGTGGAAAATTAAATTATACGATTGTAACTGGTGTAGCTTTGCCTTTATTTTGTTGCGACGGAATATATTTTCCAGGCTGTTCTACTTTCTTTTGCGTACGGTATGTTGTATTTTAATATTAATACGAAAGCTTTGTAAGTCCGGAATTTTCTCTCCCAGATGTTTTCGCGACATGCCTTCTGATATTACTCCTATTTTTTCTATCCTTACCCTACAAACCAGTATGATAACAACATTGTGTAGAATATCACAATGCAGAACACGTCTTCCTTCGCACTGTTATAATGTCGGCCTTCCATCCTGCTTGTCCGGATTCAAATGCCGCTGGTTGTGTTGTTGCGTTCGATGGCATTAAGGCACAAGTTTTCTCTGCATAAACTTATTTCATATTTTCAGTTTTTCAATACCTTACATCACCTTTGTCACTATTCGATGATCGTCCTGCAGTTATGTACTCTATATGCCATTTGGGCTCTGAACTTCAAGGGCACAGACACACCCAAAGGTCATGTTGTGAGGCCCGTGTCGCAATAGATCCCTGTATCTGATAAAGAAGGCTCCAGGCGAAAATTGATGGCCATTATAGACAGCTAACAGCTTGTGGAGTTGAAAACGCCTACTACTACTACCTCTGATCTAGGTTCTGGCTGATATGTGTCAGAGGAAGAACAATATTATTGTTTGTAGCCTATGCATCTTAAATCTGACTAGTGAAATATGTTACCATTGTCAGCGCATTTCGAACTGCTGATCAAGGTCAAGCAATGAACTGCATTTGCCACGCGTGCTTACCCCATTCTTGGACCATTATCCTCAACTATAGTCAGCTGGGACAGCCGGGATTACCGGTGCTTCAGTTCACAGTTTTCAGTTAGTGCGTGATTTGTACGTTCGTACGTTTGTACGTGACGCGTTTTCTTATACCTGTTAAAGGTTTCACCAGCGTATAGGGAATTATATGTATGGACACTTCGCGTCGGTACCTTTGATGTAGCATGACTGATTTCAATGACCTTCAAACCAGCTTGAGCGTGAGATTCTGATTTTTCCTTACAGCTGGCGCTGATATCACACCAGCTAGCAATCGACACAGCGGAAATTTAAGAGACATACAATGATACATCTAGGTACATTAAGGTACTCAAATAAAATAAATTGGACAGATGAAATAATAAATCCGTCATTATCTGTAATGTCTAGACTTTTGACTTCCTTTATAATGAGAGTTGAAACGTTGGTCCCATCAGCAATTTAAATATATACCTAATGATTTGGTAGCGCTGAAACTGGAAAAACAAAACTCGTATATGAGAAGTAAAACCATACGCCTATATATTGTATACAAATATTAAACAAATTTGATACATAATTTTATAATATAATTTATTTTATATCAAACATAAAAATATAATTACAGTTAGTTTATCACTGAGAAATCAGGAAAACCTGTTAACTTGAATTTATTGCAAGCAAAGCCATTACGGGATTATAAAACAAGGTAAGCTTTATAATTTCAGGTAGTAGCTCCTGTAAAGCAGATTTGAATAATTTCAAGGAAAAATTGTTCCGAAACTGGGCAAAACTCGGTATCGATTCCGGGACCCTTCGCTTATACGAATGCTCTTCCGACCCACAATTTAAGTCACACAGTATTTGTGTGCACTCAAAGTTGGGTTCTAGCGTCTTATCAGCCCATCTGAGTTATGTGGATATAAAGGGAAAAATTGTAACGGTGTTGTGTATAGTTCCTGGGGTAGCTCAGTCGGGAGAGCATTCGTGCGCTAAGCTGAGAAATAAGAAGGGTCCCGGATCGATACCCGGCCCCGAACAATTTTTCCTTGAAATTATTCAAGGTAAGTGATGTTTGGATCCTGTGCCTCAACTCTTATATTTAATTATTATCAAGAAACTTTAGCGTGTGCTAAATTACATTAACCTCTAGCGCTTGAAAGTGGAACTAAACGCCGACGAAGCGCACGAACACTGAAAAACAGAAGAAGAAAATTCGCTCAGTGTCCATTCTATATGAATGGGTTATTTATGAAAGCCTAAATCTTGAATACTAAATTATTAGCAATTAAAGAAAAACTGCTTATAAGCCGAAATTTTGAAATTAAGGCTGAAATAAAAATGAATCATAAATTCTACAAAGCATTTAGAGTGTGAAACTTAGTCCTCTTCATATCTAAATCGATATCTACACCCAAAGAGCAGTTATTACATTACAAACTCATTTTCACAAAATAATGACTTAGGCCCTTTCATGAATAACCTAAAGCTTGCTTTACCTCCTGACTGCGGACATTCATATAATCCTAACCTCTAGTTCCACCTTCCATTTCTCCATTCACATTGAATCACTAGTTATTCAACAGTTCAGCAAATCGCTTTCTCTGAGATCCATTACATGAAGATGTATATCCGTTACGGAGCAATTGGTACCTGGTTTTGGTCAGCGCTGGCTCTTCACATTTCCGTGTCTTAGGGCCGTATTAATAGACATTCTTAGCGCGGGCTTCAATGGATGATCAGCGAACTAAAGTTTTTCGTATTCATAAACCAGTGTTAGCGATGAGATATTTTATGAATCTGTTTTCCAGTCGATAGCCGGGGCTAGTTTAGCACGCTCGTAGCGCGGGCTCATGCGAAATTACTATGAATTACTTATTTTGAAAATGGCTTTTAAGGAACCCGAAGGTTCATTGCCGCCCTCACATAAGCCCGCCATCGGTCCCTGTCCTGTGCAAGATTAATCCAGTCTCTATCATCATATCCCACCTCCCTCAAATCCATTTTAATATCCTCCCATCTACGTCTCGGCCTCCCTAAAGTTTTTTATTAATCCCTCATTCTCCCAACTAACACTCTATATGCATTTCTGGATTCGCCCATTTTGCTTTCTGCCCTGCCCATCTCAAACGTCTGGATTTTTAATGTTCCTAATTATGTCAGGTGAAGAATACAATGCGTGCAGTTCTCCATTGTCCTGTAACTTCATCCCTCTTAGCCCCAAATATTTTCCTAAGCACATTATTCTCAAACACCCTTAACCTATGTTCCTCTCTCAGAGTGAGAGTCCAAGTTTCAAACCATACAGAACAACAGTAATATAACTGTTTTATAAATTCTAACTTTCAGATTTTTGGACAGCAGACTGGATGATAAGAGCTTCTCAACATCCAATAATAACACAGCATTTCCCATATTTATTCTGCGTTTAATTTCCTCCCAGTGTCATTTATATTTGTTACTGTTGCTCCAAGATATTTGAATTTTTCCACCTCTTCTAAGGATAAATCTCCAATTTTTATATTTCCATTTCGTTTCAATATTCTGGTCACGAGACATGATCATATACTTTGTCTTTTCGGGATTTACTTCCAAACCAGAGTTTACTTGCTTCAAGTAAAGTTTCCGTGTTTTCCTAATCGTTTGTGGATTTTCTCCTAACATATTCACGTCATCCGCATCAAAAGCTGATGTAACCCGTTCAATTCAAACCCTGCCTGTTATCCTGAACTTTCCTAATGGCATATTCTGAAGCTAAGTTAAAAGTAAAGGTGATAGTGCATCTCCTGCTTTAGCCCGCAGTGAATTGGAAAAGCATCATATAGAAACTGACCTATACGGACTCTGCTGTATGTTTCACTGAGACACATTATAATTGAACTAGTTTACCCTTAAATTTTATTTTCTCTCGAATAACCCTTCAGAATAGACGTGTTTACATAAAAATATTTTTGGTGTATTATATGGCTCGCAACTTATTTAATAAGACAACATTAAGTAATAGTTTGTAGGCCATGGATTTTTAAGGCCACGGGGTTCTATTGTAGCCCTGAAACGGCTGTCCTCAGACCTGACCTTGATCCGCCAGCCTGGATGTTCCTAACTCGCCCCCACCTCCACCCCCACCCCACTGTCGTCGTTCTGAAGAAGGATAAAAAAGGGATCTGGGAGAGCAATATTGATTTTGAATTAAGAGCGCACAAGTTGGAGCGTTTGCACCGTCTTTTTATACGAGATTCTCTTCCACGTGAAGATATTTTGTCTCATAAGGTGCGGAGGAGAAATCTGATTCACGAGAAAGAATATAGAATGGAAAAAGTAAAAAGCAACAGGTTATTTGTCGAGATTTTTCTAACATTTCCATATGATACTAACGTTGCAGATTGCAATGTGTAAATGCTTCATTGGCTTTAATTTTCGATTTCTTGGTAGTGACATTTTTATTTCATGTCAAACATCTTTCCATTGGGATTCGGAATTTTCGTCACCTGGTGATTTCGTTTCTTTTCGGGTCGGGCACATTACATTTTGCCACTGGGGTGAGTGTATGTCTAAGTGTTCGTGTAAGTGTAGTGTCAGGAATGAGTGATGATGATGGATGAGGAAGGGAGAAGGGGAAACCCAGTCCCAACACGTAGTCTACTTCTGTCGAATAGCACCAAGAGGGCCGCCAGGCTTAACTTTCCATCCGACGGACAAATCACTATCAACAGTGACATATGCCTTCTCTTCATATGCACTGCGGAGAGATTTGGGGTTTAACTTCATTGCATATTGGTGCACAATCTAGTGATTAGAAGTTGTGCACCGCCATCTCTCCTAGTCCCGAGGTAGAAATTTTACCTGAAAATTTCTGACCCCGCCGGGAATCGAACCCGGGCGGCTAGTCTGGAGGCAAACACGCTACCACAGAGCTAACTCGGCGGACGAACCAAAATTGGAAGTGTCTCGATTTTTCAAAAGAAAGCCATTAGAATGTTATGTAAATCAAACTATCTGGAACATTGTTGGCCACTTTGCAGACAATCACAGATTTGAACAATCAATAAATTTGTGTATATATAAAAAAAAAAATAAAGGTATCCTCGTCACACGCCATGAAGACACTTGGGGGCGTGGAGGTGAGCCCCATGCTTTCCATGACCTCGGCACTAGAATGGGGTGGTGTGGCACCACGCTCTGACCTTTTTACCCCGGAAAGACCCGGTACTCAATTTTATAGGAGGCTGAGTGAACCTCGGGTTTGGCAACGAGAAAAATCCCGTCACCACTTGGGATCGAACCCGGACCTTCCAGTCCGTAGCCAGCTTGATCTTGAGCTACCCCGGCCGCCCAATAAATTTGTATATATACGATCTAATACTTTACACTCGACAAAATATCGACAATTACTGGTTAGTAGCCAATATACATGATCATGAAATTAGAAGTAGTGAACAAATTAATATTCCACATTGTAGATTACACAAGAGCAACACAAACTTTTTAATTATGGGGATGAAATTATATAATAAGTTCCCAGTCAATATTATAAATTATCAATCAAGAGCTTCAAAACTAGATTTTACAATTGTTATTAAATAATCATTGTTATTCTGTTGGTGAGTTTTTCTATACAAACTTGTATGAAATTGTTTTTAATAAATACATTTAATTGCAATTAGTTACAATTAATAGTTTAAGGATGAACTGTTTTCTTTAATTTAAAAGTTTCAAATTATTTCATGTTTTCATTTCAATATTTAAATTTTACTGTTTACTGTTTTTCAATTATTTTGACGGACAAAACTATATTTTTATCTTTGTAAGATGCCTTCTTCAAACAATTTATAAATTCGTTAATCTTCGATGCTATTACCCATTAGACTTCTACGAAATGTTTATTTGGCCATTATTCAGTCTATCATTCAATATGATATAATTGTTTGGGGTGAAGTAAAAAATAATCTTAGTCCGTTAAATTTACTACAAAAACGAATAATTAAAATTTGTTTCAAGAAACGTTTCGATTATCCAACTAAATTAATTTATTCTGAATTTAATGTATTTAATATTGAACAAATTTATAATGTATACGCTGTTAAATTTTTATCATAAAAATCGGAATAAGTTTGTATTACAGACAATCATAATTATGATACAAGACAAATATTAATTTAACATTAGTAGAAAGATAAATGTCTCACATCTGCTGGTCTAAAGCATAGCATTAATTTTGGCCCATCGGTTGTACAATGCTTTAACTAAATTACACCCAGAACTTCTAACATGTAACCCACTAACATATAACAAGAAAATTAGAAGCGTGTTAATATCTTCAATTTGATTAAATAAATTTATAGCCTATGTGTATGAATTAATCAACCTATATTATATTTGTATTCTATAATTTCGAAATATATATATAGTCCTACTTTTCACGTGCGATATTATTCTTCTCTAGTGTTATTATATTATATTATATAATTCCATTGCCGCTGTAATTTAAATTTTAGTTCCTATTTTACTTATTTTTATTACTATTTTTTTTATTTTCTATATTTCTCTTATATTAATATTGTATTATATAATTTCTGTAACTAAATTTTAATTCTATTTCCTATTTTATTTTATTTTATATTCTCTTATAGGCCTATTAATATAATTTCTGAACTTTGCGACCGAACACGACCGCTGCTCATTCGGCCTCAAATTTTGTTAATACTACTGTATCTCCTGTTTTATATTGTTTGTATTATTTTATTTCTATTTCTCTTGTTTGTTTGTAATTATATTCTTTATTCTGTATATTTAAATTTAAATAAATAAATAAATGTTGAAATAAATAAATATGTCTAATGAAAATAAATTGAATTAAATTGAAATTGAATATGCCTCTTTCGACCTTCTGTAGGAATGAGGGCTGCGTAGGAACATTTGGATACTGTTAACAAACCAAAATCTTATGGCGTACCGATTCCATTTTATTGTAATGAGTACACCAGTGCACAGTGACTTTTCGGACACTATATTTTCTAATATTATTTTTATAATAATTTTCCTCGCTTTGTTTCGTATATACTTCTCGTGGGTATTGCAGTGCCGTATCGACCTTCTGTACAGCCTAAAAGAAGTTCTAGTTTTATGTGAAGTTGAGAAAGGGCTACTTCACTGGTTTCACCGACGAACGATGTTTCACTTTTTTCCACCCACCTTAATTGTTTCTCGTTTGGTCAATCCAGCTCGATGTAGTGGATTCTCGTGTTCCCACTTTCCCACAAATACAGGAAAAAACCATTATTTTTGTAAAAAGTTCCTTATTGCGATCTCCGAACAATGAAATATATCTCTCGAGTTCCAAATGGTTCCTTTGTTACAGTGCAGTTGCAATAATTTCATCCCGTTGTTTCGAACAAGAAATATGTGGAATTCAAGCCTAGTCTAGATCGACCAAACTACAACTTCAGTCCTTTATTGAGAGCGCAATATTTCGCCGCTATGATTCCGGAAGCGAACATGCCACAGATGTAATTCGGGTAAAATTTAGCCTGAAAATTCACACACAAAGAGCAGAAATTGTGGCAGTTGCTATTCTATTATGTACAAGGACATCATTTTATTTTTACTAACATTTTTAATATTAACTTGCCTATACCTCTGGATCAAAGCCGTTTGCTTCCCCCTTCCACGACTGGAGTTCGATGATACTGCCCTAATATACAAACAAATCACTTTACTAGATATAGGAGGGAAGAAAAGTAGTTCATCCATTTACGTAAACTAGGAAATATTGCGCTTTTGAGTTTCATCATTTTCATTAGGTTTTTCTTTAATCAAAATACAGTACAGTATTAACAATGAGTGGTTTTACTCACGAACTGAGCTGTCCATACGGACGTATTCATTATGCAGTGTATGTTATACTGTCGACAGCACATTAGCGTACAATATAGAGAATGAAGTTAAATTGAAAAATAATCATAATATGGATATTTAAACACATTTTTTAATGGTGGCCGTTGATTTCGATACAGGCTTCAGTTCTAATGTGCATATTATCGCACTATAGACTATTGTACTTAATTCCAATTACCAGTTTCGTTCTTAGTACTAGTAACTCATGTTGAAATAATTCTGTACCTACTCTATAAAAGAGTACCTCACGTACTGCAAATTCAATCTTCACTTCTGCCCGATCCGAAAAGATAAAATTACTCAGACATACTATCTACTGTCCGTCCAAGTGGTTGTGTCGTAGGGTCGTAGAAAGGAGGGAAATCACGTGACAGTTAATTACTTAACGAAGTCCTTTTATTTAAGTTATTTTAAACAGTTGTATAATATTACGTAGACATCCAATTCCTAACAGAAATTAATGTTCTCAGAAAACAGCTAAGACAGTCCAGCCTCTAGCTGGCGAATAAAAGCTGGTGGGGGAACCGGGATACGACGTAGGCAAACGGACGACAGTACCTGTGCGAAAATGATTCAATATTGAAAGCTCTTTTGTCACTGGAAAACGCGAACATATTTTTGGAACGTACTGTTTACCATGACCGTAAGGCTACTCTGACTGTATATGCGGTCTTGGATCTGTGTGGAGGACGGTTGAACTTTGTTAGTAGAAGGGGTGGGAGTGAAGTAGATTCAAAAACTCAGGCACAATAAAAATTGAAGTAAAAATAAAATGATGTCTCTGTATATATTTTCTCAGGATGTATGGAAAACAGTATTTTATTAATTCCACAGATTCACTTTCAACAAATGTGACCCGTTGCGCGAAAAGGGACCTAAAATCGTAAAATAAATTTTACAGGAGAACAAAATAACGAATTTGCGGTGTAAAAACTGCATTTCTATCTTTTGATATCTTCGGCTACCTGTAGACTTTTTTACATACTAAACTAGAACGTAGTTTTACACAGTGTTCTGAAACACCTAAATCTTTCTTATAGTTGCTAAGAAAACAAATGAAAACTTTAATTGCATTTTTCTCGAAAAGTACATAATGTAATATCAATATTCAATAAGTAATATACAAGGTGTTTCCGAGATGGTCTTACAAACTTTCAGGGATGATGGCGATGGGTACATGTATTAATTTGAGATAAGGAACCCTGGTCCGGAAATGACTGAGTGGAAAGTTATAAGCAAAAATAGTTGTGTGGAAATGGAATTGTAATTTGGCACCACATGCCCTCCTTCCCTTAACTTTTGGAACAGTCGTGGAAAAATGGTATGGGCCGGATGTCTCCTACGTGGGTACTTGCCCCGATACAATCTGTGAGCTTGTCTACTGTTTCCATTGGCTCATCCGTATTCGAAAATCAGGTCTGCATATTCCGCTCACGTATACTCCTCCACTTCACTAGGACTGATCGACTGGACACTGCAACTTGTACACATACACTGCTGTCTACAGACGTGCATATCAGGACCGACCATGTCCGTTACACATCACGCTATCTGCATTGCTTTAGTGTAGTTTCCTGTCCCCATCCCTCAGACAGCGCAGTGAATGGAATACTGTAAGTAGACAACGTAAAAAACGTCAGATGAATACAGTATGTGTAAGATGTACAGATAATTAATACACATAAATAAGATGTCCAGAGGAATAAAATTATTTCATTTCCACACAACTATTTTTGCTTGTAACTTTCGACTCAGTCATTTCCGGACCAGGGTTCTTTATCTCAAATTGATATATGTGCCCTTCGCCATCATCCCTGAAAGTTTGTAACGCCACCTCGGAAACACCCTGTATTAAAACTGTAACATCTAGAACCATGATTTTTTTAATGCTCAGTATGCCATCCTCTTTTTGAAACCACAAAAAAAAAAAAATGAAAAATCTGACTTTAGATTCCATTTCCTGCAACTAGCCACAAATATTATTTACTGACGTAAAGATAGTATAAAAATGGATATTAAATTTCTTGCTGAATTAAATCAAAACTGTCAAGAGCACAGCAATACTTTTTTTACACCACCCTGATTAACATAGTGTCTTTCTTTTCATCAGCTGGAGCAATCTCTATTTGTGAAAGTGTTTGAGAATCTACGTGAATGTTATGATTGTGTCTAGAAAATAATGGTGAATACGAAATTTTATTTTACAAAGATGTGTTTTATGTTCCTGTTTATTAAAGCGGATTACTTAACTGCATTGTATAGTTTACTAGTCATATAAATACACAGTATCCATTTTCAGTATTGTATGGGTTGCTGTTTATAGTTATTTATATAACTAGGACAGAAAATGATACTTTTATGTACGAGTGAAATGTTTACGGACGAGGCGAAGGCCAAGTTTGTAGACTAGGAGTCACAGCCTACTAATACTATATTGTCCTTATAGTAGTTATAACATCATGATTGTTGTGTAGCTAGAATATTGTCTTTATAGTAGGTCTAGCTATAACGTAATGAAGTTATTTGTATTTTATTTCTGTTTCTGTAAGTAAAGAAAAATAAAATTATTACCTCTCAGCATTTTTAATAGACATATGGGGTATTGACTACAATTTCCGTTTTCATAGTTGACGATGTGTTGATATCGAGACGTGATATTTTTCATAATTTTTCGTCTTAGCTGTTTATATTACTGTGATAAGTTTGCGGTATTGTTGCGCAAAAGTAAATCGTAACAATGTTTTTGCCGTAAGCGTACAGCAAAAAAGAACTTTCTAACCAATTATTATGAAAAACACCAGTTCCGACATAGGTGTGCCAAAAATATATTCCATTTACAAAAGCGAACTACTATATTTTATATAAGTGTTATCAGTAACAATGATATACATAACATTGAGAATAAACAATTTGTATGAGTGAATCTAGATTGTAAAAATAATAGTGCTGCCAACAAACTTAATTTACTCTTGCAACAGTAACAAACACTACCATTCCACCTTTTTGCAATAAGAAAAATGTTGAATTTCTTCGGGAAGAATATATTTTATTCTAATGAGAGAGAAAACATTGAGAATAAACAATTGGTATGAGTAAATCAAGATTTTAAAAATAATAGTGCTGCCAACAAACTTAATTTCCTCTTGCAACAGTAAGAAACGCTGCTGCCACACCATTCCTCCACCTCGGAATAAGAAAATTATCGAATTTGTTGTCTTTCTGTTTGATATATTTTATCCGGAAAAGAAACTATGTTTTATACAAATATTATCAGTAACATTGAGAGAAAAACATTGATAATAAACAATTCATATGAGTGAATCTAGATTGTAAAAATAAAAGTGCTACCAACAAACTTAATTTCCTCTTGCAACAGTAAGAAACACTGTTGCCACAGCATTCCTCCATTTTGGAATAAGAAAATTATCGAATTTGTTGTCTTTCTGTTTAATATATTTTATCCGGAAAAGAAACTAACTTCATAAGTTTTGAGAAACAAAACAAGAATAAATAATTGGTATGAGTAAATCTGGATTGTAAAAATAATAGTGCATTTAATTTCCTCTTGCAACAGTAAGAAACACTGTTGCCACAGCATTCCTCTACTTCAGAATAAGAAAATTGTCGAATTTTTTTGGGAAGTTGTCTTTCTGTTTGATATATTTTATCCGGAAAAGAAACTAGGTTTATATTAACTTCATAAGTAACATTGAGAGACAAAACATTGAGAATAAATAATTGGTATGAGTAAATCTGGATTGTAAAAATAATAACAAAAACTTAATTTCCTCTTGCAACAGTAAGAAACACTGTTGCCACAGCATTCCTCTACTTCGGAATAAGAAAATTGTCGAATTTTGTTTGGGGAAGTTGTCTTTCTGTTTGATATATTTTATCCGAAAAAGAAACTAGGTTTATATTAACTTCATAAGTAACATTGAGAGACAAAACATTGAGAATAAATAATTGGTATGAGTAAATCAGGATTGTAAAAATAATAGTGCTACCAACAAACTTAATTTCCTCTTGCAACAGTAAGAAACACTGTTGCCACAGCATTTCTTCATTTCGGAATAAGAAAATTATCGAATTTGTTGTCTTTCTGTTTGATATATTTTATCCGGAAAAGAAACTATGTTTTATACAAATTTTATCGGTAACGTTGAGAGAAAAACACTGCCACAAAAAAAACAATTAATATGAGTGAATCTAGATTGTAAAAATAATAGTTCTAGCAACAAACATAATTTCCTCTAGCAACAGTAACAAACACTGCTGCCACACAATTCCTCCACTTCGGAATAAGAAAATTAACGAATTTCTTTGCAAAGTTGTTTTTCTGTTTGATATATTTTATTCAGAAAAGAAACTATGTTTTATATACATTCTACCAGTAACAATAGAGAGAAAACTTTGAAAATAAACAATTGATATGAGTGAACTTAAATTGTAAAAATAACAGTTCTAGCAACAAACATAATTTCCTCTAGCAACAGTAACAAACACTGCTGCCACACAATTCCTCCACTTCGGAATAAGAAAATTAACGAATTTCTTTTGGAAGTTGTCTTTCTGTTTGGTATATTTTATCCAGAAAAGAAACTGTGATTTATATAAATTCTATCAGTAACAATAGAGAGAAAACTTTGAAAATAAACTATTGACATGAGTGAACCTAAATTGTAAAAATAGTAGTGCTGCCAACAAACTTAATTTCCTCTTGCAACAGTAACAAACTCTGCTGCCACACCATTCCTCTACTTCGAAATAAGAAAATTATCGAATTTCTTTGGGAAGCTGTCTTTCTGTTTGATATATTTTATCTGGAAAAGAAACTATGATTTAATGCATAACACAATGTCAATACGGCGGTTGCTGTCCTCTGCGATACAACGAACTTTTCTGTTGATTTTGTAGTTCGTCATTTTTTCCTAGTTATTATATGCTTATTTAAGTTGTGTTAACTATCGCTAAGTGGTTTTATATTTTATTTTATCCGTCTTAGTATTTATTTTATTATTGTAAATATTTTTGTTTTAAATATTTTTTATTTTATTACTATTATTATTATTATTATTATTATTATTATTATTATTATTATTAATGAATTAATTTGTATTACTATCTTTGTATCACCTCCGTCACGGTTATTCTATTATTATTTATTATTATTATTATTATTATTATTATTATTATTATTATTATTGTGTTGTTACTATTATTTCTATCATCAACATTATTATTGATCACTGTAAAATTTATGTAGACTACTGGACTGTACCCGAGCACGAGCATATGCTCATTTCGGGTATCTATTCACATGTATCATTTCAAATGTTAAATTGTGAATAAATTAAAAATTTGAAAATTTGAATGAAACATTCGAAATATAAATTCTATTAGTAACAATAGAGAGAAAACTTTGAAAATGAACTATTGATATGAGTGAACCTAAATTGTAAAAATAGTAGTGCTGCCAACAAACTTAATTTCCTCTTGCAACAGTAACAAACACTGTTGCCACATCCTTCCTCCACTTCGAAATAAGAAAATTATCGAATTTTTTTGGGAAGTTGTCTTTCTGTTTGATATATTTTATCCGGAAAAGAAACTGTGATTTATATAAATTCTACCAGTAACAGTGGAGAGAAAACTTTAAAAATAAACTGTTGATATGAGTGAACCTAAATTGTAAAAATAATAGTGCTGCCAACATATTTAATTTCCTCTCGCCACAACTGCTTATGTTGGCGCATACTGTAGATGGTCTGGTGAAACGTGCCACGGAATTTAGTTTAGTTTAGTTTAGTTTAGTTTAGTTTAGTTTAGGGTTGTATTAAGAGTGCATATTGATAAAAGGTTAGCTGTGGTTGCTCGTCGTTCGCAGTTGCTAGTCACTTTCACACACGTGACGAGCGGATTTCATTAGAAACAATGATAAATTGCACGACAAATAAATCGTTGTACATAGTAATTAAAATCATGCCGTCCTCAAGCACATCTGCATCAGACTCGTGTAATTGCAGCCGACTTCTTGCCGTATAAACATATCAGTGGCGGACTGGGTCTCACGTTAGTCAATAGTACTAGGAGGCTTTGCTCTGTTTGCAGTCCTTGGTAACGAGTCAACATATAGTTTCCTCCTCTTCCTGCCTTCCCTAATGATTATATTTCGTTCCCAAACGTTGGATATCTCTACATCTCTATGTCCGCGTTGAACGCAAGTCACAAGTCATACTTGTATGTACAGTATACAGAGTGTCTCAGGAGGAATGTAAAATACGAGGCGCATCCAGAAAGTAAGTTTCCCGATTTTTTCCCCTTGAAAGTAAACGTAATTAGCCGTGTCAATTGCGCATGCGTAACAGATCTATGACGTATCAATCATATGCCAGCCGGACAGGTCCCGCCTGGTGCCAGTAGCATGGCAGCAGTGGTCCGAAATGGTAGCTCTTATTCCTTCTCCCGCCGCCTGCGAGGTTCGGTCGGTGATAAAGTTCTTTAATGCACAAAGCATTGCGCCAATTGAAATTCATCGGCAGCTCTGTCACGTCTATGGGCCGAACATCATGAGTAAGCAGATGGTGCGTCGCTGGTTTAATTTGTAATTTGAATTAAACTACATCGATTTAATCTGATATCTATGTTCGAAATGTAACGATTGGGAAGTTAATGATGGACGAACTTTTAAATGGACAGAGGCATTATAGACATATTTTTACGTTTTAGAACATTGTGACATAAACTAGGGCTATTCATAAAGTAACTTCCGTTTTCATATAGCGTGCGTAACAACAGACACAGTGGCGCCGCTCTTGCGGTGGAGTGTACCTTGAAGCAGTACTTGTCGAGCAGCGGTAGAGTCAAAGTCGTGTCTTTGTTCTTCTTTGAGCCACGTGCTGTCAAAATGTGTGCTGCAATCGCAAGTCCCGCTAGGTCTGAGGATTTACTCATAAGTGCTACATGCCCTACCCATTTCAAACATCTGGATTTAATGTTAGGAATATAAGGCGTTCAGTTCTGCGTTGTGTATCTTTCTCCATTCCCCTGTAACCTCATCCCTCTTAACCCTAAATATTTTCTTAAGCACCTTATTCTCGAATACACTTAACCTCTGTGTCTCTCTCAAAGTGAGAGTCCAAGTTTCACAACCATACAGAACAACCGGTAATATAACTGTTTTATAAATTCTAACTTTCATTCTTTTTGAATGACAAAAGCTTCTCAACCGAATAATAACAGGCATTTCCCATATTTATTCTGCATTTAATTTCCTATTGAGTGTCATTTATATTTGTTACTGTTGCTCCAATGTATTTTCCCACCTTTTCAAAGGATAAATTTCCAATTTGTGTATTTCCATTTGGTACTACATTCTCCTCACGAGACATAATCATATACTTTGTTTTTTGCGGGATTTACTTTCAAACTTATGTCGAAGTTGTCAGTAGGCAACAATAAATATTTTCCAAAATCTCATTAGTTCACCAGAAATTTCTGTTGGCTTAACAGAGATATGAACTGGGTCTCCAACGTAGAAAACCGACATCTGGACATTTTCCCATCATGTAATATAAGTAGAATTGAAGATGCAGTTTCGATATTTCGACACAGAATGTTGTATAGTATGGGAATCTCTTAAAATAAGTGGTATTAGTTACATTATGTGGCTCATATAATTTTAACAATGGCTTTTCTGAGTCTATGATTGCATTTCTTCCTTTGGCATTTAACCATATAATATCAATTCTAGTTTCTGAACGGATTGCGGTCGGATTTCCCATAGGGGACGGTTTTTCTGACCGCCACAGTTCTCATTACCGCTCCGACTTCTGTTGTAATGGGCTCCGTTGCTTCTTTCCTAAAGGGTAGACCGGCCAGGGATTGGAACTAATTACCCAATCCATATCACTCGCAGGACTGAAGGCTCCTTGTCCATCTGTACACCGTTAGTGGGCGTTACACACTGATTCATCTATTGCGAGCTTAAAGTAACTTACATGTAAAAACATGTTCTTTTTCTTTGCAGTAAATTAAGAAAAATTATTCACCATTTTGTTATCCTACGAGATTTACTTCCGTACTTTACGACTGATTTACCTCCCATTAGTACAAGCTACAATATTACAATATGGAATTATAGGATGTAATTGTACTTTTGGTACCTCCCTCATGCCAATAACACTGCTACAGAGAAGAATACTTACTTACTTACTTACGGCTTTTAAGGAATCCGGAGGTTCATTGGCGCCCTCACATAAGTCCGCCATTGGTCCGTATCCTGTGCAAGATTAATTCAGTCTCTACCATCATATCCCACTTCCCTCAAATCCATTTTAATATTATCCTTCCATCTACGTCTCGGCTTCCCTAAAGGTTAAATGAGTATATAATAAATTTCAATCTTAAGACATATCAACTTGTAAATGTTTATTTGCTATTTAATAACAACATGTGAACGTTTTCGCCGTTTAGGGCATCTTCAGATATAACAAAAAACATGTAATCTGGACCTATAATAGTAAATTATGCAAATGACATGGAGTAGAGAACAATATATGTGATACACAAGATTCATGAGCTTTATGTAAATTATGACATAATACAGGATGAATATTGAGATGGTCTTTGGATTTTAAAATTAAACTGGACGAACATTTTACATATAGCTCATGTTACAATTAAATATACAATGATTAAAATTTATCAATGATGTTAAAATTTAAAATGTATAATGATGGTAATAAAATGTTTTAGAGTAATCATAGCTGAGAATTGTCGCAAGTTACAAGATAGTTTGCGTAGCTGATGTTCGTGTGTTTTGTAATCGTTTCATCTGAAAATTGAGATGGAGAAATAATAATAAATGCAAAAAATATAAACGAGTTATTATATAGAGACGCAGATAATTATATTATAAAGTACTTACTAAAAAACGTTCATTAATGAACTAATGTTGTTTATGTTAAGGAATTGCTATTAGGTGTAATTAGATTTGTTGAGATATTTGCTCGTTGAGTATGAATGTAATGGAATGTACGAAGATTTCGTAATGAATTTTAGTCATTCACTGAAAATTAAATAGAGAAAATCAGTGTTATATTTCGTAGTAATTAGTAATAATTAGATGAGCTATAATACCAAATATATGTAAGTGAATTTAAGGCAACAGTAATAATTATTATAAGATTACTTACTTAAAGGGGTCGTTGGCTTTTGAAATGGATGTTATTTGACGACAGTGATTACTCTAATATGGTGACATCCTATTACGTGTCATCAGGTTTATTGAAATATGTAAATGAAGATGTTCTATGAATAGAAGAATATCAAATATTAATATGCTTTTCAATTTTGATATGAGGGAAGGATGTAATTGTTTTAATGAATTTCATGGCATTCAAATACTTACATTTGTGTGTGCTGGTGTTGGTGGTTTTAAGAGAACTGAGGCCTAGATAATCGTGTGTATTGAGGTATGCAGCGGCGCAAGAATATGAAAGGAACTATTTGAATGGCGTATCAAGATCAATGTGAATAGGTCTATTTTAAATTGCATACAGTGGATTTTTAAAGTTTAATAAATTTTTGTTAATTATATTATGATCTTTATTATGGTAGTAGGCAATGAAGAATTCTTCTGCTGCATTTATGAATTTATTATCATTATATGTTTTTAAGATACTTAATGTATTCTGGTAATGACCTAATTCATGTTCGTCCAGTTTAATTTTAAAATCCAAAGACCATCTCAATATTCATCCTGTATTATGTCATAATTTACATAAAGCTCATGAATCTTGTGTATCACATATATATTGTTCTCTACTCCATGTCATTTGCATAATTTACTATTATAGGTCCAGATTACATGTTTTTTGTTATATCTGAAGATGCCCTAAACGGCGAAAACGTTCATATGTTGTTATTAAATAGCAAATAAACATTTGCAAGTTGATATGTCTTAAGATTGAAATTTATTATGTACTCATTTAATAATTTACCAGCCATATTGATATATAAAATGATTTGTAAATTCCCTAAAGGTATTTTTCCCTCCGGCCTTCCAACTAACACTTTATAAGCATTTCTGGATTTGCCCATACGTGCTACATGCCCTGCCCATCTCAAACGTTTGGATTTAATGTTCCTAATTATGTCAGGTGAAGAATACAAAACATGCATTTGTGCGTTGTGTAACTATCTCCATTCTCCTGTAACTTTTTTTGGGGGTTATTTTACGACGCTGTATCAACATCTAGGTTATTTAGCGTCTGAATGATATGAAGGTGATAATGCCGGTGAAATGAGTCCGGGGTCCAGCACCGAAAGTTATCCAGCACTTGCTGTATTGGGTTGAGGGAAAACCCCGGAAAAAACCTTAACTTGCCCCGACTGGGATTCGAACCCGGGCCCTAGTTTCGCGGCCAGACGCGCAGACCGTTACTCCACAGGTGTGGATTCCTGTAACTTCATCCCGTTTAGCCCCAAACATTTCCCTAAGAACCTTATTCTCAAACATATTTATTCTGTGGTCGTGCCAGAAAATCAATTCCGAGGCTTATTTTGTGGATTCGTAACAAGCTGTTTCTTACGGTTGTTAGCTCAACCCCCAAGCTGGAGGACCATCCCTTATCGAGAAAAGTATGATTTAATAAGCCTCTTGATTATCCCTCAGAACTGTTTACTTTGAATTTAAATTATTCGATAACCATTAAATTTATAACAATGTCTTAGTGAATTTCGTTCATGAAAACCGAAATATATTTCATTTGTATTTACATAAATATAAAACTAAAAGATCAGACAATATATGCTTGACAAAACCTAAGCGTAGCACAACTGTAGCTTACAATCACAGTAGCAACTTCGGTCCAAGGCTCTGTAATAAGATTACAATTAAATTATCGAGCATTCAGTTTGATAATACTCCATATTTTAAGAAATAATTTTAAAAATTAATGTTTAGGGAAAAAATATAAAATAGTTTAAATTCTTTAATATCTGTGTTTTTCTTTTTTTCTTTTTGCTTTTTGTTACGTTAACCTCAATGACTGAAATTGTCTATTCACAAAAGAATAAACCCATACTTCTTTACCGAGATAATCTCTACCATTACAATTCACAAAATTTAAGTAGAAGTACAATAGCTTACTGGGTGATTCACGAGGATTTACCGTCACTTACGCAGCTTATTTCCGATGATATTGTGAGCAAAAAAGTCATATAAACATTTGTCCTAAACTCAGTATTTTCAGAGTTACACTAATTTGAAGTTGTTAGTAAAATACCTTTTTTTCCTTAATTTTAAGTGTAAAAAATATTACAAATAGAGAATGAACTATTCAGAAGTGTCATTTCTTTATTTGGCTAGTGTTCTGAAGCTAAAAATATGTTGTTAATTGCTTTGTATAATTTTGTTTTTCAATTTTTAACTAAAAAGGACATCATTCTTACGCACTTATCACAAAATTTGTTACAAATCATACGACTTCAGGAACTTGATTCTTTACAGTTTAATTATGCATCCTAATGTACAGTCTTAAAGAATTTACAAGAGTGGCGTGATTTGTAACAGTTGTTATAAATGCGTAAGAAATTGTAATGTTGTACTTAAAAATCGAAAAAAAGGAATCTGTACGAAGCAACTATGGAATTTCCAACACATTTTTACCTTCAGAATATTAGCTAATTAAAGATGTGATACTTCTGAATAGTTCATTCTTTATCTGTAATATCATTTTACCCTTAAAACTCAAGAATAATGGTATTTTACAAACAACTTCAAATTAGTGTAATTCTGAAAATATTGAGATTAGGACAAATGTTTATATG
The DNA here is from genome assembly GCA_025594305.2 of Periplaneta americana. NCBI lineage: Eukaryota > Metazoa > Arthropoda > Insecta > Blattodea > Blattidae > Periplaneta > Periplaneta americana. Next base: position 25,327,909 of record JAJSOF020000025.1, on the reverse strand, counting down.
ACATTTTTTGCTCAGAATTTCTTCGGAAATAAGCTGCTTGTCAATCACCATGTATATCTGGGTGTAGTTGTGATTAAATCTTCGATGTCAGGACTTTCCGATAGTCATGCTATTTTAAAATCTGAGCTACTTTTCAATAATGTTGCTATTATTGACACTTGGCAGTGGACCAGCAAATTCTCGTTTGGCAACGATAATTGGACTGAGATATTTCTTAACCTCACGTAATGAGTGTATAGGAATGGAACACTCTTCTATTCTGGCAGAGCTTTGATATGTTGGGTTTAACTATTGAGACTGCAGTATATCACATGAAAAACTTACGTGAAATGTAAAGTAAATTATCTAAGGCTTGTGATTATTGCTACAATTGAATTTGTTATTTATTCTATCCTGTGTAGTACACCTATTCCTATATTCTGAAGACATTTGGACAATATAGCAAGAACAAAAAATTTAATAATACATATGATGCTGAAATCAAGAGAGTTTAAAAAAGAGTATATTAAATTCCACCTCTGCTGATGGTATGACAACTCAGAATTGCTGTTGTTGAGTTCTGGAAAATCTATTGGAAACGTTTTCCAATCTTGCAGAATCTATTTGTTGAATCCGTTACCAACAACTATTCTCCATTAATCCTGAGCCTGTTGAATCCGTTACCAAACGCCATTCATTAGCCCTAGAGAATGTATCTTTTGAATCCGTTACCGATAGCCGTTCCTAAATCCTGGAAAATCTATGTACTAAGAGGCATTCCTAAATTCTGGAACACCTATGTTTTGGATCCGTTACCAAGAGCCATTCCTAAATTCTGGAGAATCTATGTTTCGGTTCCGATAATGCTACAAAGCATTCCTAAATTCTGGAGAACCTAGTTTTGGATTCGTTACCGAAAACCATTCCTAAATCCTGGAGAATCTTATTTTTTTATTCTAGTAATGCTAAAAGACATTCCTAAATTATGGAGAGCCTATGTTTTGGATCCGTTATCAAGAACCATTCCTAATTCTGGGAAACATGCTTTGGTTCCGTTACCAGGAACCATTCCTAAATTTTGGAGAAGCTATGTTTCGGTTCCGGTATGCTAAAAAGCATTTCTAAATTCTGGAGAACCTAAATTTTGGATTCGTTGCTGAAAACCATTCCTAAACCCTGGAGAATCTTATTTTTTTTTATTCCGGTAGTGCTAAGAGACATTCCTAAATTCTGGAGAGTCTATGTTTCGGATCCGTTATCAAGAACCATTCCTAAATACTGGAAAACATGCTTCGGTTTCGTTGCCAGGAACCATTCCTAAATTCTCGAGAATCTTATGTTTTGGATACGTTATTAAGAGTCGTTCCGTCCACCGCTGTGGAGTAACGGTTAGTATACCTGACCGTGAATCGAGCGGTTGCGGGTTCAAATCCTGATAGGGAGAAGTTACTGGTTGAGGTTTTTCCGGGGTTTTCCATGAACTCATTAAGAGATATTACTGGGTAACTTTCGGCTCTGGACTCATTTCACTGGGATTATCACCTTCATTTCGTTCAGATGCTTGATAATCATCGCAGTTAATGAAGTGTCGTAAATAAAGCAATTAAAAACAAACATTTCTAAATCCAGAAGAATCTGTGTTTCGCATTTATTGTCAATAGCTGTACCAAAATCCTGAAGATCTATTATCAGGAACCATTAGTACATCCTGGAGAATCCTATGTTTTGGATCCGTAACCAAAACCATTCCTAAACCATAGATAGCATATGTTTTGGATCCATTAGCAGCCATTTCTAAATACTGGAGAACCTGTTTCTACTCCGTTACCAACATTCATTCTTCAATTTTGAGAAACTTATGGTTTGGACCCGTTACCAAGAGTTGACTTAAAGATACAAATAGATTGTTTTATCGTTTACATCATCTGGAAAGATAAAGAATTGATATACAACTCCGAAGTCTTGTATGCTTCATTCATTCATCCATTCATTCATTCATTCATTCATTCATTCATTCATTCATTCATGCATTCATTCATTCATTTAATTCCATAGATCTTACATGAGCAATGAAGCTTTAAGATGTGGAACAAGTGAAAATTTTAAAATATTACAATTACAATTTTTACAGTTTTACAATTTAGTAATTTTCTACAATTTTTACAATGTTGTGCAATTTTTTACAATATTTTTGGCGAGATGTAGTGAGATGAGGTGAGGTTCGAGGATTCGCCAAAAGATTACCCGGCATTTGCCTTATGGTTGGGGAAAGCCTCGGAAAAACCCAACTAGGTAATCAAATCAAAGGGGTTGATGCCGAGGACTCGTCATAGACCATCCGGCTTCAGTCCCACGGCTGGGGAAAACCTCGGAAGAAACCATTCAATGAGATTAAAGGGGGATCCAATCCAAGCCCGAACGCAGCTCCGGATCAGCAGCCCAGCGAGTCTGCCAACTGAGCTATATCGATGGCTCTACTAAAAATATACAGTACATAGCCAATGAGATTATGAAATTTACAAACGCAAACGATCATTCATCAGTTGAGCTATATGTATAATACTAAACAAGTAAGTTAATTAAATTTAAGGCATAAACAATTCAATCAGTTGCATCTGTAACGTGGTGCAAACGCCAAAAACTCTTTACCATTTTAATACCATAATAGTACATTATGCAACGAGCCTATAATGAAGGTAATTAAGAATGAGCATGGATATTTATGAAACGAGCGCAAGCGAGTTTCATAATTTTCATACGAGCTTCTTAATTACCATTATAGGCGAGTTTCATACGACTTTTTATGCTCGACCATATTTCTAACTTGATATTATTAATTTTTGAGCAATGTCCCGTATGTTGTGAGATGTGCGCAGACGCGAAAGTATTGATTTTTTCCGAGGAACAGATGTCCACATTGACCTTGCTAGGCCATAAGAACCTACAGAGATAACATTGAAATTAAATTAGACATTGAAAAATGAGATGACAAATTGAATTTATTTGAATGTTATTTACAATTAACGCTAATTATTATAGTAACAGAACATAACCTTCTGCGACAGTATTGGATTTCCAGCCTCCGTGACTTTTCGCTAATTCTCTTTCGATTGCATATCCGAGAATAGTCGATACTTGCGGTTTTATAACGGTAGAAAGATGACCTGTCATTGGCTGAACAGTTGTAACCTGAGTCGTCATTGGCTGAAAGACCTGACCTTTAATGAGTAGGTGTAGTTTAATGACATGCATTAAAGGTCTGCTACCAGGTGTATAATTACTACATTTCGGCATGGTCGAGCGTAAAATTTTTAATGCACCTCATGTATGCAATGTCCTTTTCAAATTACGTATTGGCATAGTGGATTTTGTTACCTTGAAGCTTGTAGTTTTGATGGGGACTGTACGCCTGTTCAGGCGTATCCCGTCGCCGCCGTCGAGACGAAGTGGCACAGTCCACCTCTGTACTGGCTCACTAGTCCGCATGCTGTCATTGTTTTCAACGTGTAGAAAATGGTGAGCATTGTTTTATTGTTGTGCGTTAATTGCAGGAGGCTGAAGAAGACAGACAGCCGGTCCTCGCGCCCCCAGCGACGACGACTACAGTAGAAGCGGAGACAGCGACCGGCGCGTCGCACACACGAGGCTGCTGCTGCTGCTACCAGTGACTAATCGAGAGAAGCTACAAAAAGTGCGTGAGTACTAACTGCAGTGTTATTAATTACAAGAACAGATGAGATGTTCCTCGGTGTCATGTGGCGAAGGTCAGAGGGGCCTCTACTTGTTGCAGATGTTACAGTCTAGTTTGCTGTGTATTAATTATTTATTAACTACAGTAGAACTCCAATTTATCCGGATTAATTGAGAATTGGCATGATCCGGATATGAATAAGAAGTGAAAACCACTCTAGCAACTGTTATTGTGAAAGTGCAGTACAGTGGACTCTCCCAAGTTCGACTGAACAGAATTGAAAGTTCAGTCCAATAAGGGTAGTGGGCGTGACATGTGAGATGAATATAAATTCTTACGGTCTTACTAATAAAAACTCTATATACAGACGTTTAACTGTCTTATACTTATACAATGAGTAGCTCGTTTATACGTCGTGTGTAAATTCCGTACTAATAATCACTACATACGTCGTGTATAACAGTATAACTGTTACACAGCTACGTCATAGTTTCGTCATTACTTCGTTACGAAAGGTAATAGAATATCTGAGGTTCTCTACTGGATCCGGTAGAGCGCTCTAGTGTGGCGTGTTAAATATCGATAGTACAACTGGCTCTAATCGATTACCACACTACATATTGGTCAAAGAGTACAAGCTACAGCAATATTATTCTAATAATTCTATAATTTTTGGTTTGAACATCATCATAAAATGACAGTCGTTACGAACAGCTGTTAAAAGGGCGGCCATTTTTTCCCTATATACAACGCTTAAACAAGGGGTTTCGTGTATATAACTACTGCAAAGCAATACCCATTGTATATTACAGCCTGTTTATACGTCAATAGCTTATTCACGGTTTATTAGTAACGTTTTCTGTCTCAACTCTGCATAAGTCTCGTATAAAAACTATACACGGTTTATTAGTAAGACCTTTATTGGTTATCCAACAACGAATACAGCACCACAGTCTACTATATAGAGTCACGAAGCTTGAGTTTTGAGGGTGCTAGAAACAATAGACTGTGTCTGTTCTATTTTGCATTGCCTGTAATGAGGCGTTATTATCGATCCTAGTGGTGAGCAACTATCTAATGTTTGCATATTTACTACGTATTGAGTTTCGCGACTTTATATACTAGACTGTGACAGTACTGTACTTGCATTTCCTGCCCGCTCCGAGACTTGTGTATGCGCTGCTACAGGGACATCATTTTATTTTTACTTCAATTTTTATTGTACCTGAGTTTTTGAATGTACTTCACTCCCACCCCTTCTACTAATGAAGTTGCACTGTCCTCTACACAGAACCAGGGCCGCATATAGTAAACAGCACTCAGTGAGTATAGTACGTTCCAGAAATATGTTCGCGTTTTCCAGTGACGAAAGGTCTTTCATTGCTAACCCAACATTCTCCAGTCTTTCCTATTTTCTGCCTTCCTCTTAGTCTCCGCATATGATCCATATATCTTAATATCGTCTATCGTCTGATATCTTCTTCGACCTCAAACTCTTCTCCCGTTTACCATTCATTCCAGTGCATCTTTCATTAAGCAGTTTCTTTTCAGCCAGTGACCCAACCAATTCCTTTTTCTCTTCCTGATCAGTTTCAGCATCATTCTTTCTTCACCCACTCTTTCCAACACAGCTTCATTTCTTATTCTGTCTGTCCACTTCACACTTTCCATTGTTCTCCATATCCACATTTCAAATGCTTCTATTGGCTTCTCTACACTTCGTCGTAATGTCTTTGTTTCTGCCTATACAATGCCATACTCCACACAAAGCACTTCCTTATTTCTTTTTTCCAGAGGTCCGCACAAGATGCTCTTTTTCTATTAAAAACTTCCTTGGCCATTGCTAATGGTTATGAATATGGTATGTAAATTTTCGATCCGGTATTTGTCTGTGTTACCAAGGGAAACCATGAAAAACCTCAGTTGAATTTGTCGGCCGCGGGGTTAATTTAGTCTTTCGGCTAACTCCATGCATATAAGTTTGTATATCTATATCCTACTGAAGGTAGCAGGCATATTTCCTCACCAATCTTGAAAATTAAACTGTGGCTCGTTCATTTTCGGTGCTGGAGTTATGGTGGAGAATAATGATGTAAATGCTGGCATTAATTTTATTCTAGCTTGCCTTCATTTTGAGCCAAACTTTGAACAGAATGTTGTTGCCTTGTTGCTAAACATGTCCAGATAACGGGAACGTTAAATAATATATTCTGTGAGAAAGTTTTTGGTTTGTAAATTGTTTTAATAAGTTATCTACTTATTGCACGCGCTCCGTTTATGCAGGAAAGGAGTCTGAGTTGGCTTCGCAAGTTTCTTATCTTCGTGTCTGCGAGTCTTAAGTTTGTAAATCTTCTTGTAAATTCAAAAGCGATGATCAGCGCAGGGTTCGGAGGGAGTTACATACAGCGTAGCCCGAGTAGAGGTATATTGAAGTAGTGTTGAGACTGTGGTATTGTTGCGTTTACAGGGCAAGGATAGTTCTTACTAGAGTTGTAAAATCTGCGGTAGACTATCATAGAATACCAAATAGCACTATAGAATACAGTAGTTTTCCCCTAGTAGCATTCTTAGAATAGAATGCAACCCAAGGTACATCAAGCCTCTGCTAATTGCATAAACCAAAGGCGATGTTAATTATCATTGCTATTAAAAATGACGATATAATAAGCAGATTATAATATATTCTGATCAGTAGCCTCCGTATTCCAGCTACCTATGAACTGAAATGAGGTTGAATGATTCGAAGTACAGTATATGTGACGTCATAGCGCAGGCACAGGTACGTTCGTGTACAAAATAGTTACGCATCTTCAGAAAATCAAAATCGGGACGCAGTCATAGTGAGTAGTCTTATCTATCACTGCTAACCATATTATTTAAATAACTACATCTTTGTGGCTTATTGAAGGTTCATTGCTGAGGTATAATTCCTTAGGTAAGACGCTCAAGCAGGGCATAGTTGAGGATATTTGAACTAATATTTTCACTCTCAGTATACTGCGTGTTCAGTTCAAAGTGTGTCATGGCTCGCTGTATGCCGCCATGTGGCTAGTCGTTGAGCCTAAAGAATACAATCTTCCTACACTTCCGCAGAGGCGTATTACCAGTGTGCCAGAGAAGTTGTCTAGCAAGTACGGCGTTCATTCTGAAAAAAACTTACCGATACGTACGGGAACGCCTGTAGTGGCAGGAATGTGAACTGTTTGGAAACATGTACTGAGGTGAGGTTTTTCCTTACTGTCGGGATATGGGGAGGGTTAAGACGATTACTTACGTATTTGTTGACATTAACGTCGACGGTCAACATGGACACGGAGCATTTGATCTGTATTGTGGAAAGTTGCCTTACGCTACCGATGATAACAAATACCCTGCGTACGACTTGCCCGCGCAAAACACAGTTCGAAAGAAGTTATCGTAGCACACAGACTTTACAGATAGCCATCTGTTGCTATGACGTTCAAGTTATACCGTACACGTTCTCAAGTTCAGATTGAACGCCTTGATAAATAGGCAACTTCTCTGACATAAAAGTTGAAACTCGCTTCAAATCACTGACTCACAACAATGACGTCATGACACACTTTGAAATGAACACCCAGTAGACAACATCACATAAATATTGCGTAAAATAAACGCAAGAGTGACAAAAACAGTGCACTGAAAAACACTGCAATACCCAAGTATGTTGAACGTAAACCAAAAGAGCCAGTACCATCACAGTCTGAAAATTATTAAGATATTAACTCAACGTTTAGCATGGATTTGTGTAGCCTACCATGATGCTCAGTGCCAACATCCCAGATTAATAAATTAAATAAATTACATTTTAGGAAATTTCTAGAGAAATACACGGAAAATTAGTGGGTTTTCAGTGATGAGCGACATAATGCGATGTCGTAATGAAATATGAAAAAAATATCAGATAATAGAAATATCTTGTACTACATCATGCACCGATATCATCATATGCTATTGAAAGAATTTCTTGCAATATAAAATCATTTCAAGTGACATCCGCATATGTTCAAGTTCCGTAACTTACGAATGCACGTTATTATTCACTGCAAAGATCACGACGAAAATGAACATCACTGCTCAAGCATGTGTTCACTAGTTCAGAATGTCGGAAGTTGACTATACTCCACGAACACGCAGCAACGACGTGTTTGTTTACATCCTTATCCGTTGCATTACCTGTCTTTGGCGTACTATATACCCAATGTGTCTTTAACTTCAGTCTTTAGGTAGCTGGAATACGGACCCTACTGATTAGTGTAATATGTTATTAGTCAGCGATGTATGCATTGGAGGGGGAAAGGAACTGGCCACCATACCCTATTATCTCCTGGCTTAGTTGCCTCATAAGTGATGCCTTATTTGTGTCACTTATGAAGTTCAAGTCTTTCTTCGGACAGTTGACTAAACAACACTATATGGCTTCGTGGTCTAGGAATCAGCTTTCGTGACTACAAATTATGAGATCCTGGGTTCGATTTTCTTCCTGATCATGGACATGTTTCCTTCAAGACATTATTTAATACTGTCTTCCTCCGACAAGTTTAGCGCTGGGACCTGAGGTATTCTTGCCATCGGTGCGGGGGTTGCAGGTAGAGTCTTTTGTTGCTACAGCCAAGCCGAGCCTAGCGGAGTCCAAAAATATGCAGTCTTCAGTTTTCTCCCTGATGTTAGCTATGTTAATATTATATGAATTACTCATTAAATATTTCACCGTTACAAGTTATTTTTAAGGAAACATGCTGTGGAAAATGTTTGGTTTTATTCTATTGGAATTTTAGAATATTTGTGATTGGTATCGTGAAAAACAGATTCCTATAATGTCATGCGAAAATCATTTGTTGGTGATATCTTAAAATACAAAATGAAGTAGTTATACTTCTCAAGTGAGTTCAGCAGTACAGTATATTTAAATTGATTTCTTTACAAATTTAATTCAATCCTACTAATCACTAATTTTTATAGTATGATTCTTCTTTTCATTTACATTATTGTAGTTGTATTATGATTTTTCTTTTTATCTATTTTATTGTATTTGTATTTCTGGTGGTGTGATGGCCTTAACTTCACCAAAATTAATAATAAATAAGTAAATAAATAAATAAATAAATAAATAAATTGTTCTACAATATTTTCCTTATCTGAACACGTAAGTACGAATGGTTGTATCTCTATCTCGCCAAAAATACCGTATTTGCTCACGTAATTTGCGTTTTTAATAACTTTGGCCACTGAAAAATTGGGGTGCGTAAAATATGCGGATTTTTTCAAAAAGAGGTCCTGTTCTGAGTTTATCTCAATTAGTAAAGGTAAGTATTTAATAGGGCTAATTTTCTAGTAACTTGTCTCTACCAAGGACAAGCATTGTTAAATTGAGACTTTGGGGTTTCTTTCTGAAGCAGGTACTTCAGTTGCTGGTGGATGACCTACGATGGACTGTAGGAAGGAAAATCCCTACTACACTGAAAAAGTATGTACGTAATCCCTACTACACTGAAAAAATATGTACGTAAAATGTGTGCGCAAAATACACGGAGCAAAAATAAAGTTCAAAATAAGCCCTTAAAAATTAAGGTCCGCAAAATACGCGGGGGCGCAAATTACGCGAGCAAATACGGTACGTTAGAAAACTAATAGGCATACTGCTCTCGTAAATTGTTTTCAGTATGATTGTACTTCCTTCCAGACTGCCGCTGTCCCTGTCCACTCCCACTCCAGTACCGCGCTAGACTAGTCGGAACTGCATTCCTCTCAGCCCTAAACTCCTCAAAGGATGACAGTACTTTCACTCGTAAAGATCTAGAAGCTAAGTTTGTTGCAGAATTTTAGAGACACTCTATATGAGGAAAAGAAATCATCTCAATTATCATTACCTTTATCTTCAGAGATTTATACCTCTGACATATGATCCTCTTTTTCAATAACAAATATCTGTAGTTACTGATTAATCTGTTAGCTTGTAGTTATACCTACCCGTACATTTATTTTTCCTCCCGATTTGTAAAGGAGCGATGCTATTGGGAATACCGTCATGTTACATTCTACTAAAATGTGAAAAGCATTCTTTTCCACTGTCTTCTTTTCTTTTCCATTGTGCAGTCATGTGGAAAATAATGTTCCTTTCTGATGGCCTCATTTCTCTTTTGAAGATGCAGCATTACCCGGGCTCAGACATGAGGAAATTCACTTTAGCAGATTGAATTCTTTTGTCGTTGATTTGTGCCGGTACACAGACTCCTGTACAATATCACACCGCCCTACCAGTCACAGATTTGTATAATATTACTTGTGTTTTATAACAGACTTCATTTTACGAGATCTCCTTATAACTTAATTTAATACAAATGTTAAGATCTTACCAGTTCTATTTCTGCATGAAGTATAAGCTATACGCAGAATCCAGTCCATAGAAATAAAGTTCTTACAAATACTGTATTATAGAGTTATACAAGGAAAGACAAAGTCATAAATCTAATCTGAATGATACATAAGAATGTGAATGAGAGAAATAGTAATATGCGTTACAAGAGCGGTATGTTAAAGTTTTCATGTTCGAGGAAAAGTTTGAAAAGCGAAACGTAGTTGAGCTTTTTTAATTTCCGAGAATTGAAACAAAATATACCGCTCGTGTATCGTACATTATTTTGTGCGAAGATCGTTTATTACATACCTGAAAGAGGATTTTCTAATTAGTTGCAATGAAATCTCCACCTTTGGTTTCTGTTCAGTGACGGCAAATTTGCAAAACAAAAATATCTATCTTCAACATTGTTGCTTTAAAATGTTTGCTGTGTTTACTATACTCGAACAGGCCGTGATATACGTTTGTCTTTTTTTCCCCAGTCTATGATGAGTCTGGAATCTTGTTGATTTTTCACGGCTTCCTTATTGTTACTTGCATCACGAATGCAGTAACTTTAGTGGAGTTGTAGAGTTTACTTAATTTTTGCAAATATTTAAAACCAATAATTATCAGTGCAATTTAGGTGAAATTGCAGTGGTAAGTTTCCAATTTATAATTATTACTATATTGAACGTCTCTAAAAATAATTTGTTAAGAGCCTAAAACAGTAAAATCAATATAGATAGATAGATGGATGGATGGATGGATGGATGGATGGATGGATGGATGGATGGATGGATGGATGGATGGATGGAGGATTTATTCGTTCCATAATATTCTTATATTTGCTTTATAGCATAGAATAAAGAACATGTCCAATTCTTACGTTTAACAATAAAATGCAAATGTGAAATATGTACAGAATTTATACCTTAATAACAATAATATTTTATACAATGTAATATGTTTACCATTTAATAGTATTCTAATATTTACATAGGACTGTGAAATGTCAAGAATTCATCTACAGAATAGAAAGTGTGAGATATTAAGTAATTTTTTTATTTTACCTTAAATAATGCAATGTTTTGGCTATGATTCTTAATGTCTTCAGGAAGACTATTGAACATTTTTATCGCCATGTAACGTACTCCCCTTTGAAAGCATGATAAATTTGATGATGGCGTATGAAAATCATTCCTTCTGCGGGTATTTATACTATGTATGGCTGAGTTAGTTGGAAATTTTTCTTTATTACATAAGAGGAAATTTATTGTAAAGTATATGTATTGATTTGTTAAGGTTAGGATCTCTAATTTTTTAAAAAATAATCTACATGATTCTCTAGCCTTTGCTCCAACTATTATACTAATGGCTCTTAAGCGGTAAGAAGAGGGAAATTGTTATGTGTGTTAGGTTGGGAATACTGAATGTGGAATTTTAGACTTTCCGCGGATTGGTTTTGTGCGGAAACCAAGCAAATACGCACGATCTCGCACAAAATACTATACAGGAAAGGTTGATAAGACGTTTTCCGGATTGATGGTGGGTGGTAAGGCAGAATCTTAAGTCGTTTCACACCTACACATAGAATACGTCAGTAACGTCGAACTCCAGTCGTGGAAGGGGGTATCAAACGGTGTTTCCGGTTCTCAATCGTTAATCCAAAGGTATAGCCAGGTTAATATTAGAAATGTTAGTAAAAATAAAATGATGCCCCGGTACTTTTCACCACAGGTTGTTAAATTCAAACCCATTCAAGTAATGTAGCCGTGCAGAATATACTTTCTCTAGCTAAACAAAAGGTTCTGGTTTTATTTTCTGTACAGAGCTATAGCTACATAATGACTTCGTGTAAGGCACAGCTCGTGAATTTTAAATGAATGCTTCGTTACTGGTGCCTCGCCCCTCAGAAGCCGAATGTATGTATTTCCACTTTAATACAGAGCTTAATATTCCACAACATTCTTCTACCGTTAAAGCGAAAGATTATCTGTCAAGCAGGGCTGATATCCAAATCACCCACTCGTGAAACCTATAAACCCGGAAGGCTCAGCCCATTCCTATCACGCAACACACACATTTCCTACTTAGCAGAGGAAATATGCTACAATTGATCAAACTTTCATCAGCCAAGCACAGCTTTTTAAAGGGAACTTGTCTGCCTTCTCTGCAAATGTCTTCTTAAAGACCAGATATCTTGGTTGTTTTAACGGACTTTTGCGCTAAATAGGACAAATAAAAATTAGAAATATCTCAGATGTTAACTAACAAGCTCGTATCGCATGATAAATTAGCATAAATACAGTATATAAACGATAAAAACTACAAAAAAAAAATACTGGTTGTAGAGCAAAAATAACTGAAAAAAATTGTCAAATAATGTTTGTCCAGTGATTGCCTATTAAGTTCTTTTAATTAATAAATAACGACTTTACTGTGTTAACATTTTAAATAATGGTGCTATTGTACCTGATTTGCTAGTTTTTTATTATTATTTTTCATCATTGCTGAATTCTAGTGAGTTAAGGCTGGTTCACAATAAACCGGGAACGAAAACGACAACGAGATCGAGAACGGAAATGTTAGTATTTTTGGGCTATTCCATCTCAAATCGACGAAATATAGAGAAAATTGACCTTGCAGCTTTTAAATACAATGAAACTTTTTCTGTCCGTAGACAACTGTGATACAATGCTTTGTGCAAAGTTTGAGGCATCAGAACTTCATAGTGTTTAAATTAATAATATTTAATTGAATCGTATTTTCATAAAATTAGCAACTTTAACTGTTGTGGCTCCTAAACCCTTTCACCCAATGATCAAATCATGATTTATTTTGATGCTGAGAAGTTAAAGTTTATATTGACATGTAAACAGTTTTCTTACTTTTATGGAAATGGAGAAATTTAGATTTTCTTCATTAAGACGCCTATGGCCACGAAAAAATATTTTTAAAATATATGGTTAGATTCCGCATTGAAAGTACAAATAAACACATTTTTTTTTTTTACTGGTGGTACGTTGATAAGAAAGTATTGAAAATATCAAAAAAGAAAATAAATAGTACGCGCGTGAACTAACCAGCTGACTGTGAGACGGGAGGTAGTCGAGACAAGCAAGGCCAGGAGACAAACACGTGATGTGTCGTCTAGCAGTCATGGCTGTGCTAGCTTTATCACAGATTTTCATAAACACAGGAGTAAAATGACGCCCAACGCTCGCTTATCTTCAGCTCTCGGCCAGTGCGTGCGGTACTGCGCCGTTCAAGTCTAGGCGTGTGAAAATAATTTATTTAATACCCTCGAAATTTATTGCCGAGCCACTAAGCAAACAATGCCGAATCCCTCTTAATAATGCAAGGCTTTTTCTCGATATTTTTTTGCATTTTTACAAATGGGCAAATAGCCTAAAAGTAAGTAAAATCAGATTATCTGTCTCTCTGTGTACAGTAGAAACAAGGATTACTTCTTAACGTAACCTACCAAATGTCAGCTTCAAAATAAGCTCTCATTCAATGTTCTGCAGTAAATGGTTCCAGAGTTCTGAGCGCTGAAAGAGGTTTGTTTTTATAAAATACGCTAAATTTGTCACTCAATAATACGAAAACCGATTGACTTTCGATAGTATATTTTTGAAAATGCACTCCCCTCAGCACCTTGTATAAGTAGGGAAAAAAGTAGAGTATAAAAAAATGCGAGGTTTTTACTGATCCATTTCATATGGAATAGTCCATATCTAAAGTTAGTTGTTCTCGATCTCGTTGTCGTTTCCGTTCCCGGTTTATTGTGAACCAGCCTATACCGCGCTATCTTCTAGTTTCCTGTTAGTGGTGGGTGTGTTCATGATTGTATCGAAAAGAGTGTGTGTTCTGAAATTCAATTGAGTTTTTATAATATGTTATAGGTGTGTTCTTGTGTGTTTATAAATTTCGTATTGTTCTAGATCAGCCAAGTTCAACCGTAACTCGTACGTGTTAGTGGCATTTGAGCTGTGTTTTTTCAGTTCACAATGTCGATCTAACATTGAATGTCATGTTATGTATTATTCTGCGAACTTCCGTTGATTTTAAACAGACATTGCTGGCTTTATTATATTTTCGATCATTTTAGAGCGCAAAAATATGTTCGATACTCTCCCCGAAACAATTTTTCCCTTATTCAAGCCAGCTTTACAGTGAGCTATACCTGAAAGTCATATTTGTATAATTCACGTTATTCTTCGTTAACAGAAAAACCATAAATTTAAGTCACACAGAAAATTTGCACTCAATGTTGCATCTCTGACGTCTTGTTAGACCACTTGAGGTATATGAAAATGAAGGAAATAATTGAGCCGTGGTCTGGTAGAGTTCCTCGGTAACCCAGTCGGTAGAGCTTGGCACGCTCAGCCAAGGTCCCGGATTCGATGCCCGGCCCCGAAACAATTTTTCCCTGGACATTATTCAAACCAGCTTTACAGGAGCTAGATTTGCAACTTCTTAAACTATTCTGTGTTTGGGCTGTGAGTAATGGTTTCGGCCGCCTTTGATCATTTCTTCCGGATCTAGATTTTAGTTCTAAGAAATGTAATTAGCAGTTCTGAGGTTGCTAAGTTTGGTGAAAGTTGGATCACGCATTTTGGAAGTTTCTGTGGTAGTATCACAGATACACATGTGACGGCTGTCACGTATTTTCCACTTTGGAAAGCCGAGTACACACACAAATTCATTTTTTTCTGTTCTTACAAACTTGCCACAGCACAGTATTGCATTTCTCCGAGAGTTGCTGGAGATTGTAGATTTTTTTTTCTGCCCTTTCATTGCGTTACGAAAGTATAGAGTCTTCATGAGAAGTATTTTAACAATTCGTGAGGACGGTATTCACTGCTCACCATGGCATGAAGATCATAGCCAGGGTTGATCTCGTAAATTACATTAGGCCCATATATATTTTACACAAATTAAACGTAATCTACATCGCGTAAAATACTCATTTACACACGATTTTTTACGTAGCGTAATAAATTATTATCACGAAAGTAAATTAATTAATAGCTATGGAGATAATCGGCAAGCATTCATTGTAAATAGTCACAGAAATTAAAATAATTTGACTGACGAAATATAACGTACAGTGTAAGATAAGTGAAGTTATTAACGCTATGGACGTTATAACGCCATCTAATATTTTATAATCACTAGAGCCCGGATGTTTGGCAAAATGCCTTTTTTACTGGGTGGAAGTAAATTATTATTTTCATAGATATATGATTTGGGGTAGGCCTAAATCAAAGTGATAGAGCCAATTTTTATTTTGCCTATTTTATCTTTTTGAGGTGTTTCATACTAATTCAATAAAATAATGCCTTTTTTGTCATTTTAAAGCAATATTTTTTTTTTTTGCTTATTTGCAATTTTCTAATTAATTGCAATGTCATGTGTATGAAATTTAAATATATGAAACAATGATTCACTTTACTAATAATAGTAAATAACAATAATTTATTTCGGTGCTTAATCTGATAATAAATAATCGTGCTTTAATACTATTGGTGTAATATGAATAATGATTGACAGTCCACAGTTATAAAAATGTCATGTCTTCACGATACAATAATCAGCTTTATAATTTTAAATATTAAGACCGTTCTCATAGAAGTTTTTACGTAACATTTACAATTGTTTGCTTTCATATTTTCAAATCTTACTGTTAAAATTTTGTGCTACACGTATTTATTATTGTAGGAGAAAGAAATTTGAGTGAGGAACAGTGTTGCCAAGTCTGCGGTTTTGTAGCTAAATCTGGTGTTTTCAGGACTATGGTCAGCTATAGAATTTTACCGTTAGCGGCTAGCTATTTATTTGGAGTTTTTTGATGATTCCGACAGAGCGAGATGATATTCTTTAAGTTTTTTTTCTGTAAAGATGTCACAATAATTGCTTTCATATGTAGGCCTGCTTGCGGACAACAATATTAGTAATCATAAACCAGAGTTTAGTATGATAGTATCACCACTATTTCATTGTGCGAGTATAAAATATCAACGTTTTATGTTAACTGGATTTGGTGCAACCACGTCCATTTCCTGCTTCATTCATTGTTGTACAAATAATGTATGCAGCATTCGCTAAATTCTTAATCTAGTGTAAGTGTATGTATTGTTTTTGTAAATAAATTGAAGTAGGATAGTATTTAATCATAAAGAATAGATAATGAACTAGATTTTAGATTTAGGTTTATTTATTTAATAATATATATACATAAAAACGTTACATTAAAATACCCCGAAAGAGCAAAGCTCGTGTTCGGGGACAGTTCCGTTACATAGATACACATACTTTGTAGACAAAATACTTAAGAAAAAAGCTCACATAAAGATTATAATACAATTAGTAAATAATAATACTAATAATAACTGAGTGAAAAAAGAGACGATGTTTAGATTGATGGATTAATATTAAATTATTATTAGTAGTATAATTAGTGCAGGTCATGTTGATATAGTAACCAAGATAAAATAGAAAAATACACTTAGGATAGAAATAAACTTGTTTTACAATGCATGGTACATAATATATATACAGGGAAGTCTGTCATATAAATTTTTTAATTCTGGATCTGAAAATTTCATTGCTTAAAGTGGTCAATTCTGGATGAAATTTTATTATCGAATTATATAGACGTGGACCATAATTTGTACTGTGTAAAGCAGCAGATGTGAAATATGTAGGTTCAACTAATTTAAGAATTTCATTTCGTCTTGTATTATGAGCATGTGGCTGAGCTACAAATTTCATTCTATTTTTATGATAGAATTTCATTAAAGAGTATTTATAAATTTGGTCAATTCTAAGAACATTCAATTCGGAATGGATCAAATTTGTTGGATAATCCAGTCGCTGAATTATTATTTTCATTTATGATGCAATATTATTTAATTTATCATTCCGCATTATAGTTTATGTAACACCAGGTTCATTGTTGGCAGGTACGTTTCCAACTCGGTGTGAAATCAGATTTCGAACCGACTGGTGTGATTGTGAATGTGATTATTTCCGAAGTGCCCAGTATGTTCTACATCTACTTCATTCAATTTTGAAGAAATATACCGCGTAAAACTCTGTACGAGGATGAAGACGATTGTGCATAGAACACAGCCTACGAAGTGATACACGCTTACCATAATTTAGTCCATATTTATATAATTCTCCAGTTCCTAAATCTGTATAGTTTGTATTTCAAATTTGGAAGTGATTTGTAAAGAAAAATCTGGAGTTTTCAAACTACAGTTTAGCGAGTTTTTTAAGCTTGCGCAGCGGAAAATAGAATTCTGAGTTGGCAACACTGGTGAGGAACAGTCAGTTATTGTCGGGTGAGAGAAGGTATAAGATCGGTTAGGTAGAATGCTTAAATTCAGTAAACCATTGAAAAGTAAACTTCATGCTTACGTTAGTGAACTTGGTACCCATGTATTTTCAACCGATGCGGTGGAACAGTTTTGTTATGTAAGGTTTGTGAAAAGACAGTTAATCACGGGGGGGGGGGGGAAGTATTTTATAGTCAACATGTGTGACCTACGAAGTAAAAATGTGAGTTATGTTTATAATTTAAATTTATTGCTAAAATATATTATGCCTTTTTAAAATTTATAATGCCTTTTTTTACGCTTTTATTGCCTTTTTTCTGCCTATTTTAACTGTTATAAATACCTAAACATCCGGGCTCTATTCATTCGCAATACTGTTTGTTTTGGCGCATACTGTACTTCGTACTGTGGTTTCCTGTCATTCCATCTTCTTCGACTGGGTTATAAATTGCCAATGCCAGATCTAATTGCATGCAGCAGTTGCGGAGTGAATTCTTCAAAATAAACAAAATTGGTGCATTTTCCAGCCGTCTGAAAATGAATTTTAACAGTATATAATCCTCACAGGAAGCTGTGATGTTAGAGACTGACACGTGATCGAAGTTACAAACTGTAAGATCAAACACCGCGAATGACCCGTGGACTGACCCAAGAGATGGATGACTTCTAAGGAGCGATGCCGCTCGGTCAGTGACGTTTGCCCTGTCATTCTATATTATTTATCAAAGTTCAGAGGTTGTCGTTAATACCGACATCAATCACTACGCAAGCACAGACATCTGCGTGTGTCTTCCCTTGTGTGAGGTCGGTTTTGTTCATTATAATGAAGTCATTGTCTCCCACTACTTATAACAATAACGTTATCATTTCTTTTGGCTCACTTATAATTAGACAAGTCACTTGCTGAAAAATATAATATGACAATTTCAACATCAAAAACCAAAGTTATGGCGTTTAAGGCAAATGCCGGGTAATCTTTTGGCGAATCCTCGGACCTCACCTCATCATTGTAGAAAATTACTACATTGTAAAACTGTAAAAATTGTAAAATTTGTAATATTGTAAAATTTTGACTTATTCCACATCTTAAAGCTTCATTGCTCATGTAAGATCTATGGAATATAATGAATGAATGAATAAGGGGGCGATTTCCCGTTCGTACCAAGATATGTGTTTATAATAAACCTATTGAACAAGTTTCTTCATTAAAATATTTAGGATATCATGTCAGTTATGAAAATGAAATAGACATATCTGCTAAAATTTTAAATGATAACCGAGCAATGGCAGTCATCAATAAAGTATTTAAGCCCTCACTAGTGCAGAAACATACGAGGATTAAAGCTTATAAAACGTTGGCAAGACCAGACTTACTTATTGTTGTGAGGCCTGGACTTTGAGGGAAAGAGATAAAACCCGAATAGTAGCCAACGAGATGAAATTCCTGCGAAGAACGGCTGGCTGCATTAGATTAGACCGCAAGAGGAACGAGGATGTTCTTCAAGAGCTTGAAATATCTTCTATTTTGGATTACATCTATAGTTACAGAACTAACTGGCAGCAACAAGTTCACTACACGGAAAGGACTCGCATCTCTCGTCACATTTCTACCTACTGTCCAAGAGGGAAGAGAACACTAACTTGGGAAGACCTTTAAAAAGGTGGCTTGAGACCGTAACGGGGCATTAGGCCCATTATTTGTTAGGACGACGATGATGATGACTTGTATATAGAGTATTTTGCAGTGATGCCAACTTAACCATTTTATGACTAAGGTAGGTGTCCGTGATATGGCCATGCAAAGGTTTGAGAATTTTTCTAGCTACCATTTTGAAAAAAAATGTAAACCACTTTTTTCTTACTCGTTCTCAGTCTAATGGACTTCCTTAAAACAATTTCCTTTCCCCATAAAAATAGCTTTAATTGTCCAAAAAGTCCCAAATTCCAAAGTCTACCTAGTGGCCATATCAGGAACATGTGCACATGATATGGCCGCCCTTGTTCCATGTTCTACAAATCGTGATTGTTTTCAGTTTGATAGCTCAGTTTTGCTAAAATTAAATAATTTTGGTGTAAAATGAATAAATATGGCACTTAATAATCTTTTTTTATAATTCAAAAGTGTAGTCAAAACAGGTTTTTCCATAAAAAAAGTACGTTGTTTTTCTTAAAATACAAAATTTTTGCGTAATCCCAGCTATAAGGCATGTAAATTTGTCAGGTGAAAAAATAAAAGTGAAATGGACTTGATATGGCCATGGTGCATTTGATATGGCCATATCAGGAGCAGGTAAGCTTTCACGAAAATCGTTTGATTATGAACAACTCGTAAAAGATACGCCATCAACGACAACACCAATCAACAGAACATTAAAAACTGAATGGGGTGCTATGGTTTTCATGAAACAAGTCTTTGAAAAACATGCATAAAACAAAGGAGACTTACCAGAGTAAAATAAGAAGAGGTCACATGAAAACCGCAAAACAGGCAACTGACGCCATATTGCTCAACCTGACTGGATGGAAAACGATCAAGTGACATACCAGGGTGCCCTTTCACTGGATGCTGCTATAATTTAGCGGATTTTTTGGTTAACTAACTCACAATAGGGGGGTGGGCATATCAGGAACACGGCCAAGCACCCACCTTAGATCTAGTCTTTTTAAAATGGCAGTTAACCACTAGTTTGTAGAAAAAGCTTCTAGTGGCATTTCTAGCCATTTTTCTAATATGGTTCAGTCATTTCTACCCATTTTCACTTTTCACTATCTAATTTTTTAATTAAAAGCACAAAAATAATTAAAATAGTTGAATTTTCATTTAGCCTGATTATAAATTGTAGACCTATTACTTGAATCTTCGTCTTCTTCAGTGATTCAATAAATGACGTACCACATATTACTCACGTATTGCCACAGCCAGAACCTTTGCTAACTCGCCGATAAACAATATCAGTAAACAAAGAATCACTACTCGCGCATATATGTAGGGACCAGGATGTGAGAGGAAAGTGGGGTTGTCGATACTGAGAGATTTGTTAAAACAAGAAGAAAACAATGAAGTGATCACGTGGCTAGGCCTGGCAACTTCAAACTGATCAAAGCGGCAAGAGGACGGAGAGAATTGAACGACCCTTTGAAACGACAGACTGTGTGAAAACAAACAAGTACATTCCTTCACATATGAAGAAAACGTCTGCCAGTAATAGCGGTACCAGAGGAATATTTTTATGTAGATTGCGTATAGAGGTGTGAGTTTCCTCTTCAGTTGTTATGGATTTTTTTACTTGACACCATTTGTATGAATCTGTAAAAGAACCGTAAATTTTTTTTATTCATGACTGGTATATAAACTGGTGTTCATTTCACCGTCGTTAGCAACCTAAACAATGGCTTTATTCACATCACTGAATTAAAAGTTTTTAATTTACTGCTGTGAATTTAAAACTTTTTTTTTTGGCACACCTACATGGAAACTGACGTTTTTAATAAGTTAACATATTTTTGGTTAGAAAGTTCTTTGCTGTGCGCGTACGGCAAAATAGAATATTATATAACCATGTTCAGTACAAAAGTGGAGCTTTATTACCGAGTAAGTCAAGTTAGATCACGACCGGAGGGAGCGATCTAAACTACATTTGATACAAGTTGAGAGGAAGCGAAGGCATTTCTTTCCCCTTCTACTTGCCCAGAGTCCGTCAGTAACAGACCGGTAGCTGTTACCTCTTATACCTGCACCCCCCCCCCCAAGTTCTACACACAAGAAAATAAAATATTAAATAAAGTACATAAGTGAATATAAAATACAGTGACACATGTTTGACAATTACATGTTTGAGTATATTTTAATGCCGTTTTTACAGTATTTTCAACTAATATTTAAATTAGGGAATGTTAGTTTGTGTTATGAAGTCAGGGGGGAGTGACAGTGTAGATTGTCCCAATGTATATGGTATAGAGTAGCAACTAGCAACGTTGAATTATGGTAATAACTTAATTTTAATCCTTGTTTTCTACGTATTCAGTAAATGGCGCTTGGCCCATTATGGTTCTCAGCCCTTCAAATAACTTAAATTATATTGTATAATATTACATATTATGTTATACAGAGTGATATATATAGAACTGACACATTTCTTTCATTAATTGTTTCAAAACAAATTGTGCTAGCGACAACTTATTATACTTAAAATGTAGAGGAATTTTGGGAGATTATTTACCTCTATAGCAAATGTTGAAAATGTCCTCCATCCTGCATAAGACACAACTCAACACGTCGTTCCATGTTACTGGCCACTCGTTGGAGGACTCTGTTGTCAATAGCTTGAATCTCCTGTGTGATGTTGTGCTTCAGATCGTCCAATGTCTGGGGACGTGTGGCGTAAACCCTGTCTTGTAAGTAACCCCATAGAAAGAAGTCCTGCGTTGTCAAATCCGGAGATCTCGGTGGCCACAGGTTCCTGGAAATTATTGGGTCGTCAAAGGAACTTGCAATTAGTTCCATGGATTCATTTGATGTATGGCATGTAGCGCCATCTTGCTGAAAATATCATTGACTCAGCTCTACATCGTCCAGTTGCTCAACAAACTCCATGAAAATCAGTCGGTACCTTGCAGTGTTCACAGTCTGGTTAAAAAAAAATTGGCCCCACTATTCTCTGTGCGGATATCGCGCACCAAACTCCGATTTTAACCGGGTGCATAGGTGCTTCATGGATGAACATGTGGATTTTCGATGGCCCAATGGCGTGAGTTCTGTGAGTTCACATAACCGGATAAATGGAACCTTGCTTCATCTGTGAACCATGTGATGGACAATATGGCAGGATTTTGCACAATGAACGTCTGAAACCAACGACAATAATTCAATCTTTTATTCTTATCTGGTTCCTGTAGCCGATGAACAACCGTAACCCTAATGGCTTTAGGCCTGCACTTTTCGCAGCTCTCTGACACATTGAGTAGGTGTACCCTGTCTCCTGCGACAAACGTCTTAATGATTTTTTGGGTGACTGCTCCAGTCGTGCTCTTCGTCAACAACAACCGTGGGAAGCCTAGATGAACGATGCTTGCCCTTTTCACTCACCAGAGATCCAGTTGTTTCCAATTTGTTTAAAGTATTGTGTTTCTTTTGGGAGGATTGCGAAACCAAATTCTCTCTGGTATGCCCTTTGAGTAGCTGTAATTGAATTCGTAATCCAGTATTGCTTCACAAGGAAGAGTCGTTGATTTAATGTGTACTGCATTTTCACGTTGACACAAAATGTCGAAAACAGCTGCCAACAATAGGAATAAAACATAAACATCTGCGCATCTAGTGACAATGAATCGAAACTCCAGAACATTCTGCTTAATTTGGTGCTAAAATTGGGTCAGTGCTGCCAACAATAGGAATAAAACATAAACATCTGCGCATCTATTGACAAGGAATCGAAACTCCAGAACATTCTGGTTAATTTGGTGCTAAAATTGGGTCATTGAATGAATTTCCAACGGAATATTAAAGAAAGAAATGTGTCAGTTCCATATAAATCACTCTATATTTATATTATATTATATTATATTATATTATATTATATTATATTATATTATATTATATTATATTATATTATATTATATTATAGGCAGTCAGAGCGTGGTGCCGACCACACCACCTCATTCTAGTGCCGAGGTCATGGAAAGCATGGGGCTCTACCTCCATACCCCCAAGTGCCTTCATGGCATGTTACAGGGATACCTTTACCTTTTTTTATATTATATTATATCAGAAGTTACTGTTAATAACATTATAGCATTATGTCCATCTAGAGAAACTACACTTTCCAAGGGTGAAATAATAATTAATTATACAAATCTGTTAATTTAGCTTCCGATATTACTTCATACAAACACAGAAATTCTCTGTAGGCTATCTTTCATAGCTTTCGATTGTTGCTGTCCAAGGCCCCTTATAGACGAAGTCATTTGTTTTTATTTCATTATACGGCCTTAGATGACAGTTATTTTAATTTTAAAACTCATTTATCTCATTAAATATCAGTCCTATCAAAATGTTTCAAGGAATAAAACTTATCGCAAATTATTTTTAAAGAAACTTTTGTTATGTAACATTTTTTGTTTGTCAAATCAATAATAAGCGAGATATTTCGATTTATTTAATTCAGGCCCCCTTATAACCCCCTTTTAAATAATGTATTTTGAATGCCATATAGCCTAAAATCTAAGTTACAACGAACTTAATTTATGTTCCAATTTTCATCGAAATCCGTTCACCCATTATCGCGTGAAAAGGTAACAAACATACAGACAGACATACAAACAAAAATTTCAAAAAAGCGATTTTCGGTTTCAGGGTAGTTAATTATATATGTTAGGACCAATTATTTTTGGAAAATCGAAAATTACCAGAAAAATTTCGGCTACAGATTTATTATTAGTATAGATAAAGGCAAACTTTTACAGTACAAAGTGTCAAATAATGGTCTACTTTTGCAACGAAACTAGATAAAAGTTTTTAAGGAGTTAGGTACAGCTTAAAGCAGTGGTTCCCAACCGGTGTGCCCCGGCACCCTGGGATGCCGCGTGATCGGCTAAGGGGTGCCGCAAGATACTGAAATAAACCAACATTTAAATACTGTCTACTTAAGCCTGAAGTCTTGTAAGGTCTTGAAATAAAATAAGTCAAATTAATTACTCTCATGCACTACAGATCGATTCATTTCGATGGTTCAATTATACTTGTATCCGGCTCCGGCAGATGGCATTACAGCCAATCCCTGCCGAACATTCCCGAGACTTCGACAGAACAATATATAAAATTAATGTACTTTTACTAAGTGATTTTAGTAAAGTTTACCGTATTATGTTATGACGTATGTTACTTATTATATCATCTTTCAATAAATGAATATATGAAACTTCAATTTATTTTTAATTCCATAAAGGATGCCCCAGTTTTTAATGTTATTCTCAAGGGTGCCGCGAACTTAAAACTGTTGGGAAACACTGGCTTAAAGGAATAAAATTTTGAAAATATTGAACTTTTTTTTCCTCCATTACTGTATCTTGTACAATAATGAAAATTGGTATGTGTAAAACACTGTTCTTCTGCTATACAATAAAAATATTTTTACGATTAAAAAAATTATTTATATATTTTTTCAAAATTCAAAATTCACTGTGCAGTGATGAAGCGTTTCCCTCATAACTCAAAAAATAGCAACATTATGTAATGAAATTTTTTGTGTGTATTTATGCATGTCATATCTACAATATGATGCAAAATCACTTCTCTGTCTTTGATAGATTGTCTGATAAAAATAAATTCATTTTAAAAAATGATCAAATATCAGCATTTTCTTCTAACACAAAATAAAAAAAGATATTATTTATTAAGGAATGTAGTTGAAAGAGCATGGTATTGTAAACATGAGTTTCAGCAATAAAATAAAAAAGAGAGAACATGAAAAAGTTAACCAGTTTATGAGTCATGAGGGAAGCGCTTCATCACTGCACAGTGAACTGCCACCGTTTCTAATTTTGAAAAAGGTATATATATAATTGTAAAAATATTTTGTTCATATAGCAGAAGGACAGTGTTTTACACATACCAATTTTCATTATTGTACAAGATATAATAATGGAGGAAAAAAATGTTGAATATTTCCAAAAATTTTACTACTGTAAGCTGTACCTAACCCCTTAATTCTGCTATGAATTAAAAAACTTTTTCCATAACAACCAACACATTAACAACCATAAACTCCATACATGCATTCATTTATAACTTATTCAAAAGCAACACATTACAAAGAAAAGGCGTACACTTTAGAATTAAATTTAGATGCCAGTAATGTAGCCTTGAGCGCAACTTTCTACTCGCACATAAAATCTAATTTTACTCTCTTATATTATAAACTACTATTAATCTAAAAAAAAGGAACTAGAGGTTTATTATGTCTGTCTTCAAATTCTGTAGCTAGTAAAGTGTTTTTGGTACGTGCAATGATATTTCAGTGGGATCAGTACAAATATTATCGGAACTTTATAGCTATCCTATAAGTTATATTACAGGGAATCGCATTATTCGAAATTTCATTATAACCATGTGGGTCAGAATTGTGGAGCGTGATTTTCTGCTCACGTCATAAGTTGTGAATTGCCTTAGGACGCAGCCTTTGACATGCCACATTCTGCTTTTGTCAGGCTTCCCGCTCCGTATCACTTGCAAGTTGTGACATTTGTGGCGCAGAACCGCTTTGTACCTACGAACAGATGTGTGTGAATGAATATATAACATATGATCTGATATGTCGCACGACCTTTGCAGACGGTCACAAATATCAAACAGAAGCACTTCGTATAGTTGTTCAAATTTTCCTGAAAATGTAACTGTTATATCACAAATATTACATAGCCTAAATTGTGAATTTCAAAATATAGTAGACTACATAGATATTTAATATCGTAATTAGAAACGCATGTTTAAACAATTGAAACTCGTATCTTACGTAATGGTCATGTGTATTAAATTAGTAGGCCTTGTGAAAAAAAGAGCATCTACTTGATTATTGCCAGCCATTCTCCTTATTCATTTATACCGGAACCCACACTTTCCGAAGTCGAAATTGCGATAGAAAATCTGAAAACGTACAAGTCTCCAGGTATCGATCAAATTCCAGCAGAATTAATACAAGAGAGTGGAAGCGCATTATCTAGCGAAATTTATAAGCTTGTACTTGATATTTGGGGAAAGGAAATTGCACCAGAATAATGGAAGGAGTTCATAATTGTACCTATTTTTAAGAAGGGGGACAAGTTTAACTGTAGTAACTTTCAAGGAATATCACTTTTGTTGACGTCGTACAAAATTCTGTCCAATATTCTTTTGAAAAGATTAACTCCATATGTAGATGAAATTATTGGGGATCATCAGTGTGGTTTAGGCGTAAAATATCGAATATTGATTAGATTTTTTGTAATCGACAGATATTGCAGAAAAAATGGGAGTATAAGGGTACAGTTTATCAGTTACTTATAGATTTCAAAAAGGCATATGACTCTGTTAAGAGAGAAGTTTTATATAACATTCTTATTGAGTTTGGTATTCCCAAGAAACTAGTTCGATTAATTAAAATGTGTCTGAATGAAACTTACAATAAAGTCCGTATAGGTCAGCTTCTGTCTGATGCGTTTCCAATTCACTGCGGGCTAAAACAAGGAGATGCACTATCACCTTTACTTTTTAACTTCGCTCTACAATATGCCATTAGGAAAGTTCAGGATAACAGAGAGGGTTTGGAATTGAACGGGTTACATCAGCTTCTTGTCTATGCGGATGACGTAAATATGTTATGAAAAAATCCACAAACGATTAGGGAAAACACGGAAATTTTACTTGAAGCAAGTAAAGCGGTAGGTTTGGAAGTAAATTCCGAAAAGACAAAGTATATGATTACGTCTCGTGACCAGAATATTGTACGAAATGGAAACATAAAAATAGAAGATTTATTTTTCGAAGAGATGGAAAAATTCAAATATCTTGGAGCAACAGTAACTAATATAAATGACACTCGGGAGAAAATTAAACGCAGAATAAATATGGGAAATGCCTGTTATTATTCGGTTGAGAAGCTTTTGTCATCTAGTCTGTTGTCAAAAAATCTGAAAGTTAGAATTTATAAAACAGTTATATTACCGGTTGTTCTGTATGGTTGTGGAACTTTGACTCTCACTTTGAGAAAGGAACAGAGATTAAGGGTGTTTGAAAATAAGATTCTTAGGAAAATATTTGGTGCTAAGAGGGATGAAGTTACAGGAGAATGGAGAAAGTTACACAACGCAGAACTGCACGCATTGTATTCTTCACCTGACATAATTAGGAACATTAAATCCAGACATTTGAGACGGGCAGGGCATGTAGCACGTATGGGCTAACCCGGAAATGCATATAGAGTGTTAGTTGGGAGACCGGAGGAAAAAAGATCTTTTGGGAGGACGAGACGTAGAAGGGAGGATAATGTTAAAATGGATTTGAGGGAGGTTGGATATGATAATAGAGACTGGAATAATCTTGCACAGGATAGGGACCGATGGCGGGCTTATGTGAGAGTGGCAATGAACATGCAGGTTCCTTAAAAGTCATTTGTAAGTAAGTCTTAATCTATTGGAGGTGACAAAGATCTGTGTTACAAGTTTCGGGTATGTGTACAAACATTTTTCATTCCATACCAAAATATGAAATGACTGTTGCGAAAAAATTTGTGCTTTTGGCGAGGACATCACTTTTTGTGTGTGTTCGCTTTTTTTTTTTCTTTGTGTTAATGAGAGAATGTGTGTATCGTAATCTGGGCATACTACTGTTATTGCAAGGTCAGGTAATTCTTCATGCAACATCCCTTTTGATGTATAGAAGCTATTCGGCTTAGAATAAAATGATTGTAGCGAGATGTTCTTTACAAACGCTATTTTCTGTCTGCTGTTATTCGGCCGCTCTCTGCTACATCGATAAGCCTTCTCCCGGTAAATTGTAAGCCTCTTTCACGATTGAAAAAGTAACTTATACTCGTATACTGTATGTCATACCTGGTATTTACATCAGATGCTGTACATGATCGCCGTCTGCCTACATACACGACTCACATCGTCTGTCGAAATTTGCTTCTGGCAACTCTGGATTTTTCACATCAAATATAAAACATTTGTTTTATTGTAATCTGTTTCATGGCGACGCGCTGAAATTTTCTTCACCTGCGGTTGTTGTGCCGAATGGTACAGTGACTTGAGGACTATCCGAAGACTAAATTTAACCTCAATCTCTAGCGGTCTTACTAATAAAAACTCAATATGCAGACGTTTAACTGTCTTATACTTATACAATGAGTACCTTGTTTATACGTCGTGTGTAAATTCCTTACTAATAATCACTACATACGTCGTGTATAACAGTATAACTGTTACACAGCAACGTCATAGTTTCGCCATTACTTCGTTACGAAAGGTAATAGAATATCTGACGTTCTCTATTGCATCCGGTAGAGCGCTCTAGTGTGGCGTGTTAAGTATCGATAGTACAACTGGCTCTAATCGATTACCACACTATATTTTGGTCAAAGAGTACAAGCTAAAGCAATATTATTCTAATTATTTTCTGCTCTTTGGTTTGTTCTTGTGTAGTTACAAGGCAACCATCATCGTAAAATGACAGTCGATACGAACAGCTGTTAGAGGGGAGGCCATTTTTTCCCTATATACAACGCTTAAACAAGGGGTTTCGTGTATATAACTACTGCAAAGCAATTCCCATTGTATAGTTACAGCCTGTTTATACATCCATAGCTTATGCAGGGTTTATTAGTAAAGTATTCTGTCTCAACTCTGCATAAGTCTCGTATAAAAACTATACACGGTTTATTAGTAAGACTGTAGGTCTATAGCATTTTTCTTTTTAATACGTACCGTTGTGTTTGCTGTTCTTACATTTTATAAAGTCTGTGTGATGTATCTTGTCTCACTGTGAAAAGAGAGAGAAAGGAGATATGTCTTACTTCGTCTGGATTGTTATGGCGATGTGGGAGTGGAGCGATGCCGTCCATCCATCCAGTGGCGGAAGGGACTAGTTGATACATTCTGTAGCGCAAAATAAAATTACAAAATATCTGTCTTCGTGCTGTTTAGTTCCGTCACTGAGCTTGTCTTTCAAGAAACTGAGTTCCGGCAGCCTGTACAATAACAAGGTTTTGAAAGGAATCCTGAAAATTTACAACCCTCCTATAATCTCCACCCTCATTTGAAGGGACTTGGTTTTATTGCTACTGAGACAAGATAAACCGTACCAGGTATAATTAATACGACGTTTAATGAGATAGTAATAAGATACTTAAAAAATCGATATCAGAATTTTGACGGAAATACACTTTTCCATATTTTCTGATACGTATCGAAAAAGTGAATAAAGCTACTAAAACAATTGAATAACAATGGTTCAACATTAAACAATTTCAAAGACAGATTTATGCATTGTTTGGTAGTAAATGGGGGCCATTTTCAGCACCTTTTATAAACTGAAATCAACATACCATACAACACAGCAATGCTAATTTTGTTTTTTTAAATTCTAAATTTAAATAATATTGTTATTAAATTGACTTCATTAGCTTTATTCGCTTGTTTCTATTAGCGTTTGTCTGCATTTGTTTAAACCAAAGCCTTCTCAAATTGGTGTAGGGTTACTGAAGCATTAAAATTTCCCTTTATTCAGTACACATACATTGTCATCGAAAGAGGTAATTTTTAAAAAACAATAGTTTATAAATGGCAAAAAAATGATTTTGTACGTACTGAGACCTGAAGAATCCAAAAGTGGTCAAATAAATACATAGTGCCATTTAAAAAAAATAGACTCCTTGGTACACCCTTTATAAATGAAAAGTTTAGTATTTGAAAACATGTTCAAAATATTCCTTTTTGATGTGTTACAACTTTTGTATAAATAGTTTCTTCATAAAATTAGAAATAAGAAAGTTACAAGCATTGTTCCATACCTTTTACTTACTTACTGGCTTTTAAAGAACCCGTAGGTTCATTGCCGCCCTCACATAAGCCCGCCATTGAGCCCTATCCTAAGCAAGATTAATCCAATCTCTATCATCATATTCCACCGCCCATAAATCCATTTTAATATTATCTGCCCATCTACGTATCGGCCTCCCCAAAGGTCGTTTTCCCTCCCGCCTCCCAACTAACACACTATATGCATTTCTGGATCCGTCCATACGTGCTACATGCCCTGCCTATCTCAAACGTCTGGATTTAATGTTCCTAATTATGTCAGGTGAAGAATACAAGGCGTGCAGTTCTGTGTTGTGTACCTTTCTCCATTCTCCTGTTTCATCCCTCTAAGCCCCAAATATTTTCCTAAGCACCTTATTCTCAAACACCCTTAATCTCTGTTCCTCTCTCACTCTCAAAGTGAGAGTCCAAGTTTCACAACCATACAGAACAACCGGTAATATAACTGTTTCATAAATTCTAACATTCAGATTTTTTGACAGCAGACTAGACGACAAAAGCTTCTCAACCGTACAGGCATTCCCCATATTTATTCTGTGTTTAATTTCCTCCCGAGTGTCATTTATATTTGTTACTGTTGCTCCCACGTATTTGAATTTTTCCACCTCTTCAAAGGATAAATTTCCAATTTTTATATTTCCATTTCGTACAATATTCTCGTCACGAGAAATAATCATATACTTTGTCTTTTCGGGATTTACTTCCAAACCTATACTTTTTATTGACCCTGTATAAATAAATTTACAAACAACAATGCTTTCACATCAAAAAAGCAACTAATTAATTAACAATATTGCCATGCCCCATCATAGCCTGTGATCTAGAGTCCCTCTCGTTACCTGAGCGCTATTGTCCACGTGGTTATCTCGCACAATCATCGAAACTGGAAAAACACGTGACAGTTACTTTATGGGATCCTTTTCTTTAAGTTATTTTAAATACGTAGTTGTATAATATTAGGTAGAAGTCTCAATTCCGAACAGAAAATATTTTCAGGAAATAATTAAGACAGTCCAGTCACAAGCATTTACAGATAGAAGCAGAAACGAGTGGCAGAAACAGAGATGCGGTATACCCACTCGTACGGACAATATACCTCTTTCGTCCTTGTGTTTTAGGCTTATTTTTTGTCAGGTTGTCCTATTCTGTGGTAACGAATTCTATAAGCATGTTCTTAATTTTTAATTTCGTTGATTGCTATGCTGAATTGCATTCGGCAAACACGCAGCTTATGTGTTCACTTCGCATTCCGACAACCTATTTTTAATATGAAAAGGAAGGTAAAATTAATTCCCAAGTGGATACATTCCTGACTTTATTTTAATAAAAG
Source organism: Periplaneta americana (assembly GCA_025594305.2). Lineage (NCBI taxonomy): Eukaryota > Metazoa > Arthropoda > Insecta > Blattodea > Blattidae > Periplaneta > Periplaneta americana. The sequence continues at coordinate 25,296,632 of JAJSOF020000025.1, read as the reverse complement.
TTTACTGCTTCTACTCGCTAGTACGAATCGTAACGGCCGGTACTTACGTTTCACTTTGTAACTTTTTTCATAAAATGGTTGTAATAACTGAGTAGAAACGATAAGAATTGGTATATCCGCTTTGGAGAGCGTCGTAAGTGACTACTTTGGTATCCGGAGACGAAATTAATCTCTAGCAATTTTGTGTAACGCGATGTTACGTTCGAATAACGACAGCACTCCTGCTTCTTAAGTAAGAAATTTAGATTTATTGCGTGCTTCAGTGATGCTCTCTTGCCACTTCCCATCTTCTAGATAGATTGAATACTTCTTTCTATAAAAAAAATTGTGACAGCATAAATTTATAAGCGTTATCATGAATGAAATTATCTTTATCTCTTTCATGTATAGTGAGGGTCACGTAAGAACAGTTCCTAAACAGCAAATATTGTCGTCTTGTCAGTGTTGCCAACTGTTACCAGATATCACCATATGAAGTAAAATCACGATCCTACATTCTGAATGACTTATTTACTTACCGTACTTAACCTTTATGTTGGAAGGATATTCTAAGTAATTCAATAACATATTTTCATAAGCAGTCCACACCTGTGGAGAAACGTTCAGCGCGTCTGGCCGCGAAACCAGGTGGCCCGGGTTCGAATCCCGGTCGGGACAAGTTACCTGGTTGAGGTTTTTTCCGGGGTTTTTCCTCAACCCAATATGAGCAAATGCTGGGTAACTTTCGGAGCTGGGCCCCGGACTCATTTCACCGGCATTATCACCTTCATATCATTCAGACGCTAAATAGCCTAGATGTTGATACAGCGTCGTAAAATAACCCAATAAAAAAATTAAAAAAATTCATAAGCAAACTATACGAGAAAGACACCAACATGTTAGGTATTTTGTCTGGCAATATGAAATTCATTGGTTTGACTAAACAATTGACTCACGAGACCTAACCTAAAAATGTATTTTGTTTGACCACATGAAATTATTAGTACTAACTCCGAAAACTGAATATAACAAAGAAATATAAGTTTAAGAATACTTACTTCTAATAATTTTGCTATTCTTGTTATAATTGCTGTCTCCGTGAGCATAATTTTATTCCTTCTTCAATATCTTCTTTCAGTTAAATCTGAAAGAACAGAACGCCAGTAGGGGAAGTTATCCCCACTCTCGCAACACGCTTTACGCTTTCTTGGTGGAGTCGCTGCCATGTTGTTTTCTCTCTGTTTTTGTTCACATTATTGTAGTAAAAATCTAAACACGAAAGAAATTCATCAAAATGTGAAATGATATTTCTATCGATTACCCACTGCATTATCATACCCAAATATGTTACATATTTTTTTTATTTACACTTACCTGACTATAGTTTTGAATTGTAACCACAACACAACACATAAAATAACTATTATGTATTAATATTAATACTGATATTAATTCATTATTAGTATATTCAAATTTCACTAGCTTCCAGTAACCGGCTCAGAAATCTAGTACAATTTTAATTTCCTGGAACTCCAGTCTGTCTCAGCTGCCAAGATAACAGTTACAAAATCACTACCATTTGTAGTATTTGTCAGAATCGAAATTCGAAACGAAGTTGACAAAAGAAAATTCAACCTGCAAACTAGAAAATCACCACAATCCACTAGCATATGTAGTAATGGGGGAAAAATTGTTAGGTTTTACCCTTGGAACATGATGTAAGCTGACCCGGACTGTAGTCAGAATCCGCTTACTTAATACCCTGAAGGTGAAACCTAACCATTTTCCCCCGATTACTAGATATGCTAGTGGCTTATGGTGATTTTCTAGTTTGCAGGTTGAATTTTCTTTTACCAACTTCGTTTCGAATTTCGAGTACTGACGAATACTACATCTGCTAGTTATTTTCTAACTGTTATGTTGGCAGCAATAATTTCGGTTTGCAGTGTAGGAAACAGATGAAAATGAAAGTAAGGAAATACATTTTTAGGTTAGGTCTCATGAATCGTAAACTCTTTAGTCACAGCAATAAATTTCATATCAGACAAAATACATCTTAATATTAGATCATACCAGTCCTAATGACTAACATAATATGCGAGATGTCCAGGAGGAAATGTATTATTTCATAAATTATTCTATCATTTAGGAAACACCTCGCAACATAAAGATGAGATGTTGTAAATATAAGCAAGACATTGTTATTGTTGATAATATATTATTATTATTATTATTATTATTATTATTATTATTTCAGTACGTAGAATTGTGATTTTACCCTCTTTGGTGATATGTGGTATTAGTGGCAACACTTAAGAGACGGCCAAATTAGACTTTTAGGAACTACACTTACGTGATCTGCTTGGTATACTGGGGGAAAGCATTCCTTGAAGACGAGCCACTCTACCTATCAACTTCTGCCACGAGCATCTTACCCCTTAGCGGCCTTGAGCGGATGCAGCCCGCAATAAACTTTCGCAATGATACAGTAGGTTCTGGCCATTCGTTTGTCATCTGCTCCACTCAAATGCGTCGACTTACTTACAGATTCCAGAAACGGAATGTAAACAGTGTTTCTTGAGCGCGAATGGCTCGTGTTGTTCTGGGCGGTGAAAAGTCGCGACTTGAATTCTGGGGGGTAGTAGTGGTGAAAGTAGTCGTTGTAGACTTACATGAATAAAGTCTCATAAAAGTAGTTGTAGTAGTAGTAGTAGTGGTTGTAGTAGTAGTAGTGGTTGTAGTAGTAGTAGTGGTTGTAGTAGTAGTTGGCAGTAGTAGATTGTAGTAGTAGTAGTGGTTGTAGTAGTAGTAGTAGTGGTTATAGTAGTAGTAGTGGTTGTAGTAGTAGTAGTGGTTGTAGTAGTAGTAGTGGGTAGTGGTTGTAGTAGTAGTAGTGGTGGTGGTTGTAGTAGTAGTAGTGGTAGTAGTGTAGTAGGTTGTAGTAGTAGTAGTGGTTGTGGTAGTGGTTGTAGTAGTAGTAGTAGTGGTAGTAGTAGTGGTTGTAGTAGTGGTTTGTAGTAGTAGTAGTAGTAGTAGTGGTTGTAGTAGTAGTAGTGGTGGTAGTAGTAGTAGTGGTAGTTAGTGGTGGTAGTGGTAGTAGTAGTGGTTGTAGTAGTAGTAGTAGTGGTAGTAGTGGTGGTAGTGGTGTGGTTGTAGTAGTAGTGGTTGTAGTAGTAGGTAGTAGTGGTTGTAGTAGTAGTTGGTTGTAGTAGTGGTGGTTGTAGTAGTAGTAGTAGTAGCAGTGGTTCTTAGTAGTAGTGGTTGTAGTATTGTAGTGGTAGTAGTAGTAGTAGTGGTAGTAGTGGTTGTAGTAGTAGTGGTTGTAGTAGTAGTAGTAGTGGTGTAGTAGTGGTAGTAGTGGTTGTAGTAGTGGTGGTTGTAGTAGTAGTAGTAGTAGTGGTGGTAGTAGTAGTAGTAGTGGTTGTAGTAGTGGTGGTTGTAGTAGTAGTAGTAGTAGTGGTAGTAGTAGTAGTAGTGGTAGTGGTGGTTGTAGTAGTGGTGGTTGTGGTAGTAGTGTAGTGGTAGTAGTGGTGGTAGTGGTAGTAGTGGTAGTAGTGGTTGTAGTAGTGGTGGTTGTGGTTGTAGTAGTGGTAGTTGTAGTGGTGGTAGTAGTAGCAGTGGTTGTAGTAGTAGTGGTAGTGCAGTGGTGGTTGGTAGTAGTGGTTGGTAGTAGTAGTGGTAGTAGTGGTTGTAGCAGCAGTGGTGGTTGTAGTAGTGGTGGTGGTAGTAGTAGTAGTAGTGCAGTTGTAGTAGTAGTGGTTGTAGTGGTAGTAGTAGTAGTGGTTGTAGTAGTAGTGGTGGTTGTAGTAGTAGTAGTGGTTGTAGTAGTAGTAGTTGTAGTAGTAGTGGTAGTAGTAGTAGTAGTGGTTTGGTTGTAGTAGTGGTGGTTGTAGTAGTGGTAGTAGTGGTTGTAGTAGTAGTAGTAGTGGTAGTAGTAGTAGTAGTGGTTGGTTGTAGTAGTGGTGGTTGTAGTAGTAGTAGTAGTGGGCAGTGCAGTGGCAGTAGTGCAGTAGTGGTTGTAGTAGTGGTGGTTGTAGTAGTAGTAGTGGTGGTAGTAGTAGTGGCAGTGGTGGCAGTAGTGGTGGCAGTAGTAGTGGTTGTAGTGGTAGTAGTGGTGGTTTACAGCAGGGTAGTAGTGGTAGTTGTAGTAGTAGTAGTAGTAGTGGTAGTAGTAGTAGTAGCAGTGGTAGCAGTGGCTAGTGGTGGCTTTAGTAGTGGTGGTTGTAGTAGTAGTAGTAGTAGTAGTGGTTGTAGTAGTAGCAGTGGCAGTGGTAGTAGTGGTTGTAGTAGTGGTGGTAGTAGTAGCAGTAGTAGTGGTTGGCTGGCTGTAGTAGTAGTGGTTGTAGTAGTAGTAGTAGTGGTGGTAGTGGTTGTAGTAGTGGTGGTTGCAGTAGCAGTAGTAGCAGTAGTGGTAGTAGCAGTAGTAGTAGTAGTAGTAGTGGTTGTAGTAGTGGTGGTTGGTTGTAGTAGTAGTAGTGGTTTGTTGTAGTAGTAGTGGTGGTAGTAGTAGTAGTAGTAGTGGTGGTTGTAGTAGTAGTGGCTGTAGTAGTGGTAGTGGTTGTAGCAGTAGTGAGTGGTTGTAGTAGTAGTGGCTGTAGCAGTAGTAGTGGCAGTAGTAGTAGTAGTAGTAGTGGTTGTAGTAGTAGTAGTGGTGGTTGTAGTAGTAGTAGTAGGTGTAGTGGTAGTAGTGGTTGTAGTAGTAGTAGTGGTTGTAGTAGTAGTAGTGGTTGTAGTAGTAGTAGTGGTTGTAGTAGTAGTAGTAGTAGTAGTAGTAGTAGTGGTAGTAGTAGTAGTGGCTGTAGTAGTAGTAGTAGTAGTAGTTGTAGTAGTAGTAGTGGTTGTAGTAGTAGTAGTAGTGGTTGTAGTAGTAGTAGTAGTAGTGGTGGCAGTAGGGTTGTGTAGTAGTAGTGGTTGTAGTAGTAGTAGTGGTTGTAGTAGTAGTAGTGGTTGTAGTAGTAGTAGTGGTAGTAGTAGTAGTAGTAGTGGTTGTAGTAGTGGTTGTAGTAGTAGTAGTGGTTGTAGTAGTAGTAGTGGTTGTAGTAGTAGTAGTGGTTGTAGTAGTAGTAGTGGTAGTAGTAGTAGTGTGTAGTGGTTGTAGTAGTAGTAGCAGTAGTGGTTGTAGTGGCTGTAGTAGTGGTGGTTGTGTAGTAGTAGTAGTAGTGGTTGTAGTAGTAGTAGTGGTAGTAGTAGTAGTAGTGGTGGTTGTAGTAGTAGTGGTTGTAGTAGTAGTAGTGGTTGTAGTAGTAGTAGTGGTTGTAGTAGTAGTAGTGGTTGTAGTAGTAGCAGTGGTGGTAGTAGTAGTAGTAGTAGTGGTGGTAGTAGTAGTAGCAGTAGTGGGTGGCAGTGGTGGTAGTAGTAGTGGTTGTAGTGGTAGTGAGTGGTGGTAGTAGTAGCAGTAGTGGTGGTAGTGGTGGTAGTAGTGTGGTGGTAGTAGTAGTGGTGGTTGTAGTAGTAGTAGTGGTGGTAGTAGTAGTAGTGGATGGTGGTAGTAGTAGTGGTTGTAGTAGTAGTAAGTGGTTGTAGTAGTAGTAGTGGTGGTAGTAGTAGTAGTGGTGGTGGTAGTGGTGGTAGTAGTGGTAGGTGGTAGTAGCAGTAGTGGTTTGTGAGTGGTAGTGGCAGTGGTGGCAGTAGCAGTAGTAGTAGTGGTGGTTAGTAGTAGTAGTAGTAGTGGTGCAGTGGTGGTAGTAGTAGTGGTTGTAGTAGTAGTAGTGGTGGTAGTAGTGCAGTAGTAGTAGTGTGGTGGTAGTGGTGGTGGTTGGTGGTAGTAGTAGTAGTGGTTGTAGTAGTAGTAGTGGTGGTAGTAGTAGTAGTAGTAGTAGTGGTGTAGTAGTGGTTAGTAGTAGTAGTAGTGGTTGTAGTAGTAGAGTGGTGGTAGTAGTAGTAGTAGTAGTAGTAGTAGTAGTAGTAGTAGTAGTAGTAGTAGGAGTAGTAGTAGTAACAGTAGCAGTAGTGGTGTAATTAATTTACCTGAATATTTCTCTCAAAGCTGAAGTTATTTTTGTATCATCCATATGACTTGTAAGCATGTACGTTTACGATTTGCGTGCGCGCTTATAGCCTATATTTCCAACATCCCTTATGATTAAGATTTATGGTTTCATTGTGCTTTTTAAAACTCTTGTCGGAAGTAGCCGTCATCGCGTGTCCCTAATAACGGCCTAGTTATAGACTGTCGGCATGCTAGGAAAGTGAACAACCTTCTTCTGTAAATAAAGAAGGTTATGAATCAGAGGTTTGATCTCGTAATATTGAACTCGCTCGCTATCTTGTGGTTATAATGGATTTTGAGCGCTCTTCACCTTGTTGGCCGATTCTCCGCCATCTGGGTCAGACGAACGGCTGGTTGCTTCGGTCACGTATCCCTGATTAGATTTCTGCACAGCTGCTGCAAATGTTTGAATTTCTGGCAGGTTTGGGCGAAGGTCTTCAGATTTATTTATCCTATCAGTAGAAATATAATAATACGAGTAGTAGTATGTCTTCCTGTTGTTTCTATTCGTCGTTGGAAATCGTCTACAATACTAGCCTATACACTGAAACCTTTTTTACGTCTACAATATTATAGGGTAAAGGTTAATAATCCTAGGACTCGCGTTACGGAATGCGCGCTGGTTCGAGTCCTCATGAGGGAAGAAATTTTCTCATGAAATTTCGGCCAGTGTATGCGACCGGTGCCCACCCAGCATCGTGATGCACTTGGGGAGCTACGATAGGTAGCGAAATCCGGTTGCGAATACCAGCTAGAACGGCTGGGGGGATCATCGTGCTAACCACACGATACTTCCATTCTGGTTGGATGATCGTCCACCTCTGCTTCGGCATGTGGACGTGAGGCCAGCAGCCGGCTGGTCGGTCTAGGCCCTTCACGGACTGTAGCGCTACTGATTATTATTATTATTATTATTATTATTATTATTATTATTATTATTATTATTATTATTATTATTATTAAAGGTTAATAATATTAGATGCGAGTAATATTGTGATACTTCTTTTTGAGAATCCATTACAATTTTACAGAGCGATAGGGCCTAAAGGACCGTTTTTGTGCAACAACTTGTTCACGAACATTCCCTTAATACGTTCACGCAAAAAAAAAAAACCGATCTTCCTTTCGCTCAGTAAAATTGTAATATATTCCCAAAAAGAATTATCACAATATTTCTCATATCACAATCACAACCTTTATCCTACAGTCGACCTGGTTGGCGAGTTGGTATAGCGCTGGCCTTCTATGCCCAAGATTGCGGGTTCGATCCCGGGCCAGGTCGATGGCATTTAAGTGTGCTTAAATGCGACAGGCTCATGTCAGTAGATTTACTGGCATGTAAAAGAACTCCTGCGGGACAAAATTCCGGCACAACCGGCGACGCTGATATAACCTCTGCAGTTGCGAGCGTCGTTAAATAAAACATAACATTAACATTTATCCTACACTGAAACCTTTTTTATGGCCACTTCCAAGCTACGAGCAGTTTTTTTGTCCGAACTGAAATAATACAGAAGTAATGATACAATAAACTCCCATTCACTGACACTCTCCGTGCATAATGGAATTTAAGTTATATTGAAGCGTTTAGTTGCAAAATCAGATACATTTTTTCAGTATGAAATAAAAACGTATATCTCCTATACACCAAGAAGTAAAATGTTAATACTTGGAGGATGCGTCTGTTATGGGATATTGTAATGTTTCATGATGTATGGCTGTTACATTATTGCATAATTAGTAGATAATAGAGAAAGTGTATTTGATGTATCTGGTTTTTAAAATTGTTCCGTGATCTATCTGGGTTTGCAAATAAATAAAAGGACTTATCTTGATTTCAAAGAAAAAAAACATTCTGTTATAGCCTATATACAATGTATTATTTTAAACCCACTGTTACATTATTACAATTAATTTGTCATAATTGTTACATTTTCATCACAAAAGAAACTGAATTATTAAACAACCAGATCACCTATTTCACACTCGTGGTCACACACACTTTTTTCTTCATTCGTAGAAGAAATTTGACTTTCATTCAAGCTTTCGTAACTTAACCATACGTGCATAGTAGGATAATGTTTGAAGGAGATCGTACTAAGGGATATGCTACTGGAGCTAAATGACAGTTGTGAGCAATATGGGATGAAGATAAATGCAAACAAAACAAAGACCATGGTTGTCGGAAGAAAAATAAAGAAGATAAACTTGCGAATTCTAAATGAGGCAATAGAGCAAGTGGACAGCTTCAAATACTTGGAGTGTACTATAAACAGTAACATGAGTTGTTGCCAAGAAGTCAAAAGGAGAATAGCAATGGCAAAGGAAGCTTTTAATAGAAAAAGGGACATCTTCTGCGGATCTCTGGAAAAAGAACTAAGGGAAAGATAGTGAAGTGCTTTGTGTGGAGTGTAGCATTCATTGTATGGGGCAGAAAAATGAACATTATGACGAAGTGAAGCGAAGCGACTAGAAGCATTTGAAATGTGGATATGGAGAAGAATGGAGTGTGTGAAATGGACAGGCAGAATAAGAAATGAAACTGTGTTGGAAAGAGTGGGTGAAAAAGAACGATGCTGAAACTGATCAGGAAGAGGAAAAGGAATTGGTTGGGTCACTGTCTGAGAAGAAACTGCCTACTGAAGGTTGCACTGGAAGGAATGGTGAACGGGAGAAGATTTCGGGGCAGAAAAAGATAATATCAGATGATAGATATGGATCATATGCGAAGACTAACGGGAAGGCAGAAGTTAGGAGAGATTGGAGAAAGCTGGGTTTGCAGTGAAAACCTGCCCTTGGGCAGAACATATGTAGACTATGTATGTGTGTATATATGTATTCTGTAGGCCTATGTATGTATATTTTCTGTTTCTTTTTTTGTGGTATCATAGTGTAGGGGAGAGTTGGTTAGTATCGGACATCGGGTAATATCGGACAATGCGTTTCTTTCATCTACCACCAGTTGGTAGTACCTGAATGACATGGTTACGTTTCTGTATGCGACATCACAGAAACGTAACCAAGTCATTAAGGTACTATCATCAGGTGGTAGAGGAAAGAAACTCACTGTCCGATATTACCCGATGTCCGATACTACCCAACTCTCCCCTATTTCTAATATAATTAGCAGAATATGTTTCCATAGAAGTTTTCATAGCGTAAACCTCATAGCTACTGGACTCGGCGTCGTGTGAGAAATGTTTTGAAGTCAGCTGTGCGGAGAAGGGCAGTTCTGCTAACGACTAACGTCAATCTCAATTTCGTTTATTTATACTTGAAAGCTCTTCGCCCCTGTCCAAAGCATTCTTCTCGGAGGCTTCAGCTTCCAGGAAGGCCGTGCCTCGCGTCGCAGAGGTAATTCACGCGTCCTCAGACTGGCATTAGGCCTTTCTCACGCTGAATAAATCATACACTTAAAACAATCGCTAAACCACTCACTCTCCATCAAGTATTGTTTAACGTATTAAACAGTTTTACGCGCTTTGAAGTAGTTGCGCTCTTTTATCATGGTAGCACTGCTATTACATTTTATACCTAGTTTACTTGCTTCAGTGGAGTTCGTCGTTACAGCATTCAATTAATGGTAAAAATAGCCTATCTTCAAGCACTCATAAATACAGGGCCATCATTTTATTTTTACTTCAATTTTTATTGTACCTGAGTTTTTGAATGTACTTCACTCCCACCCCCTCTACTACTAACCTTCCAACCGTTCTTCACACAGAACCGAGGCCGCGTATGCAGTACTGAGTTAGTGAGTATAGTATGTTCGAGAAATATGTTCGCGTTTTCCAGTGACGAAAGAGCTTTCAATATTGAATCATATTTTCGCACAGATACTGTCGTCCGTTTGCCTACGTCGCATCCCGGTTTCCCCCACCTCTTCTGTTCGCCCCTCTGTAAAGTTTAGTAGCTGGGCTGTCTTAGCTCTTTTCTGAGAACATTAATTTCTGTTAGGAATTGGACGTCTACGTAATATTATACAACTGTTTAAAATAACTTAAATAAAAGGACCTCGTTAAGTAATTTACTGTCACGTGATCCCCCCCCTTTCTACGACCCTGCGATAAAACCACTTGAACGGACAGTAGATAGCATTTCTGACTAATTTTAGGTTTTCGGATCGGGCAGAATTGAAGATTAAATTTACAGTACGTAAGGTAATCTTTTATAGAATAGGTATAAAATTATTTCAACATGAGTTACTCGTGCGAAGGACGAAACTGGTAATGGAATTGGATACAATAGTCTATAGTGCGATAATATGCACAAAAGAACTGAAGCCTGTATCGAAATGAACGGCCACCATTTTAAAAAATCTGTTTAAATATCCATATTATGATCATTTTTCAATTTAACTTCATTCTCTATATTGTACGCTAATGTGCTGTAACAGTACACTATGCACTGCATAATTAATAAGTCCGAATGGATAGCTCAATTCGTGAGTAAAAACACTTATTGTTAATACTGTACTATATTTTGATTAAACAAAAACCTAATGAAAATTATCAAACTCAAAATTGCGATATTTCCTAGTTTACATAAATGGATGATCTACTTTTCTTCCCTCCTATACCTAGTAAAGCGATTTGTATTTTACGCCAGTATCATCGAACTCCAGTCTTGGAAGGGGGAGCAAGCGGTGTTTCTGGTTCTAGACCTTTAATCCAGAGATATAGACAGGTTAATATTAAAAATGTTAGTAAAAATAAAATGATGTCCCTGTACAATACTTCGAAATATGTATTATATGTCTTTCTCGTGTTAAATTCTATCGTACCTGGTTAATATGTTTCGGCCTCTTATGGGCCTTCTTCAGAATTGGTCGTTGCTGGTCTTGATGCCTTTGTTTCGTTTTATGTGTGGGTGTGTTTGTGTAGTGCAATGTAGAGTCAAAGAGTGTGTGTGTTCTGAAATTGAGTTGTGTGTTGAGAGCGGTATAGCACAGTTGCGCCCCGCGGTCAATTGGGAGACCTAGGCATGGCATAATTGCGCCCCGAAGAAATCAGGTAGCAGAATGGATATGGCATAGTTGCGCCCCGATGGGCATAGTACACACGAAAGTAATTGTCATAAAATAAATAACTTAAAAATATTACAGTGATAGCTGCATTGAAATCAGGTAGGCCTAGCATATGATCAATTTTGCTATTTAAAATAACACCTTTTTATTGATCACACACAATAAATTTATTTATTTATTTATTTATTTATTTATTTAATAATAACATATACATAAAAACGTTACATTAAAATACCCCGAAAGAGCAAAGCTCGTGTTCAAATGGACAGTTCCGTTACATAGATACACATACTTTGTAGACAAAATACTTAAGAAAAAGCTCACATAAAGATTGTAATAAAATTAGTAAATAATAATACTAATAATAACTGAGTGAAAAAAGAGACGATGTTTAGATTGATGGATTAATATTAAATTATTATTAGTGGTATAATTAGTGCAGGTCATGTTGACATAGTAACCAAGATAAAATAGAAAAATACACTTAGGATAGAAATAAACTTGTTTTACAATACATGGTACATAATATATATACAGGGAAGTCTGTCATATAAATTTTTTAATTCTGGATCTGAAAATTTCATTGCTTAAAGTAGTCAATTCTGGATGAAATTTTATTATCGAATTATATAGCCGTGGACCATAATTTGTACTGTGTAGTAAAGCAGCAGATGTGAAACATTTAGTTCAACTAATTTAAGAATTTCATTTCTGTCTCGTATTATGAGCATGTGGCTGAGCTACAAATTTCGTTCTATTTTTATGATAGAATTTCATTAAAGAGTATTCATAAATTTGGTCAATTCTAAAACATTCAATTCAGAATGGATCAAATTTGTTGGATAATCCAGTCACCTTTTCAAACAAATTTTGATTATACGTTTTTGCAACATAATTAGAGGAAAAAGAGCAGTTTTGTAATGCCTCCCCATCCAATTATACCATATTGATAACAGATTCAACTAGAGCCAAATAAACCAAACGTAATACGTGAGTAGGCAAGTAATGGCGAAGGTTTACAAATTTGTAAATTGTTTTACGTATTCTGTTACATAAAAAAGGTGATTTGTCTATCCCATTTCAAGTGCTGATCAACAATAATTCCCAGGTATTTCACATCTACAGATTCTTTCAGGCAAGGGCATTTTAATGAACTGCATTTTTTTGTTTCTACATCGATATCTAAACCCTACAGTACAGGGTTTCGAAAATTGAAACTTAGAACTATTGTGAATTATTAACTCTTTACCCTTTTCGCTAAACTTAGCATTCATTTTAAATTAACCTCACTATACGCCACAGGCGATGTTAAAATCACTAATAAAATGTCAAGACTGCTAAGGCCCCATATTCCAACGGCTCACCCATTTCAATATGTCAGTTAATAAAGTACTGCCAACTTCATGGTGTTCATTTTAACGGTAGGCTATTGATAATCACTGCATAAACAGTAGAAAAACAGTTAATAAAGTACTGCCAACTTCATGGTGTTCATTTTAACGGTAGGCTATTGATAATCACTGCATAAACAGTAGAAAAACAGTTAATAAAGTACTGTCAACTTCATTGTGTTCATTTTAACGGTAGGCTATTGATAATCACTGCATAAACAGTAGAAAAACAGTTAATAAAGTACTGCCAACTTCATGGTGTTCATTTGAACGGTAGGCTATCGATAATCACTGCATAAACAGTAGAAAAACAGTTAATAAAGTACTGCCAACTTCATGGTGTTCATTTTAACGGTAGGCTATTGATAATCACTGCATAAACAGTAGAAAAACAGTTAATAAAGTACTGCCAACTTCATGGTGTTCATTTTAATAAATATTAAATCGAATAAGAAATCAATAAAGTTGTTTGATTATGAGACTCTAGTTTCCATAGTGTCTTTTTCTGTACCTATTTCATCGGGGCGCAACTATGTCATGCCCCTTTCTCCACCTGATGGGAACGGGGCGCAACTATGCCCACAAAACAGGGACCCTTTTTTATCTGCTGCATCTTATCTGACCGTGGGGCGCAACTATGCCCTGCCCGTTGAGAATTTCATTTGGATGTGTTTTTGTGTGTCAGTATATTTCGTAGGCAGATTTTTTTTAGTTGTATCTCGTGGATTATTTTATCAAACAGTGTAATTTTTTCTAGGCTATAATTTTTATTTTCAGTCAGGCCCGAGATCGAATCCTGTTTGAGTAAGTTGGCTGTCTGAGGTTTTTCGCATTTTTCCTCATCTCATTAAAGACAAATGCTGGGCAACTTTCGACTCCTGACCGTGAGCTCATTTCATACTCATTATCCAGTCTGCTTAGTTGAATATGATAGCGATTAAAAGCTTCCTTTATATTAATTAATTGTCATCCATGGCAGGGGAGCTTTTCCAAGTCCAGATAAGCCGATTTCAGTACAGTGTTACGAAAAGCAACGCGGTGTTAACGGCTTAGATAAGTTTAGAAGTCGAGTTGGTGTAGCAGAGTTTCTGTATTTGGAGGACTATTGTAACATGCAATGCCGAGATTCATATCGCAGCTTTTGAATGAAGCCATGCGTCCTGTCGCGCTTTGTCCTGGAGTTGGTAAGAAACAATTGACGCGACAGACCAGATCGCTCGTCCACACGTGCGTGAAATCTCTCGCTGTGATCGATCGGCCCTTGTTACGCGTCATCACGCAGCGCTATGAATTGTGGATCGAAGAACAGGAGCGATGACAGCAAATAGTAACCCTTGATGCGAGATTTTGTAGATTTTGCAGAAATATCAAGGTTTGGAAGTTACGTAATGGATCCGGCGTAGTCCCAGAAAGATACAAGATTAAGTATTACTGGAGTTTTTAGGTGGACGACGCGTGTGCATCCAGCAGGTGAACTACTTGACTGATCTTAGAAAGCATGATGAAAAAGATATTCAGATAGTCAATATAATATACTCGTAATATAATATAATATAATGTAATATAAATATAATATAATATAAGTCAATATAATATACTCGTAATATAATCTATACTAATATTAAATCTGTAGCCAAAATTTTTCTGGTAATTTTCGATTTTCCAAAAATACTTGGTGTTAACATGTACAATTAACCATCCTGAAACCGAAAATCGCTTTTTGAAATTTTTGTTTGTATGTCTGTCTGTCTCTCTGTCTGTCTGTCTGTCTCTCTGGATGTTTGTTACCTTTTCACTCGATAATGGCTGAACCGATTTATATGAAAATTGGAATATAAATTAAGTTCGTTGTAACTTAGATTTTAGGCTATATGGCATTCAAAATACTTTATTTAAAATAGGGGTTATAAGGGGGCCTGAATTAAATAAATCGAAATATCTCGCTTATTATTGATTTTTGTGAAAAATGTTACATAACCAAAGTTTCTTTAAAACTGATTTCCGTTAAGATTTATTCTTTACAAAATTTTGATAGGACTGATATTTAATGAGATAAATGAATGAATTAATAAGAAATGACTTCGTCTATAAGGGGCCTTGGACAACAACAATCGAAACAGGGGCCTTGGATATCAACAATCGAAAGCTATTAAACATAGCCTACAGATAATGTTTCTGTGTTTGTATGAAGTAATATCAGAAGCTAAATTAACCGATAGGTATAATTAATTATTATTTCACCATTCGAAAGTGTAGTTTCTCTAGATGGACATAATGCTATAATGTTATTACAGTAAATCTGAGTAAATCGAGGACAGGTAAGATTAAAATAGCTTCTTATGCACAGAAAATTTGATAGGCTATTTTGTACATTCGTTTTCTGTATTTCTTAAAATAATATTTATGTACACTCATTTTAATCTCAGAGAATTATCAAACAACGAGAGTGTATTGATTTAGTATGCAGACTAGATAAGTATAGTATAAGTATAAGACTAGATTTGCATAATATATACGTCACTGTGTACGTTAACAGAAAACCACAATTCCAAGTCACACAGAGTTTGTGTGGACTCGATGTGGGTCTCTGGCGTTTCGTCAGCCCACGCGAGTTGTGTGGATATAAAGGGAAAAGTTGAGACGGTGTCGGGTGGAGTTCCCGGGTAGCTCAGTTGGAAAGAGCGCTGCTACGTTCAACCAGAGATCCCGGGATCGATACCCGGCCCCGGAACAATTTTTCTCTTGAAATTATTCAAATCTGCTTTACAGGGAGCCTTACCTGAAAGACTAGATTTGCACTTTAACATGCATTCATAGTGTTCTGCCCAACGGTAGGTCTTTCATTGCAAACCCGGCATTCTCCAATCTTCCCTATTTTCTGCCTTCCTCTTAGTCTCCGCATATGATCCATATATCTTAATGTCGTCTATCATCTGATATCTTCTTCTGCCACGAACTCTTCTCCCGTTCACCATTCCTTCCAGTGCATCCTTCACAAGGCAGTTTCTTCTCAACCAGTGACCCAGCCAAATCCTTTTCCTCTTCTTGATCGGTTTCAACATTCTTTCTTCATCCACTCTTTCTTGTTCATTTCTTATTCTGTTTGTCCATTTCATTTCTTCTCCATATCCTTTTCCTCTTATTTTCTTGATCCATGTTTCTGTTTCAGCATCATTCTTTCTTTCTTTTTCAGAGGTCCACTCTTTCTTTAAAACTTCTCCTTTTGAATTTATAAAACAGGGCTTCGTTTTAGTTTAAATGTAGTTCTTTTATTCTGTTTGTCCATTTCATTCTTCTCCATATCCATCAATGAAATTTCAAATGTTTCTAAATGTCGCAGTGAAATGCGTCTTTTCTTCTTATGTCCTATAGATAATTATGTCCATTGTTTCTGCCCCATTTTAATTTTATTATTATTGCTTAAATTGTTTGTGTATTAATTGTAGCCGTTCACTTGTCTATGTGTTGTAAAATTCTTTTTAGAGGTCCGCAGAAGATGCATTTTCTTTATAAAATTGCTATACCACTTGCCTTTGCTATTCTCCTTTGAATTTATAAAACAGTTATATTATCGGTTGTTCTATATGGTTGTGAAACTTGGACTCTCACTTTTAGAGTGAGAGAGGAACAGAGATTAAGGATATTTTGAGAATAAGATTCTTAGGAAAATATTTGGGGCTAATAAGGATGAAGTTACAGGAGAATGGAGAAAGTTACACAACGCAAAACTTCACGCTTTGTATTCTTCTCGTGACATAATTAGGAACATTAAATCCAGACGTTTGAGAAGGGCAGAACATGTAGCACGTATGGGCGAATCCAGAAATGCATATAGAGTGTTAGTTGGGAGGCCGGAGGGTAAAAGACCTTTGGGGAGGCCTAGACGTAGATGGGAAGATAATATTAAAATCGATTTGAGGGATGTGAGATATGATGGTAGAGACTGGATTAATCTTGCTCAGGATAGGGACCAATGGCGGGCTTGTGTGAGGGCGGCAATGAACCTCCGGGTTCCTTAAAAGCCAGTAAGTAAGTAAGTAAGTAAGTAAGCAATCAAAAATTCGCAGACATGTTGAGGAAATTCGGGGAAATTTTGCCTATATGGTTAAGAAAATTTTAGATTTGAAGTTTGCAACACTGTCGTAGTTTGCTGTTGTATTTTGTGCAAGAAAGGCGTGCGTGTGACATACCCTCGCTTCACACAGATTAAACCTGAAGTATCTGGTCAGAGAGTTTAATCAGAATGTGAGTGCCTTTGCCCAACAACCGCCCTCTTCCCCTCTTCTTTTCTTGCCGGTACCATCTCAAAGCAGCGGAATTTCTTCCCCCCCCCCCTCCGACGGGTTGCTCCTCGTCGCTCAGCTGTATCGTGGTTTGCTATTCTTGTTGAACTTCGGAATTCGACGGACCGTCCAATCCTGTATAATTATGGAAATTAGTTCTGCAGCTCTATCCAGTCCGCTGGTTCTAAAGTCAACATAATATACTGCCTCGTGATGTCATATTGACTTTCTGGCTATATTTTCTTTCTGTTAGAACTCCTTCTACCTTGTGAGACGGTCGAAGCTACAATGTGAATTAGATCCAGTGTACACCGGGTGTTCGAAAAAAAACCAACTACAAGCAATTGAACCTAAAATCCTTCTTCATTTAACTGTGGTCTTAAAACTTTCTGTCCGTTCGTTTATTTATTTATTTAATTATTTAACTATTTAATTAATTTATTTTATTTAATCAATTAATTTACTGAATGTGTGTAATTAATTAATCGGTTAAATTTTGATCTCCATTACTGGTGATCGCCGTTGCACTACTATTTGCGTCAACGCTTAAGTATTGTTATTCAACGCGGAAATGCAATGAGCGTTTTAGGTACTCTTCCCGAATCCAGCCCTTTGACGAACTCTTTCTTCTGTAAAATTTATTAAGTTTTCTGTATGTAAATATTTGTATTACTTTCATTAATTTCATTTTTATCTTATTTATTTATTTATTTTATTATATTTATTTTATTTTTATTTAATTACTTATTTAGTTAATTATTTATTTAATTAATTATTGATTTACTTTATTTTATTTATTTAAATTTAATTTCTTTAATTTAGGTATTAATTAAATTTATTTAATTTATTTTAATAATTAAATTCACTTAATTTGTTCATTTAATTAAATTTATTTAATTAATTATTTTTATTGATCAATTTATGTTATTTATTTATGTCTTTGTTTAATTTGTTTATTTATTTGTTTACTTATTTATTTGTTTACTTATTTATTTATTTACTTATTTATTATTTATTTATTTATTTATTTATTTTTATTTATTTGTTTATTTATTTATTTTTATTTATTTACTTATTTACTTATTTATTTAAGTATTTATTTAACTATTTACTTATTTATTTATTTAAGTTTTATTTAACTTATTTACTTATTTATTTATGTATTTATTTATTTATTTACTTATTTATTTGTTTATTTACTTATTTATTTATTTACTTGTTTATTTATTTATTTCATCCTTAATAGATCTGTAAAACAGTAAAATAAGTGTAGGAAGTTGTAAAGAAATCTTCAATAATTATTTCAACTATTTTTTCATTTAAAAATTTCATTTCCCGAAATACAAAAAAAAAAAAAAAAATGTGAAAGATGATTAATGATACAACAATATCCCCTACAAATTTGCAGCAGTTTAAAGGAAATCTACCCCAAATATCGTCTTATTTCTTCACAAATTCCTGCCGAACTTACCGGGATTTAAACCTGAGTATCCAGCGTGGAAAGCTGTCAGTCTATTTGTCCGATAGTAGTACAGCAGTGTTAACTTGTGCGCACTTTGACAATTTTTACGCGTAATGTATCGCTGCGCTTCATAATAACAGGGAGGGCGTTACTCTGTACCTAAGACGCAGAGATAGCGCCACGTAGTGTCACATAATCCAATTACCACTTTAGTTACAGACGCAAATTGAAACGCTTAATCCCACTATCTTTGCGCTTTGGATGCTCAGGGCGAGGCATAAACCAAACAACGCAGCAACGCATTGTGCTCGGATTAGAGCGTTTTTCATTGTCTCGTGTTTGCATATCTGCAGTCCATTCCTGACTTTGTACAATCAACGGGTATTTCGTTTTGTTCTATGACGCCACATGTGTGTTGAAATGAAATCAGAAGGATTCTGAAAGGGTTTGAAATATCTCATGAAAATTTTATTCTAACGCTGGTAGAACTGGCGATAGCGAGATAATATTTTGGCGAGATAAAACCGAGGGTTTGCCATGGAATACCTCACATTCTCTTTACAGTTGGGAAGATTCTCGGAAAGAATCCAGCCGGGTAATCAGCTCTAGCGGGCATTGAACGCAAATCCGAACACAACCTCAGTTTAGAAAACTAGTCCCATACCTCTTTGCTACTCCGGATGGTCATGTTTCCTGCGTTGTAGTGATTTTATATTTAAATCCACAATTATTCAGCGAAGATTCATGTGATTAGTAAAATAGAATTGTGGAACATAGTGAAGTTAGAAGGTATTATTATTATTATTATTATTATTATTATTATTATTATTACTTGAAGCAAGTAAAGAGATAAGTTCGGAAGTAAATCCCGAAAAACGACAGTATGTGATTACGTCTCGTGGCCAGAATATTTTGCGAAATGGAAATATAAAAATTGGAGATTTATCTTTCGAAGAGGTGGAAAAATTCAAATATCTTGGAGCAACAGTAACAAATATAAATTATACTCGGGAGGAAATTAAACGCTGAATAAATATGGGAAATGCCTGTTATTATTCGGTTGAGAAGCTCTAGTCTGCAGTCAAAAAAAAAAAATCTGAAAGTTAGAATTTATAAAACAGTTATATTACCGGTTGTTCTTTATGATTGTGAAACTTGGACTCTCACTTTGAGAGAGGAACAGAAGTTAAGGGTGTTTGAGAATGAGGTTCTTAGGAAAATATTTGGGCTAAAAGGGAGGGATGAAGTTACAGGAGAATGGAGAAAGTTACACAACGCAGAACTGCACGCATTGTATTCCTCACCTGACATAATTAGGAACATTAAATCCAGACGTTTGAGATGGGCAGGGCATGTAGCACGTATGGGTGAATCTAGAAATGCATATAGAGTGTTAGCTGGGAGACCTTTGGGGAGGCCGAAACACAGATGGGAGATAATATTAAAATGAATGTCAGGGATTTGGAATATGATGATAGAGAGTGAATTAATCTTGCACAGGATAGGGACCGATGGCGGGCTTAAGTGAGAGCGGCAATGGACCTGCGGGTTCCTTAAAAGCCATTTGTAAGTAAGTATTATTATTATTATTATTATTATTATTATTATTATTATTATTGTTGTTGTTGTTGTTGTTGTTGTTGTTGTTAGTCAACTGTCCGAAGACAACATAAGACACACCATAAGGCAACGCTCATGAGGCAACTAATCCAAGAGATAATGGGATAAGGTGGCCAATCCTTTTCCCCTCGATACTATTATTAAAGAGACTAGTGAAGTGCTTCTTATGGCGTGTGACATTGTACGGGGCATAAACATGGACATTACGACTAAGTGAAGAGAAACGACTTGAATCATTTGAAAGGAGGATATGGAGAAGAATAGAGCGTGTGAACTTGACAGACAGAATAAGAAGTGAAGCTGTGTTGGATAGAGTGGGTGAAGAAATAATGATGCTGAAACTGATCAGGAAGAGAAAAAGAAGTTGGCTAGGTAGCTGGCTAAGAAGACGTTACCTACTGGTGAATGCACTGGGAGAAATGATGTACGGAAGGAAAGTTCGAGGCAGAAGAAGATATCAGATGATAGACAATATTAAGATATATGGATCATGCGGAGACTAAGAGGAAGGCAGAACATAGGAAAGATTGGAGAATGCTGGAAAAAACTTGCCCTTATACAGAAAACTATGAATTTATTATTATTATTATTATTATTATTATTATTATTTTAATTGGTTCTTTTACGACACTTTATCAACTGCTATTGAAATGATGTTGATAATGCTAGCGAGATGAATCCAGGGTCCAGCGCCGAAAGCTACCCATGATTTGATCATAAAGGGTTGAGGAAAAACCCCAGATAAAATCTCAACCAGGTAACTTGTCCCAATCATAATTTGAACCCGGGCCCGATAGTTTCACAGCCAGCCGTGCTAACCGTTACTGCACAGCGGTGGACTATATTATTACTATTATTATTATTATTATTATTATTATTATTATTATTATTATTATTATTATTATTAAAGTTCACGATAACAGGCAGGGTTTGGAATTGAACGGGTTACAAAAGCTTCTTGTCTATGCAGATGACGTGAATATGTTAGGAGAAAATACATAAACGATTAGGAAAACACGGAAATTTTACTTGAAGCAAGTAAAGCGATCGGTTTGAAAGTAAATCCCGAAAAGACAAAGTATATGATTATGTCTCGTGACGAGAATATTGTACGAAATGGAAATATAAAAATTGGAGATTTATCCTTGGAAGGGGTGGAAAATTCAAATATCTTGGAGCAACATTAACAAATATAAATGACACTCGGGAGGAAATTAAACGCAGAATAAATATGGGAAATGCATGTTATTATTCGGTTGAGAAGCTCTTATCATCCAGTCTGCTGTCCAAAAATCTGAAAGTTAGAATTTATAAAACAATTATATTACCGGTTGTTCTGTATGGTTGTGAAACTTGGACTCTCACTCTGAGAGAGGAACATAGGTTAGGGTGTATGAGAATAAGGTGCTTAGGAAAATATTTGGGGCTAAGAGGGATGAAGTTACAGGAGAATGGAGAAAGTTACACAACACAGAACTGCACGCATTGTATTCTTCTCCTGACATAATTAGGAACTTAAATCCAGACGTTTGAGATGGGCAAGGCATGTAGCATGTATGGGCTAATCCAGAAATGCATATAGAGTGTTAGTTGGGAGACCGGAGGGAAAAAGACCTTTAGGGAGGCCGAGACGTAGATGGGAGGATAATATTAAAATGGATTTGAGGGAGGTGGGGTATGATGATTGAGACTGGATTAATCTTGCACAGGATAGGGACCGATGGCGGGCTTATGTGAAGGCGGCAATGAACCTTCGGGTTCCTTAAAAGCCTTTTGTAAGTAAGTAAGTATTATTATTATTGATATAAACATCACTGTCAACGCGATGCTTCTATAAAAAGTTGAAAAGAATGTCAAGGACGGGTCTGTATCCCAAGAAATCTCTCTTATTCGAATGAATGAAGGAATGATATAGCTAGAATTGCGGGCAAAGTTTATGATTTGGTAATTCTCATCTCGAACTTAGAGTCGAATCGGAATAACTCTAAACTGAATACAAATGCGATTAGCGTTGAATCGTCCCGCATGGAGTTGTGTGTGTTTGAGGGGGGGATGGAGGGGGTATGCGCGCGCCAATACTGAATTCACAAAATGTAAAATGTTTCCCAGCAGTTTTATAGCCGTATGCACTTGTGTTGGTGAACTGTAGCAACAAGGAATGGGAGTTAAGGAAAACAAAAGTATTTTGGAGTAGTGTGCTGAAAGTTGAGAGTCATTTCGCCCCCGGAACGATTTGTTTCATGTGGGTATGGAAATCAGTCGTGAGGAAGTAATAAAGGCAGGCCGGGTAGACTCTCCCTACCTGTGTACTCGGCATGCTGATGTGATGGCTTTCGGATAGTTTGTTCAAGTTCTCTGTGAGGTGCTTCGCTTTGCTATGAAAATGAAACCGGATCGCCTCAGCCAATCCAGATGCGCTGTTCCACCTTCCTGGGTCTCGCTTCCTGGCAATGTCTTTCCGTTACACAAGTCTGTAGATATTTTCTTCTTCAAATTACTTCTTTTGTCTTCTACTTTACTACTGTTACTATACCGGGAGCCAAATCATCGGCATGATCTTGAACAAAGTCATGGCTGTCAAGTTTCTCAACCTAAGGTCCTGGATTCGATCTCCGACAAACTTTCGAGCAGGTATAGTTGATTAAGTCCAGAGGGGTTAGCGAGTCTAATTACGAACCCAGCGGGCCCGGGTTCGATTCCCGGTCGGGACGAGTTGCCTGGGTGAGTTTTTCGGGGTTTTCCCCTCACTCCTATGGATGAATATCAGGTAACTTTATCAGGCGATTGAAACTCCACTCATCTTCGCCACTTCCTTCCCTCCCCTATTATCCTTTCATTCATCATCCCGTTACTACTTCTGGTTTTCAGATCGGTCTACATGCGGTCCTCTGAAGCTGCTGGCTCCGTGGATTGTATCCAAATGATGATGGATAGTAGCCACCGGCGTGGCTCAGTTGGTTAAGGCGTTTGCCTGCCGGTCTGAAGTTGCGCTCGGGCGCGGGTTCGATCCCCGCTTGGGCTGATTACCTAGTTGGGTTTTTTCCGAGGTTTTCCCCAACCGTAAGGTGAATACCAGGTAATCTATGGCCAATCCTCAGCCTCATCTCGCCAAACAACATCTCGCTATCACCAATCTCATCAACGTTAAAGTCGACCTGGTTGGCAAGTTGGTATAGCGCTGGCCTTCTATGCCTAAGGTTGCTGGTTCGATCCCGGGCCAGGTCGATGGCATTTAAGTGTGCTTAAATGCGACAGGCTCCTGTCAGTAGATTTACTGGCATGTAAAAGAACTCCTGCGGGACAAAATTCCGGCACATCCGGCGACGCTGATATAACCTCTGCAGTTGCGAGCGTCGTTAAATAAAACATAACATTTCGACGTTAAATAACCTAGTAGTTGATACAGCGTCGTTAAATAACCAACTAAAAAATGATGGATAGCTTTTGCAACGGAACCCGGGGCAGACCTTCTCGGAGGAGGACTTGCACCCCGGACCGTTAAGGGAGCCTTGGGGGGGGATGTTGCCGAAGCAGAAGTGGTATATGGATTTTTATTTTTTTATTTTAGTAGGTTATTTTACGATGCTTTATCAACATCTTAGGTTATTTAACGTCTGAATGAGATGGAGATGATAATGCTGGTGAAATGAGTCCGGGGTCCAACACCGAAAGTTACCCAGCATTTGCTCATATTGGATTGAGGAAAACCCCGGAAAAAACCTCAACCAGATAACTTGTCCCGATCGGGAATCGAACCCGTGCCACCTGGTTTCGCGGCCAGACGCGCTGACCGTTATTCCACAGGTGTGGATTGGTATATGGACTCTGTTCGCTGTAGGGACCGGTCGTTAAGGGGCTCAAGTGGTTAGGTCGGTGCGCGTAGAGGATCGGTGGGCATGCAACTCATCCGATATCGGGGTGTGTAAAATAGACCTCAAGGTCGTAGTGCGTGGGATGTTCACTCCCTCCCTCCTAACAAGAAAAAAAAAAGTCCAAATGATATTTGACAAGATAAAGGGCTCAGTTTGAGATAAATAATATAATCACACGCCATTTTAGTATTATTACACGGATGCCAGAGGTATCCCGACAATTCGTACTGGGATATCGGGGTCGGTCCGCTGGAGTATCTATTAAAGGCCTACAGATTATCTTAGGGCAAGCATACCATTTATTTCATTCCTGATAGTACAATGGGCCCCCAAGCAGCCTACATGGGAGGGCACTCCTCAGCCCGCGCCCCTTCCCTTATGAGGGTAATAGATACTTGTGTTGTGTCGTGTTGATTCTCTAACACCAAATTGTTGTGATGTCGTACTCGAAAATCCCTGACTCCGCCGGGAATCGAACCCGGACCGGTTAGTCTGGAGGCAGACGCGTTACCACATAGCTAACTCGGCGGACTACGCTCTAATATGTGGATTAATCTTTGTAACATGTTTTTATTTTATTTTATTGGGTTATTTTACGACGCTGTATCAACATCTAGGTTATTTAGCGTCTGAATGAGATGAAGGTGATAATGCCGGTGAAATGAGTCCGGGGTCCAGCACCGAAAGTTACTCAGCATTCGCTCGTATTGGGTTGAGGGAAAACCCCGGAAAAAACCTCAACCAGGTAACTTGCCCCGATCGGGATTCGAACCCGGGCCACCTGGTTTCACAGCCAGACGCGCTGACCGTTACTCCACAGGTGTGGACTGTAATATGTTCTCTGCATGATCAGTAGAGAGCGGATTATTATGTAATAATAATTACATATTGCATTCTTTTACTTGTAGACTACTGAAAATGACAAATGTCAGCGATTTGTGGTTCTGGTATGGTTATAGTTGAGTTTCATTTTACATATATTTACATATGCTTAATATATTACATATTTTACATATTATGTAAAGAATGTAACATTTTTACACATATCTAGGCAATTATTCAGTTTTTTTTTATCAAATTATTTTTATTTTTCAGAGTAAATTATTGAATTCTTTTTTCATGGACATACGTCTTAACGTCCCTGTCCTATTACTCCGATTGGAGGGTCGCTTTTTGTTCTCACTATAGTACACGATGCTGGTAAAGAGGGAGGGCTCGGAAACTGACGTCGTTATGTTTTGTTCACAACTATAGAAAATACTTCAATTCCTAAAGCTGGCTTAAGACAATAGTTCTTTTATAAATTAAAAAAAACAAACATAAAACTAGGGATTCCAACTCTTTGTCTGTAAAACATATTAGTTCGGAGTGCCTCAACTCTATACATTTGGTCCACACCTGTGGAGTAACGGTCAGCGCGTCTGGCCGCGAAACCAGGTGGCCCGGGTTCGAATCCCGGTCGGGGCAAGTTATCTGGTTGAGGTTTTTTCCGGGGTTTTCTCTCAACCCAATACGAGCAAATGCTGGGTAACTTTCGGTGCTGGACCCCGGACTCATTTCACCGGCATTACCACCTTCATTTCATTCAGACGCTAAATAACCTAGATGTTGGTAAAGCGTCGTAAAATAACCCAATAAAATAAATAAAAAAATCTATACATTTGCCTTAATGCTTTCTCAGAATCTGGGATGGTCAGGTGCGCCGGTCATTTAACTATGTTACAAATTGAAAGTAGGTTATTAATAATATGAAAATTGCGTACAAATGTGCAATTACGAGAAGGGTGTCACTGTTCACTAGCGTAAAGTAGGCTATTAGCGAGGGGTTTGGGTTGGGTGTCAGGCAAATCAAAATACCATTATGTGTGTCACAGGAAAATATGTTTCTAGGAAATCTTAAGGCACAAGAAAAAAAGCATAAATTGTGGCAGAGACAAGTTGTACAGTGAAACCTGTTCAAGACGGAAGTGATATGGTCCTAATTTTTTTTCCGTTGTGGACAGGTTTCCGTATTATTCAGGAGTGACATTAAAATGGAATATTTTGTCATTCATATACATGAAAAAATGGCATGCCGCAAACTGCAAGAAGTACAAAATATTCCGTTTAACACTCATCACATTAAATAAGCTTTGTGTCGCTTATTATGTTGGTGAATCATCTTGATTAAAATCTCATTTTCTGTATAAATATTATCGTAACTCAATTAGTCATTAAACATTACTAAATTTATAATCTATTTAATATCTAACATTATACTCTAATACTGTACTGCATATCACTGCACATTATTAACTAATTGGACTTGGAGCCATCTATTAGAAGCCTTGAATTCTGGTTTATTTAAGTTTTTCCCAGTTCAATAGCTTTTTTAATTTTGCAGAACAGATCCAGAAATTGGCTTGTTCTTTGAAAGGTCATGAACAGGGAAAGGATTTATATGTAAATACATATTTACTTATAAAGCTAATATAATTTATATTTTGCATTATCTTTATGTTTCACAATGTGTAGGGTTGAAAAATCCTACTTTTATTTTCCATATTTTTCCATATTTTAGAGTTTAGTACATATTTTCGTTAATTTCCATATATTTTCCATATTTCATATAAAACAGTCCATATTATATTAGGTTTAACAATAAAACAAAACAAAATTCCATTAAAATTTAAAAATACATTTCAACAATAGAGATTTAAACACATGTTCAGTAATCCCTTTAACATCAGAGTTATTTGAAAATTAGCAGTCCTATCAACAATGGGAAAGTAAGTTACAAAACTGTATTAATTTAATTTAAAATTTTTAACAGACTTCAGTTGTGCAGCTCAACAGTTAAATGCCAATCAGAGTACACATAGGTTCAGTTTTGTAAATCATACTATAAAGACGGTAAATATGCCAAAAGTACGTCATTCAGTCAATTTAAAATCAAAACTAACAAGTTACATTTCAGAATTTAAAGAAGATGGTTTATCAACTGACAATAAAATATTATTTTGTAATTTGTGTCAGTGTGCAGTATCATCTACACAAAAGTTCCTGGTGCAACAACACATTACAACTAGTAAACATCAGGCCAACAAACAACTAAATTCCAAGCAGAGACAATTGTTTTTAACACAACCAACAACATCGAATGTAAGATCTGAGTTTAACATCGACCTGTGCCGTTCTCTCATCTCTGCTGATATTCCTCTCTACAAACTAAAGAATAAGGTCTTCAGGGAATTCCTTGAAAAATATACTCAACATACAATCCCGGATGAGTCAACACTTAGGAAGACGTATGCTCCATCCATCTACGATGAGACAATACAGCAGATAAGAGATGAAATTAAAGATAGTTCAATTTGGGTTTCCATTGATGAGACTCCCGACAAAGAAGGTAGACTTGTTGGTAATGTAGTTATCGGTTTGTTAAGTGAACAATATTCTGAACGAATTCTTTTACATTGTGATGTTCTAGAAAAGTGCAATAACAAAACTATAGTTAAACTGTTCAACGAAGCTATGGGTATTCTGTGGCCAAAGGGTATTATGTACGATAATGTGTTATTCTTTTTAGCGATGCTGCCCTTATATGGTCAAAGCTGGACAAGCATTATCTGTTGTATATCCTAAATTGACTCATTTTACTTGTGTGGCGCATGCATTTCATCGTGTGGCAGAAGTGGTCAGAGACAATTTCCTAAAGTAGATTTGTTGATTTCATCAGTGAAAAAGTATTTCAAAGCTCCCAGTAGAGTTAACGTGTTGAAAGAAATGTACCCTGAAATTCCATTGCCACCAAAGCCAATTTTAACTAGATGGGGTACATGGCTAGAAGCAGTTGAATATTATGCCGAACATATAGACTCTATTAACAATGTTCTCCTTGCATTGGACTCTGAAGATGCAGTCTCAATTGATACTGCGAAAACAGTTACCTGTGACATAAGTGGAAGAATGACTTAGCTCACATTCAGCATACATTTTCATGCATCATAAAAACGCTCAAAAGTCTCCAAAATAGGCACCTTTCACTATCTGAAAGTTTTGAAATTATAAATAGTACTGTGGAACAACTGAATCGTGGTAGAGGTAAAGTTGCAGATGCAGTAAGAGCTAAGGTGGACACTGTACTTTCAAAAACCCTGGATATGAAGAACTACAAAAGGTTGTTGCTGTGATGAGTGGTGAATCAACAGTGAAGATTAACTTGGACTTATCCCCAGCAGACATTGTGAAATTGAATTATGTACCAGTTACTTCTTGTGACGTCGAACTCTCTTTTAGTCAGTATAAATCTATCCTCAGAGACAATAGAAGAAGATTCACTTTTCAGCACTTGAAAGAAATGTTTGTAACCTATTGTTATGGTAACAGACAATAAAAATTGTGTTTTGTTGAAACTACATTGGAAGATAAGGTACGTCCATTATATTTTTTGTTTAGTTTGATTAAAATGTACCAATATTTAACGTACATAGTCATTTTTTTATAATTTTAAGTCCATATTTAATTCCATATTTTGGTAAAAATCCATATTTAATTCCATATTTTGGTAAAAATAACTACATATATATTTACATATTTCATATATTTTTAGTCCATATAAATCCGTTCCCTGGTCATGAATAACCCACTCCCACAACAGTTCATTTATTTCCACATAAACAGTTGCTTTCTGGGTCCTTTTGTGTCTTTATTTTTTAAACACACCTGAGTTTTCCACAACTGTACTTCAATATTATTTCACATAGACTTTGTTTCTAATTTTCCTTTATCTCGATAACTTTTACTTCATCACTTAATGTTAATGCCACATTTTATGCAACTTTTTTTTTACCTGGAAATCACTACACTTGCGCCCTATTTAGCTACAACGAGTGTGAAGCATTGAAAATCTTTGAAGGGACTCGTCTGCCTAGTCAACAGGGTAATAAAATTTATGACCGACAGGTCAACACACTCTCGTACCCTCTAGAATTTTGCAAAGAAAACTTGTTTTTGTCTTAGTGACCTACATATTTCGCATATTCCTTGAAATTACACGCTGTTTCAAAATATAGTGTGTCCAAAATATTGTTTCCGTTTTTTGAACAGTAGCAGACAGTTTCCGTTTCCGCGTTTGACAGTTTCCGTTTTATTCAGGAAAAATTACGCATAATACATACAAATTTCGCCGGGACCAATAAATTGTTCCGAAATAGACAGGATTCCGGATTATTCAGGTTCCGATTTGAACAGGTTTCACTGTATTTGCAAACTATAAAAGGAGGTGAAAATGGCAAGTCACTTTCCAGGCTGTATCCTCCCACTTCAACTGACCAATTAAATTGTGACGACATTTTTGTGAATTTAATGCATTAATAAATAGATTACATATTTTATTACATATTTCTCCGATATTTACTACATTTTTATGTACATATTTTGCACTTTCATATCACATAAAAATCCGGGGCCTAATCATTAGTGAATAGTTTGATTGGTTCTGAACGGATGAAGCTAACGAACACGGAGCATTGAAGCTCCTCTGTGTGTGGTCTTTTCACTTGAACTGGTCCCATTTTTCCACGAAACTCCGGCCCCCGTTTCCCGCGTGTTATGGTAGTTTTAATTTTAGTTGATGGCAGTCATTAAAACGCTCCGTAATTACTCTCGCTCTGTGTTTTACCGTCTACTTCGAAGGATAAGATATGGGAAGCCTTTGCGAGACATTTTGAAATTTATTACACAGACTTTGCCTTCCGCGGTGTTTCGTTCAGTTTCAACCTTTATAGGGAAGCGAGGTTAAATTAGATTTTTCTGAGCTCTTTGTAATACGACTGTATCCCATATTTCATTTTGAGTATCCGTTAAGTTTATTACCGCTTGCTAACAACGAGATCCAATATAGGACACTTCCACTGCCAGCGGAAGAGCATTTACGGCGATGCGCTAGAGTCTCGTAGTTTCTCTCACCGGAGTAGAAAGACAAGTAGAAGAAATTATGCAGGTGTGTATTCGTATGATTTGTGCTGAACAGATGATCTTTTCTTCGTAGTGTTAATATAAATTATAATTATACCTGAAACCAGCTGTTACATATTTTTCTCGAATTAATTAGTCAGATTGGATTAAGCATGAGAAAATAGCTTTAACAAAAAACAAAAGACCAATTGGGATTTCCTGGTCTCTGGTCGGGTCAAAAACCTGATATAACTGATGTTTAACCCTTGCAGTGAATTTCAGTGAAGTCCGGAGGGCCTAATTAGTCAAATCCACTCTCCTCACCTCCACGCTGAAATCGAAAAATCGAAAGAGAATTGGGAGGACAAATTTAAAAGGTACGCAGAACGCGTCCTTGCAAGGGGTTGGGGGCTGTACAAAACTAAGTATGTGAGCTCCAAACCTGTTGGCCTCTAGTCTCACTCCGGGTTACGCTGCTCCACTGAAGGACCTCTAGAAAATTTTGAAGGGGAAGCCGAAATTGGACGTAACCTCTTAGGTACCACATACGCGAGGGGGACTGAGATTTGATCAAGTGATCACGGAACTGGGCGAGGAGGAGATGGCTGGTGTTTGCCGTTAGGATGGCGAGACGCTGTTATCTGTTGTTCGATGACAAAGCATGTGAAGGCCGTCGGAAGAAGCGCCGTGAAATCTAAATCTGCAATTTGAGAGGTCCCTGTCCTTTCAAATTGCGACTAATTGAGTGACCTCGTATATTTAATAGACAATTTATATGGTTCTGAACTAGGGCATACGTCGTTTATAATAAAGGAGAATATATATGGGGAAGGGCATATAGGTCCTGGCCATTTCTTATATGGCTCATCCCGACATTTGTCTTACGCCTTAGGAAAACCACGGAATATCTTAGACAGGATGAGTTGTCTCATATATAAGAGACTCGCCAATTTGGCTATTATGTAGGAGGTGATTGTGTCATGAGCCTTGTTGAATCGTCTCAATTTTGAGTCCAGCCATTTGGCTATATGATGGCTCAATTACGAAGAGTGGGGAGAGATGTAATTATTAATTAATTTAGAGTAATTAGGGAGATTCATGGGGATATGAGTGCAGGTCCGTGGCCCATTTCTTTTAGGGCTCATCCCGACATTTGTCTTAGCGCCTTAGGAAAACCACGGAAAAACCTTAGGCAGGATGAGTTGTCTCAATATCAGAGACTAGCCAATTGGCTCTTAGGTTGAATGACTCTGTGAATCATGGATATATGCTAGCGAATTGGCTCTATGATAGTTCCATCGATCAACAAAGTAGATATTGTTAGGGAGGGATTTTATTTAGCCCAGTTAAGACAAGGTCATTTTAAAGCGGTTGCACTATCCAAGGAGTCTCATGGAGTTGAGTCGTGGCTACCAAAACCTGGGAGTAACGCCAGCCTTCCTGTCCTCCTGTCTCAATAGTATAGCTAATGGAGCTGAGGCCGCCTAGCGTCTTTTAAGCTCGCATGCGACGTGCGAGGTGCAAGGTGCGCAGACCTCGCATCTCCTCAGTTATAGAAACCACTCACTATCTCTCTTGCAATCCGGATTTGTGCGAGGCGGGCCTCGCAACTCGCACGTCGCAGGTTACAGTTAGGATACAAATGCAGGTATATTATGCCTTATCACTTCATTTAAACGGACTCTGGTCAAAAGGCCATTTTCTTAACCAATGGTTTTCATTTCAAATTCTCTCTCATGACGTCACTGTTGGTGAGTCAGGATTTGAAACCTGCTGAACAGTTTCAGTATTTTATGAATACTATCTGACCTACTTTTCGATGGTGCCAATTAATCAAGGCGTTCATATCTGAACTTTACTGAGAACTTTTGTCACTTTCCATAACCCTTCACAGCTATAAATTCTTACTCGTTTTTAAAGTTGAAACACGGACTTTTCTATCGAAAATGTCACAATATGGCAGGTTAACCATTCTAAAGTTTTTTTTTTCCTCCGTTTCTATCTTTCTCTATTTGGACCAGCTTTTACCTTCTTTTCGAACAAAACTTTGTTTTAAGAAAAAATAGTGTAAAGGGGGAAGTCGTAAAAGACAGAATAACCCTGGTGTTTTTTTTTTTTTTTTTGTATCATCGATTGCGATAGGAAAATCATTGAAACATGTTTGAAAAATGTTGACAAATTGTGAAGTGCCCCGTGTCCATTGTTTGACCTATGTTTCAAGTTAATTCAAACAAAAATCGCAATGTGATCAGTGAAATTGGTGTTTCTTCCTGCAAATACATCACACCTAGCCCGACAATAAGAAAAAACTCAAGCGAGTTTTGAAAATGCTGTTTCCAAGAATGGAAGAGGCTGACATTAATGCCACTACTGGCGTTACCGTACGTATCGGTCAATGAAATTCTATTTTCAGATTCATAAAAACCGTAACTTAACTAAGCGCAACCTCTAAAACGCATTTAGGTAATACGCCTTTGCGGTTTCACTAGGAAGATTATATTCTCTGCACTCATCTTATAGCCATGTTCAGTTCACTCATGGCTCGTATGCCGTCACTGGCTAGTCGATGAGGCTAGAGAATTCAATCTTCCTACACTTCCGCAGAGGCGTATTACTTGTGTGCCAGAGAAGTTGCCTAGCAAGTAAGGCGTTAATTCTGAAAAGTAGAGTACTTACCGATACGTACGATAACGCCTGTAGTGGCAGGAATGTGAACTGTTTGGAAACACGTAATGAGGTGAGTTTTTTCTTGCTGACGGAATATGGGGAGAGGGTTAAGATGATTACTTACGTATTTGTTGACATTAACTTGGACGGTCAACATGGACACGGGGCACTTGCCGTATTGTGTAATGTTGCCGTACGCAACCGATGATAACAAATACTTGCCCGCGCAAAACACAGTTCGAAAGAGGTTATGGTAGCACACAGATTTTACAGACCGCCATCTGTTGCTACGACGTTCAAGTTATACCGTACACGTTCTCAAGTTCAGATTGAACGCTTTATTAATAGGCAACATCTCTGACATAAAATCTGAGACTCGCTTCAAATCGCTGACTCACAACAGTGACGTCATGACACACTTTGAAATGAACACTCAGTATTATAATTTGTTTTTGCCCTTAAATATAACGTTTACTATGTACCTACTTCTAAAGCATTTCTTTCTATGCCTGGGCGTTGAGTTGCTGCTCGCCTTTTTTATTTTAAAATAGTTTAAACATGCATTGCAATGATTGAATCGATCTTCTTGTGCTTTCTGTAAGCCCCAAGAGATGTCAGGAGCTTGAATATCACAGAAAAGACGTAATCGATAATTATTCCATCTAGTGGATAATTTGAAACTAAATGCATGTAGTACAGAATACTACACTCCAGAACCCAGGAGGTTATTGGATGCGATAATGTGCGGTAGTGTGCCGCCAAAGTATCGATAGTACAACTGGGGCTGATAGATTAACCACGCTATATTTTAGTCAAAGATTACAGCGACTGTGCTCTTTCACTTGTTATTCTGTGGTTACAAGAAACCATCATCATAAAGTAATAATTTATATGAACAGCTGTTAAATAGTCAGCCATTTTTTTCTCTGCATACAACTCTTAAACACAGAGTTTCGTGTGTATAACTACAGCAAATCGGTTATATACAAGGACATCATTTTATTTTTACTAACATTTTTAATATTAACCTGGCTATACCTTTAGAGAACCGGGAACACAGTTTGCTACTCCCTTCCACGCCTGGAGTTAGATGATACTGGCGTAAAACACAAACAAATCACTTTACTAGGTATAGGAGGGAAGAAAAGTAGTTCATCCATTTACGTAAACTAGGAAATATCGCGATTTTGAGTTTGATAATTTGCATTAGGTTTTTGTTTCATCAAAATATAGTACTGCATTAAGAATAAGTGTTTTACTCACGAACTTGAGCTATACTTTCGGAAAGTATTCATTATGCAGTGTATATTATACTGTGTACAACACATTAGCGTACACTATAGAGAATGAAGTTAAATTGAAAAATAATCATAATATGGATATTTAAATACATTTTTGAAAATGGTGGCCGTTCATTTCGATGCAGGCTTCAGTTCTAATGTGCATATTATCGCACTATAGACTATTGTACCTAATCCCAATTACCAGTTTCGTTCTTCGTACTAATAACTCATGTTGAAATAATTCTGTACCTACTATATAAAAGAATACCTTACGTACTGTAAATTCAATCTTTATTTCTGCCCAATCCGAGAAGATAAAATTACTCAGACATACTATCTACTGTCCGTCCAAGTGGTTATGTCGTAGGATCGTAGAAAGGGAGGAAATCACGTGACAGTTAATTACTTAACGAGGCCCTTTTATTTAAGTTACTTAAAACAGCTATATAATATTACATAGACGTCCTATTCCTAACAGAAATTAATGTTGCTCAGAAAACAGCTAAGACAGCCCAGCCACTAGCTGGCGAATAAAAGCTGGTGGGGGAAACCGGGATACGACGTAGGCAAATGGACGACAGTACCTGTGCGAAAATGATTCAATATTGAAAGCTCTTTTGTCGCTGGAAAACGCGAAGATATTTTTGGAACGTACTGTTTACTATGACCGTAAGGCTACTATGACTGTATATGCGGTCTGGGATCTGTGTGGAGGACGGTTGAACTTCATTAGTAGAAGGGGTGGGAGTGAAGTACATTCAAAAACTCAGGTACAATAAAAATTGAAGTAAAAATAAAATGATGTCCGTGTACAACTGGGCCTGATCGATTGCCACACTATATTTTGATCAAAGAGTTACGGCGACAGCAATATTAGTCTAATTATTCTGTGCTCTTTGATTTGTTATCCTGTGGTTACAAGAAACCATAATCATAAAATAATAATTGATACGAACAGCTGTTAAATAGTCAGCCATTTTTTCTCTGTATACAATTCTTAAATAAAGAGTTTCTTGTGTTTTTTTTTTTACCTTGGGGATTTAGTGAAGTGAATTTTTAATGGCAGGCAGAGTAACTATCTCATGCCCCCATGTTTTAGATTGCTACCAGTGCACTTCATTAGAACCAGGTACCCAGCTTCGAAGCCGTTAGCCCTGTGAACTTACAATATATTTATGTTCCCCTATTATCATAATTCAGGGTTGGTATCTAAGAAATTAGCAAGTTCTTTGTGATAGTAGAAGAGAAAGAGTGGGGAAGGGAAGTGGTCCGTGGCCCATTTATTTTAGGGCTCATCCCGACATTTATCTTATTGCTCAAGGGAAACCACGGAAAACCTAGAGCAATTGGCTATAGTGTGGTCGGAATATGTTCAGGTGGGAGGTTTTGATTTAATCATTATTCAAAATACAAATACATTAAAGGTCCATAAAAAAGGTGTTTACAATTAGAACAATGCATCTATGCTGCCAATAACTTGATGACCCTGAAACAGAGAAATAACATTATTAGTGCATTAATAGACTTGTCTGTGTGTAGAGTCAAGTGGTTATTTAGTGTTGAAGTTGGTGTTTGTAACTACAACAAAGCGCTTATATGCTATTGCTTATGCATGTCTTTTAAGTAAAGTTTTCTATCCCAAGTTTTCATAAATTTCGTATAAAAATTATATAGCCTACGGTTTTATTAGTAAGACTGTAAGTGAAATATCTTTCCTGAGACTCCCTTGTCTGCAATTCAGAATTTCAAGTAATACTAGTGGCTTGTGCAGCAAATGCTGCAAACTAAGTTCGTTAGACGTTCAAATAAACATTTTTCAGATTTATTTTCAATGAAGAATACTTGTCTTTTTGATAGTTATTTGCTTCCATAATAATGAAACATACTCCCTCTGAATGGATTTTTTTAGGCCAAATACTTTTTCTTGAACCTATCCAACTTCAGTTTTTGAGTTTCAACGCGAAAACGCAAGTATCAATGTCAGGACGATAGCAGTAGCTATTTCAGGTCATTGTGGATTGTAAGCAAAAGTTAAAAAAAAATGTCAGGATTGCTAAGCTTTCGAACAATAGCATTTTCGTATAGCTGCTGCATGTAGAACTTGAAATGTAGAGCGTAAAATCATTTTATCCTACTAAGAGATCTTGCTGAAATGATCTGGAGACTACAAAATTTTCTAGGCCTCTTATTTTATCAGTAAGTAATACCTTTTTATCTTTCCTTAGGAACTGTAATTTTTGCGCTCTCTCGAGCCAATACTGAAGACAATGACATATATCAATATCTACACTACACCGCCATTAAGTATATGAAAAAGACCCAACCCCACTGGGTTAATAAGTATAAGAATATTTGATTTTTAATAACAATATTATTATCTTACCTAGTTTTGTAGTTATATATAGCAGCCACTCAGTAAATTATAGAAATGAAGATCTAAATTAAGATATTCTCTACATTTACTTACATAACCTCAAAACGTTTCACTTTCATGTCATCAATATAGCATCAATATTATGTACAATTAATTAAAAATAGATGTATCATGATATTAACTATAATAATATTTAATTTCTAATGGTAACAATGTTATTAAACCACCTCAAGTTTCGTAGATTTTAATATCCAATACACAGCTGTACTCAGAAAATTATACACTGCAGAACCAGTTTTTAATAACAAATTGAATTGAGCTCTAAATATGTCGGCAATCCTGCAGGTCATGGCCTTCGTGTAATAGCCTATTGTTTATTGTAGTGTGTGTTTTGTTCTGAAATTCAATCAAGTCAGCCGTGATTCAATAACATTAGTTCTCAAAACTGACAACAGATGGATTTTGGAAAATAGGAAAATTATGTAGGAAAATTGGCATTTCGCTGAAAACTGCTACTTTTCCGAAAAACTTTGGGTTCCAAGCTTCAAAATGAGGGGTCATTTATTGAAATCCGTTCAGCAGTTTTCCCGTAATTTCCATTACCATTTCAAATTATACATATAGATACTATGTCCGTTAATGTTATTTGCAATCTGATAAAAGAAACTACAAGGTTACAAAACGTATGGTCAGAGAATGTAGACCTATGTGTCACTCTGTGACGCTCTTTTTTTTTTTTTTCCTTGCTCTTTCTTTTCTTTCTGTCATCCTCCTAAGACGAAGCCTGTTACATTGACAACGGACAAATGTCCCTGCCCGTGTAGTATTCAGACCTTTGACCCCGGCTCCCACGCATGGCTAAAGCCTCTCTGGGGCTTGTATACGTAGCTAATAATGACGTGGTATTATGCAAAACTGCCTCGTTCCACCTCATTGCGTTCAAGATACAA
Organism: Periplaneta americana; assembly: GCA_025594305.2. Taxonomy (NCBI): domain Eukaryota; kingdom Metazoa; phylum Arthropoda; class Insecta; order Blattodea; family Blattidae; genus Periplaneta; species Periplaneta americana. Next base: position 25,259,799 of record JAJSOF020000025.1, on the reverse strand, counting down.
AATTCAGCAAATCCATGGAAACAAACAAACGGCAGTGTGTCACGAAGAGGGATATTGGAGTCGCTGTTTGCCGTGAGACAAGCTCAGTGTTTGATCCAGTTGCCTATCATTCTGTTAGAGAGGCGGGTTGCATAATTTACACTGCCTCTGCAGTATTCCGATACAACACGGAGATTGATAGAGCTGCCACCCTTGCCTTGCCCGAGCGACGACGACGTTGAATATTTCGATATTGAAACAGTGGAGCGCTAAGTGTGTTTTATTAGAGTTGATCGAGTATTTATTGTGTCTTTCACTTCGTGTATTGAGGAAGTATAAAATAAAGTGTCAGTGGAATTGAAGAAATCATTATGATTGCATGTAACGCCTTTACTGGGATTAGGGTGATGGAATTAAGATAAATAAATACAATTTGCTGTAACATTTAAGTGTGTCTACTAAACAAATTTCTGCATATTTAAGGGACAAAATTAATATTCTTTCAATAATTTATTATCATAATACACTGTTCTCTTAAATTGGTTGAGTACACTGGTGGCCATAATTCTGGAAACTTTTTGTTTTTGTATTGAATTATTATAACATCTGCATTGATTCACAGATTTATACAATCGAAAATGTTACTCGTGACTGATCCGTTAATTATGGGAAGATTTAAATATTAATTTCAGATTTCATTATTATTTCTCATTATTTCCTGTATTAATTATTATTAATCGACAAATCTGTCTCACATCTCTTGGACTTACTTTAGGTTTTCTACCAGTCCTAGGTGTTGTTTTACAAGATTTTGTGGATTTGTACAACCTTCTGGACTGTAACCTTTATTTCCGTGCAATTTCCTTGAATGCATAGCCTTCTTCTCGACTGCCCTAAACATTTCCAATTTTCGTGGAGCCATTGTGATAAAAGGATCAATAAAATTTGCTGTAAAGCAATCAAACCTTCTTAAGTCAGACTAATCTTAATGTCCATATTTTATGCCAACAGTGCTTGCTGATTAATCTTAAAATCAACAATAGACCAGTTTTTATTACGGCAAATAATGGAAATTATAATGAAATCTCTTAAACGACAAGAACATAATACATAGTAATGATTATTTATTGTTGAAATATTCAGGATTTAATATAATACCTTTATTACAGCCCAAAAAATTAACGGATCAATCATGAATACCATTTTCAATTGTATAAATCCGTGAATCAATACAAATGTTATAATAATTCAGTACAAAAAAAGTTTCCAGAATTATGGCCACCAGTGTATATTGGGAATTAAATCAATGGCTTTCCCGAAACACGATATGAAATATTTCATGACTTTTTTTATCTCGAAAAGGAAGCAAAAATCAGCAAAATTGTATTAATATTTTTGTTTGAAATATCTCAAAGAATTCATTTATAGTGTTCTACCCAGCTGCAAACCCAGCATTCTCCAGTCTTTCCTATTTTCTGCCTTCCTCTTTGTCTCCTCACATGATCCATATATCTCAATGTCGTCTATCATCTGATATCTTCTTCTGCCCCGATCTTTTCTCCCGTTCACCATTCCTGCCAGTGCATCCTTCGGAAGGCAGTTTCTTCTCAACCAGTTACCCAGCTAATTTCTTTTCCTCTTTCTGATTAGTTTCAGCATCATTCTTTCTTCACTCACTATTTCCAACACAGCTTCGTTTCTTATTCTGTTTGTCCATTTCACACGTTCCATCCTTCTCCATATCCACATTTCAAATGCTTCTAGTCGTTTCTTTTCACTTCGTCGTAATGTCCATGTTTCTGCCCCATTCAATGCTACAATCCACACAAAGCACTTCACTAGTCTCTTCATTAGTTATTTCTCCAGAGGTCCGCAGTAGATGCTCCTTTTTCTGTTAAAAGCTTCCTTTGTCATTCCTATTCTCCTTTTGACTTCCTGGCAGGAGCTCTTGTAACTGATTAAGTACACCTAAAGTATTTGCAGCTGTCCACCTGGTCTACTGCCTCATTTAGTATACTTTCTTTACTTTTCTTGCTATGACTATGGTCTTCGTCTTGTTGGCATTTATCTTTATTCCATACTGCTCACACCTGTCCTTTAGCTCCAGTAGCATGTCCCTCAGAATCATCTCTTCTTCTAACAACGCCATATCATCAGCAAATCTTATAGGGTGCTATTCATAGACATTTCGCAGCACGCGCTACGAGCGTACTAAGCTAGCCCCGACTATCCACTGGTTACTTGTACAGAATTCAAATCATATCCTATCGCAAACACTGGTTTATGAATTCGAAAAACGCTGATCATCCACCGGAAGCCCGCGCTAAAAATGTCTATGAATACGGCCCATACAGTTTATTCTTCTTCCTCCTGCTATCACTCCTCCCATGTTCTGAAAACAGTTCTTCACTAAATCCTAGAAGTAGATGTTGAACAGGGTAAGTGATAAAGGGCATCTTTATCGTACTCCTCTCCCTATTTCACTTCCTTCTGATTTTTATTCTCCTATTCTGACTTTGAGTCGTTGTTTCCTATAACGGTTACTCAACAGCCTCGTCTCTTTCCAATCCACGCCAATTTTCTTCAGGTTCCCCATCAGTTTATTCCAAAAACCCCTGAAATTAGTGACTTTACTTGCTATGGGAGCTAAATGACAGCCGTGAGCAGTATGGGATGAAGATAAATGCAAACAAGACCAAGACCATGGTCATAGGAAGAAAAGTAAAGAAGGTATACGTGCAAATTCTAAATGAGACAGTAGTTCAAGTGGACAGCTTCAAATACTTGGGGTGTACTATAAGCAGTAATATGAGCTGCTGCCAGGAAGTCAAAAAGAAAATGGCAATGACAAAGGAAGCTTTTAATAGAAAAAGGAGCGTCTTCTGCAGACCTCTTGAAAAAGAACTGAGAGACTAGTAAAGTGCTTCGTGTGGAATGTAGCATTATATGGGGGAGGAAACGTGTTCATTGCGACGAAGTGAAATAAGCGACTAGAAGCACATGAAGTGTGGATATAGAGAAGGATGGAGCGTGTGAAGTGGACAGAAGCTGTGTTGGAAAGAGTGGGTGGAGAAAGAATAATGCTGAGACTGATCAGGAAGAGAAAAAAAAAACATTGGCTGGGTCAATGGCTAAGAATAAACTGAAGGATGCTCTGGAAGGAATGGTGAATGTGAGTAGAGTTCGGGGCAGAAGAAGATATCAGATGTTAGACGACATTAAGATAAATATGGATCATATGCGGAGACTAAGAGCAAATCAGAAAATAGGAAAGACTGGACAAAGCTGGGATTGCAGTGATGTCAACATTTACATCCATGTAATGTGGACCTTACAATTTGTATCCGGTGTCACAATTACATTCATTACATATATAGGCTACCTGTTGTAGACGCTCTTATAATTTAACTTTCGATCCCATTTAGATCATTCAAAATTGACAGTTTTACGACTCTGTTCTTGATTTTCCGTACACTTATATCGAACACACGCTGTTTCTAATAATACTTGTTACTGCAACATCCTACACCAGGCCTGCACAAGGTTTGCGCTCTCCGAAACGGCGTGAAGGGGTGATTTCGAAAAAAATATACACAAAAGGAAGTACTATTACGAGTGTTCACGAAATGAATTCCCGTTGAGTGTTTGCAAAACTATCCTGGACTATTATTAATTAATAAAGAAATATTTATTTTACAGAAGTAATAAAAATCCTATAGCTACTTAAATGTACAATATCATTTTGTTATATTTTTATTTATTAGTACATCAAAACGAGGTTTTATGCTGTTGGCAGCTGAAAGGAACAGCAGCCTACTGATCGTAATGAAACATCAGTTACAGATGTTCGATATCTGCCTTTATTAAAGTTGATTATAGAAAACAGTTGCTCACAAATATAAATGTTGAGCCAAACATGGCAATCATTTTCACAGCCAGCCTGTGTAGTCGTGGATATTATTGCTAATGTTTAGTCTTGTAAAACTCAACCAGGCTAGTAGTATTATTCAAACGATCTTTAGCTCTTAGGTCACATTGAAGATCAATAAGTTCGAGCTGTAAATCGCTAAATGTTATGTTCCGTCTTTTATATTCCTCCATACTGTACTGTAGCAGTAGGTAAGCAACGTGAAACAGTTACTGAGAATAGGCCTACACACTGCACTCCACTAGATAATTGAGCAAGTCTATGTCATTCTGACGTATCTTCCTAAACTATAAAACGTCTTTGATCTTCCTCTCCTTTTCGCGGCAGTGTCCCATCTCCGTAAACTCCAAGTTATCCAAAACCAGGTGATTCGACTCATTACCCATCTCCCCCGAGTCGCCTCGAGAAGAAAGTTCCATGATGAACTAGAGTTGCCAACCATAGACGAGTTCATTGCTCGACTGGCTAGGAACTTGTATGCGGAAGCTCGTGCTAACCCCAACCCGCTCATATCTGGCCTCGGCCAGTATGATCCTAGGTTACGGCGTAGACACCAGACAGGTCCATTAGCTATACTATTGAGACAGGAGGACAGGGAGGCTGGCGTTACTCCCAGGTTTTGGTAGCCACGACTCAACTCCATGAGACTCTTTGGATAGTGCAACCGCTTTAAAATGACCTTGTCTTAACTGGACTAAACAAAATCCCTCCCTAACAATATCTACTTTTGTTGATCGATGGAACTATCATAGAGCCAATTGGCTAATATAGATCCATCGATTCAGAGTCATTCAACCTAAGAGCCAAGTGGCTAGTCTCTGATATTGAGACAACTCATCCTGCCTAAGGTTTTTCCGTGGTTTTCCTAAGGCGCTAAGACAAATGTCGGGATGAGCCCTAAAAGAAATGGGCCACGGACCTGCACTCATATCCCCATGAATCTCCTAATTACTCTAAATTAATTAACAATTACATCTCTCCCCCTCTTCGCAATTGAGCCATCATATAGCCAAATGGCTGGTCTCGAAATTGAGACAAATCAACAAGGCTCATGACACAATCACCTCCTACATAATAGCCAAATTGGCTAGTCTCTTATATGAGACAACTCATCCTGCCTAAGGTATTCCGTGGTTTTCCTAAGGCGTAAGACAAATGTCGGGATGAGCCCTATAAGAAATGGGCCACGGACCTATATTCCCTTCCATATATATTCCCTTTATTATAAACAACGTATGCCCTAGTTCAGAACCTATAAATTGTCTATTAAATATACGAGGTCACTCAATTAGTCGCAAATTGAAAGGACAGGGACCTCTCAAATTGCAGATTTAGATTTCACGGCGCTTCTTCCGACGGCCTTCACATGCTTTGTCATCGAACAACAGATGACAGCGTCTTGCCATCCTAACGGCAAACACCAGCCAGCTCTTCCTCTTCCCGTTCCGTGATCACTTGATCAAATCTCAGTCCCCCTCGTGTATGTGGTACCTAAGAGGTTACGTCCAATTTCGGCTTCCCCTTCAAAATTTTCTAGAGTTCCTTCAGTGGAGCAGCGTAACCCGGAGTGAGACTAGTGGCCAACAGGCTTGGAGCTCACATATTTAGTTTTGTACAGCCCCCAACCCCTTGGAAGGACGCGTTTTGCGTACCTTTTAAAATTTTTCCTCCCAATTCTCTTTCGATTTTTCGATTTTTTTTCCTCTCCTTTTCGGCGAGCGGTAAACACCGCTCTCCCGCTCCGAAGGAGCGCGCGAGCTCGTTGAGCGCTGTTTGTGCAGGGCTGTCCTACACCATTGTCCAATATGTTCGTTACTATTTCTGTTTCTTGTGTACATTTCATTTTCAGATCTCAGTAATTTTCTACATGTTATACTTCACTATCCTAGCTAGCCTCCCCCGCCATATTCCTCACCTATTTTCATTATCTCTATCGTTTTACTTAACTTCCTATTAGACTCATCCATAATTCATTCACAATTGACACTTTTATCAATCCGTTCTAGATTTTCAGTTCACTAGAACACTAGGATATGTGAATGAATGACTTGTGATTCATCCTGCATACTCGGATTCTCTTAGTGTATAGAAATGGACTCGTTCACATTGTTCGGTTTGTCGGTTGTGCCGTAAGCATTTCCATGGCGACCGGTGTAATTTACTTTTCACAAAATATTTCTTTTTTTTTTTTTCTGTTAATGTAAGGTGAATACAGACTTTACAGCTGAAAAGGAACATAAGTTCAGAAGACGCGTAGCATATAGAGGACAAAGCTTGCGTGTAGAGGCGAAGAATTATATTCATCTTCGTTTACTCTAAGCCCCAATTGTATAAAACTCCCTGACTAAAGATCAACTTTGATCGAAGATCGAAAAGTGAACCGAGTTCAGACAGTTCTTCTGTTGTATAAAACTTTTCTGCGATCAAATTACCTTGGTTCAAATGCAATCTAAGTTCACGTGAAAAGGATTTGGCAACATCGCATAAACAGGTGACATACGTGATGCGCGGACCATGTTACACAGGCTTGTTCAGTGTTGCCAATCTAGCGACTTTAACTCTTTTTCAACAACAATTTTTTTTAACTTTTATATTGCTTAAATAGGGATTTAGTGACCTTTTTAGCACCCCATAGTGACAAAATTTAATCTTTCTTTGTTGATAATGAGAAATCTAGCGACTTTACAACTGCTTTTTGGCGACTTTCCGTATTATACTCTGTTGGAAACACTGGTTTTTTATTTTGTGTAATGTAAATAATGGCGGACAATAAGAAGGTTGATTGTTCTCCAAGTTGTTGTCATTTTATGGTGTTTGATAATGCTAAACATAATAAAGCTTTATAAAACGACAATTTTCGTTTAGTAATACAGTTAATTGAACATTTATGAATGTACCTATCATATCCATTAATAATTAATGGTTGTTATAAACATAATATAATTATAGGTTATGTTATTTGATACTGCTGAACACGATAGAGCCTTATAAAATATAAGAATGTTTGTGTATTAAGGCAAGAAATTGAAAGAAATATATATATATATATATATATATATATATATATATATATATATATAAATGTACCTAACATATCTATTAATATTAATAATAATAATGGATATTTTATTTGCACACTCTGTCACTCCTATAATTCAAACAGAAAAGAAATAACTGAACTTGGATCATCTGACTTAATCGGAGAAATTTCTTCAATCAAAGTTGACTTTAGTTTGAGACAAATTAATCTCAGATTAGACTTTATACAACACAAAATTCCAAGTTCAGCTGAAACAAGGATCAATTTAACCTCTGATCTAAGATTAAATGGTTTATACAATCGGGCCTTAGCCAACCCCAACTTTATTCTAGTGACCGTCACTAGACATTGAAGAGTAGCACAACGCTCGGATCTCGAGCTCGCGCATGTGCAACAACCAAGGGACAAAGCCAATGCAGATCTGCGAAAGAGGTACGTACATCTTTTTTCCCTTGGGAATAGATTTCAACTCCACCATATTTGTAGCTAGAAACACCCGTTTGAGGGCAGGACAGAGGCGAATTCATTATTAATTTATAATTTTATAGATGTAATTAATATTGAAAGTTCCACAGATGAGTGTTTGTTGTGTAGTTTAAATTCATTTAGTGAAATTAAATTTAACTTGTTGTGAATTATTGAACACTGCTGAAACACGATAATCAAATATCGTTAATTTTAATTCACTCCAGTGCTTCACATAGCTGTTACATTTGTTTACAATTGTTGTTCGCGGCCAGACGCGCTGACCGTTACTCCACAGATGTGGACTCCAGGTGGCCCGGGTTCGATTCCCGGTTGGGACAAGTTATCTGGTTGAGGTTTTTCCGGGGTTTTCCCTCAACCCAATATGAGCAGATGCTGGGTAACTTTCGGACTCATTTCACCGGCATTATCACCTTCATCTCATTCAGACGCTAAATAACCTAAGATGTTGATAAAGCGTCGTAAAATAACCAACACGTAATTGAGGTTCGTTTTCCGACCAAAGTCAATAAGGCACTTTCAAGCAATGTAGCCTCCGCGATCTCCAGATTTCAATCCGGCCGACTTTTGGTTGTGGGGTTATATTAAAGAACGAGATTTACTGACACATCTAACAACCCTACTGCAACTGAAAGATGCCATCTCCCAAGAAATTGCCAATATTCCAAGACATTATCCGCTAAATGCTGCATGGTGTCGCAGACAGAATGCTGTACGTTGAACAAGTGAATGGTGGACATCTTTCCAATGTTTTGCAAATCCTTGTTGTTTGCCCAACACTGTGATGTTTTTGTTTTTCCCTATCTCAAATATTATAATATTTATAGCGGTTTAATGTTTGAACTCACTTTTGAAATGCTTTTTCTCCCTCTGACACATATCGTCATGTGAGATGTACTGCGTGAGTATAGACGTACATATCAGCCAGAACTTCAATCAATATCTTCTATACTAATAATAAATCTGTAGCCGAAATTTTTCTGGTAATTTTCGATTTTCCAAAAATAATTGGTCCTAACATATATAATTAACCACCCTGAAACCGAAAATCGCTTTTTGAAATTTTTGTTTGTATGTCTGTCTGTCTGTCTGTCTGTCTGTATGTATGTATGTTTGTTTGTTACCTTTTCACGCGATAATGGCTGAACCGATTTCGATGAAAATTGGAATATAAATTATGTTCGTTGTAACTTAGATTTTAGGCTATATGGCATTCAAAATACATTATTTAAAAGGGGGTTATAAGGGGGCCTGAATTAAATAAATCGAAATATCTCGCTTATTATTGATTTTTGTGAAAAATATTACATAACAAAAGTTTCTTTAAAAATAATTTGCGATAAGTTTTATTCCTTGAAAAATTTTGATAGGACTGATATTTAATGAGATAAATGTGTTTTAAAATTAAAATAACTGCCATCCAAGGCCGTATAATGAAATAAAAAACAAATGACTTGGTCTATAAGGGGCCTTGGACAGCAAAATCGAAAGCTATGAAAGATAGCCTACAGAGAATGTTTCTGTGTTTGTATAGTAATATCAGAGAAATTAACCGATTTCTATAATTAATTATTATTTCACCATTGGAAAGTGTAGTTTCTCTAGATGGACATAATGCTATAATGTTATTACTGTAACTTCTGATTTGTATAATATATGTAATGTAATATATTTTACCATTGGAAAGTTACACAACACAGAACTGCACGCATTGTATTCTTCACCTGACATGGAACTTAAAATAGACGTTTGAGATTGGCTGTATATTGAAATGCATATAGAGTGTTAGTTGGGAGACAGGAAAAAGACCTTTGGGGAGGCCGAGACGTAGATGGGAAGATAATATTAAAATGGATTTGAGGGAGGTGGGATATGATGGTAGAGACTGGATTAATCTTGCTCAGGATAGGGACCGATGGCGGGCTTTTGTGAGGGCGGCAATGAACCTTCGTTCCTTAAAAGCCATTTGTAAGTAAGTAAGTAAGTAAATATTATATAATATAATTTAAGTTATTTGAAGGGTTCAGAACCATAGTGGGCCAAACGCCATTTACTGAATACGTAGAAAACAACGGTTAAAATTAAGTTATTACCATAATTCAATGGAAACCTATAACAAATAAAATAAAGTACACATTAAATCTAAATGATGTCAATGTTCATTAAACTATGGTTGCATGTAATAAAAATTAGAAACATGTTAAAGGAATTGTCATTGCACCAATGAGTGGTCTGTGGACCAAAATGATCGCATTTTAATTATTTGGATGCAATTTAAATTAAGTAACATATTAAACGATTTATCTTTCTTCTATCAAATGTCAGGAATATTTATATTTATCTCTATAAACGCTTAATATCATAAACGCTTAATCTGCGAACACATGTTTACTGGAACTTTTAAAATTCTTTTCGCTTGTACTTCACATCTCTAAATTTGTTACTATCACTTTGAAACACACTGTAGCTATATTATAAAACAGTATTAGGGTAACTTGGAAGTTTTACAGATACTATAATGAACAAAACAACAGTTTTACGTCTTACCAAGTCAATTCACTTCTATTACCCGACATTTCCTCCACAAATCCAAAATTCGCAGACGTGTTGAGGAAATTTTACATGTTTGGTTCGGGAAATTTTCGAGTTGGAGCTGGCAGCACTGACCCACAGTGCCTGTGAGGCTTGCATACGAGCTAGAACATGGCAGCAGTTGGTCGCTAATGTGCAAGGGAAGTTTTTTTGTTGTCTGATTGCGTGCATTTCTGTTGAAGATATTTCGCTTTCACGTGAGTCCCATTTTCGCGTGGATGCGAGATCCATCCGGCGCTGCAATACAGTGCCCACAAAACAAGGCTGGGCATGAGATGGTGCGGTCACACGGATCGAATCCCGTCACCGGATATTCTGTATCATTGGAGCGCGAAACGCATATTGCTCCGTTCTCTGATGACAACGCATGAACTGCCATTGAATCCGCAATGAACTCCAGATCTGTTGTGGTGGGCATAACTATTCACCAGTTTCGGTGTATAAATACACTGTAACTGTTAATTATTTAATAACTGTCAACCGTCAAGCAAGCTCTGTAGCATTAGGACTTACAATTTACATGATCACCAGAACCCGGAAGTTTATGAATAGGGACCGGATTTTTATGTAATTAACATATTATATTCCAGGATATAAATAACAAATCTTTGCGAATCTTGTAATTACCGTTAATATATTAAAATTTGATACTACATATTTTTACAATTTACCCAACATTATTACATATTATGACTTGGTATAATAAATCTCATATTTAGAAGTTTTATTCATTTTTACTTCTCTGAAGGAAAATAAAAACTTCTGCTGGGGAACTTTGAAATTTTGCATTTTTCCTATCCAAGCAAGGATATATTTCGGGTTGAAACATAACGTCCTTAGTTCCAGGAAGTATGAGGCACTCACCCCATACCTCCCAATGTAAATACGAGTGAAAAAGGCAACCTTTCTCATACCTTGTATTGTAAAAATCACTCAGAAAGTTTGCCTTCATGCGGTGGAGTGGGACGAGAATGACATGATTTGTCTCGAACTATAATTGTTCTGCCTCTTAACAAGCCATTCCCATGCAATTTGAACTTTTTTTAATCCTTCCAGGGAAAACCCGTGTCATTTACAGCCGCAGTAAAGTAGCCGATTTTTTAAAAGAAGCTGGAGTAAAGAAACAAACTGAAAAATGCTGAAAGATTAAAGTAAATTTTTCAGGTTACGACCATTTAAATTTAGACTTATACGGGAATGGGATTTTCCAAGCAATCAGAAATTATGGTTCCCGGCTGGAATAATTACCCTTCTGAATGAGACAGGAATGTCACTTTTCAAACAACAGTTTGTAAACGTCTATAGTTTGAGGTTTTAGTATGTACTTTGTTTCTTACAGGGAACAGCTAAAATGCATGTGTTCCACATCTCCTCTAATTTTTCCTAACCCAGTAAAGCTAAACAGGCTTGCAGTACTGTTGTGTCATTCATTTCACTCAGTTCTCTAGTTTTAGTACTTACAGTATAAAGTGCAAGTGAGTTTATCTACTGCTTTTAAGTAACTAAAATGGCTCCTGTATCTTCAACCCTAACGACAAAACTAAAATCATGGATTGTGATGGACAGATGGAAAAATAGTTTCAATTGTGCGGTAAAAAGTCGGGTGCTCTGTAAAATCACAACTGGTGAGTCTTACATCCTAGCCAGATATTGACATTAAATATTTTCATGACTTTACATATTTTGGTACATATTCAGCTTATATTTCGTACATAAATACGAGTATGTACATATTTTCACACCTTGATATTACATAAAAACCGGTCCCTATTTATGAAATATCATCTTTTTCTCAAACATCACTGACAATGCAATATAAACTCGTTTCAATTCAACACGAACCGAACTTTTATTTTGCATTTTTCGGTCTTTTGTTATCTGTTGGTCTTTTCTAGTAAATGTTCTAATTTTTGTTGAATTTTTGCCCTTTTCTGCCTTAGAACGGACTTTTTTTTTACTGCGTAGTCGTATTTACATTCGAGATCGTACTGCAGATTGCTTAAGTAATTCGATTACGCCATGCAGGAGTTTCCCTTATGGTTGCATCAGCCTTGACTCCTCATCACGTGTGTTACCTGCTTCCCCCAATTCAACGCAGCAGAACAAATACTGGAGCCGCAGTGCTCACAGTCAGCATATTATATCTCACAAGTGAAGACGCACATTTTCAAAAAAAAAAATTGTAGAAGATTTCCGCTTGTAGCTCAAATCCAGAAAGTTGTTAATTAGTTACGAACAATAGCCAACACCAAAAGATCTCTGAGGTTTCGAAACCGCCATTTTATAACAACGACATTTTTCAACACCAATCAGCACACGCGCATATGATAGCATATGCTTAATAAACTAGGAGATAATCATTGTCTGTTAAGACTGCAGTCCTTCAGTTTATATACAGAGTGTTTCCGGGCTAATGTTACAAACTTTCAGGCATGATGGGGAATGGCACATGTATCAATTTGAGATAAGCTATCCTGGTCCGGAAATGACTGAGTCGAAAGTTACAAGCAAAAATACTTGTGTGGAGATTAAATAATGTTATCCCTCTGTACACCTTATTTATGTGTATTTATCTGTACATCTTACACATACTGTATTCATCTGACGTTTTTTACTTACAGTATTTCATTCAGTGCGCTGTATGAGAAGTGGGGACAGGAAACTACACTAAAGCGATGCAGATAGCGTAATGTGTAACGGACATGGTCGGTCCTGATATGCACGTCTGTAGACAGCAGTGTATGTGTACAAGTTGCAGTGTCTAGTCGATCAGTCCTAGTGAAATGGAGGAGTACACGAGAGCGGAATAAGCAGACCTGATTTTCGAATACGGATGAGCCAATGGGAACAGTAGACAAGCTCACAGATTGTATCCGTACAAGTACCAACGTAGGAGACATCCGGCCCATACCATCTTTCCACGACTGTTCCAAAGTTTAAGGGAAGGAGGGCACGTGGTGCGAAATTACAATTCCATTTCCACACAACTATTTTTTTCTTATAACCTTCGACTCGGTCATTTCCGGACCAGGGTTCCTTATCTCAAATTGATACATGTGCCCTTCGCCATCATCCCTGAAAGTTTGTAACACCAGCCCGGAAATACCCTGTATACTAAGTTTTCATGGAATAGTCTATTCAACAAATCGATTTGAATACGTTTATCATACTGAATATGATTTCCACGATCCCTGTTTTCATGCAATTTTCGATACTTATTGAAAATAATTTGAATACGGAAACTGAAGTTTCGAAATTAGATGTCATCGACATGTTAGCATGTTGGTCATCCTGTAGGCCTTGGCTATAAACAGTGTTGAGTTCTCTTAATGAAGTGCTTGAAGACTTAATATTCTGGCTGTTAATGAAGAACGGTAATAATTTTTAGGATAAATACAAAATATTATGTATTATAACACGACTTTTCAGCATAGAAAATTGCGCTTTTTTTTAATGATTTATTAATCGATCAGCGCATTTAATGCTATACAGATCATTTCTAAATAAAATGTAAATACAATACATGACACAGAATTGAGGGCAGCCTAAATTGGGCTCCTCAATGAACAAAAAAAAAAAAAAAAATTATGATGATGGAAGAGTGGAACAGAGAAAAATTCACTCCGACACCGGGATTTGAACCCGGATTCTCAGCTCTACGTGCTGACGCTTTATCCATTAAGCCACACCGGTGCCGGAGAGAATTTTTCTCTGTTCCACCCTTCCATCATCATAATATGATGACAGAAATTTCTGCACTGAAATGTCATGTGTACTTTGGTACATTGTAATATCTATGATATGCGAAAAATAATCACTTAGTGATTTAAGATGGCGCTTATTCCGTCGGATCCCGGCCACAATATACTAATTATATTAGATAAATTATGTTATCTTCCTCATCAATAAATAGAAATATATAAAAATAATCATACAATATCTACGAAGTGTCAATATCAGGCTGCTGCTTCAAACCCAAAATGGTGATTTGATGAAAAATGTAATGTTAAGTGACTCATAACTGGACATTGTGCCACTGTCATACATCTATGACGTAGTGCATGAGGAGGCCACTAGAGGGAACCCAAGAGATGGAACTTAAACTGAGAGGATTCGATCCGACATCGGGATGGGAATCCGTTGTGGCGTCTGCACGTAGAGCTGAAAACCCGGGTTCAAATCCCGGTGCCAGAGAGAATTTTTTTCTGTTCCACTCTTCCATCATCATATGATGACGCAGAATTTCTGCACTGAAATATCATATGTACTTCGGTACATCGTAATATAAAAAAAATTGTTAATTTAATAATTATATAAATTACATAGGTTGGTGTGATGATAACTTTGATTATAATATGAGGTCCATTGTAAGTCTTGATTCTGGTGGGAAATGTGATGTGGACTTTTTTCCGAGAGAGTAGTGGATGGCGCCTGGAACATTTTCTAGGTTATAGAACTTCTTAGCTTGTGAATGAATAAACTGTTTGATTGTGTCAATACCAGTTTCTCTGTGTAGTCGACTGTTACGCACAAACCAAGGAGAATTGAATGAGATTCGTAGGACTTTATTTTGAAATGACTGGATGTGTTTAATTTAATTTATTGCAGCTCCTCCCCAGACAGGACAGGCGTAAAGTAGTAGAGGTCGTAATAGAGATGTGTGAAGTAGCATGCAATTTTGTAACTTTAGACATTATTTCTTGTTGAGGAGAAAATTGCGCTTGTTCTTGATGAAAACAGATGACACATCAAACAAATGTATTGAATACGATTCGATCCCCCTTTTTAGGTATCGTTTTGATTTTTAGTTTTCATGAAAGCTTCCTTTTGGTAAACGTATTCAAATCGATTTAAATACTCCATGAAAACGTAGTAATATTTTCCGAAATAAACCCTATTAAAATTGGAGCATTTATTTTGGGACACATTAACTTTCATCATGATTGGCTTCTTACAATAACTTGTGATTTCTTGGAACGGCCTTAGTTTCTGGTCCAGTAGTAATAGCAGTGAGAGTAATAGAAACTTACAGGATGAAGTGTTGTTAAAGCTGATAACTTTTCAAGACTGCATCGCTTATTCTGGGAACCCAACTTTTACTCCAATTCTAGGAACAGTAATACCTCCAGAGCTTATTCTATTCTTCGCTCCTCTTTGATGTCAGAATCGAGTGCTTACACGAAGCACCATTATCTCTTGCAATTGGATTATGGCCCATATGCATGTTTTAATGACTTCAGTGCAGTCACCACCTTTAATAAAGCGATTCCAATTCTAATTAAGTTAATCTTCTACAGCGATTCTTGCCAAGGATTTCAAGTGATCTTCAAATTATGTTAATGAGAATAGCGTTTGCCAAAATGTGACCCGTGGACCATGGGTGGACCGCTGTTATTTCAGTGCCAACGAAATATTAGAGATTCCGGCCACCTGGGTAGCTTATGGAGTCTCGTATCAGTAGAAGTAATTGATGTGTTTATTGTTACAAATTTCAGTCTAATAAATTTTCAGTAGAAGGCATTGTGTCTAATTTTTCAGTATCATTGATGTTTTATTGTTATTGTTACAAATTTCAGTCTAATAAATTTTCAGTAGAAGTCATTGATGTCAAATTTCAGTCTAATAAATTTTCAGTAGAAGTCATTGGTGTGTTTATTGTTACAAATTTCAGTCTAATAAATTTTCAGTAGAAGTCATTGATGTGTTTATTGTTACAAATTTCAGTCTAATAAATTTTCAGTAAAAGTCATTGATGTGTTTATTGTTACAAATTTCAGTCTAATAAATTTTCAGTAGAAGATGTGTTTATTGTTACATTTCAGTCTAATAAATTTTCAGTAGAAGGCATTGATGTGTTTATTGTTACAAATTTCAGTCTAATAAATTTTCAGTAGAAGTCATTGATGTGTTTATTGTTACAAATTTCAGTCTAATAAATTTTCAGTAGAAGACATTGATGTGTTTATTGCAAATTTCAGTCTAATAAATTTTCAGTAGAAGACATTGATGTGTTTATTGTTGCAAATTTCAGTCTAATAAATTTTCAGTAGAAGACATTGATGTGTTTATTGTTTTTCAGTCTAATAAATTTTCAGTAGAAGTAATTGATGTGTTAATTGTTACAAATTTCAGTCTAATAAATTTTCAGTAGAAGTCATTGATGTGTTTATTGTTACAAATTTCAGTCTACTAAATTTTCAGTAGAAGACATTGATGTGTTAATTGTTACAAATTTCAGTCTAATAAATTTTCAGTAGAAGACATTGATGTGTTTATTGTTGCAAATTTCAGTCTAATAAATTTTCAGTAGAAGTCATTGATGTGTTTATTGTTGCAAATTTCAGTCTAATAAATTTTCAGTAGAAGTCATTGATGTGTTTATTGTTAAAAATTTCAGTCTAATAAATTTTCAGTAGAAGTCATTGATGTGTTTATTGTTACAAATTTCAGTCTAATAAATTTTCAGTAGAAGTCATTGATGTGTTTATTGTTTCAGTCTAATAAATTTTCAGTAGAAGGCAATTGTTACAAATTTCAGTCTAATAAATTTTCAGTAGGTGTGTTTAGGCATTGATGTGTTTATTGTTACAAATTTCAGTCTAATAAATTTTCAGTTTTGATGTGTTTATTGTTACAAATTTCATTGTGTTTTAACAAATTTCAGTCTAATAAATTTTCAGTAGAAGGCATTGATGTGTTTATTGTTACAAATTTTCAGTCTAATAAATTTTCAGTCTAATAAGTAGAAGGCATTGATGTGTTTATTGTTTATTGTTACAAATTTCAGTCTAATAAATTTTCAGTAAGATTGATGTGTTTATTGATGTGTTTATTGTTACAAATTTCAGTCTAATAAATTTTCAGTAGAAGGCATTGATGTGTTTATTTTTACATTGATGTGTTTATTGTTACAAATTTCAGTCTAATAAATTTTCAGTAGAAGTCATTGATGTGTTTATTGTTACAAATTTCAGTCTAATAAATTTTCAGTAGAAGGCATTGATGTGTTTATTGTTACATTGATGTGTTTATTGTTTATTGTTACAAATTTCAGTCTAATAAATTTTCAGTAGAAGTCATTGATGTGTTTATTGTTACAAATTTCAGTCTAATAAATTTTCAGTAGAAGTCATTGATGTGTTTATTGTTACAAATTTCAGTCTAATAAATTTTCAGTAGAAGACATTGATGTGTTTATTGTTACAAATTTCAGTCTAATAAATTTTCAGTAGAAGTCATTGATATTGTTAAAATTTCAGTCTAATAAATTTTCAGTAGAAGTCATTGATGTGTTTATTGTTACAAATTTCAGTCTAATAAATTTTCAGTAGAGGACATTGATGTGTTTATTGTTGCAAATTTCAGTGTAATAAATTTTCAGTAGAAGTCATTGATGTGTTTATTGTTATAAATTTCAGTCTAATAAATTTTCAGAAGTCATTGAATTGTTAAAATTTCAGTCAGTAGAGGTCATTGATGTGTTTATTGTTATAAATTTCAGTCTAATAAATTTTCAGTAAAAGTCATTGATGTGTTTATTGTTACAAATTTCAGTCTAATAAATTTTCAGTAAAAGTCATTGATGTGTTTATTGTTATAAATTTCAGTCTAATAAATTTTCAGTAGAAGGCATTGATGTGTTTATTGTTACAAATTTCAGTCTAATAAATTTTCAGTAGAAGTCATTGATGTGTTTATTGTTACAAATTTCAGTCTAATAAATTTTCAGTAGAAGGCATTGATGTGTTTATTGTTACAAATTTCAGTCTAATAAATTTTCAGTAGAAGGCATTGGTGTGTTTAATTGTTACAAATTTCAGTCTAATAAATTTTCAGTAGAAGGCATTGATGTGTTTATTGTTACAAATTTCAGTCTAATAAATTTTCAGTAGAAGGCATTGATGTGTTTATTGTTACAAATTTCAGTCTAATAAATTTTCAGTAGAAGGCATTGGTGTGTTTATTGTTACAAATTTCAGTCTAATAAATTTTCAGTAGAAGGCGTTGATGTGTTTATTGTTACAAATTTCGGTCTAATAAATTTTCAGTAGAAGGCATTGATGTGTTTATTGTTACAAATTTCAGTCTAATAAATTTTCAGTAGAAGGCATTGATGTGTTTATTGTTACAAATTTCAGTCTAATAAATTTTCAGTAGAAGGCATTGATGTGTTTATTGTTACAAATTTCAGTCTAATAAATTTTCAGTAGAAGGCATTGATGTGTTTATTGTTACAAATTTCAGTCTAATAAAATTTCAGTAGAAGTCATTGATATGTTTATTGTTACAAATTTCAGTCTAATAAATTTTCAGTAGAAGGCATTGATGTGTTTATTGTTACAAATTTCAGTCTAATAAATTTTCAGTAGAAGGCATTGATGTGTTTATTGTTACAAATTTCAGTCTAATAAATTTTCAGTAGAAGGCATTGGTGTGTTTATTGTTAAAATTTCAGTCTAATAAATTTTCAGTAGAAGGCATTGATGTGTTTATTGTTACAAATTTCAGTCTAATAAATTTTCAGTAGAAGGCCTTGATGTGTTTATTGTTACAAATTTCATTCTAATAAATTTTCAGTAGAAGTCATTAATGTGTTTATTGTTAAAAATTTCACTCTAATAAATTTTCAGTAGAGGTCATTGATGTATTTATTGTTAAAAATTTCAGCCTAATAAATTTTCAGTAGAAGTCATCGATGTGTTTATTGTTACAAATTTCAGTCTAATAAGTTTTCAGTAAAAGTCACTGATGTGTTTATTGTTACAAATTTCAGTCTAATAAATTTTCAGTAAAAGTCATTGATGTTGTTATTGTTATAAATTTAAGTCTAATAAATTTTCAGTAAAAGTCATTGATGTGTTTATTGTTATAAATTTCAGTCTAATAAATTTTCAGTAGAAGGCTTTGATGTGTTTATTTTTACAAAATTCAGTCTAATAAATTTTCAGTAGGAGGCATTGATGTGTTTATTGTTACAAATTTCAGTCTAATAAATTTTCAGTAGAAGGCATTGATGTGTTTATTTTTACAAAATTCAGTCTAATAAATTTTCAGTAGGAGGCATTGGTGTGTTTATTGTTACAAATTTCAGTCTAATAAATTTTCAGTAGAAGGCATTGATGTGTTTATTTTTACAAAATTCAGTCTAATAAATTTTCAGTAGGAGGCATTGATGTGTTTATTGTTATAAATTTCAGTCTAATAAATTTTCAGTAGAAATCATTGATGTGTTTATTGTTACAAATTTCAGTCTAATAAATTTTCAGTAGAAGTCATTGATGTGTTTATTGTTACAAATTTCAGTCTAATAAATTTTCAGTAGGAGGCATTGATGTGTTTATTGTTACAAATTTCAGTCTAATAAATTTTCAGTAGAAGTCATTGATGTGTTTATTGTTACAGTTTCAGTCATAACGTATCATTAGATGTTATTGATGTGTTTATTGTTACAAATTTCAGTCTAATAACTTATCAGTAGAAGGCATTCATATGAGCTATTCCATCTCAAATCGACCGAAATATAGAGAAAATTGACCTTACAATTTCTAAATAAAATAAAACTTTTTTTGTACATAGAGAACTGTGATACAATGCTTTGTGCAAAGTTTGAGGGATCAGAACTTCATAGTGTTTAATTTAAAATTATTTAAATTTATCATATTTTCATAAAATTTGCAACTTTAAACTATTGTAGCTCCGAAACCCTTTCACCCAATGATCAAAATCATGGTTTGTTTTGATGCTGAGAAATTAAAGTTTATATTGGCATATAAACAGATTTTCTTACTTTTTTATGGAAATGGAGAAATTTAGATTTTTCCTCATTAAGACACCTTTGCCAAGGAAAAAATATTTAAAAAATATGTGGTTAGATTCAGCACTGAAAGTACAAATAAACACATATTTTTTACTGATGGCACGTTGATAAGAAACTATTGAAAATATCAATTGAAGAAAATAAACAGTACGTGCGTGAACTAACCAGCTGACTGTGAGGCGGGAGCTAGCCGAGGTAAGCAAGGCCAGGAGACATAAACACATGATGTGTCGTCTAGCAGTCATGGCTGTGCTAGCTTTATCACAGGTTTTCATAAACACAGGAATAAAATGACGCCCAACGCTTGCTTATCTTCAGCTCTCGGTCAGTGCGTGCGGTACTGCACCGTTCAAGTTTAGACGTGTGAAAATAATCTATTTAATACCCTCGAAACTTATTGCCGTACCACTAATCAAACAATGCCGAATTCCTCTTAATAATTCAAGGTTTTTTCACAATATTTTTTTACATTTTTATAAATTGGTAAAAAGCCTAAAAGTAAGTAAAATCAGATTATCTGTCTCTCTTTATATAATAAAAATAAGTATTACTTCTTAACGTAACGTACCAAATGTCAGCTTCAAAATGAGCTCTCGTTCAATGTTCGGCAGTAAATGGTTCCAGAGTTCTGAGCGCTGAAAGAGACTTGTTTTTATAAAATACGCTAAATTTGTCGCTCAATAATACGAAAACCGTTTGACTTTCGATAGTATATTTTTGAAAATGCACTCTCCTCAGCACCTTGTATAAATAGGGAAAGAATTAGAGTATAAAAAATGCGAGGTTTTTTACTGATCGATTTCATATGGAATAGCCCATATGTTTATTGTTACATATTTCAGTTTACAGTAATAACTTATCAGTAGACTGATATTTGTAACAATAAACACATATGTGTCAATAAATTTATATATCATAACTTATCGGAAAAACAACAAAATGAATATTAATTAGGAAATAATTAAATGTTGATCTGGATTTCACAATAAAAATGTTAGTAATGAAGTTACGTTAGCACATTGTACGGAAGAGAGCTCTGTAGAGCGTTCGAGATTCTGAGATCGATAGTCTTGAACCGACAGTCTGTGGAGCAGAGCTCTTGAAGTGGTTTGATTTTATTCTTCGCGAGGATGACGAAAGATGACGGAGTAGTTGTAGTGTTATGCAACATTCGAGTTCTAGTCTAGACATGCAATGACACCGTGGTCGTACGTTCGACTGTAGTCTAGAACGTAATTCGTTTTCATTGCTGTGGTCTATGTTCTCTAAAGTGCAGGCTCAATGTTAATAGAATTTACTCGTGTATTGCACGCCTCTTTGTTCTGCACAGATCTCACTGGATATGCCAGACATCGAACCCTTGTCCGTCTGATGAGATGCCGTCAGCTGTGTCTGGACCACATTGCCATTCCCGTCTGATATGTGCCTCTTGGTGTTTGTCGCCCGTTATCTCATAAGAGCGTCTATAAATCATCCGGCATGGCATCGTATTTCTGTCTACAAGTTGCAGAGTCTAACGATCTTTTG